>CM014272.1:31422633-31489441 GCA_004135705.1 Alloteropsis semialata
AGGTAGAACCACCCGGGGTGCCACCCCTTGTTCGAGCTGATCAGGGTCCCCGTGATGTAGTCCTTCGACCGCCCCTGCTTCAGCTTCAACACGGCGCACCCGATTGTCGCAGGGGCGCCGCCTTCACAGGGATGCAACGCAAACTTGAAGAAGTACCGGAAGAGATCCCAGTGGGCCTCCATCCCCAGGTACCCTTCGCAGAGCGCCACGAACACCGCCATCTGCTGCACCCCATTGGGGTTGATGTGCTGGAGCTCCAGCCCGTACTCATTGAGCACGGCGCGGATGAACCTCCCAGCGGGGACGGAGAACCCGCGCTCGTGGAAGGCGACGAACGAGACGACGTACCCGGCCGGCGGCCGGGGGGAGTCCTCCACGCCGGGCCTCTTCCACTCTTCGGCCTCCGTCAGCGGCGGCAGCGAGCCGTCCCTCACGAGCCCCTCTAGCTGCCTCTGCGTCACCCTGGAGCGCTCCCAGACCGACATCGTGAGGTCACCGGACGAAGGTGGCGTGGGTTGTGTGGGGATGTGGTCTCTCCTCCCTCGGAAGAGCGCAAGCGCGGCGGCGGCGGGGGCCGCGAGAGAACGAGCGCAGCGGCGAGGAAGACGAAGCGCACGGCAGAAGGCGAAAAGATTGGAGTAAACTAAACCCTAGGCGGCGGAGCGACCGCGGCGTTAAATGCGCGGGCCCACCTTCGGCGCCTCGCGACGTGTGCACGTCGCCTCACCTGACTCCCTCAAAAGGCGTGCCCTCCCTCCACGCGGCGAAAAACCAGGCCGGCGCTCCCGTGCTCGGCCCATCAACGGTTGGGCAGCGGCCCGGCCCACCGACGAAGCGTCCCCGACAAGCTTCCCAACCCCGACAACCTCCAAGGCAAACTACCCGGGCTCAAAACCTTAACAAGAGCTCCAGCTCTTCTCAAGGCTCGGGGGCTACACCCGGCGGGTGCGCTCGCGCGCCCCCACCGGAAGAATCACAACTCGTCACTCCTTCGCACGGCTGAACCTGGGCGCGAGTTCCCAACCCCCCCAGGCTCGGGGGCTACTGACGAGGGTCTAGATCAGGGGTACCCGATCGAGCCCTTAATCCTCGTCATAGCGATAATCCACCCTACAAAAACAAAAGCCGAAGACCCAAATCAAGCAGATCCTCCACGTCCGGACAGCTCGGAGGTCGCCCGACGAGTCTCCGATTCGCCCGAGGAGTTCTCCGCCTCCGAGTGGTTCTCCGATTCGCCCGAGGAGTTCTCCGCCTCCGAGTGGTTCTCCGATTCGCCCGAGGAGTTCTCCGCCTCCGAGTAGTTCTCCGATTCGCCCGAGGAGTCACCGCTTCCGAGCGGTCTCTGCCTCGCTCGACTAGACTACTCGGCTCCGTCCCGCTTCGGCCCATCCGGTGCCGTACCTACTTGGTACCCGCCGTGCCAGAGCATGATGGGCATCCGTCCTTTGCTACGGCAGCCACAATGGCACCCGTCTCATCCGAACAGGAACGCTACAGTCCAGGGAGGAACGTATGCGCAACACCGGGCGCCCAAGGACGACCCCAGGCGCCCACGGACGACACTTGGAGCCTGAGGAGTGCACCTGGAATTCCCAAAGGCCCAGAACAAGTCAACCACGACCCGGAAACTACCCGGGAGCTTACCCGAGGAGTCATCTATATCAACCACCCGGGATGTACGATCCCGGGTCAGGCGGGACGCCCACTCCCTCAACACCTTCTCCCTGTACGGCTCGGCATGCGGTGCAAGTTAAAGGCCTCGAGGCCGAAACCCCCATTGTAATTTTCTCTTTTTTTTTGCCTCCCTGCTTCCTTCTCCCTCTTGAGACTATAAAAGGGGCCGAAGGGACACCAGTGAGGGGGGAGACCACGGACGAACATTCGAACACAGGACGAACAGCACACTCACTCACACAGCACAGGGACTTGGGACCCTCTCCCTCTCCCGACTAGTTTGTACCCCCTACTACAGACTTGGACTTGAGAACATCGGCACTCACTGGACGTAGGGTGTTACTCTCCGGAGGCCCGAACCAGTCTAAATCCCCTGTCTCTTGAGTCACCATCCGGACCCTGACACGCGATCGTAGAAATTTACTTGCCGGCGGTAGAGAACCCCGACAAGTTGAAATTGCACCACTGATCAGTCTTCCTACCACAAAACAATTACTGATCAGTGAGTGCCCTACATAATGCATAACCGAATCAGTGTTCCTAGCAGAAGTCACTTGCCCTGCACAACTGATCAGTTTGTCTACCACAAGTCTTGCTACCACTAAAAGCACAAAATGTTTAAGAGAAGAGGGTCTAGTTATTGACCCTTGAACCGCCAGCTGCAATGTGCTCAATCACTCCACGCCTTGATTCAGGGGCAGTCCCAAGGAAGAAGTCCATAACAGAGTCATTTTTAATTATTTCCAGGACACCTTGGGTCCACAGAAACAAGTTTGATTCTGAGGCTCCACATTCTCTAGCCAACTGTTGAACACGCTGGATTTTGGCAGCCCTGTTGTTAGCCCTCTGCTCCTTGGCCTCTGCCTTCTTCTGCCTTGCCTCGTCCTTCTTAGTCACATTCTTCTCAAGGAGCTCAACCTTCTTAATGCTCAGGGCTTTCAACTCATGCATGTTAGCATCCCATTTTGCCATGAATGGATTCTTGGCCTTCTTGTTTGGATTGGATGCAGTGGTGCTAGTGCTGCTGGCCCTTTTGCTGCCACCGCTGCGTGGGGTGCCAACGGGCGTCGCCCCCGGGGTGCCAACTGCCTGGCTGTCAGGCACGGCCTCAGTGGCAGCAGTGTCATCAGTTGCAGCTCCACTCACCCCAGGAACAAAAGAAGTTGAGCCATCTACTGCAACGCCAAGGAACATCTGGTCCAGTTGGTCCAAGTAGGCTGGCCAACCTTCTTGGAGTCTGAGGAAATCATGCCGGCCCTGCAATGGTAAAAGGTGAAAGAGTACATGGATTTAGAACTGTTGCTTGGTATCACAGAGTACATGAAAGAGGACATGAATTTAGAACTTCACCTTGCAGTTCTGTTGCCACCAATGTGGAGCTGCATCAATTGTTCCATCAGGATGGCGCCCTAAGCCAGAATCTCTGCGCAGTCTATTGCAGAAATCCCACAATTGCTTCAGTTTGCTATGCCTCGAGGAGAACTGCCGCTTGGTATAATACAAGCCAGTAGCTGCAAAAAATTTGTCTTGCATCTCCTTGAAACCAGTCTTGTTCAAAGTCCCTTGAAGCAGGTTACCTTTGTCAATTTGCTCACAATACAGCTGACAGTATAGGGCAACATTGCATTCTTTCCAGGATGCTCTTTCTCTCTCAGCCTAATCGAGTGATATGAAGGACAAGTACGCTAAGTACATATGGAGCAACGCACAGCTAATCTAGGTGGGCTGGAAGACATACCATTGATCCAGGCGGCACTGAATGTCCACCTTCGAAATTCATGATGTCGGCGTCATAAGGCGAAGTGGTTGCCCGCGCCGCTCGTCCTCGTCCACCGCCGCGCTGGTTCACCGCACCCGAACTCGCCCCGCGCGTAGCGCCAGCCACGGGAGAAAGGGGAGGAAACCCTCCCTCGCCGGCATCAAGAGACAGGGGAGGAAAACCTCCGTCGCCGATCGGCTCATCTCCTCCTGCGCCGTGGTGAGGAAGCCTCACACCCTGGCCTCCTCGCCTCCGGACAGGCCGGCCGCTGCTGGTTCGGGCGCCTGACGAGGGCGGCGCGTCGCGAACGAAGCCCTCGTAGGACTCATGGTCCGGCCACTGACGGGAGGCGTTGACATCCAGAGCCGCCCGTCCCGCTGATGGAGCTCCGGGGAATACGACCTCGGCTCGGAGAACAGCTGCAACGTGGGGTTCACATCGGCGCCGCCGCGGGCACCGCCGTAGCCTCTGCCGCCGCGGAGCCGTGCATTGTTGCTGCTGCCCGCCGGGTCGCCATAGCCGCTGCTGCCGCCGCCGCGGCCACCGCCGTAGCTGCTGGCCGCCGAGTCGCCGTAGCTGTACCCGCTCCCGCTTCCGTAGCCGCTCCCGCCGCCCAGGCCGAATCCGCTGGCCGCGCCATGTCCGTAGCCGTACACGCTGCCCGCGCCGTCGCCGTGGCCGTATCCGCCGCCGTAGCTGTAGCCGTTCCCGCTGCCGTCGCCGTAGCCGCTTCCTTCAGCGTCACCGTTCCCGTCGCCTCCCTCTATCGCGTCTGCGCCCTACTACCCGCTGAGCTCCAGATCTGGAGCCGGCCCAAGTGCAGCGCCTCAAGCACGGCTCGGATTCGGACCAGGCGACCGCCGCCGGTCGTGGGATGTGGGGGGTGGGCAGGGGGATCTATGGGGGGAGCGGGGGAGAGCGAGCGCCGACGAAGGGATAAGGTTGACGCCGCGCGGGGAGGTTCACGGGCGGCTGGCGTACGAGGTAATGATTGGTACAGTAGATTTCGTTGTTTTGATGAACAGTGTAATCTCCAGTATGTTTAGTTCCAAGTATGCAACTTTTCAAAAAAGTTGCAGCAGTTGGCTGAACTAAACAAGGCCTAATTTAGTTTGTTACTTTCTCTAGAACAATAATGTGGCACCTGACACGGAGCTAGCTAGGAGTAGTTTAGTAGCCGATTAGTTAGGTCAGATGACCGACTTTTTCCTAATTCTGGTACAATATATTGTGTTGAACGATTGCTAGAAACTTTTATTCTGGAATGGGACTGGCTTTGACTATTTAAAGGCAAACAAACTGCATCCCCTGATTAAACAAAAGAAAGGCATGGTTAACTTGAAAATTTACAACAAACACATCCATCTCCTTCTCTTCAATCTGATCGCCAAAAAAAAGTCATCAAAAGTTTGGGCAGCAGGGGAGATCCCACGCTTCCCCTACAAAGTCAAACTGACGAGCGGCTGCGCCATACTCTGGTACATGCAGAGGTCAACGATGGGACAGTGATTGTCATCCCATCCAGGTCGTACTTGAGAATGTAGGGCATGCACAAAATTCAAAGTTAGGCCCTGCACATGACAAACCTTTGGTCCATGCTGTAAGGTCATGGAAGAACAAAATAATAAATGGATGACATTGCAGGTCTGGACTGGAGGGGACGATATTTTTTTTTCTAGGTGGAAAAGGGGGACGATGTGTTAGCAATAATAAAGATATCGTTTTAGAGAAAATTGCAACACTGCACGTTGAGTGGTCAGCTTACCCTGTTTCACAAAATAGATTAAGAGGGGGTTGGAAAACAACTTTTAGCGATGAATCAACTTTCGGGAAGTAGAGAGCTCAAGGAAGCATCCATGCAGTTCTTTTCTGAATTTTTCAAGTATTTAGCCCGTTTAATTCTCCTTATTTCAGTTGTCTAATTTTCAGCAGCGCATATCAATTTCCGCACGTTATTTAGAGCCTTATTTAGAGCCGCCCCCCTTGTCTCCATGGTCACCCTCCCTTCCTATCTCATGCAACACGTCAGAGATTGGAGGGAACGGAGATCCATTTCTCCGGGCCCGTTTGGATACATAGAATTGAATGTGTTTTTAGGAATTAGATTCTAATTCAATTTCCAACTAGAATTGAATCTGGCATAATCTAATTCAATTCTATTTTTCTTGTTTGAGTCTTTGCGGACTCTATTTTTAGAATCAAATTACAAATGTTGTTTGGATAAATAAACGTGGATTCTTTTTCAGAGCTGAATTTACAATCTCTCTAATAACAAAAACTAAATTTACAATCTCTCTCTACCATGCTCTGCTCTGTCTCTCTCTTCCCACACATTGTTCCAGAGCATATGGAATCAACGCCATTACAATAGAAAAAAATATTGAATGTTCTTCCCCTTCCCTTCTGACAAAATAATTCTCTTCCCTCTCTAACTTCTCTCTAGCTGAACGAAAATGATTGTTCTCCCTCTCATACATGCATACACCAATCTAATTTCTTGCTTGTGGATGAATTACACCCTTCATGACATTATTGCCTTAGGGGGTGTTTAATTCCGGTGAAAAATTTTAGTGAAAAATTTTGCAAAAGAATCTTACCATTTATAAGTACTAAATGTAGACTAATAATAAAACTAAGGGAACTGCTCCGGTACACCTCTTCTAATTTCTAGCATGAATTTTAGAGCAGACCACCGTTTAATTAACCATTTTTCTTAATTGTTTTTACATTTGGGTTCCAAGTGGGCCCGGCCTTACCCATCTCCAGCCCATACCCATTGTATATGGTCCGCAACCCATTCGTGCCATCTGCTCCCGGAGTGTCCATGCTCCGGCGAAGAGGTCTACCAGCGCCGTTTCATTTCGCGTGGGTCCGCTGTAGATGGATGTCTGCCCTGCCGCCAGCTTTTGCCTATGTTCGAGGACGGCGAGGAAGGCCATGACGACGGCTGCGTTGGGGACGGCCGTGTTCGTGTGGCGCGGGTCTCAGCTCGGTGGAAGGGACGGCAAGATGATGAAGGGGAAGGCCACACCAAGGTCAGCTCGGTGTGGCGCCGTCGCTGACATGTTCGTGCACGGTCTCTGTCGTGTGTTTGCGAGCCGCCGGTCTCAGCTCGGTGGAGCTCCTCACGCGGCGGGAAACGAATGTCGAGAAGGAAGTGGAACGGGGGAAGGAGAGCGGCGATTCCGGATCGGGATGGACCATGCGCTGGGTTTGGGCTGGAAACGGTAGGGCCGGCTCACTCGGAACCCAGGTGAAAAAACAATCAAGAAAATAATTAATCAAATGGTGGGCTGTTTTAAGATTCGTGCTAGAAATTAAAGAGGAGCCCCGGGAGCAATTCCCTAAAACTAATTATAGATCTCGCCTGGAAATCGCGAGACGAATCTAATGACGGTAATTAGTGGATGATTAGCTGATGGTTACTGTAGCATTGCTGTTGCAAATTATGGCCTAATTAGGCTTATTAGATTCGTCTCGCAAATTTACCCGGGGTTATGGAATGGGTTTTGTCATTAACACATGTTTACTACTCTATGTATGTAAGATTCCCTTTGATTAAAAATTTTAGTGAAAAATTTTACAAAATTGAACACCCCTTAACTGTCGTTTGATCAAAGTCACTGAGTGAAGAAAAGCATCCTCTTTCTTATCGCACTAGAAATCTTGCATTTCAGAGAGCGGCACTGCTGAAGTCCAGCTTTGCTGACAACAAAGAAACAGCAGCAGCACTGAGAAAGATAGCTTTTTCTGAATATTTTAACAATAGCAGGACTACAAAGAAATAATTCAATTTTGACAGCAGCAGCACTGATACGCCTCAGGCCCTGTTTAGTTCCACCCCTTCTCCACTCATTTTGCAAAATACGCATTTTCCAATGCACTTTTTCTCTCTACGCACGCAACCCAACGCTGCACCATTTTGCAAAATGGGCTGAACTAAACACCCCTGAGAAAGATAGCAAGTACATCACTACTGGTCCTCGAAAATTTCTATCTGGCTAGTAAGAAAAAAAACCGATACAGTAGGTTCCTCTAACCACCTCCATCAACGGCCACTAATAAATTGTATCACCATTACTTCACGCAAATAATATTTAATCTGCTTGTCGTAATCATACAGAGAAAATCGAAAATCCTAGAAAGAAATACATACAATGTGGAAAAAATAACCTGTCGCGGTCTTGTCCTTTTCCAGTCACTTATTATTCGTGCTGAGTCATGTGCCTCGCTGCCAATCTTCCATCAGCTTCTGGGGCCTTTGGTAGCGCTCCCGAGACAGCTTCACCACCGGCTTATTGACTTCTTCTGCCAAACGGTAAAAACGAAAACAGCCCACGTAGCAAAGCTAGTAGAAGCGCCGGATTGTGCGCTCTCTGCTTTCCAAGAGCGGCAACAAGCGAAAAATACTGGCTTGCACCGGTTCACCCCTTTGTAGAAAAGCTAAATAATGCATGTGCCCCAATTACTCCGTAGAAATTACAAGACCTGCCACTAGGAGAAGCGAGCAGGATGGAGGCCGGCCTTGGGGAGCGATGTCGGCAATGGCGTGGAGGAAAGAGATAATCGTGGATAAGAGAAGAGAAAAAAAAGAGAGGAATGAAAAAAAATAGAAAAAGAAAAGAAAGAAATCAAAGAAAAAGAAAATGAAAATAAAGGGCATAATAGACATTTTACATCTTCTATCTACTATAAAAAAATCCGAAGAAGCTGTTTTACCAAACGTTTCTCCAAACAGACAAGCCAAAGCAAAAAAAAAAAAACTGCTTTTTCGAAAAAGCTAGAGCCAAAGCCATTTTTGCCTGAGCTGAAGCTGTGCCAAACGGCAGACAACTTCAATTCGACAAAGACAATAGTGAAGAAAACACACAGATTCATAAAAATTGCACCCAACAACCTGCAAGAACTGGAGACATGGAGAGGAATAAAAGAACATATACAGTGACTTCGTGGTATACCAGCCCATCTGCGTAAAAAATGCAGTGGTTGCTACGATATATGACTCCGCTAACTAATCAAGTGGAAACAATTAACTGAACAATCAGTCACCCCTTTCCTGAATTCCCGGGCCACAAACTGATATTTTGTTGACACCAGATTTTGACTCGGCTAATGAGAAAAGAATATTATGCATGTCAGAGCCAAGGTTGGAGGCTGAGTCCAATTCTGATTTAAAGATCTCCGATTCCGATCGGAGTCCTGATCGGATATGGGGCTACGGAGGCCGGAGCGCGTATGGCTGTCAAGGAAGAGATGCGTCTAGAAGCTTCTTCGAGGCCTGATTGTGCGGCAGTTGTAATGATTTTGGTAGTTTAGATTAGTTTGCTTATAAATTAGAGATATTGTTGTAGCCAACAAGGATTAGCTGGATTTTCAGGGTATAAATATAAACCCTGTGCCATTGTAAAAAAACGTTCACACAACCAATCAATACAACACAAACTTTCAGCCCTCGTGCCAACAAACTTTTTCGTCGAGTTCTTCAGCAAGTAGGGCTGCATCATCTTGACCTCCAATTTGTCTGTAAGTACGACATTTATTAAATTAATCTAGGCTTTAGATTGAGGCGTATCGCCATTCTTCGTTTAGTTAATTCACCAATTTATCGAGTTATTCTAGGCTTTAGATTGAGGCGTATCACCCTTGTTCGTTTAGATCGATCACCTTTCATCGTATCTTGTTAATTCTGTCTTATCGGCTTACATCTGCTCGAAAGATCTCTTCTATTTCATTCTAATTCAAGTTTCATAATAGATCTGTTCATTTTGTTTATATAGCTGATTTAGATTCAATAAGCAAGTTACAAATAAATCTGGTTTAAACAAGTTCTTTGGTATATATCGATCTATCAGAGTAAGCAAGCTAATCGGTGCCCTGCTAGCAACACTGTCTCGAAACCGATCCGATTGTCAGTGACACGAGATCTAGTTTGCTTATTACCTTTGGAAAGATGCATATTAAGGAATGAGTTTAAGTTAGGTTAATCTCTGATTCGGTCTATAGTCGATGGTTTGTTTTAATACATGCCATATCATCACGAATTAAACTCAAGGCCGATGGTTCATGTTGGGTTAATGGCCGAAGCCAATGAGCCCAAGCAACGGAAGAAACTGAGCAACAGGGACAAGCAATGAAATATTACTTATCAACAGTGCACTCAGGAATCAACCACCTTTACATGTAGGAGAGGGGCCTCCTTTTATAGGGAGACCAAGGGTCTTTACATTCCCATTGTACCCTTGGAAATCAGGCATCATCCTCTAGACTATACAACATAAATAGCCCAAGGACACTTTGGTATATTTACTCCTTCCAATGTGAATGAGTAGACTTGCAATTCCGTGTTTGACTTGGCTTGGACTTAGTCTAAGCTTGCTTCGCTCGCCAGAAGGAGCAGTGCAGTAGCTCGATTCGGCTTCCTCCGAATCTGGACGACCCGAAGCCGTCTCTTGACGTCCAAAAGCCAATGGCTCTCCCAAGGACCTGCAATATTGAGAGAACCGAAGCTAGCCACTAACTCAATCATAGCTTTTGGCACTCAATAGTATCAATACTTCATCAGATTAGCTTCTAACATAGTTTGGACAACGTCGTTTTGGTACATTCCTAGACGTGACGACCGAAGCCGATCAGCTTTGGTTTGATTCAACTGACCGAAGCCAAATCAGGAATATATTGGGTGATCGAAGCTGATTGGCTTCAGCTCCCTTGGTCATTGCCGCCTTTACGCATCAAAGAGAACGTAACAAGTAGAGAGCGTTTATCGGTGGGCCAAATCCCCAACAGTAGCCCCTCGAGGACGAGGGCTTTCTTCAACAGTCCGAGCTCCACGAACTTTGGATTGCTTGCCAGCCCGAGAAACGCCTCCTCCTTGTTGGAGAAAGCCCCCAAATGTTTCTTAACGGTTAAATTTTGGTTCCGTTGCCGTAATTTTGCTTCGGTTCGTTTGAATTTGAAGCGCTGGCTCGTTTTTCGAGATTTTCAACGGTCAGATTTTACCGCCCTATAAATAGGACCGAATGGGGGGGGGAGGTGGAATCTCGCTTGCTTCGCTTGGCGATTTTCTTACTTAGCTTGTGTTTGAAGCTTTCGCTTGCTTTAAAAGCTCTTGAACCTCAAGTTTTTGGCTTTTTCTTCTCGTTACAAGTAAGTTTTTGCTTTTTGTACTCTATGATTTCCTTCATTTTTTTCCCTTTCTGTCTTTTTGCCGTTTCATTTACTTATTGTTTTTTGTTTGTTCTAGCGGCTCGCACGAAGCAAACCGCTCATCTGATTGGCTACGTCTTCGACGAAGACAATTCGGACGCTGTTGATATGGATGCTGTCGAAGCTCAATCCTTTGCTCAGGAGCTCGAGGTCAATGTGGCTGTAGCTCCAGAAGCCGAAATTGCTGTGGAAGCTGATGACAGGGGCAAAGATCCCATTGAGGACGATCCCGCCGGAGGCGATGATACAGAAGATGCCGAGTCTGCGGCCGGTGATGCCCTTGAGGACGTAGAAGTCGATGTTTCAGATCTTTTGGATTATCGGAAGAAGCCAAAGACCATTGTCTTTGGTAAATCCTTTGTTACCCCTGAGCTAATCCGCTTTTATGAGTCAAAAGGATACTTCCCAGCCGGTCATGGACGAGCCCCAGGCACAGAGACTACCCCGACACCTCTTGAGGACGAAGCCGTGGTGTTCAAGGAGTTCTTCTGTGCTGGGCTTCGGATGCCCGTTGATAATATACTTGCTGATATTCTTGGGAGGTTCGGATTGCAGTTCCATCACCTCACCCCCAATGCTATCACTCATTTGCTTCGTTTCTTTTGGGCAGTGAAAACGAATGCATCAGATGTTAACGTGGACTGCTTCGTCCGTTACTTTGAAGGGCATCGCCAGACCAAAAGTGTTAAGCTTGACGGCTTCGAATACGAGCCGGACTATGGCAGTGTTACCTTCTGCGCACGATGGAGGCAGATTGATTTGCAAAAGGTAGAACTTACCTTTTGCCAGAAAAACACCTGGGATAAGAATTGGAAAAGCTATTGGCTTTACGTCAAGGTGCCAGCGCTGGAGAATGTGTTAGAGGATGGAACGAAACAGAGATCATTTCCGCTGCACAGCTCTATTGGTCCTTGTAACTTCGTTGCCTGCCCTTCTTTCAACAGAAAAGCGCCCGGCTTCGACCGCTGTGAGAGCACCTTTTACAAAGCTAGCCGAGTCTCCAGCAGCCGAGACTTGGTTGAGGAAGGATTGGCCATGGGGCTTAATGTTTTGTCTGCTGATTGGAGGCCATTTCCAGTTGTTACGAAGCCGTACAGAGGAATGAACAATATTTGCTTTCCCAAATTTGGGGTGAAGAAGCCGGCCAATATGTCAGATTACTCCTACATTCAGTCCATCGAACTGATGGCTGAAATTATTTGTGGAAAGTATACGTCAAAGGAGCATGAAAGCTGTTTGGCTTTAGTGGATGGGGTTCGTTTGAACAGAGTGTTTGATGAAATTGGTGTCAGCTACCCTCAGCGTACGGCCCCATCCAAGCCAACGAAGAAGTTCACCGCTGAGGATCATCCCAGCGTGCTAGCAGCCCCGAAGCCAACTCGTGGCCGTGGGAGGAGGGGTCATGGCGGAGGCCATGGAAGCGGTCAGTCAGACGAGGGCGGCGACGAAGCTGGTGGCAGCAAAGCCGGAGCCCCCTCTAGCCGGGGCGGGAGCCAAAGCCGAGGAGGTGCCTCCAAGGTGGTTGCCATGAAAAAGCGGATTATTACTTCTTCCTTAGAAGCTTCCAAATGTCAAAAGCTTTCGAAAGCTCTTCCCATCGCTCCGCTTTCCAGTGCTCCTCCTCATCCCGTTGCTTCGTCTGCTGAAGTGCCTGTTACTGCTGCGCCTATGCAGATCGATCCTGCAGCTTCCGCTGCAGTTGATGTACCCTCTTCTGGAGGTTTGTTTCTTGTCTATCTTGTTTTTTTGTTTTTGGCTTCGCTTTTCTTATCTATTTTTGTCTTATTACAGTTAAAGCCGTTGTTGCGTCGCCTCGTCGTGAACGCCTGCCTGGATGCATTGACGATGAGGATGAAGTGAGCTTCAGCCTCTTTTGAGGGAGGATGAGACGAAGGATTTTGTACTTGGTGAAGTTGAAGTATCGTCCGTCCCGTTCCAGCTGTCATCCTTGGACTTGTTGGCTGGTGCAGCGGCCAAGTCCCTTCAGATTTCTGAGGGGCTTACGCAGTCGGCTTCGGCTAACATTGAGGAGCTTCCGCAGACGGTTACGGCTAACACTGAGGAGCCAACACAGTTAGCTTCTGCTAACGTTGAGGAACCTGTGCAGACGGCTTTTGCTCTTGAGACTGGGCAGGGTTCTGGCGATTTGGTGTCTCCAGCAATTGCTTCGCCAGTTAATTTGTCTCGTCTTACTGATGCCGGACTCCCTGCCCCTTCTATTGGGATTGACTCGTCTCCGACGAAGCCAGCTTCTGGGACAGAAGGTACATTTTGCTTTATTGCTTTTTTTGACTATCTTTTCTTTCATTGTATTTTTGCTTTGTTGATTATTTGATTCTTTTTCCTCAGGCGCAAATTTTATTGGGTATGGCCCCATCGCAGATCGTCTTCGGCAGAGCGGGTTTCGCCCTCCAAATGACATTCCCATTGTTGCTCCTCAAGGTGGCATTTTTGCCTGTTCTCACACAAAGCTGATTGAGTTTTGTCTTTTGTCTTAATATTGCTTTTGCTTTTTTAGAGCTTGAGACTCGTGTCAAATCCTTGGATTTGGACGCACTTTCAATCTCCAGCCTTAGTGGCAATATCCAGGTTTGTTCCTTCTGCTTCGTTTTTGAGTTTATTGTTTAACTGTTTTTAATACTTATACTTTTCTTGCTTTAGTCTATGATGTCGATGTAGGAGCTTTTCGCTCGTCTTCCGCTTCATCTGAACGATGTTGAGAACGAGCGGGCTGAGCTTGAGACTTTAAGGAAAGAGCGCGAGAGCTTCCTTCAGCTCAAGGAATCTTTTGATAGTGAAAAAGAGAGTTTTCGTGTTGAGCGGGAGTCCGCCATGTCAGAGATGGCTTCGCTTAAGAGTAAAGCCTCCTCGCTTGAGACTACACGTGAGCTCATGCTCAAACGATTGAGGGGCTTCGGAACAAGTTGGTCGAGAGTTCTAATTTGGAGCATGAATTGAAAAATCAGATAAAGACTCTCGAAGCTGGTAAGGAAAAGGCGGTGTCTGATGCGGAGAAATACAAGAGAGAGCTGCTTGTTTCTATTGATTTGAAGAATTCTCTTGTCTCCGAAGCTGATAGGCTTAGGTCTCAGATCGACAAGCTGAGAGCCGATAAGAAGAATTTGGAGACCGAGATCCTTAGCCGCAGCTCTGGCGTGTACCTAGAGTACGAGGCTGCTCTGAAGCAATATGGAGCCGAGCCACTGCCCTTCCCGTCAGATGATTTTGACCTTGGGAAGCTGTTCGCATGGTTGGATGATGAGTTCAAGTCCCTACCGGACGTCTTGTCCAAAGTAGGCGATTATGCTGCTCGAACCTGCATCACCAACGCCTTTAAAATGCTAGCAGATGAAGGGTGCTCTCACTATAAGAGCTTCTTGAGGAGGGATTTTCAATTTCCTTCAGCTTTGAACCCCGACAAGAAGGAATTTTTCAACGAAGCTGTTCTGGCGACTCGCGCCATCTTTCTTAGAAAATTCTGGTCTGCTACAGGGAGAGAGTGTGCCCGAAGCACTGCATATGATCGTCTTGTTAAGGTTAACTTCTTTTGCCCTTTTGGTTATTTTTGCTTTCACTCGTATTCTACTTATTTTGCTTTTAGTATTGATTGTTTTGTTTATTTTTAGTACAAAGAGGAGCTTGCCCTCGAGCAGCAGCAAAAAGCCGAAGCCAAAGCTGCAACTGCTGGCCCTTCATCATCTCATGCCGGTGCTGACGAGAGACACGATGGAGAGCCGAAGGTGTAGATTTGTTGAGGCTATCACTTTGTTTAGCTTTTGATGTAAAGTAACACTAAGTGATGTAATATTTGTATATACTCAGATCCCTGGCGAGGGAGTTGTTCTTGAACTCATGCCAATCACCATTCGCGATGGCCCCTTGTGTGTATTTGGCTTCGCATGGGAACAGTATCAACGATGTTATCCGAGTCGAAGACTTGGCTATTTTTGGGAATTTTGTCACGAGTTTTTTCATCATTGCGAATTTGATGTGTTTGACTTTTTTAACCCTTTCATCGTTCGACAGTCGCCACGTGTCGAACTTGCTCGTGCGAGAAACGCCGAAGCTGCTCGTTTGCTTCCAGTTAAGGTCGAGCCAGAGGACTTAGATGATGATAGGGATTTTTCTTACGTGTTTAATGCTCCAAGATTTAGGAGATCTGGCCAGCAATTTGACGGCTATATTTTTTAGATGTTTTGAGCCATCTCTTTGTAAAACACTTTGTAATTCGCTTGATCATTGTTTCGATTGGAAACACTTGAATGAATGTAAGCTCGATTTGGCTTCGTTATGAAAGAAACGCCTCCTTCCCCCGAAGCGAGGTTTATTCGTTCAAGTGTTTTGTACTTGCGTGTACCTGTGGTTCGAAGCCACTTTAGCTTTTTTGAGCTTTTGTGCATAAATATGAATGTATAAGAATATGTTGTACATGAGTTCTGATAGGTTGCCAAAACTGTTAGCCGAAGCCATTTTTAATTTTATATAGTTGTTTGAGCCAAAGCCCCTTTTACTCTGTTTAGAGTAAGCGTTTTTGGACCGAAGCCCCTTTTACTCCTTTTTCGAGTAAGCTTTTCCTTAGATCTGAATTGGCCTTACTCTCGGTAGGGTCAATTCAGTTCTATTTGAGTTGTCGAATACCAGTGACTTGGTCGAAGCCAATTGCTTTCGATGCTGCTCGTTTGGGGAATACCTCATTTATATATAGCTTGACGAGTTACAGTAAGCACCGCCTCGTTAAAAACCTCACCCCTTGGTCAGGGTCCCCTTGTGAGGAAAAGAGTACGGGCTTATGGAAAAAGTAAAAATGCTATTCTACTTAATGACTTCGTTTATAGAACACGAAGCTATTTTACATCTTTTTATAAATAATATTTGCGTAAGCTGTCGGCATTCCACGAATGCGGCAGCTCATTGCCTTCGTCGTCGCCTAAGCGAAATGAGCCAGGCCTGTTGCTTTTGATGACCAAAAATGGGCCTTCCAATTTCTGTTGCAGCTTTCCAACGGGCATGCTTGGGTTTTTCCTTAGGACCCAGTCTCCTACCTTGATATCTTTCTTAACTACCTTCTTGTCTCGCCATTTTCTTGTCTCAGCTTGATACTTGAAAATATTTTTTGCTGCTTGTAGCCTGTATACGTCAATGAGATCCTTGTCAATGACTTCGCTATCTTTGGGAGCTTCTTGTTGGGTGCGAAGCCCCTTGCGCAGAATTTCCTCTGGGCATACTGCCTCTTCACCATAAAGTAATTTGAATGGGGTAAACTGTGTTGCTCTTGATGTGGTGGTGTTATGAGCCTAAATCACCTTTAGCATCTCTTCTACCCACTTGCCTTTTTTCTTACAATTTGCAAGGCACTTTCGAATGGCCGTAAAGATTAAGCCATTGGCTCTTTCAACAGCTCCATTTGTTTGTGGGTGATAGACTGAAGCAAATTTTGCCTTTGTTCCAATCGACATGCAATACTGCCTGAATTCATCACAGTCAAACTGCTTCCCATTGTCCACTGTTATTTCCCTTGGTACTCCAAATTGGCATACAATTTGCTGCCAGAAGAACTTGATCACTGTTTTTGCTGTGATGTTAGCCAATGATCTGGCTTCGATCCATTTGGTGAAGTACTCAACTGCTACTATGGCGTATTTGAGATTTCCTTGAGCTGTTGGAAGTGGGCCAACTAAGTCAATGCCCCATCTTTGCAAAGGCCATGTTGGAGTTATCAGCTGTGACTGCTCCGAAGGAGATTTTCTGTTTGCTGCACACTTTTGACACTGGTCACATGTCTTGACAGTGTTTGTTGCATCGATGATGATTGCAGGCCAATAGAATCCTTGCCTCATTGCCTTCCCGACTAGAGCTCTTGGCCCAAAGTGTGCTCCACATAAGCCACTATGTATCTCTTGAATCAGCTCTTTGCCTTCGTTGTGAGAGATGCAACGAAGCCAAGGAGCTACAACTCCTTTTTTGTAAAGGACGTCGTCTATCATCTGATAGCATCTTGCCCTTTGTTGCATGGCTTTTAGATCATCGTCGTCAATTGGCTCATAGTATCCCCGAAGATAAGCTATTATTGGGGATCGCCAATCCTCTGAGCTTATTGCATTGATCTGCTTCGGCAAATCATCTGAGTCCTTTATCGATGGTGTTGTTAGTGTTTGAAAGAATACATCAGGTGGAAGCTTGTCCCCCTTTGCAGCTGCCTTAGCCAGCGCATCTGCCTCTTCATTTTTTGATCTTGGGATGTACTCCACAGTGAAACCCTTGAATTTTTTCTCCATTGAGCGTACAACGGTCAAGTATTTGATGAGTTTTGGTTGCTTCGCGATGCTTTCTTTTTCAATGTGGTCTGCTACCACCTTTGAATCTGTTTTGACAGTAAATCTCTGAGCTCCCAAAGCCCTTGCTTTTCTGAGCCCCAGTAACATAGCTTCGTATTCTGCCACGTTGTTTGTGCTTCTGTCGCTGTTTTTGCAGAACTCCAGATTTGTTGTATATCTCATTTTCATACCCGAAGGCGATTGCACAATTGCCGCTATGCCAGCTCCTTTGCCCCCCAAGCGCCATCACAGTGTATCAGCCAATTTTCTTCTCTGATAATGTTTTGTGGCTTAGGTGATGTCCACTCCACTATGAAATCTGCCAAAACTTGTGATTTGATTGCTGTTCTTCTTTCAAAGTCCACGACATACTCAGACAACTCCGCAACGCACTTGCGTATTCTGACGGAAGCCTCTTTATTGTTCAAAAGCTCTTTGAGAGGCTGGTCTGTAAGAACTTTGATGTTGTGGCCCTCAAAATAGTGCCTGAATTTTCTGGAAGCCATTATCACTGCATAGATCATCTTTTCAATCTCTGTGTAAAATAGCTTGTTATTCCTCAGGAATTCAATGAGCCTATCTTCTTCGTCCGGCTCCAAGTCTGAGCCGATAGTCACTTTTCTGTCAAAAACGTCTGGTTGTAGCTGCATCTGCTTCGTCTCTGCATCTTTTTGCATCTTTTTGCTATCTTTCTCAGCATTTGGCTTTTCTTCTGGGTAAAATGGATCCTTTTCTTCAAGCAAGTGCACATTTCGTTGGCCTGGTGCTCTAGCTTTCTCAATGTTTCTGGCTTCCCTTTGGTCACCATATACCATAATGACTCCTTATAGAGCTGGCATCTTCATGCATAAGAATGATTGCCTTATGATGATATCAAAGGCATTTATAACTCATCTTCCAAAAATGACATTGTAGTCAAAGATCATGTCTACGACATCGAAGGTGATGTACTCCGTTCTTGCATTGGATGTGTCACTGAAGGATACTTGCAATGAAATTTTCCCGAGTGTTTGGGTTCGCTTCCCCCCGAAGCCGACCAATGGAGTGTCTGATGGCTCCAGGTTGTCTGGGTTGATATTGGTCATGTTTCTCAGTGTTTTTGCTAGGATGATGTCAGCAGAGCTTCCTGTATCTACTAGCACCTTTCTGATCGTCCAACTAGCAATATTGGCTTCGATTGACATCGCATCATTGTGTGGGAAATTGTGGAGTTTGAGATCTTCCTCAGTAAAGGTGATGGGCATATGAGACCATTCTGACTTTTTGTATGGACCATCAACAGAGATATTGTTGACTTGACGGAAATAGCTTTTCCTTTGCTTTTTGTTCTCAAAAGCAAGCGATGATCCTCCAGAGATGGGCATGATGTGTCCATAGCTTGGGAGTGGGCTTGGAGCTTCTTGTTGATTGGCTTTTTGTTGTGGAAGTGGTGGTGGTGGTGGTAGCTCCTCAACCTTTATGTTTTGTGAAGCCACTTGCTGGGAGGTTTGAGGGTATAGGTGAGAATATATGGCTTGTGGGTAATACTGCTGAAAGGTTTGTGGCGAAGGCAAGTATTGAGTTACCATCGCTGTTGATGGGTGTATAGTGTTTGAGTTTAGCGAGGGATATACTGGACAGTATGGTTGGATAGCTTGGGAAGAATTTTGTGTATTTTGCTACGAAGCCGATATTGGCTTCGTTTGGGTTGCTTGAATCTTCTCTGCTCTTAGCTTTTCTATTGTTTTCTTGATGTCTCGGCACTGCTCTGTGCCATGGGTGTGGTTTTTGCCGTGGTATTGGCAAAACAGTTCAGGTCCCAATGGACCTCTTCCTCTCCCTTGGCCTCTGCCGGCTTTTCCGCCCCTTTGAGTGGGCTCATTTCTCTGGTTGTGATGTTGGCTTTCTGGGTAAGGTGGTTGGGTTTCGTAGGAAGAAGGTGGGTTGTCTACCTTCATGATTGTTTGGTGGGAGTAGTTTTGGTAGTTGTGGCTGTGGTGGTGGTTTTTGGATTGTGACTCATATTGGTTTCTCATGATGGCTTCTCTAGCCAATCTCATTCGGTTGTCATTGTCAGATCGACAATACTTCTTGAACTCATCATATAGGTCTGCCAAAGTAGCTGGTGTCTCTCTTGCGATATGCTGTGCAAATAGCCCAGGGCGAAGCCCTTGTATTGCTGCGAATTTTGCTGCTTCGTCAGGGATGTGCGGAGCTTGAGCGCGTAGAGTAACAAATCTGCGGAAGTAGTCCTCTAGGGGCTCCTTCGGCTGCTGGTGTAGTGTGAGTTCAGCATATGAGAGTGATTGATCTCCCATAATGCTAAAATTTTTGATGAGCTCCCTCTTCAGATCATACCAGCTATTGATTGATAGACCTGGCAGCTTCGTGTATACCAGTTCATTGCTGTGCCATCGTAGACAATGATGAAAGGTTTTGCTAGAACAACATCATCTCCCCCAGCAGAAGCTATTGCAGCTTCGTAACTCATGAGGAACTGCTTCGGGTCAGTGAGGCCATTGTATCTTGGTAGATAGATAGGTTTATAAGATGGTGGCCATCTTGCCAATTGAAGGCTTTCTGAGAGTGGGCAAGTGTGGTCGATAGGACGGGTGTGGAGTGTGTGGAAGCCAGTTTGGGATGAAGAGTTATGGTTTGGTGGATTGGTGGTGGTGTTTGGCTCATTGAGCTCTGCTTCGAGCTCAGCAACTTGTTTTTTGGCTTTTTCAAGCTCTTGACACATCTTTTCAGCTCTTGAGCTTGTATTGTTCAGCCTCCTCTGTTTTGCTTGCCTCATCTCCTCCAGGTGCTTCTTGACTTGCAGCAATTGAAGCTACTGCTCCTTTTCTTCCTCTTGCATTTGTTGCTCCAGTTCGAGCTGTGCAGCCTCTAGCTCTCTCTGCTGCTCAAGGCGTCGAAGACAAAGCCTTTCTTCAAGTCGGTGCATTCTCTCTTCAGTGGTAAGGGTTTCGTTATCGATCTGTTGATCGTCGATAACAGTTTCGGTTATTTGTAGTTGGCTTGGTGGTGGAATTGGGGGTTGGGGAGCGACTTCGTCGCTGGAAGTTGCATTCGCCGCAGTGGTGGTTGACTTGGCTTTTTTTGGTGGCATGGTGGTAATCGTGGGTTTTGTTCGTGCACAGCACAAACGGTGGGCGCCAGTTGTTGGGTTAATGGCCGAAGCCAATGAGCCCAAGCAACGGAAGAAACTGAGCAACAGGGACAAGCAATGAAATATTACTTATCAACAGTGCACTCAGGAATCAACAACCTTTACATGTAGGAGAGGGGCCTCCTTTTATAGGGAGACCAAGGGTCTTTACATCCCCATTGTACCCTTGGAAATCAGGCATCATCCTCTAGACTATACAACATAAATAGCCCAAGGACACTTTGGTATATTTACTCCTTCCAATGTGAATGAGTAGACTTGCAATTCTGTGTTTGACTTGGCTTGGACTTGGTCTAAGCTTGCTTTGCTCGCCAGAAGGAGCAGTGCAGTAGCTCGATTCGGCTTCCTCCGAATCTGGACGACCCGAAGCCGTCTCTTGACGTCCAAAAGCCAATGGCTCTCCCAAGGACCTGCAATATTGAGAGAACCGAAGCTAGCCACTAACTCAATCATAGCTTTTGGCACTCAATAGTATCAATACTTTATCAGATTAGGTTCTAACATAGTTTGGACAACGTCGTTTTGGTACACTGCTAGACGTGACGACCGAAGCCAATTAGCTTTGGTTTGATTCACCTGACCGAAGCCAAATCAGGAATCTATTGGGTGATCGAAGCTGATTGGCTTCAGCTCCCTTGGTCATTGCCGCCTTTACGCATGAAAGAGAACGTAACAAGTAGAGAGCGTTTATCGGCGGGCCAAATCCCCAACAGTTCATGTTCGTAAATCGGACTCCTTCTTATGCTGATCCAGTTGCTGGAACGAATCGGGGCTTTGGCCGATGAGTTCCTTGTGGTTTACTGATTAAACTCTACCTTGTCAATTTCAGGTCAAATTGACTGGCACGCCACGAACCTCAAGATTTTGGACCTGCACTGAAGTTCAAGCAAATCTTCCAGGCCGTAGTGTTAATTTATGAGAGTCAACGCCTGACTTTTTGGACATCAACACATTTTCAATTTGTTTTGTAACCACAAATGGACAGCACAGTAGGGTTCTAAGAATAGGCAAAACACCAATTCTAACATCTTAATCACATGTTGCAATTTTTTTAAAGCGCAGGAGAGCTGCGTTTCATTGAACTAGAGAGAGAAAATAGTCTCCATACAACTGTCATCTCTCATATGGAGACCAAATATTAGAGCTGGTTCAAAATAATAAAGAAAACAACTACTCTAAACAGAAAAGGAGAAAAAAAGATGACCAGGACTGTATCTAGACCACTAGAGAGATCCAGCCAACCCTAAGTCTTGCAGCTTTCTAGCGCTGGCCATACACCATAGGCTATGCTCATCTTTGATTTCTCTCACGATGGAGTTAACTGAGGGAGAGGCCCCCTAAAAAACACAAGCATTCCTATGTTTCCATATGATCCAAGCCCCAAAATAACAAGGGAATTCACTCCTTTTCTTTTTTCTTTGTCTACCTTCTTAATTGCTTTGCGCCACCATTCAGCTAAACTACGCTCCTGCTGTCTCGAGACTCGAGACACAATACGAATAATTTTGGTACAGACTCACTACTAGAGAAAAGGGCTTCAGTCCGACCCCCCATTTGGCATTGGCACCGAACATTTTTTTGGTTCGATACCAATGCCCCCCTTTAGTACCGGACCAAAAGGCTAGCGCCCCGAGAGACCCATGGAGGGTTTTAGTACTGGGCCATTAGCCCCCTTTAGTACCAGGTGGAGCCACGGCCCAGTACTAAAGCCCCCGGCCACCTTTAGTACCGGGCCGTGGCTCCGCCCAGTACTAAAGGGAGCGTTTTAGTACCGGGCCGTGGCATCGCCCGGTACTAAATGGAGCATTTTAGTACTGGGCGTGGCCACCGTCCGGTACTAAAACGCCTCCTATATTACTCCTTCTTCTTCCCCCAGCCCGAGCCATGAACAGCTTGAGCTTGCTGTTCATGGTGGCTGGGTAGGGGAGGAGATTTTCCTCATTTCTCACTCATTTTGTGGATATTTTCATCATTGAAGGGCTCTAAAAGGTCAGAAACTCAATCTCTCTCTTTTTAACTTTCTGATTTCGTATTTAATGCTCTATTGAAGAAGGATTTAGAGGGGGAAGGTGATGGAGAAATTTTAGGGTTTCAATTTGTATCTAGCTAGTTCATGTCTATATGGAGGACAAATTTAATGTTTGATGAAGGTTTCTATGGTGATTAACTTAAGCATCACTTTGTAAATGTAGTCAATTTTATTTTGAAAGAATATATATTTTTTGTTGCATAATTCTAAATAGTTGCTATTTATTATATTGGCCCTAATTAACAAATTAAAGTTTTTAATGTGGACTACATTTTGTTATGTAGAAATTATATTTTGTTACATGAAGTTAGAAATTGTATTATGTAGAAATTATATTTTGTTGAAATTATATTTTTAAGTGGACTAGTTTTATCTTTTATTATTTTTATTACCCTATTTTTCAATATATTTATTGAAATAAGCTTGTGTTTGTTGTTGTGTTTTTGTATTAACATGTGGTTTGTACCACTAGTAGAAATGCGCAGACCAATGACGTTTTAGTTTCATCACAGCAGAGCGAAAATTCATCATAGAAGGTTTTCTGTGACGAATTTTTTACGAAATTGGATTTGTCATAGTATACGCGTCGCTAAAGATGTAAGGTGACGAATTGTCACGTTCGTCATAGAAGACCTCTCATTTATGACGAAATATTTTCACGTCACAGAAGTGATTTGTGTTTTATGACGCCGTAGAAAAACGTCATTGATGACACTGCACGCCACCATGGCGATGACATGGCAAGTCTATGTGGCACTGGCCACGCTGTCAGATGACGTGGCTTGTTCACGTGGCTGGACACGTGATGAGATCTTATCCGTGCACGTGTCGTCTTGCTAGTGCGCCACGTGTCACCTCCGCGGGCCGCCACGCGTTGCGCTCGCGATAGGCCACGTGTGACACGTGTCACGTTGGTAAAGTGCCACATGTCCATTGCAAGTTAAGCCACGTGCTTCGCTCAGGCATAGACACGTGTCATCATGAGGCTGCGACATGTGTCGCGTCCTTGTAGTGCCACGTGTCATTTTTTTAATTTTGCCACATGCTGCGCTGCGGCTTACCCACGTGTCGTCATGTTGTTGTGACACGTGTCGGTACGTGACTTGGCCACGTGTCAGTTATTGATTGGGCCACGAGTCTGTTCGAGATTTGGCCACGTGTCTGTTCGTGATTTGGCCACGTGTCAGTTTTCAATTTTGCTGCGTGCTACGTTTCTGCTTAGCCATGTGTCGTCACGAGGTTGTGACATGAGTCCGTTCGTGATTTGGCCACATGTCAGTTATTGGTTGGGCCACATATATGTTCATGATTTGGCCACGTGTAAGTATTTGATTGGGCCATGTGCCCCTATTTGGTCGTGCTGCGTGTCTGGACCTGACGTCGCCATGTGTCACGTTTCGGTCGAGCCACGTGTCTTTTTTGGTTGCGCCACGTTTTTGCCGTGAATGCACCGTGTGTTTTTTCCCTGGTTTGCCATGTGTTACATCGTGAAGCCACCATGTGTCTAGTTGTGACTGGACCTCGTGTGCGTTTCCCAAAGGGCCACGTTTCATCCACGTTTTAGCTCTCAAATTGACAGAAACAGCACCATTTGATGCATCAACAGAATGACATCAGCACCATTTGATGCATCAGAAACAGCATCAACACAATCACATATACATTGGATGCATCAGAATGCATCAGAGTTCACCCATCAAAGAATCACAAGTTCACCCATCACTGAACCACATACACATGTAATGCATCAGAATGCATCAGAGTTCACCCATCACAGATCACCACAGAACACATGTTTCTGGTACAAACAGCAATTCAACACATGATCACGGAGCAACAGTAGGTTGAGAGGAGTTACCAGCAGCATTCAAGTTGAGGATTTGCCAAAGGAGGGCATTGTTCTCTTCCGCCCTCTACTTGTACTCCTCGAACTCCTGTTGGGCCTTCTCCAGCTTTTCATCAGTAGCTTGAGCCTTCTTCATTAGGGCATTCACCTCCTCTGCGAGGGCAACTGCACCATCTTTTTCAGCGGCAAGTTGTTCGCGAAGTACCCATTCAGCCTCTGTCTCTTGATGGTTCAGTGGTATACTGTCGGGGATAGACCCCCGGGGGTACGCAGAAGGTGGATTGGCCCAACCGGCAAGGGACGGCCCAATCCGAGTGCTATCGGGCCGGCTTATCAGATTGGATGGCCAACCAGTCGGGAGGCCCACCAGTCGGACAAACCGGGTTGGGTACGACAGCGCGCGGGACAAGGAAGGAGACGGCGTGCTTCGCAAGAAGATCGGGGATCAAGATAAGCTATTCAGAATTCTAGGGAAAGATATCTGTAATCGTTATAGGATCGAATCCTTGTATTTCAGGTAGGTTACGATCTCTAGCCGACTTGTAACTCAAGGCAACCGGACTATATAAGGTGCCTTGGGACCCCCCCAGAGGACGAGATCAACACGATTAACAACAGCCAATCCACACCTCGAGACTAGAACCCAACTAGGGAGATCCTTCAGGAACTTCATACACAGCAATATACACCCAACACAGGACGTAGGGTATTACGTCATCTTGACGGCCCGAACCTGTTCAATCCTTGCGTCTTGTGTTACCATCGTCTTGTGATCCTCGATCTGTCTCTCAACAAATCAACCACGTAGGCTACCCTGTGTGGACTGCCGGGTCCATAAATCCGACAGTTGGCGCGCCAGGTAGGGGCTGATCGACGAGATCAATCTACAAGCTCGATGGCATCTACTTCCGCCGTCATCACGCCGGCATCTGCAAAGATCTCCATCGCTGAAGGGGCCATGTTCTTCTTCGGATCCATGGTCTTCACCGCCGGACCCAAGGGAGAGCTCTCCTTCAGCCGCGACGCCACCCCGGAGGAGACCGCGCCACGACTCGACGCTACTCCAGACGGGGTCGTCACCATCACCACTCCACCATCGACGGTCGCCAACAACTCGACGATCGCGACGGTTCACGCTGCCCTCCCAGTTTCCGAGGGGAGCCCTATTCCGCCTACACCGCCGACTGCTTCGTCTACTCCGCCTCCACCACGCAGGGCTCACGAGACATCCGAGGGACGAAGGAGGCGATGGGCCGCACGCCAACGCGAGTTCGAGGCAGACATGGACCAAGCCATTGCCTCCATCGGCGATGCATCGAACTAGCCGAATCCGCCCGCCAGGACGTCACTTCCCCGACACGATTCCCGTTTGGACTCAGGAACAGCGGGGTCGTATACCAGGAAGCACTCGGCGAGTGGCCGAGCGCCGACTACTCTCCTGATGCAGGCGGGGCGGCCAACTCCATCACGATCGCCCAGATCGAATTTGCCGAACGTCACGACAACGCAACCTCCTTGTCATCAAGATGAGCCGACTCTGCCCGAAGAGGAACCATCGCCGACTTTCCCGCAAGTCACGCGCATCCTCCCCCCAAACAAGAGGATCGTGCCGGCCAAGCGGGAGACGTTCGTCTCCGACATATCCGCCGACGAAGCAACGGTCCAAGGAGAGGATCAAGCACAGCGTGACGCCAGGATCAGGCGCAATGATGAGAAAAGGCAGCGCCGCGACGCGCGACGAGATCGCCGAAACCCCAGGGCCACATGTAACCTCACCGATGATTTCATCCAGGAAGTCGGTGGCATAGGCGTCTACGCCACTCCGTCAACCAACCTCGCCGCCGCGCATCATGAACTGGAAGGGATCCCAGAAACCCCGAGCTCAACCGCATCAAGACCAGGCTGACCGCAGCCGCAGGCATGATTAACGCCCAAAAGGCCGCCGCTTCTTCCTCTCGTCACTCCAGGTCAGCTAGTCGTCGTGAAGCCGAACAAGGCATGGTCGATCAGCCGGACCTCCACGAACGACTCTGCAACCGCGACATCCGCAGAGACCTTGACGACCGCCACCGGCGAAGGGACGAAGAAGAGCTCCGACGACGCGCTGAGTACAACCGTGAACACGGCGGCCCGGGTTTGGATCGCGACACCCGCCTGCACCGAGAACTGGAGGCCAATGAGGCCGCGCGCCACCGCGAGTTCGACCTCAAGTACGGGCCTCCAATCGAGCAGCACAGGCCGCCACGGGCTCGCACCCCTGAGGATCTCTCCGCTGATTCGGGACGCGAGAACACCGAGAACCTCAACGACTACGACGGCTTCCCAGCATTTACCGCCCGAGTAAGATCCATTTGAATGCCTGCTAACTTTAAACCTACAGGCATAGAAAGATACGATGGGAAGGCGGACCCTACAATGTGGTTTCGGATGTATAGCATCGCCATCCGCGCGGTGAACGGCGACCATGACTCCATGTGCGCCTATTTCCCTATCACCATGACCAAGGTGGGGCTAAGCTGGCTTCACAGCCTCGAGCCCAACTCCATCGACAACTGGGACACACTCTGCCACAAGTTCAAGAGTTACTTCCAAGGCAGCTCCATCCGGCCAGGCACAACATGGGACTTGGGGAAGGTGAAGCAGAACCGCGGGGAGAGCCTCCGTGACTACACCGATAGGTACATGGAGAACCGCAACCTGGTCCCCGGCTGCTCCGAGTCCGAGATCATCCACTACTTCCTTGACGGCCTCGCCGACTCGGTGGTGTTCGAGCGCCTCTGCGAGGACTGCCAAAGACTTTCGGCGAATTCTTTGAGCCGATGAACAAGTTGGCTAACGCCAAGGAAGCCACTCGCCTTCACTACAACAAGAGAAGCACTCGGGATGCCGATCGGCCGCCCCACCAAGAAGACCGACCGAGGAAGGAGGACCCGCTCCGAGCTCGACCAGAACCGAGCAGGATGGGCGACCGAAAGCGCTCGGGAGATCGCACCATCGACGCCATGGATCGCGGAGGCCCTCGCCCGCGGACCAACTTCAGTGCCGAGTTCGACAAGATGCTTCAAGGGCCCTGCCCCATACATAAGCAGTCCAAGCACCGTATGATTGACTGCATGGAACTTGCCGATGCCTACAAGAAGCAGGAAGGGAAGCTACCGCCACACAACGACGATAAAGGCGACAGGGAGAAAGGGGCCCCTGCAGGCCCTACTTTCCCGAACATCGACAGACAGGTGAACTTCATCCTCGGAGGACCGCTGTGACATCCTGGCCCAAGGCTTAATAGGATTGATAGAATACGCATACCAACAAGTTGCAACTTCTTTTCCGAGAGCTTATCTCAAAAGAACTCTAAGGTTAAGCGTGCTTGGCCTGGAGCAATTTCGGGATGGGTGACCGACCGGGAAGTCCTTCCCGGGTGCGCATGAGTGAGGACAAAGTGCGCAGAAAAGACTCGTGTTGGTCTGTGAGGGCATTCTCGAGGTCCTAGAGAGCTGCCAGGCGTAAGCGGGCCCAGACCCGGGGGGTCGGGACGTTACAATTGGTATCAGAGCCGACTCTCGCGGTTTCACGGGCGCGTGGGGTCGCAGTTGCGCAGGCATGGTGCGCATGGCTGGTGTGAGCCCAGAGTGGTCACACAGCATGGCACATGCGCTGGCACTGGGCACACGGACGTGGCCAAGAGAGGACGTTCCTGGCTTGGGGTTGACCGACGAGGACGTCGGTCTTCTAAGAGGGTGAGGATGTGACATCCTGGCCCAAGGCTTAATAGGATTGATAGAATACGCATACCAACAAGTTGCAACTTCTTTTCCGAGAGCTTATCTCGAAAGAACTCTAAGGTTAAGCGTGCTTGGCCTGGAGCAATTTCGGGATGGGTGACCGACCGGGAAGTCCTTCCCGGGTGCGCATGAGTGAGGACAAAGTGCGCAGAAAAGACTCGTGTTGGTCTGTGAGGGCATTCTCGAGGTCCTAGAGAGCTGCCAGACGTAAGCGGGCCCGGACCCGGGGGGTCGGGACGTTACAACCGCCACAGGTGGATGACAAGCGCCCGGAGAAGGTGCGCGACAGGGAGATATTCTCCTGTTACGCATCGCCAATCCAACCACTCCGCTGGTCAGAGCAGCCGATCACCTTCTCCAGGGAGCACCAATGGTTTCAAATCTCCGACGTCGGCGAGTTCCCCTTGGTGCTCAGCCCAATCATGAACAACGCTCGCCTCACCAAGGTACTCGTCGACGACGGAAGTGGGCTCAACATCATTTTCGCCCAAACACTGAGGGATATGGGCATCGGCCTCGACGATTTGGCCCCTTCCCTCCACCCGTTTTACGGGCTGATTCCAGGCAAGGGCTCCAAACCACTCGGACAGATATCTCTCCCCGTCACCTTTGGCGATCAGAGTAACTTCCGAACCGAGTACCTCAACTTCCAGGTCGCCGACTTCACCACCGCCTATCACGCCATACTCGGAAGGCCGGCGCTCGCCAAATTCATGGTGATTCCCAACTACACATACCTGCTGATGAAGATGCCGGCACCAAACGGCGTCCTCTCCTTCCGCAGTGACGTGCACACCGCCAAGGGATGCGACAAGGAAGGGCTCCACCTCTGCACCGGCATTGAACGCAGCGTGCTCCAATCGGAAGTGGTCAACGATGCGAGGACATTCCAGGGAGATCCCGGCTCCATCCCTGTCGGTTTTTTATACCGGCTAGCCTACTATGGGGGTCCCTAAGTAGTCGAGTTGTTCGTGAGGGCCTCGCCGGAACCAGAAGCACGATGGTGAACACGAGACGATTTAGACAGGTTCAGGCCGCCTCGAGTAGAGAGCATAATACCTTACGTCATGTATGGTGGATCTTCTCGTATTGATGGGTATGATTTACAAGGGGTCCCTGCCTCACCTTATTTACTCGGGAGCAGGGTCTACAAGGCAAGAAATACAAACTCCTAGTCAGATACAATACACAGAGTCCTAACATGAGTAGGCCGGGTTGTTTCCCAGTACCCGACTAGTTTCCTTAAGCTGTACGCTCTTTCCTTGTATCAGTCAGAGTTGCCGGCCCAATTTCCTAACGGGACTGTGGCCCATGAGGACTCCCATGGATCCTGGACCGTCAAGCCCCCGAGCGTCTTCATGTCTTCATGCCTGCCGGGTTGTTTCTCAACAGTTTCAGCATCAGCCGAGTTGTTTCCTCATCATCTTGCTAGTTGAAAACCTTCAGAAGTGAACATGATGTGCTCCTTTGCCGACTTCTTTTGCAACCAGCCCCCGGGCCTTGGTTCATGAACCAAAATTGATGCAAAAACTGCCCCATTTACTATAATGGTGTCCAGCTTTTGAAAAAAGATGGACCCATTATGGGTCTAGCCCCCGAGCCTAGAAATGTTTTCAAGGATTAAAAATAATTCCAGGGTCTTTATTGAAAAAAAACTTTTCAAAAGAAATATACTATTTCCCCCCAGCCCCCAAGCTTAAAGCAGATGACAATAAGCTTAAAGACTTCTATTGAAATATGTATATTCTTTAATGTGGAAATAAATCCTAATAAGCATCAGCCCCCGAGAATGAAAAATTCATCGGAAAATGACTTAGCTCGTTAGGAAATGGCCGCACAAATATGCATCCGGTTTGTAACCGTGAATACATAAGTGTTGGCGTATTTTGGAAAACGGGTTACAGAAAATACGCTTAGGGTTACCGCTTCAATCTTATAAGACAGAGGGTGAACCGTTCGTATTCTCTTCCCCGCCGCCGTCGCTTTCACAACTGAAATCCTCAAACTCTTTTTGCCTCCGCGCGTGCAATCTCCAATCCACTCAAGCCCCGATCGAGAATCAATCCAAAGTCTCGTCTGGCAAGATGGGTTGGAAACCTACTTCCAGCAAGCCTACTGAGAGTAAATCCGCCACGAGTAAAAAGAAATCCAAGATCCCAACCACAGATATGCCGATGTTCAAGAACTCCCCTGCGCCGGCTCTTGCCTGGAAGCCATCCAAGGCAACAGACGAGATGGTGCAGAATTTTGTGGAGCAAGGCTATCTTCTGGACAAATCAATCTCCTGTTGGCGCACCGATGCTGGTAAGGCCTGGCCTTTTGAAGAAATCCATGAAATCGTGGTTTTTGTTGCTTTTTATGAATGTGGATTCGCCCTCTCCGCTCATGATTTTCTCCGAGGGCTTCTTTCTTACTACAAATTGGAACTGATTCATCTCAATCCCAATTAAATTCTTCAAATCTCCCTCTTTATTCATCTCTGCGAAAACTTTTTGGGGATCGATCCCCACTTCAATCTCTTCCGCTGCCTCTTCCATGTGAAGTCCACCCCGGACAAAGTAGTCGGCGGGGCTGGATTTCAGCTACGTCAAGGGATGAAGAACGTCTACTTCGATTTCCAGATGAACGACTCCATTAAGGACTGGAATGACACGTGGTTTTATGTGCAGAATCACCCCCCGAGGCTGTCCAAGCACTCCGGTCATCTACCTCGGCCGCAAGATTCATGGAATGAATCCCTCGAAAGGGATAAGGTTGATGGAATCGCCAGGCTTATAAAGATGATCGCTGCTCTGAAGGATCAAGGCCTAACCGCCATCGGGATTGCCAGTTCTTTCCTGCGCCAGCGTGTACAACCCTGCCAGAAGCGGGTGCACGCTGGCTATGAGTATACTGGCCCCGAAGACCCGACCAGGATCTCAACAAGCGATTTTTCGTCAGATGAAGTCGCTGTCCGCGTCCAGGCACTCTTCATGGATGCCCAGGATCTGCCACGCCGGGTACCCAAGTACTCGGCAAATCGTCCGTCGTCATTGGTAAGCTCGAAAACAACCCGAATATCAATTATGATATACACCTTCTTGCTTCTTGACAACTGATCAATTGCTGCGTTATCCAATGCCAGGAATTGCGGACCAGACTTGCTTCCTCGCCTCCGGAAGTCGCAGAGAATCAATCCAGGTTGCCTGGATCTCCCCCACCCCAGCAAACTGCTGAAAGTTCAGGAAAAGGGAAGAAAAAGGCATCACCAGATATGGACCAGGTAATTCTGGAGGATGGATCCGATTCTAATGATGACACACCCCGACCTCCTCCTGGGAAAATACTCGGGCAAGGAGGATCAGGCCTGAAGAGACCTAGTACTGAAGATGCCCCAAGTCCACCAATCCCCATGAAGAAACAGGCTCTGTGGAAGAAAGTGTTTCCTTCATTGAAGAAATCATCAGATACTATTCTTGATGAAGCAGAGGCACTTGAAGCAGAGCCTGAAACCAATGTAGAGATTCCAGTGGGAATCCCACTGGGTTCTTCTCCGCCCAAGGTACCCCTATTGTCTTGTTTGCAAAAAAAATTTTGGTTCTTTCCTCTTGCCGAGTTGTTTTCTGAATTGAATGTAAGATTGCAGAATCCTCAACAAGAAGAACCCGCGCAGTCAGAAGAGCCTCAAGGACCTCAAAACAACCCTTCTGGCGGTTTTGATTTTGTTGTGGATGAACCTGAATTTAACATGGAATTTGCCAGGTAAATGGCCCAACTTAATGGAGCAAAATTTTGAAATGCGAATATTGCTAATCTTCTGTTGTTTATGCAGCCGTCCGCCTACTCCTGCTCCTACAGATGTACCAAAGACTCCAATTATGGAAACAGGAGGAGGAGATGGGCCAAACCACCGAGCATCTTCCCCACCCCAACCCCAAGCAGCAAGCAGCAACGTCACGCCAATGCCCTCTGTGAGAGAGCAAGCCGCTCCGAGTACTTCTGCTCCTGGGTCCTGGCCCAAAGCAACAGAAAGTATCCGGATGGCAAGCCTCCATTCTGAGGAATTGGACACCACAACTGGCCTGATGAAGGAAACTGCAATTGAAGAAATCATCTGGAAGCAGAAGAAACCCCGTGAGCTTTCACCAGAGCCATTCCAGATCTTCACTGGTACACCCAGCGTCAACGCTAATGAAGATGAAGACGCCTTCTTATTCAACTCAGAAGTTGACCATGGAGATCTGGAAAAGGCCGTAGAGCTGTACAAACAACTCTCCAAGCTCACAGAGGTTTGTAGAAATAGCTTAGTACTGTAAATACTTATCTCCTTTGTACTTTAATCAACCCTGCCTCCTTTAATCTGGATGTAGAGTATACTTGTACGATCTCAGCAGAAATCTGAGATGCTTCAGAGAGCCAGCACGTCCATTGCCCGCGCTGAGAAAGCCACAGCCGATCTGGCCAAGGGACAAGCAGCTTGGGACCAAGAATGCACCCAATTGCGCCAAGAGCTGGATGAGGCTTACAAGAAGATAAACTTGTACCAAGACCAGCGCAATGACGTCGTTGAGAAGAATAAGTCTTTACGACAGAAACTCTTAGGTGAGTACGTCGAGTACTTTTTCTCTGTCTGCAGTGATCATATAATGAATAGAATATGATGTGTTACTGCAGAGAGTGACAAGCGCGTTGAAGCTCTAAAGGGCGAGTTCATCGATATGAAGAACCGCTTTTATCGAGAGCAAGAGCGCGCAAACCAGGCGTAGCGGAGGGAGACGGAGTGCATGGCAGATCTTGCTGAAGAGCAGAAGATGCGCCAGCATGCCGATGCCCAACTCATTGAAGACCTGACCAAGATCCGCAATCAAGAGGCTGAAATCCAGGCGCTTCGCGTGGAGATCAATCGCCGTGGTGCGGAAATTGAGTCTTGGAAGGAAGCCGCCCTGCCTTTGGTTGATGTATATGCCAAAGTACCCGCCGAAAGTGTTGCTCCTCCTCTCCTTGATCGCCTTCGAGCTACTCCTGGGCAAGTGAAGCTGTATTGCCAACGGATCGCCTATTCGTGTACTAAGCAAGTACTCGGGGTTGTCCGATCATGGTTCCCTTCACAGCCGTTAGGTGTTACTGAAGGAAGAATCAACCCGGCTTGTACCCGGGCCATGTATGGTACCTACATGGAGGAGGAGAAGGACACTGTAGAGAAGATTGTATCTCGTCTTAAGTTCTAGAGCCTCTTTTGTAAGAAAACCTGGTTAGATGTAAATACTTAATGTTTTTATTAACAAAAAGTATCTGTTTATCTGATTGCGTGCGCCCAATCTCTTTGTTTTGAACAAAAAGTAGATGGCATTTGAATGTAGTCTTCCTGGATTGTTTTTAAACAACCCAACTAGATTCAAAAATAAGTGCACCGATCTTTCTGTATGGAACAGAAAGTAGATGGCTTTTTGAACGCAACCCTTTTTTAGATTGTTTTTAAACAACCCAGGATGAGTCAAAAAAGATGCGCCCGATCCTTCTGTGTGAAAGAGAAAGTAGATGTCATTTGAAATAACCCTTTCTAGATTGTTTTTAAACAACCCAGGATGATTCAAATTTGTAAGACTGTATCTGAATTCCAAGCTTGAAGACAATGGAATATTGACACTTTATTATTATTAGGCTAAGAAGCCAATATCAGTATATAAAGAAGGCTGACTGTTTATTGACTCTTAAAAAACTCTAATAACTTCTTCAAGGGTAAAAACGCCGTAAATGCTCAATGTTCCAAGCATTGGGCACCTCTGTTCCGTCTTCCCGTTGTAGCTGATAAGTACCCAGACCGATGACCCTTGATATTATAAACGGACCTTCCCAAGGAGAGGATAGCTTGTGCTGATCTTTTGTACGCTGAATTCTCCGAAGAACCAAATCACCAATGTTAAATGATCGCATTTGGATGTTTCGGTCATGATACCTCCTGAGTCCTTACTGGTACGTGGTTGTCCTGATCAACGCGGCTAGCCTCGCCTCTTCTAGCATGTCCAGATTCTCTACCCTACTTTGCTCTGCTGCTTCCTCCGAGTAGTTTTGGATTCTTGGAGCATTGTACTCGATGTCCACCGGGAGTACTGCTTCTGAGCCGTAGACCAGAAAGAAGGGTGATTGCCCCGTCGCGCGGCTGGGCTGGGTTCTGAGCCCCCATACCACGGCTGGCAATTCTTGCACCCACTTGCCGCCGTACTTTTTGAGTGGTTCATAGAGCCTTGGCTTGAGACCTTGAAGTATGAGGCCGTTAGCTCTCTCAACTTGTCCATTGGTTCGTGGATGCGCCACTGATGCGTAGCGGACTTCAATTCCCATGTTGTCGCAAAAATCAAAGAACTCGCTCCCTGTGAATTCTGAGCCGAGGTCAGTGATAATGCGATTTGGGACGCCGAAACGATGAGCAATGTCTTGGATGAACTCGGCCGCTTTTGCTGCTGTAGCGTTGACTAGCGGCTTGACTTCAATCCACTTGGTGAACTTGTCGATCGCCACGTAAAGATACTTGAAACCTCCTGGCGCAGTCTTGACTAGTCCAACCATATCTAGCCCCCAGCATGCGAAGGGCCAAGAGGGCGGTATGGTGTTGAGGATCGTTGCAGGGGACGTGAGCTTGCCGGGCAAAGTATTGGTAGCCCTGGCAAGTCTTCACGATTTCTTCAGCATCAGCCACAGCGGATGGCCAATAGTACCCAGACCGGAAAGCCTTGCCTACGATCGTGCGGTGAGCAGCATGATTCCTGCAGATTCCACCATGGATTTCTTCAAGGATTTCCCGTCCGACTTCTGGAGTGACACACTTCATCAAGACTCCGAATGAGGCGCCGCGTCGGAAGATGGTGGAGCCGACTACTATGTAGTGCTTGCTTCGCCTGATAACTTGCTCAGCCTACACCTTATCTTCGGGCTCCCTCTGGTGCAGTATGTACTCGATGAAGGGCTTTGTCCACTCAGGTGTAATCACCATGACTTGCTGATGGAGTGGTGTTGTAGTCGGCTGTACTTCCTGCTCCTTAATGGATGGTTGTAGCAGCTCATGGACGAAAACGCTGCCTGGTACTTGCGCTCGGTGGGAACCCAGCTTTGAAAGTGAATCAGCAGCCATGTTGTTGTCTCGGATGACGTGATGAAATTCGAGCCCATGAAAGTGCTTCTCGAGTTTGCGCACCTCCATGCAGTATGCATCTATGTTCTCCTTGGTGCAGTCCCAATCTTTATTGACTTGATTGATCACCACAGAGGAGTCGCCGTACACCACCATGTGCTTGATGCCAAGGGAAGAAGCCAGGCGTAGCCCGTGCAATAGAGCTTCATACTCGGCTTCATTGTTGGTGGCTTTCCAGAGGATTTGGAGCACATATTTGAGCTGATCACCTTTTGGAGATATGAGTAGTACTCCTGCACCGGCCCCTTCAAGCTTCAGTGATCCGTCGAAGTACATGATCCAATGCTCGAGAGGTTCTTCTGGTACTGCGTGTTGTATTTCTGTCCACTCAGCAACGAAGTCCACCAGGGCTTGAGACTTGATGGCAGCTCGTGGGACGAAATCGATGGCGTGAGAGCCCAACTCGACCGCCCATTTGGAGATTCGCCCTGTCGCGTCCCAGTTGTGGAGGATGTTGCCAATTGGGAAAGAGGTGACTACAACAACCCGGTGAGCGTCGAAGTAGTGTCGCAACTTGCGAGATGTGATCAAGACAGCATATAATAGCTTCTCGACCTGAGGGTATCGTACTTTTGATTCTGAAAGTACCTCGCTGATGAAGTAGACTGGCCGCTGTACTTTGTATACATGGCCGGGTTCCTCCGGCTCAACTACGATAGCAGTGCTCACAACGTGAGTTGTTGCTGCGATGTAAAGGAGCAGTGGTTCCTGATCAGCTGGTGCAATCAGTACTGGTGGTGACTGGAGAAATTTCTTTAGGTCTTCAAATGCCGCATCAGCTTCTGGAGTCCATACGAACTTATCTTGCTTCTTGAGGAGCTTGAAGAAAGGCAATCCTCTATCACCCAACCTTGAAATGAATCGGTTGAGGGCCGCCATGCATCCAGTCAGCTTCTGAACGTCCTTGAGGGATTTTGGAGGCGCCATGGATGTAACCGCGGTAACTTTCTCAGGATTAGCTTCAATTCCCCGGTGGCTGACTATGAAGCCCATCAGTTTTCCCGCGGGCACGCCAAACACACATTTTGTAGGATTGAGCTTCCATTGGAATTCCCTGAGATGTGCAAAGGTCTCGGACAGATCATCGATGAGACTATCCGGGTTCTTTGTCTTGACGACGATGTCATCAACGTAGGCTTCCACATTGCGGCCAATCTGAGCCTTGAGACAACTCTGAATTGCACGCTAATATGTTGCCCCTGCGTTCTTGAGTCCAAAGGACATTGTAATGTAGCAGTAGGCGCCGAACGGAGTGATGAACGCCGTCTTGATCTGGTCGTCTTTGTGCAGGTTTATCTAATGATAGCCCGAGTAGCAATCCAAGAAACAGAGTAGAGAGCAGCCAGCTGTAGAATCCACCACCTGATCAATGCGAGGTAGCCCGAAGGGATCCTTTGGGCAGTGCTTGTTCAGGTCGGTGTAATCGACACACATCCTCCACTCGTTGTTGTTCTTCTTGCGGACCAGGACAGGATTAGCGAGCCAGTCAGGGTGGAACACCTCTTTAATGAACCCGGCTGCTAAGAGTTTTGCCAGCTCCGAACGGATGGCTTCTTTCTTGTCCTAGGCAAAGCGTCGTAGGCGTTGTTTCTTCGGCTTGGCAGCAGGATCAACGTTGAGTTTGTGCTCAGCCAACTCTCTTGGGACTCCCGGCATGTCAGACGGCTTCCATGCGAAGATGTCGCGGTTGTCCCGTAAGAAGCTGGTGAGCGCGCTTTCCTATTTGATAGGCAGGTCAGCGCCGATCAGCGCTGTCTTGGAGGGGTCGCCCATCCCTAGGTCGATTGCCTTGATTGGAACTTTCTGGGAGGGCTTCATGTTTGACACGGCTGGCTTTTTCGTTGGGATGTCCAACTCAGCCTCGCCGAGTTGTTTTGCCATAGCTGCTATGATTGCTGCCTGGCTCGGTTGCTACATGCTTGCAGCAATCGTCACTGCCTCGGTGTCACAATCGTAGGAGGTCTTCAGGTCGCCCTTTAGGGATAGATCCCCTTAGGGCCTGGCATCTTCAGGACGAGGTAGATGTAATGTGGGATCGCCATGAATTTCGCCAAAGCAGGTCTTCCCAGGATCGCGTGGTACGATGATTCGAAGTCGGCGACCTCGAATGTAATGTACTCGGTCCTGTAGTTGGCCTCGGTACCAAATGTAACTGGAAGTGATACCTGGCCGAGGGGCACGGCAGCGTTGCCTGGAACAATGCCGTAGAAGGGTGAATCAGTGAGCTTGAGCAGGTTGGTGATGTCTAAGCCCATCTTCTTCAAGGTCTTGGCGAACAAGATGTTGAGTCCGCTTCCACCGTCGATCAATGTCCTTGTGAGTCGCGCGCCAGCTACCACGGGATCGAGCACCAGAGGATATCGTCCTGGGTTCTTGATGTTGGTTCATTGATCGTCGCGAGAGAAGCTGATGGGGACTTCTGACCACTTCAGGAAGGTGGGGATGGCAGGCTCAATGCAGGCAATCTCGCGGTGGATAAGCTTTTGCTTGCGCTTTGATTCTGACTGAGTAATTCCCCCAAAGATGACGTTGACAACCTTGTCGGCTTGTTGGTAGCCGGTGTCTTTGTCACCCTTGTCTCCTTTGTTGTCAGGGTTGTTTGGTTTGGGAGCGCCCTCCGCTGAGAACGCTTTCTTGAGCGACTAGCAGTCCCTGCTTGAGTGCTTATCTTTTGGGTGGAAAGGGCACTGCTTGTCGAGTAGTTTTTCGAACTTCCTGCGGGAAGAGTTCTTTTCAGCAACATTGACCGTATCTTCAGGTTTGCGTTTCTTGTCGTTGAAGTCGCGTTTGCTATTGTTCTCAACTTGCTTGCCCTTGTTACGGTCGTTGTTGTTGTTACGATCTCCTCTCGGCTTGTTGCGGTTGAATCTTTCACGCTGCAGGTCTTCAGCATCTGACCAGCGGCTGATGAGGTCTCGCATCTGCTCTAGTGTCTTTGGCCTGTTTCTTCTGAAATCGAGGTGCAGCACGGGGTCGATAAGGCCACCGTGGAAGCAATCAATGACATCTTGGTCGGATAGGCCTGCACAGGTTGAGCGCTTCTCCCAGAATCTTCGGTTGTAACTACACAGGTACTCGTTCTGGCCTTATTTGCACTGGGCTAGGTCAAAGCGAGTACCCGGCTTCTGCCATGAACCCTGGAAGTTGTTGATGAAAGCCTTGCAGAGTTCATCCCAGGAATCGATGGAGCCCGGCTTGAGCCCTTCTAACCAGGTCAGTGGGGCCTGATCGAGGACTACTGGGAGATAGGTGCACATGGTGTCGGTGTTGCCCCTCGCCGCCTTGATTGCCGAGTAGTAGATGCGAATCCACTGCTCGGGATCTCGTTTCCCGTCATATCTATCGATATGAGCTGGTTTGAACTTGTCGGGCCAGGAAGTAGCGCGGATGCGGTCTGAGAAGACCAGGAACCCTTCGTACTTGTGGAGGTTGTGGTGATCCTGACCCGGCGCCCCGTAGACTTGGTCGTACTCTTGGCGTCTGCGGCGTTCTTGTTCTTCGTGATCGCGTGCCCGTGACGAGATGATGGTGCGCGCGTCTCTTGGTGGCAATTGTTGTCGTAGATCCCTGTTGTTATCGTGGTTGCCGGGGCGTCTGTCCCTGTTCCGGTTGCCGTCACGCCCGCCGACGTGGCTCTGCTGAACTTCGCGGTTGCTTGGTCCGGCGCCGTGGTCACGACCTCTGCCGCCGAGTACCATGCCTCCCTCGTTTTGGGGTTGGCGTTGTTCTCTGCTCGGGTGGTGGGACTGGTTGCCTCGGTTTCCAACTTCAGGATGTCGGCTGCTTGCCTGGCGGCTTGGTGCTCGGGTGATGGTCTTCGCTGGGTTGACTGCGTCATGCTGGATGGCCACTGTCTCGAGCATTGTCTTCATCCTGAGGATTTCAGGAGTTTCAGGCATCTGTCCCAGCTCTGTGACGACAGCCATGATGTTGGCTGCAGCGCTGGAGTAGACGTCTTGGCCGGCAACTTGCCGGAACTTGGCGTTGAGGTCCTGTGGAGGTAGCCTACGGCCGAGGCGGCGACGTCGTTCTGCACGAGCAACATTTCGTTCCCGACGTCGGTTACGGTCAGCTTCAGCTTCATTCTCCACAGTTGGCTCGTCGTTGGAGACTTCTTGTTCCTGGGCGATGATCACCATGGCTTGGCACCCTGGTGAGTAGCTTCCTGTGCTTGAAGTTACTGGGACAGTTGAGCCATGGCTGCTTGAAGAATTCAGGGGTTGCCCGTGTTGAAACGGTAGTGGATCGATGCACGCGATGATGCGAGACATGTCCAGGTCCTCCTGTGGTGTTGCTCCAAGTGTTGGCTTGCGTCCCGGCCAGTGAACAAATCGTCCTTCGGGGGTTGAAGTGATGACGAGTCCGACTTGTTTCCCATTTAGGGGAAATTCATCGAATTTGACCAGAGATCAGAGTTGTTTTGAGGACGCCGACTGGAGAAGCCGAGGTGGGGCCCACGAGTCCAAAGGGATATTGGCTCGGGGTGTCGGCCTCGTGCTTAACAGTGGATGGACTCCTTTTCTTCTGGATTTTCGAATTGGTGGATTTTGGCATAGCCGATGGTTCAGAAACCGACTCAGATTGCCTGGCCCGCTTCGGGATCTTCCCAGCCCGAGTTGGAATCGAGCTAGGGAGAGCGATTCTTTGAGTCCGATTCGAACCCGAGGTTCCCTGAGCCCGAGTTGTATTCGGACCCAGGGGCGCGATCTCGTCGAGCTTGTCGGCGAGTTGCTCCAGAGTCGGCGACTTGAGGATGCGGTCGAAATTGCCCGCGCCGTCTGCCGTGCTGACCCAGGAGCCGAAGACGAAGGTGGCGCCTTTCTTGAATGTCATGTCGCCGTCGCAGTTGATGATGACTGATGCCATCGAGCTTGCTGAACGATTCTCGACGAGAGCCCCTACCTGGCGCGCCAGCTATCGATTTTTTATACCGGCTAGCCTACTATGGGGGTCCCTAAGTAGTCGAGTTGTTCGTGAGGGCCTCGCCGGAACTAGAAGCACGATGGTGAACACGAGAGGATTTAGACAGGTTCAGACCGCCTCGAGTAGAGAGCATAATACCTTACGTCCTGTATGGTGGATCTTCTCATATTGATGGGTATGATTTACAAGGGGTCCCTGCCTCACCTTATATACTTGGGAGACAGGGTCTACAAGGCAAGAAATACAAACTCCTAGTCGGATACAATACACAGAGTCCTAACATGAGTAGGTCGGGTTGTTTCCCAGTACCCAACTAGTTTCCTTAAGCTGTACGCTCCTTCCTTGTATCAGTCAGAGTTGCCGGCCCAATTTCTTAACGGGACTGTGGCCCATGAGGACTTCCATGGATCCTGGACCGTCAATCCCCGAGTCCTCCAAAAGAAGAGCCGCGCCGACCACCATGCAGCCGGCCGAAGAAGTACGCCCCATCTCTCTCGGGCTCGCCGACTCCTCCTAGACCGCCCTGATCGGTTCAGGGCTCGATGACAAATAGGAAAACGCGCTCGTCGCCTTCCTCCGGAACAACGCCGACATATTTGCATGGACTCCATCAGACATGCCGGGTGTTCTGAGGGAGGTGATCGAGCACTCCTTAAAGGTTGACGCGAACGCCAAACCAGTTCGCCAAAAGCTCCGACACTTCGAACAGGACCGCAAGGAGGCCATTAGGGTAGAAATTACAAGGCTGTTAGCTACTGGATTCATTTGAGAAGTCTTTTATCCCGACTGGCTCGCTAATCCATTCCTTGTAAGAAGAAAAAATAATCGAAGACCCGGTCCTGCGACAGGGGAATTGCAATATCAGACGGCCAACGGACGATTAGATCAAAATTGAAAACCAGCATCAAGATGAACACGCTAAAGTACTCGGAACAAAAACTTACCGGTGGAGCAGGCCTCTTCAAGGAGAATGGGCGCGGTTGATGCTTCTCCAACTCGTGGCAGAGGAAGAAGCCGCCTACACGCGCCTTCATCTCCTCCTTGCCCACCGTCCGGCGGGCCCCCCGGGTAGGATCCTTCCGGCCCGAGTACTCGAAGCCCGGATGTTTCCTCTCCTGGATTGGCTGAACCAACCACCGGCTAAAATTGCAGGCAACGCCGACTGCCGTCAAACCTTGATTCTTCAGCTCCTTGATCATCCCAAGGAGCTCCTCCACCTCGCGCATCTGGTGACCCGCAGGAAGATCATTCCAACAGGTCTTGATCTCCGGACGCGCCCCGCGATGGCAGGGGATCGTTGGCGCGTGGTTCCCGATGTAGAACCACTCCGCCTTCCAGCCCTTGTTGGAGGTGTTGAGGGCGATGTCGAAGTATTGGTCCTTCCGGCCTTGGCGCAGCATGAATCCGGTGCCTCCCACCACCACCATCTTCTCCTCACTTGGCTGAGACTTCAACCAGTAGAGGTACCTCCACAGGTCGAAGTGGGGAGTAATCCCCAGGTAGGCCTCGCACAAGTGGATGAAGACGGAGATGGCCATGATCGAGTTCGGGTTGAGGTGGACGGCCTCGATCCCGTAGTAGTGGAGCAGACCTCGGAAGAAGGCCCCCGCCGGCAAGCCAAACCCCGCCTCGAAGAACAGCTTGAAGAGCACCAGTTCGCCGGAATTCTCTGACGGGAAGGCTTCCCCGGCGCTTGGGTGCCACTCCGCCACTGCTTGAGGTGGAAGGATACTCCGCTCCACCATCTCATCCAATATCTCCTCGGTTACTTTCCCCCGTACCCATGCGACGGCGGGGGAGGGGATCTTCTCTGACTTGGGGAGGTCGGCGAGCTTCCTCTTCGGCGCCATGGCTTTGGGCACGGAGACCTTTGTTCGCATCTGCGAGGCTACGCTCCCCGTGGTGGCTAAATCCACAGAGCGGATCTAGAAGCAGAGAGAGCCTTTGGTGGCGGCGGAATGAAGAATGGAGCAAGGGGGGATCGAATCTGGAAACGGAGGGATTTCCCCGTTGACCTATTTCTCGCCTTTTATAGCGCTCCACAATGCCCGAAATTACCGCACGACGGCGCGATTAACGGATGAGAGCGCAACGGTAAAAAGAGCCGTTGAACGCCCTCGCGAACCGTTACGCTCGGAGCGTCAACGGTAAAAGAGACGACCCCGTGCACTCGGGCAAGACGAAGAAGTCGGCGTGCCACTATGGCTCGATCAGCACTCGGACTCGGGGGCTGGCGCCGCATTAAAGGCAGCGTGCCTTTCGGGCTCGATTGGCCCCGAACCACTCAGGAGCCAACGCTGCAAAACAAGTGGCGTGCCGCTAAGGCTCGACCAGCACTCGGACTCGGGAGCTGGCACCGCGTTAAAGACAGTGTGCCTCTGGGGCCCGAATGGCCCCGAACCACTCGGGAGCCAACGCTGCAAAACAAGTGGCGTGCCGCTAAGGCTCGACCAGCACTCGGACTTGGAGGCTGGCGCCGCACCAAAGGCAGTTACTGCGTCGGACGAGCGCCATCAACCCCAACAGCTCGGGGGCTGGTGCAGTTAAGAAAAGGAACACAGAAGCTCCATTTTCGAGATAACCAAGAAGAAAGGTTCTTTTGCGGATTATACAGTTACAACGGAGCCGGTCAAGCGCCGGTTACAAGGAACAAAAAACTTCACCGTCACGAAGACGGATTGGGGCACCCGCCGATACGCCAAATGCTGTGTGCGCAGCGAGCTTTGCCCACATGAGCTCATCGCAAGCTCTCTTGTAGCGCCACTGCAGCCATCGACGAGGCAGCCCCTTTCGAGGTTTGAGAGCGAATGCCTTCGGGTACCCCTTGGTTTGGCATAACGTTGCGTCCTGACAGTCCTAAACCAAAGGCAAGGCAAGGAGCCGACGGGGCAGCATCCAGACGCTCATCAACACCTCAAGTACATCGCAAGCACTCTTCTAGCACCGCGCTCTTATGACTCCATGGAATTTCCTCAGTGGATGAACCCAGCAATGAGCCTCCAGCATATTCGCTATAAGGATCCCATACATACTCGCTTCTGGGTGGCAGCTCTGGCTCCTGGTGAGTATTTATAGCCTTGGGCTACCGAGGGACGAGAAACCCCTTGCACTGTGAAGCGCGTGAGCTCCGAGCCACGCGTCCTTTCTCTGCCCAAAGCGCACAGGCCATCCTTATCGCCTTTGGTTTCACTCGACCACGGGAGTGCCCTGTGCGTTCACGGGGAAGACTGTTCCTGTCGCCACATACCAGAAGCGACGTTCTTCCATCTATGTCATCTTTGGGGTATCCGAAAAAAGAGGGAATCCTCAAGGACTCGGATCGTCCACCGAGCTAAGTATTAAGTCAATTAATTTTGTCAATTTTGTAAGCTTTTATACAAGTCGCTAAAGTACTCGGGCAGCACACGCCTTAATTCGTGAAACCTCGACTCTTCCGTATGCCTACGCTCCTACGCGTGCATGCGGCCCAGTTCCCTGCGCTACGGACTATGGCTATCGGGGATCAGGTGCATAAACGTAATAGGCTAACCACCCGGAGAAATTAAAAGACTTAAAAGCTAGAAGCAGGATTTATTTTCATACGTTGCCGAATACCTTTTCTCTCGGATTTGTATTTTGCTGCACCACATACTGTCTTTGCGCTATGCTTTTGCTGCAGGGTATGGATGACTACTCGGTGTGCCTCAGCCCTCATGCTCGGGGGCTGACGCAGGGACTACCGCCTGGCGAACCTCGGCCCTCACGATCGGGGGCAGGTGCCGGAGTGACCTGTCGGCACGCTTTGACCCTCGCGTTTAGGGGGCGAGCCGCCGAAATTGACGCCAGAAGAAAATGCTGAGATACTCCTCAAATAAGCCTTGAGCCGATTCCTATGGAATCGTCTTAAGGCTCGAGGGCTACGGCAAATGGACGCACCTCGCGGCGCATCCGTTGATTGACTGGCGACCATGACGAAGACGATCAGAACAAGGCTACAAACCCTTGGACCGATTCCTCCGGAATCGCTTCAAGGCTCGGGGGCTACACGGCCAACGGACGCACCTCGCGGCACATCCGTTGCAGACGACTCTCTTTTCTCTCCAGTATCACGCGGTTTTGCTTCCAACCGCAGCAAGCTCGAAGCTCAGCAGATAGCACGACCTCGCCTGGTTATCGCTCAACCACGTACTACTCGGGGGCTTGTCGGGGATAGACCCCCGGGGGTATGCAGAAGGTGGATTGGCCCAACTGGCAAGGGACGGCCCAATCCGAGTGCTATCGGGCTGTCTTGTCGGACTGGATGGCCCACCAGTCGGGAGGCCCACCAGTCGGACAAACCGGGTTGGGTACGACAGCACGCGGGACAAGGAAGGAGACGGCGTGCTTCGCAAGAAGATCGGGGATCAAGATAAGCTAGTCAAAATTCTAGGGAAAGATATCTGTAATCATTATAGGATCGAATCCTTGTATTCCGGGTAGGTTACGATCTCTAGCCGACTTGTAACTCAAGGCAACCGGACTATATAAGGTGCCTTGGGACCCCCCTCCAGAGGAAGAGATCAACACGATCAACAACAGCCAATCCACACCTCGAGACTAGAACCCAACTATGGAGATCCTTCAGAACTTCATACACAGCAATACGTACACCCAACACAGGACGTAGGGTATTACGTCATCTTGACGGCCCGAACCTGTTCAATTCTTGCGTCTTGTGTTACCATCGACTTGTGATCCTCGATCTGTCTCTCAACAAATCAACCACGTAGGCTACCCTGTGTGGACTGCCGGGTCCATAAATCCGACATATACCAGCATTCTTCAGAAAAGTGCTGGTGCAGCTGCTCTGGGATAGAACCTTCGAGACAACCACAGCACTATGCAGTGCTGCCTCCCCATCAACAGCAGCCTCTGCCTGCATAGTCTCCATAGAAGATTGCATATTGGAGCAAAAAATAGTTTATCGACAGTCTGAAAGACTAAAAATGAAATGAGCAGAGGGACAATTGCAATGGACATCTCTGACAACGCACATAGAGAAGCAGATATGTTTGTAACGTGCCTTACCACTGCTTCTCTGCGGCCTCACCAATGCCCTTTTTCTTGCTGGTACGACAGACCTTGAACAGTTCGACCGCATTGAGCCCCTCTTCATGATCAGCTTCTTCTTCTTCTCTTCCTTCTTCATGTAGTCCTTCCTGACCTTCTTCGCACAGCTGTGCTGCCAGTGCATCCTTCTGCTGAATCTGTACAAAAATGCTTGTCAGGCTGACAGCAAACAAATCACTGACTTATGCCTAAGACACGGGTAGCATAGACAATATCCCAAAGTAAGACTTACATATTCGTGAATTTGTGCAACATAATGGCGAGATCCAGTAGCCTGATGATACTTTACTTTAGAACGGTTTATCTTGTTCTTTTCAGTAGTTAACTAAAATAAAACGGCAAGAGAGACCACGTCACCAGGCGAAAATGGAATTCAATGTAAAAAGAGACTTTACAAAGAACAACAATACCTTGTTCTTCACACTAGACCACTTCTCAGCAAGCTTAGACCACTGTGCATCAGTCATAGAATCAATAGGAGAGGTGGTTCTGATCTGATCCGCAGGGACATTGTTGAAGTACATCTGCTTCAACCTGTAGCGCGTCTGACGTATCCCAGATTTGAACACACTAGAACAGGCATTATCTGTTGCCCTTTCCTTGTTGATCGCCAACCTCCCCTGGTCATGTCAATTGAAATTGTTTGTGAGTTACACCCATTGGTACCATAGTTGAATTTAAAACTACAAGGTGTAGTATAGGCACCTACAGAAAGCCTCATGACAAAACCATCAAAGTGCTCAGTATTCTTGTAATCTTTCAAATGGGGCAAGATAGGAACTTGACTCCTAACAATAACTCTAGCCTCCAATGCAAACTTGGCAGCTTGTGTAGGTTGAAGGGGCCTTGGCAAGCCCTCAGGTACAGAGATATATAGCCTTCTCCCCATAGAACTGGTCATGTTGTCCAGCAGGAGTCCCTTGGTTGGGCCCCTTGGCCGCTTAGGATTCCTTGAGGCTGCAAAAATGTCATTCAATTGTTATATTTGCGCTTACGAAAATCCAAGATTGAGAATACTGATGATATTTACCAACCTTGAATTGCTGAATCAGGCTTGTGCTCTTCACCAACAACATCATGATGCTCTCGAGGTGTCCAGTCATGAAAAGGGCTAGCAGGACTTGGCTCATCATGAGACTGTTGAGTCTCTACACCTTCAGCACCAACAACATCATGAGACTGTTGAGTCTCTACACCATCAGCGCTAGGCTCCTCTGTCACTGTAGGCAGCTCTTCAGTATGCAGTCTTTTGGATGACCTTGTTCTCATAGCAGCAACGGCTTCTGATGGTCCATACGGCCTCACTCTTTTGGTTCGAGTTTCTCCAGGACCAGCCATGTCGGTGTTGCCTCTGGACCGTATTGCAGAGACCTTGTGACACCTAGTTTGTGCAGGAGGAGCATGTTGTAGGAAAAATATATTTGTTACCATGTCATATAAGTATATCATACAACACTAATGTATGCTAATGATATTAAAATAATCTACTTTTCCCGCCACCACAAGAATAAGCAAAACATCTACCTCAATTGCAAGGGTTTGGGGCTCCTCCTCCTCTAAGTCCGTATCAGCATCCCCCTGAACATTTTCTTCAGCTTCAGGGTGATAATCTGATGAATCAGATCCTTCGACAGGACTAGAAGTGCTACCGTGATCCAGTAATGGATTTGAGGCTGATCTAAGATATGCTGCTATATCACGAACCCCCAATTCAGCCATTCTTCTAAGATTTTCTTTGACAGTGCCCTCATGCTCCCGCTCATAATCAGTTATTGGTGGTTCTTAAAGTTGGCAACAAATTTTATGTGTTAGATCGTACTACACTAAACTGCTGACACTACAATGAGTAATGCAACAATCTGTAACTCTAGAATATCCTTTGCCCTACTCATCATACCTTGGCCTACGCTGCGTCCACGGCCTCCTCGGCGTCCGCGCCCACGTCTTCCGATCCAGCGAGGCGAGGCAGGAGTTGAGGTGCGGAACCGGTGCGGGCAACGGGGTGGACGTGGTCAAGGACGACGACGATGAGATCCAGTGCTAGGCGACGGCGTCGACGAGGCGGAGGAGGAGGAGATCCGGTATGGGGCGATGCCAACGAGGAGGAGGAGGAGATCCGGTACGGGACGACGCCGACGAGGAGGAGATGTGGTGCGAGGCGACGGCGTGGAGGAGGCCCTGGGCGACGGCGTGGATGAGGCCGAAGAGGAAGGAGGAGGAGGAGATCCGGTGTGGGGCGACGGCGTGGAGGAGATCTGGGGCGAGGCCATGGAGGAGGTACGGGGCGACGGCGGGGAGAAATGAGTTGATTTTTCGGGAGCGGGATGGGAATCAATATATTGGACTGAGGCGCGCAGCGTGAGTTCGTAAAAATGCCCTTAAATACTCAGTGCCACTCGACATTTGGACGCAAGGGTATTACTGTCATTTCAAGGTCAAAATTTCGATGTCTGAAATTTTCGAGTCCGGGTTTGGCGTTCGACGTTTGTTGGACCCACATGTCATGCAGTGTCCGAGTTTATCTCTAGTTCTTGATAGACAGTACATTTCTGTTTTTGATTCGTAATTAACAACTCAAACATGTATAGATTGGTCATATAAGGTCCAAAAGAGTTGATTTTTATTTCTAAATTTTTCTAAAATCAGCCTTTATCTTTTTCATTATGGTAAGGTAGTTAAAATGTGTAAACTATTTAACATTAATATCTTATGCACATCTTCTAATGTTTGTAAAAATTTGCATAGATCACACCAAAATGATTTTGGTTACCAAATTTTGTGAACATGCACATCTTATGCACCTGAACATGTTACAATATTGCTGAGATGTTTACAATAATTCAAACTTACAGGTGTTCAGTTTAGTGTGAAGTTGCTTCCAAACTCCATATCACATGAAGATCACTCTTAGGTTTCAAAAGACATGCCATGTTAAAAGTTTCCAAAAAATGTAACAAAATTTGTACATGATTATTTGGTCATGGAAAATATGTGTGCCAAATTTGAACCCACAATTCATTATACTTTGGGAGATAAAAATGTGAAAAATATTAGAAAATCAGCCCTTTTTTTGTTTTTTTGTATGTTGCAAAAAAAATGAGTCTATAGCTATAACTTGATGTAGACGTGCACATTGTGTACCCCAAGCTACAAAAATGTTCTTGGAATTTTTAGGATATATATGTCCATGGGCACTTCATATAATACTCATCACATGAATACAAATTCAAAACACCCACATGAGATGAAATTTTCAAAAAATCCAAAAACTTTACTGAACATGGAGGAGTACATAGTGCACATGCTCACGAAATTGTACTGCATGAATCGACATATTCTTTGAGATAGAAAATAATTCATAATTAGGAAGCAGGAAAACGTATTACCTGAAAGACGCCTTCTCCGAGACAAAGCAAATTCCATTGGCACGGCTTCACCAGGACAAAGCGATAACGTAGTTCGGAAAGACGCCTTCACTGGGACAAAGCGAAACAAATTTTGGAAAGATGGTCGAGCTGCATTCCGTTGGCCTGACCCTGTCCCCCCCACCCGGCGGCGGCGGAGGAGGGATCACCGTCGATCCCGTTGGCCTGAGCCACTCCCCCCCACCCGGCGGCGGCGGAGGAGGGATCACCGTCGATCCCGTTGGCCTGAGCCACTACCCCCACCCGGCGCAGCGCATCGTCGACGACCCGGCCTTCCTTCAGGCATTCATCTCCTACTCGGACAATGCTGGTAACTTTCAGTCCCCAGATGCGTTCTTTGTTCCAATTTTAGGTGTCTTGGGGCATGGGGCAGTGGAACTGATTCAATGACAGAAGTTAACATGTTTTTTTTGTTCATCACACTTCAATTTTTAGGTGGACAAAAGTTGGGTCCTTGGGTCGAAATTTACTCAGGCGCACGGAGATGGGGTTGTGAAATTTATGCATTTTGTTGGGCAAAAGTTTGGAAAGGATTAGCTCATAAAATGTACATGCCGCCGGTGTGTGAATCTGCATGATTTGTCACAGATTGAAGTCAACATCCACCTACTTTTTATTCTGGGATGTCAGCTACATACACAAGGTGGTTTCTACACGGTGAAGTAGATAATGTTGATGTTGTTGAGGACGCACAGGGCTTGGGGATGCACAAGGTGCTGCTGGGATGGAACTGGATGAGGAAGAGGACAGTGACGATGCAGTTCCAGATGTGGAATTGTTGGTAGATTTGTACACAGTCGCAAAGGAGGACGATGAAGCAACAGAGCCAATGCAGTTCAATAAATTGGTGAAGGACTTGACAACATCCCTGTCCCTAGGATCTAGATACAGTAGATTTTCATTTATTGTGAGGTTGCTCTGGCAAGTCCCGCCATAAAATCAGTAATACAGGATTTGATGCAATACTGAGTCTGTTGTGTGCATCATTCCCTCAGAGCAAGTTACCCAAATCATACATTGAAGCAAAGAAATATCTTCGTGACTTGGGCCTTGGGTATGACACCATTCATGTGTGCAAGAATAACAGTATGTTATTTCGGGGAGTCCATGCTAACAATGAGGAGTGCCACATATGCAAAGAATCAAGATGGAAGACAACGATAGTGGCAGACGTGTTCCTCATAAGGTTTTGAGGCACTTCCCACTTATAGCCAGGTTGAAGAGGATGTTTGCTTCAAGCCGAACATCTGCGGACACCCAATGGCACAAGAAGGTCTACAAGCCAGTGGACAGTGTGATGTGCCATCCATCAGATGGAGAGGTTTGGAAGCACTTTGATAAAGTGTATCCAGGATTTACAGGTGAGGCAAGGAACTTGAGACTTGCGGTTGCTTCGGATGGGTTCAATCCTTTTGGCAACTTGAGCACAATCTAGAGCATGTGGCCAGTGCTTGTGGCACCATTGAACATTTCACCATGGGAATTTGTGAACCCGGCGCATTGTTTCATGTCTCTGCTGATACCCGGTCCAGCATCTCCAGGAAAGGATTTTGATGTTTTCTTACAGCTGCACATCGATGAGCTGTTGGAATTATGGAAGGGTGTCAGTACCTACGACGTAGCCAGCCGTGCAAAGTTCAACCTCCGTGCTGCAGTTCTTTGGTGCATTCATGACTTTCCAGCTTTAAGCACAATGTCAGGCCGAACGACGATGGGTTATTATGCTTGTACTCATTGCGACAAAAATCCTTTGTCACGGTCACTTCGGAATAAGTTAGGATACATTGGGCATCGTCGTTTCCTTGAAAGGGATCATCATTTGTGGTGGAGCCTGGCTTTTCATGGATGCCGTGAAGAGCAGGAGGCACCAGGGAAGTTCACTAAAGAGGAGGTTCTGAGGGCACTACAGAAGGTGGAACATACCAGGCCGGGCAAGAATGTTGAAAGTAGGAAAAGAAAGCATGGAGAGAATGATGAGCGAGTGATTTATAGCCGGAATCTGCGTGGTGGCAGCTGCCTTATTGGGGTGACTTGTTGCTACCACACAACCTAGATGTCATGCATATAGAGAAAAATATATGTGACAACCTTGTTTCCACTATCTTGAAGGTGGAAGGAAAGACATAGGACACAGTCAATGCAAGGTTGGATTTGTATGATATGGGAATAAGGTATGAATTGCACTGCCAGCAGGATGGATCCAAGGTTAAAGCTCCGCCAGCTTGGAATGTCTTGACACCAGAGCACAGAACATAGTTTTGTAAGTTCCTCAAGAGTGTCAAGTTTCCAGATGGATTCGCAGCCAACCTAGCAGGATGTGTAAGCGCAGATGGTTCCAAGTTCTTCGGCTGGTTTAAAACTCACTCTTGCCATGTCCTTTTGCAAAGACTTCTTCCTGTTGTCTAAGAAAAATTGCACACTCAGATCTATGCAACACAGTTGCCCAACTTGGCATTTTTTTAGGGAGTTGTGTAGCAAAACTCTTAGGAAAGATGTTGTCTAACGCCTGAAAACTCAGATCCCACTCATCTTATGCAACCTTGAGAAAATATTCCCTCCGGACTTTTTCACTGTTATGGTTCACTTAACTGTACATCTTCCTGATGAGGGTTTGCTTAGAGGTCATGTGTAGTATGGGTGAATGTACCCAATAGAGCGGCGACTAGGCACATTGAAAAACTTTGTAAGCAACAGGACTAGGCCTGAAGGATCGATTGTTGAGGCTTACATAGCAAGTGAAACTTTAGCATTCTGTTCTTGGTATATTGATGATTTCAACCCGGATGGCACAGTTCATGAAAACAATGGGCCAGAAGATGATGAAATCTCTATTTTCAAGCATAAGGTTGAGCTACAAGGCAAGGCAAAGATTGAAACCATCGATCACCAAGCATTTCAGAAGATGGTTTGGTATGTGCTAAATAATTGTGAAGAAGTTGAACCATATGTCGAGTAAGTATCAATTGTGCCTGCTGAATGCCAACTTAATGCTTCGTTCTGATGTATAAAACTGCATTTCTTTGCACTTTGTACTTTATTTCTTTGTACTTTATTTCTTTGCAGCTTATACAAAGTGGAGTTAACGAAAGAAGGGGTACATGCTGATGATATGGACAAAAGACTTGCAGAAGGATTTGCAAAATGATTTCAGACATATGTAAGCGACCTGCTGTTTCATTCCCCCATTGAAACTAACTTGAACAACATCTTTGATTAGTTCTCATCATCGTCCGTCTTATATGTCGGTGCAGATTGCGAAGCAGCATAAAATCAATACAAATAAAGTCAGTGAAGGATTGTATGCACTATCATGTGGTCCTGATACTCGAGTGAAGCGGTGTGCAGCTTGCAAGGTCAATGGAGTCTGCTATAACACCCTTCATCGTGAGAAACATCTTAGGACACAGAATAGTGGAGTCATGACACAGGGCATGCACGAAGGACAAGAGATTGATTACTACGGTGTGCTTAGGGAGGTTTTCTAGTTGCAATATGCCTCAAGCCTCAACTTCAACCAGACAGTGGTTATTTTCAAATGTGATTGGTACAATCAAGTCGGCAAGACTGTCGGCATTAGAAGTGATCCCTATTTCAAGTCCATCAACATTCATTCATATTGGTACAAGTCTGATCCTTACATCCTAGCCGGCCAATCAGTGAAGATATTTTACTTGCATGACAATTATAATGGCAAATTGGACAAAGGATGGCGAGTTGTCCAAAAATTTGAGCATAGGTCCACATATAATGTGTCCAAAAATGAAGTTGGTGTGCAGCAAGATGAGTACTCTTCTGATTCAGAGCATGTTGTGCATCTACTTGAGGATCATGTTGAGGTGATGCACCATCAGAGTGGAGATGCGACTGTCATTGAAGCTAATTTGAAAGACCTTATAAGAAGCAAGAGCCCATGCACCTGCCTAAAGATGTTGAGGAGGAGGATGAAATCATGGAGCAGTATTATAGTGATAGCGACAATGGGTATTTCTCAATAAATGACAACACATGCAAGGATGATGATGACCTATGATGCTGCGGCTTTGCTTGGTTCTTGTGATTCTGTGTTCTGTGTATGAAACTGCATTTGATGTGGTCTGATGTACAACTCGATCAGTCCGGCTTGGTTCTTTCATTTCATGTCAAAATGCATTTGATGTGGACCTGAGTATCTGCATGATTTGTTTGTTGTTTGCTGTTTGCTATTTGTTGTTTGCTCCAATAGACAAAAGAGACAAAAGATGGGAGGGGGAGAGACCCATTTACTGTTTGCTCCAAAGATGGGAGGGTGAGAGACCCATTTGCTACAAAGACGGAAGGGGTGAGATACCCAGACACCAGTTTCACTGGTGGGTGAGTGTATGATGGATGGGCCCAATGCCAATAGGGCCCGGTCGTCAGTGTGTCACTGTGAACCGAAGAACCGCTGCACCAAAAGTCAAAACTCTGACACCCACGTCCCCTCGTCTCTGCCTCACGCTCATCGATTCCCAAGGTCCAGTCCCGTCGGCTCCCACGCTCGTCCCAAGGTCCCATCAGTATTAGTCCATGATGGATGGGCCCCAATGCCAAGAGGGCCCGGCCGTCAGTGAGTTTGGGATGGACGAGAGTCTGTTGGTCTTCAGTTCGTAGGAGGCTATAAACTGGTGCGCAGGGCGCATTCATCCTTATTCCTTCCACATGCCTTCTCACCGCGCTCCGCCTTCTCTCCTTCTCGCCATGCTCCGCCTTCCTCTCCTCGCCGCACTCCGTCAAGAGACCATGGATCCCACCAGCGCTTCGGTAAGTCCATACGTCTTCGGTAAGAATGGTGCTGCTCGATGTGCCTGGCAGGGTCATTGGGTTCATTAGGGTTTTTTTGTATACACTGTTCATTAGGGTTTTCTGTAATGTTCATCGCTTCCAGGGTGGTGCTGCCATGTCGTTGGGGGCGCGCCGCCGTGGCCGCTCTCCCGCCTCACCGCCGCCGTCTCCCGCCACGCGCTCGCCGTCTCCCAAGCGGGCTAGGGGTGGTGCCGACCCGGTCCAGGAGTCATCGGGCTCGGCATTGCCGCCACCGTAGCCAGCGAGCCCGGAGTTGCCATTGTCGTCCTCCAAGGCTCCGCACGAGGACAGCGACGACGACTACGACCACCATCCATTGGAGCTCAACGACGACGCGTTCGTCGATGGCGATATGGCGGGGGCGGTCCAGGACGACGACGACGACAACGACGATCCTGACCGGATGCGCATCCGCATCAGGTACACCCCCTCCGGCAAGTGCTAGTTCCACTGCCCTGTCTGCTCATTCGAGACCGACAGCAACCCCAGGTAGTAGCTCCATGTCATGCACTTCGCCATGAACGGGCCGAAGCCTGGCATCGACGAGCAGGTGGACCTGCACCGGCAGTTTGCTAGTCAGGAGGGGTGGATCTAATTAGTTTGTTTAGTTTTGTTTACTTTGTTTCTGTGGATCAATAAGGTCGTCTATGAATAATATATGCTTATCATTCATCGCTTTGTTCTGCACTTCGCCATGATCTTTGTTTCTGTGTTCATCGTTCTGTTTCTGTGATGACGAAACCCACCAAATGGTTGCGGGAATGCACGAACCGAACGGTTGCGGGAACGCGAATACGAACCGGCGACGGGAAGCTTCGTGTGTCACTGTGGTGGTTTCTGTGTCCATCATTCTGTGGTGGTTCCCAAGGTGTCAACCCGTCGGCTCCCACGCTCGTCGTCACAAGGTCCCCCTCAGCATTTGTCCATGACGGCTGGGCCCCAATGCTAAGAGGGCCCAGCCGTCAGTGAGTTTGGGATTGGCCAGGTCCGTTGGATTAAACAAGGGCGCAGGGCTGGGGAACTATAAACACGAGTGCAGGGGCATACTCCGCCTTCCCTCGCCGCGCTCCGTCTTCTCTCCTTCTCGCCGTGCTCCGCCTTCTCTCCTTCTCACCGCGCTCTGTCTAGACGATGGATCCCACCGGCGCTCCGTCTTCGGTAAGAATGGTGCTGCGGCTGTGGCTGGCAGGCTCATCGTGTTCACATTTGGGTCTGTTCATTAGGTTTTTTGTACTGTGTTCATCGCTTGTAGGGTGCTGCTGCTGCCGGCTCGTCGGGGCCGCGTCGCCGTGGCCGCTCTCCCGCCTTGCCGCCGCCGTCTCCCGCCTCGCACTCGCCGTCTCCCAAGCGGGCGAGGGCTGCAGCTGACCAGGCAGACGAGTCGTCGGCCTCGGCATTGCCATGCCCGGAGGAGTTGCCGCCGCCGCCGGAGTTGCCGTCACCAGAGTTGCCGCGCCCGGAGTTGCCGTCGTCGTCCTCCAGGGCTCTGCTGGAGGTCAACGACAACTACGACTAGCATCCGTCGGAGGTCGACGACGACGTGTTCATCGAGGGTGATCCAGTGGGGGCGGTCCACGACGAGGACGACGAGGACAACGATGACGACGACGACGATAACGATACTGACCGGATGCACATCCGCGTCAGATCCATGGCCTCTGGCAAGTGCTGGTTCAGGTGCCCCACCTGCCCGTTCGAGACCAAGAGCACCCCCAGGTGCAGTTCCATGTCGTGGACATCGCCATGAATGGGCCGGAGCCTGGCCTCGACGCCCAAGTGGACATGCACCGCCAGTTCGTGAGGCAGGAGGGCTGGATTAATTAGTTTGTTTACTTAGTTTGTTTAATTATTTTCTTGTATCTGAACAATGCGTGCTTAGTTTCTGTGTGTCTGAACAAATTCGTGCTTAATTTATTTCTTGTGCTTAGTTTCTTTGTTCATCGATCTTTGTATCTGCTGGAACGGTTGCAACGCGTGCGCCCACGAACGCGCAAGAACCGAACGCGATCGGTTGCAAAGCTTCGTGTGGAAGCGAACTCAAAATTAGTGGCCAAACCGGCCTTCACCGCCGACTGGATGTGCGATGGGACGCGAGCAGTTGAACATCAATTAATGCGCGTGCGCATCTCCCTAGCCTATGCGCGTGCTCATCTCTCTAGCCTATGTATCCGTCAGCCTATGCGTGTGCTCATCTCCCTAGCCTTTTTGGGCTGCGTTTATGGCCCAAAACAGATACATTTCTTTTCAGGCTTGCTCGCGTTTGTGGCCCAAATGACTTCAAGCCCAACCTTGGCCTAGCCGAAATCACCCTCATACACAAATTACCACCACACCTATGACACATTGTCAACAACCTCATACACAAATTCCAAACACAAATTAAACATACAAGCACTTGTCCCAAACACAAATTCCACATTACATCAACAAATTAAACATACTAATTGTCTATGCTGAACGCATAAACACCATTGCTGCAGCAACACAACCCACAAACAGTCCAAAGAGCCAATGCTTCTTCTCTGACTTCTTCTTGCTCACCCAGGGCCTGCCCTCTTCCAAGGCGGAGCTCAAACCTACATTCTCCTTCTTCAACATCTTAAGCTAAATCACAGTATCACTAAGAGCAGCCTTAAGCTCGGCCCTTTCATGCTTCAGTGCCTTCACAGCATCACGGAGATCCACCAGCAAGCCTCTCACGAACTCATCCACCTCGCCTTCATACCAACCCAAGAAGTTACACCCTCCATACTGGAAACAACCAAGAAATCAAATTAAATCATACAACACCTCCAAACCAAACCCACGACACCAGATCTACATCCACTTATCCGAGCATTGTAGCACTTGAAGTACCTCCGCCCTAGATTGGCGTCGCTCCACGAGATCCACAACGCCGCCTTCTTGCCGCAATGACACGATTCATCAGGAGAGTAGTCTAGGGGCCCACGCCGGTAAGGGATTGGCAACCTCTGCTCTCCCACCTCACCGTTCCATGTCCCGCGCGAACGGCTGGAGCTCCACGAGGTCGACATCGCTCGAGATCGCCGAAGGAGAAGAGGGGAACAAAGGGGCTAGGGTTACGCACCGGGGAAGAAAGGGGATGGATGCCGCCGGAAGCCAACGCCTCCGCTTCTTAACGGTCAACAAAAATATCTTCGCTGACATGTGGGCCCTGCCACATCGGATAGGATGTGTGGTGCTGACATGTGCACGTCGGACGATTTTCTAATCCAAGGAGGAATTGCAGATTTGACCAACAGTTGGAGGAGATAAAAAGGCCCAGTACAGTAAGGAAACGCACGCCTGCGCATGGGCTTCATTCGTAACATACAAATGGCCCAGTCCAGTAAGGGCAAACATCTGCATAGAAAAGAAAAATTTATGACTCTGGAACCAAGCAGGCGTCGTAGCGCGGTGGTAAGTCTTTCGGTTTGTAGGGGCAGGTCGCGGGTTCGAGACCTGGCACCCGTGGTTTGTTTTTTAACATACAAAAACTTGGACGAGCGCGCTTACATGTGGACCTAGTGCCATGATGGACCATTACATGTGGACACAGCAGACCCGTCGCGTGCCACGTTGGAATGATGGACCCACATATGGCACACGTGTCGCCTGGTGCAGTTCTATGATGAATAGAAACTGTCACAGCTCTTCGGCGCGGATAGGCTGGGGTTCTATGACGATTTGAGTTTTCTGTTCTATGACGTTATTTTACGCTCCGTCATAATTTTTGTCATAAAAAATTCGATCACTTCTCTACCGTGACGATCCATTTTTTCGTCATAGTAACACCATCTACTGTGACGCTATTTCTGAATGTCATTACCAAAACGTCATAGATGTTCGCATTTCTACCAGTGTATGTAATATTATACAGATGGACCAGCAATGGATGTACGGCGATAAACAAATGAAGGAATTCATTGATGGCCTGCATGGTTTTCTCGATGTTGCCAAGGCGAACAAGTACCCCCAGGGGTTCATGTGCTGTCCCTACAAAGTTTGCAAGAACGAGAAGGATCACCATGAGAGAAGGACTCTTCACGCCCACTTGTACATATCTGGTTTCATGCCTAACAATTTTGTTTGGACCAAGCATGGTGAAAGAGGAATTACAATGGATGATGATGAAGAGGAGGAGGATGATAATAACAGCATTCCATACTGGGGTCAAGCCGGGGCTTTTGCAGACACTACAATGGGCGATACAGAAGAAGACCATATTGATAAGAATGATGATCTTGGGCAGATGTTGCGGGCTGCTGAGAAAGACTGCGAAAGTGAGAGAAGGAGAGGATTAAGTTCTGTCACATGTTAGAGGACTACAACAAGTTGTTGTACGAGGGTTACAAAGAGGGACTCAAAAAGCTGCGAAGCACGTTGGATTTACTCCAATGGAAGGCAAAGAATGGTGCATCCAACAAGGGATTTGAGGAGTTGCTTAGTCTAGTGAAGAAGATGCTTCCGAAGGATAACCAATTGCCACCACACCCTATGAAGCAAAACAGGTGGTTTGCCCTCTAGTACTGGATGTACAGAAGATACATGCATGTCCTAATGATTGCATTCTCTATCGTGGTAAAGAGTACGAGAAATTGGATATTTGTCCTGTGTGCATCGCTCCTTGGTATAAGATCAAGCGTGGCGATGTTGAGGGAGAGGCCCCCAGAAAGAGAGTTCCGTAAAGATGATGTGGTACTTTCCTATAATACCATGATTGAAGCGTCTATTTAGAAACAAGGCGCATGCCAAATTGATGCGATGGCACAAGAAAGATCGTAAGCAAGATGATGACATGCTGAGATACCCCGCCGATGGGTAACAGTGGAGAACCGGTGATAGGGAATTTCCGGAGTTCGACAGGGATGCTAGGAACATAAGGTTTGGTCTATGTACGGATGGAATGAATCCCTTTGGTGAGTTCAGTACCGGGCATAGCACTTGGCCAGTGACCTTATGTATCTTCAACCTTCCTCCCTGGCTTTTCATGAAGCGGAAGTTCATTATGATGCCAGTGTTAATCCAAGGCCCAAAGCAATTGGGCAATGATATCGATATGTACCTAAGACCATTGGTTGAAGAACTTTTGCTGTTGTGGGGTCCAGAAGGTGTACTTGTGTGGGATGAGGACAAACAGGAGAAGTTTGACCTACGAGCATTACTGTTCATAACTATCAATGATTGGCCAGCTCTTAGTAACTTGTCAGGACAGTCAAACAAGAGATAAACACGTGCACCCACTGTTTGGAATATACTGACAACATTTTGTTGAAAACAAATCAAGAAAAGTTGTGTACATGGGACATCATCGATTTCTCCCTCTCAACCATCCTTTGCGAAAGAAAGGAAAATATTTTCAAAGGGGAGCCAGAGCCCCGCTCGAAGCCTATGCACTGCAATGGAAAACAAGTATTTACAATGGTAAATGATGTTAAAGTAGTATTTCGAAAGGGACGTAGCAGACAACATGTTCCAAACCACGATCACGGACGCACTGCCATGTGGAAGAAGAACTCTATATTTTGGGACCTACCATATTGGGGGTTTCTAGAGGTCCGCAAAGCAATCGACATGATGCACCTCACAAAGAATCTATGTGTGAACCTGCTAGGTTTCCTTGGCGTTTATGGCAAGAGCAAAGATACGCTAGAGGCCCGTCAGGACCTGAAAAGTATGAAAGAGCGTGTTGGTGTTGGTATTTCTTAGCGTCACCACTAGAGTAGTGATGGCACTAGAGATACCTCAATGTAAATCTAAACGTTACATATATTCTGCAATTACATAGAAGTACGTTGTAGCATTTCACCCGGGAGTATTCCAGAGTATCGTTATTTGTTTATCTGCAGGGAAAGCGTTTAGTTAAAGAGAGATGTCATTCAATGTATTTACTTACAACAACGTTAATCTACCATAGTCTAGACAGGGGTAAAGGATATGGAAATGTAAGGGTAATGTGACACACAGAGGTTCATTGCTCATCATTATGGTAGTCTTAGTTAGTAATAGAACATTAGTAAAGATTACAAAGGGATTCATTAGCATCATACAAATGGGACTTGGATTACAACATTATCCTATATAAGCTCATTCAATTGACATATGCAAAACCACGCTCATAGAAAGGGGTGAAAACGACTACCTCATCGATTTCCTCGAAGGGCCAGGGCTTGCCAGCATCAGTGCGCCAAAATGCGATGCCCTTCTCCAGGAGGTAGCCTTGCTCGAACAAATTTTGAACCATCTCTCCAGTGGCATTGGATGGCTTCCACACCAATGTCGCGGCGGGTGCAGTCTTGAACACAGGCATGTCAGTGATGGGGATCTTGGAAGTTTTCTTGCTCGTGGCGGCCTTCTTCCTCATCTTGCCAGCAGAGGTCTTCGAGCGCAAGCGCGGATCACCAAGCGAGGCTAGAGTGGATTGGAGGGCGCACGGGTGTGGAGAATTGGATTTTTGAGAATGGAAGACTGGAGTAGATGGGAATGTGAAGCGGTTTCCATCATTTATATTAGCGAAGGGGTAAAACCTAAGCGTATTTCTGCCGAATACGTTTTCACAGACAACAAGCAGCTACGTGCTCGCGGTTTCTTCCAGAGGCATAACTGTGTTAATTTCTCCACAGCATGAGTTACTCTCTAAGTGGAGGATTTGCCACGCTGGGGGACTCTCGCTCGACGGGGATAATTTTTTCCGAATCAAAGAATATTTATTTCCTAAAAGTCTTTAAAGCTTATTGGAATTGGCTTTAAGCTTGGGGGCTGAAAGGGAAATAGTATAGGTCTTTTGAAAAGTTTTTTCATTAAAGATCCTAGAATTGTTTTTAATCCTTGAAAATATTTCTAGGCTCCGGGGCTGACCCATAATGTGTCCATCTTTTTTCAAAGATGTACACCATTATATTAAATGGAGAAGTTTTTGCAAAAGTAAATGGCAAGAAGCACATCATGTTTGCAAAAGTAAATGGCAAGAAGCACATCATGTTCACTACTGGAGGTTTTCAACAAAGACGCAATATGGCGAGGAAACAACTCGGCTGATGCTCAACTTGTTGGAAAAAAACTCAGCAGACGTGAAGGGATGAAGACGTTAGGGGGCTTGACGGACCAAGATCCATAGGAGTCCTTATGGGCCATGGGCCCATGAGGAAGTTGGGTCGACAACTCTGACAGATACAAGGAAGAGACGTACAGGTTAAAGAAACTAGTCGAATACTAAGAAACGATCTGGCCTACTCCTGTTAGGACTCTATGTTTAGTATCCGACTAGGAATCTGTATTATACGACTTGTAGACCTTGTCTCCCAAGTATATAAAGTGAGGCAGGGACCCCTTGTAAAATCATTACCAACAATACGAAACGATCAACCTCATACAGGACGTAGGGTATTACGCTCTACATCGAGACGGCCCGAACCTGTCTAAATTGTCTCGTGTTCACTATCGCGTTACTGGTTCCGGCGAGGCCCTTGCGAACAACTCCACTGTCTTGCGACCCCTGGCCGGTATAAAAAGCCGACGCCGATGCAGGTTACTTTTGAGCGCGAAATGATGAATTTTCCTGTTTTTAACAACCTGACAACTTTGGTCCATGGGGAGTGGTGCACGGCATCCTCATTTCATCCACTCGCTTCCTGCGACGCTCCCCTCAGCTAATGAACCTTACAATATTGCTGAACATGTTAAGTAATAGACTAATAGTTCTTCTACCTGTTTGTCTAGTAAATTGATTCAGTTCATAATTATGTATCCATGCATGAATAAACTTTTTATGCTGCAGAATAGTCGTGAATACTGTCCAAAATAAAAAGGAAATAAATGATGAACTGGTGCAGCCTTTGGTCGTCCTAACTTGTAGTTGGTTGCTTCGCCATTTACAACTTTCATGTTGTTGCTATATATGGAGTGTCACGCATGTCGGCTTATATGTATTTAGTACCTTGCTGTCTTAGAAAGTCATAAAGTAAGATATACTTTCTCTGTCCCAAAAAGAATGCAACTCTCATTTCTCGAAAAGTCAAACAATTTCAAGTTTGACCAAAATTTATACAAAAAATTAGTAACATTTATATTTTTAAATAGATTTAGTATGAAAATATATTCCATGACCAATCTAATGATATTTATTTTATACCATAAATGTTAGTATTATTTTGTATAAATCTAGTCAAACTTGATATTGTTTGACTCCTCGGGAAGCGATCTTTTTGGGACGGAGGGAGTATGCAATAAAACTGGAAACTAAAGCCTGCCATGATGTCTGTTCCACATGACAAGATGCTAAGAATATATGCACTTCTATTTAAACATATACACAATTGTTATATGGTATTCGTATGGTTAATTCTTTAAACATATAATTAATAACAAAGGGATTAGTTGCTAAGAGGTTGGTTTAATCTCAATGTCAGATATAAAATTCCATATAAAATGCCTTGTTCCTAGTAGATAATACAAAACCAACCAATCCTCTTATGACAACTCCTTTCCCAATAGATCCTTAGGATTATATGCTGGTGTACTTTAGAATTTTTAATGACATATGCGGGTTAATTTCTGATACAAATTTTAGAATTTGAGTTACATATTGAACACGAAAATATGAATTTTCATCATTTTTCCATATATAGTTACATATGATCTATTTACATATATGTCTCTTAATTACTGTATTTTTTCATATCTTAAATTTTGCAGTGCTTATTTCACAGATTGATGTTCATAATAGAAAGCTTTTTAATCTTCTATTGGCTAAATTCACACATGTATCACTAAAATTACCATCAAATTACATAGTTGCAAATTAGACTCTCTGGTAACATGTATGTGGAAAAAACTCACTTCAATATTTCTTATCGACGAAGCTTATTATATGTGCCTCTCACCCCTACCCCACACACCCCACTTCCCAAATACATACTAACAAAAATCAATTTGAAAAGCTTATTCTATGGTAATTTGCAGGAACTCCTTGCCCTTTTGAAGGTTCTTTTTGAATATATCATTCTTTTAAATCAGCATAAAGGAACATGTAAATGAGTAAGATATAAAAACACTACAACATGTTTCTACTCTATCATCAATTTCTATACCACTCTAAGGCAGTGTGGGTAGAGTTTGCTTTCCCAAAAGCCAATCCTATTCACACAGGGCCAAAGAGTGTTTGATGCCTGATTCATGACTTGGCAGTTAATGCTTCATGACAATAATGGCTAAGCCATATATAGCGAACTAGAAGGACACTGTGCATCCAAGCCATATGCTATAGAGATGCCCATGCCCCTCCTCCTTCTAACTTGTTCAAGCGGTAGCTTGACACTTCTGACTCCTTCCACCCTTGTTCCCTATTGGGTTGGGCATTGTGCATCTTGGCCCATACTCCTTGCCTCTATAGACTATCGGTAAAGACTTGACTCTATATAATTACTATGAATTTTTTATCCTCTCCTCCGATAAGACGCCATCATCGGAGTCTGGGAAGGCCTATAGGGATATGATCAGAGGACGAACAAAGTGACCAAGGTCTTGCTAATCTTAGACAAAGGTCAAATCTATGAACACAAAGTCCCCATTGATCCTAAGAAAACGTCCCAAGAACAAAGAGTGTACAAAATACAACACTAGTTATTTGTCCCAAGTAAATTAACTCCATCCAAGTAAGAAATTAAGCGTTCCAAGTTACAACCCCATCCATCCATTTGGAGAGAAAGTAACACATTTATACACGTGCTCACTGCTCAATCAAGAACCGTACGTACACATCATCTACCCATGCACACATGCATGTATAGAGGAGGGAAGGACTATGGATCTGTCTACTTGAAGTAGTACGGCAGGTCGAGCACGTAGAGCAGGAAGTAGGCCCAGAGCACGCCAGAGATGCCGCCGAAGAAGAAGCCTCCAGTGAACTTGGCCCAGCCGTCGGCGGTCTGCAGCTTGTCGGCCTCCTTCTTGCGGCCGGTTAGCGTCAGCGTGGGCGCCGTGGAAGGTTCCCCCTCGTTGAAGGAGGCGACGCCGTACATGGTGAGGCAGACGCTGAGGATGGTGACGAGCCCCGCGGCGCCCAGGGCGCCAGCCTGGCCGTGCACGGGCGTGTTGCGGAGCGGGCCAGTCAGGGCGAAGGGGCCGACGAGGAGGTAGCCGTGGGCGAGGCCGACCTCGATGCCGCGGAGCAGCGGGCTCACGGCGGTGCGGTAGGCCGGGAGGTTGGAGAGGTACCAGGCGATGAGCGGGCTGGAGGTGACGGGCGTCTCCAGGCTGCCGATGAAGGGGTCGCCGTTGATGGGCTGCACCACCTGGTACGTCGGCTGCGCAACAGCAACACACACAGAGACAGTATCAAAGGCAAGCATCTTCGACTGTACAAAGATAACTGAATTGCTAATGTTCAGATCGGACAAATTATTCAAAGAAAAAATGTTCAGAACATCAATTGTATCTCCAATTTTCAGTCTTGTGAGATCAAACTAAAATGGATGACAGAAGATGAGGGAAACTGAAATCAAGAAGCAGCACTGATTTGGAAGCATTTTGGAATGGATATTCATGTATCTATCAAAGAGCCAATCGATCAAAACTATCAAAATGGAAGTTTTCGTTGCTCAGTTAATCTACTGACCTTCTCAGACTGGATGGCCTTGACGGTGAAGCGGGGCCGCCTCGTCAGAGCAGCGCCTGAAAGACCCCTGGGCCTCGAGTGCACCAAGCTGCTCTTCATCACCTGGCTGGCCATGGGAGCGTACGCCGTAGCCATCTCTGCCTCCTCCTCCTGTCTCTCACGCACACAACAGGGCTATTCCTTCCTGCAAAATGGCAGAAGAGTTCTCGTGACGGCCCAAATAAAGTTTGTGATCTTTAGATCCTGCAGGGGATGTGTGAGAAAAATCCGTGGCGTGTGTAGATGGATGGGGCCCTGCAGCTGAGATATGGCTCAGAGCTGTGTGGCGCTCATTGGGTGAAGGGAGTGAGGAACCCTATCCCTTATCCGAATGCGTGGAGATCTCCTCCCTCCGCTTGGCGCCTACCTGGCACCGCCCGCTTGCCGCCACGTGGAAACAGAGTCTGCAGTGCTAGTGACTTGGACTTCGATCTGATGCATGCTGAAGGAATATATATCTGGAGAAAAACAGATCTTATGTGTGTTTAGGTTTTTCGCTTACAATTGCAGGTATTCAAATAAAGTTTTAACATTCGAAACAGGCTCTCAGTAAAAAAAATCTTTTCTGTACAGACATAATAAAAGATCCCTTTGGCCCTTGTCGCTTGTCGGATTCAATCTCTGATAAGCTAAGAACTTGTAATGGGCAAACGGAATGCAGTCAATAAAGCATCAGTTTGTCAAACAATTTTGGCATCACCAAATGCCATTCCACAGCACTTGCACTGACAGACTGGTTCAGAGGAAAAGAACCATGCAATTAAGTAATCGCTGAGGCCAGTGTTCAATACATTTCCGCTTACCAAAGAATCATTCACAACAAGGCATGAATGAAGACATAAAAGAATCAACAAAAGCCCAGTGACTTGTTTTATAACTATTTGAGCAGTTCATGCTCCAGCAAAACTCATGGGCCTGGGAGGTCGTTCCCAGTCCCCACAGCCGCTATCTGGCATCATACTGTAGGCGCTTGCTTTTCTGAAGACAGTCGTGGTAGCGGTAGATGAGTCTGAGCATGCAATCCCTCATGCATGTGACATCAAAGGATTCAATGAACCTCAGGTCTGACAACCGGGATTTGCCAGCAGCATAGCGATGGTACTCTTCAAAGATAGATGATAGGCACCAATTCTGCAGCTTCCTGAAGCAGCCCACCAGACATCCAGTGCGGTGCTGAAATCAGGACAGAGAAATGAAGAATTCAAGGCCATGAGATGAGAAAAGAAAAATAATAATCAATTTCAATTTAGAAGAAAGAAATGTATGTTTCGGTACCTTTCCTCTTTTGCAGTGGATTAAAACTGGGTGGTTCCTTACATCTGATGACCACAAAAGAGGAAACAGATTAATAATGGATCAAAATAGTTTCAGATGATCATTTAACATTATTAGTCGACAGAAAAGTTAAATTTGAAAGATGGAGCTAATTCAGTACCAAGCAAGACCCTAAGAGCCCCCACGATGGCATCCACAGGTATGGACACGTATGAGTCCTGCAGATGCAAACATTTAAAATGTACTGAACTTGCTGACACAGGAATTAAAAATATCAGCAGACAACTAGTTGCTTCAGTGTATATGCACAGTGATGTAGTATCTGAAGTGTACAATACCAGAAGAAACAAACTGATTCTTGACAAGAAACTATATTCATATGTACCTGCAACAACTTATCCATAACTGTGAAAATGGGGAGACAGAGTTTTGTAGAGGTTCTGCACATGGATACCATATAATAGGTAATTTTCAGTCCACATTTGTTTCCGAATACCAGATTAATGAGCACCTCAAAAACCAGCATGGCAGCATTCAAACACTAAAACTACATTCAATGTATCTGAAAATTATCTTTTGATTACCTACACCATTGCACCTTTTGACAATGGATAGAGAATGTCCAAGTGTCTATTTTCCTAAATTTTATCAAGGCCAAAGTATTAAAAATAAGGGAGGCATCTGATGCCTGCCCAGCTGACAACACTAAATACCCCCTAGAAGGTACTTATATATGAGGGAATGGTACTGGCACAAAATGCCAGATTTTACATGGATTCCTTCCACGTAGTAGAGAAAAGATAGTTATAACCACCATTCAATGTTATAGAACAGTATACCTTTGAATTTAGAGATCTTAAAAAGCACAAGTGTACCGATTTATTTATCCTCAAGAATCAAGACTGCGTATAATTCATGTAAGCACAAATTAATGAATTATCGTTACAACTGACTGCGTATAATTCATGTACACACAAATTAATGAATTAACGCTACCACCGACTGCATATAATTCATGTAAGCACAAATTAATGAATTATCATTACCACTGACTTTGTGCTCAAATTAATGAATTATCATTACCACTGAGTTTGTGCTCAAATTAATGAATTATCATTACCACTGAGTGTGTGCTCAAATTAATGAATTACCATTACCACTGAGTGTGTGCTCAAATTAATGAATTACCATTACCACCCTGATCGGACAATCCAGCTAAAAACTATCCTGTGACTGTAGGAGTGACTACCAAAGCTCTACAGCTGATTCAACAAAGCCAACCCTAACAAAAAAAAAAAGCTGCATCGGTATCCTTTTATCAACATTGGATTCCACTACTGCCAGAGAGAAATCGAGGTAACATTGATCAATCTAAATACTAAACAGTAGATTAAATAAACGCAGAAATTAAGGGGGGAATGGTGCCACCTAAAAATAAAGAAAAAAAAAGAATTGAGACCCACCTTGGTGCCTTCGATCCCGAACTGGAAGAGGCGGATCCCCTCGGCCTCGAGGAACGCGGCGTTGGCCTCCGGGTACGGTTCCGGGCACAGGTACCTGCAGCATCGGAGGAAACCGCCGCCTTGTCAGCCACGACCGAGACCCATCCATCGCCCGCCAATCACCAACAACAGGAGGAACCAGACCAACCGATTGAATCCATCCAATCCAATATTCCAATCTAACAATTCGA
>CM014272.1:31489604-31533212 GCA_004135705.1 Alloteropsis semialata
ATTCGGCGGCGGCGCGGGAGGTCGGGGAGGGAGGGCGGCTAGGGCTCGCTCGCTCGCTCTCCGCGGGAGAGAGGAGGGATGGGTCGCGACGCAACGGTCGGCTCGGTCGCCGTGGGGACGGGGACGGACGGGCGGAGGGAGGGAGAGGGGCCCTTGGGTTGTACGGTTGGTTGGGCGGGTCAAGTGGGTGACGACGCCTGACGCGGCGGCTAACGGACGGGCGGCGGGTGTGAAAAGGAAGGCTCCGCCTCCGAGGCGGTGCAGGGGCCGGCAGCTGGGTATTTTGCGTGGCTTGGGTTGGTGACGCTAACGCGGGCGGTTGGTGCTGACTGGTTTGGGATGTTTTGTTGTGGGGTTCGGTGGGTGGCGGTATCGCGGTATCGCGGCGCCGGGTCGCTGGGGGCAAGGAAGACGGTGTGTTCCGGCCGGTTTGGAGAGGGTGGTTTCAGGTCTGGGTCTGGTGGGTGAGGCGCGCACCTGGTTTTTGTTCGTGGCAAGGTTCAAGACTGGAATGTAAGACCAAGAAATTATTCTTTTAGTGTTCTTTTTATGCCATTACAGCACGAAAACGTTTTTGTACTTTTGCAAAAGGAAAAAGAAAATAAAAAGCAGATACTGGGCCTAACATACAGGGTTTTGAATGACACCAAATCTAATAATGACGTCCAGGCTTAGCATCTGCAGGTAACACCCACTAGCAAAATTCCAGCCGTAACATGTATGTCATATTGCGTGCAAAAAGTTTCAACTCCGGTCTTGGTATTGAACACAGTATGCAACCTCAAGAAATATGAAAAAAGAGGGCTGACACATACGGTGTTGTAATATATCATGTTGATACAAAAATATCAAATCACCGCTGCAACTTTATAAAACATAGTTCCAACATCTCCTAAATTCCAAGTCATTGTTGCAACATCAAGAATTCATAGTTGCAACATCTCATATTAATAGAAAAATCCTAAATCACGGTTGCAACCTCAAAAAATCAAATCACAATATCCAACAACATAGGAACAGAGTAGCAACATCACAAAAACACAGTTGCAACCTTTTGTGCTGATACAAACATCCCAAATAAAATGCGAAAACCGTGTATGGCAGGGCAATATGGTTGGTCCTAATCGGTACAACAGTGTATGGTAGGGCATCAAACACTCCATCGCAGCATCAAAGGAAAACATTTGCAACATAAGAAAATTCTGCAGTACCAAAAAAGTATGTGAAAAATAGCTCAATGCAAATGTCCTATTTTGAGATCAAAATACCCAGTGTGTTTCATGTAACATTTCAAAGCAAATCAACAAAATAGATGCATGAGTCTAAACTCTTATAAGTACAACAATAAAAATAAATGTTGCAACACAAAATATCTATAGATGAAACATCAGAAGTCAACTGTTTTAACAGTTTAACATCTACAAGTTGATTGTGCAAGTGAAACACTAAAAATATACATTGCAACATACAAAGTCGATAGATGAACCATCAAAAACCAGTTGTTGCAATAGTTAAACATTTTAAAAATGATTCTACAATACCACAGGATGCATACATCAGCAACACACATATATAACACTTGCAACAATCAGTGGCTTGGGGTACCTAATGCAACCTCATGCCAGGAAAGGTACAAACAAGGGATGAGGATCACATTGTTCTCGCTTGTGGCGGCGGCGAGGAACGAGGCATCTGTACGAGAGAGGCTCTGCTAGGGCACGCACGTGTGGGCCCACGCCGTGGCCAAAGGGCCACATCGACGTGCGGAGGGAAGGCGTGCTGCTGAGGGGCTCGTGAACAGGTGCAACGTGCACGAATAGGAGTCAAAAGAGGTGCAAGTTACCAAGCAGAGGAAATTGTTTTCTTGGTTCGAAGTGACTTCGTGGACTTGGTTTCGTGTTATATTTGGGGCCTGTTTAGTTGGGAAAGTTTGATGAAGTTTGAAAAGAAAGTTGCCATTGGAAGCGTGTTCTGTGAGGGGGGGCACGGTTGTCAGTGGAAAGAAAGTTACCAGTTGCCGGCAAAAGTGGCAAAAGTTGCCAATCTAAACGGGACCTTGGCCACCTGGTGGCCATGGTGCATGTTCCAACACGGAAAGAAAAATTCCGCGTAACAAGAAAAGGCTGCAGCAGGGGAGAGCCTGTGTCGACACATATCATGCAGTTCGGTCCCAATATAATCAACGCAAGGGTCTACAGGATTGCAACGGAGGCAATCGAGTTGTTCGTGAACCGAAGCTTGCACGGTTGACGGTGAACAGCAGGCGGCACTCGAGCAGGTCGGCATCGTCACGTGCGACGGTGTGGAGGTCGATGAGGCCCGCGAGCGGCGTGGCTGTACATAGGCGGTGTACGGCGGTTAGTGTGGGCGGCGGCATGGCCGCATTGGTGCCAGGATGCTGGTGTAGCTGCTGTTTATGAGGAAGAGCATCTGAAGTCATGCGCCGGGGATGTAAGCACATGGCCAAACCTCATTAAAAAACATTATGCCTCGGTGTCGTTCTCGCTTGTGTGATATTGTGATTTGGTTCTGCGTTCTTAGAGTTATCGCTTCCGTGCTTTTATTCTAACAAGTGGTATTAAAGCCAATGGTCGGAAACCTCGAATATCCTCTCGGGGTCACTGGTGACAGGGGAGCCCGTGAACATCTACGGAGGGTCACATGGGGTTGTGTGTGACTGGAGAGTTGGACTCGGGGCCCGGGATAACGTCTTCTAGGAGATCACATAGGTTGTGTAATGCAAGAGTTGTGCCTGATGTGTGACGGGAGAGATTGTTAGATTTAGTCCCACATTGGAAGTTGATGGTGGGAGAGCACAACATATAAGGAGGGGCAGTCTTCATATATCAGACTAGTCTTTTGGGTTAAGTTAGGCCCAAGATCTTGGTTGTTGTGGGCTCCAGTGGATTTGGGCTTGATGAGGCGCTGGCTCGTGAGGAGCGGGCTGGACCGAAGAAATCTTATTTCGCTTGGGATCTTGCATGAGGAAGGATGGCTGTATCATGGAGCGTCTAATAAGAAGACCTTGAGAGTCATGCATGTAGGAAAGACGGTCATGGTTGGTGAGAAGTCAAGTGCACACCAATACAAGCTAATGGGAAGTATTGTTGAAGGTGGAGTCATAGATGGCAATGCAACTGTGGCGGTGTTCTATTCGAAGGTTGGCGAGGTTGCAGCGGCCTCGTTGGGTTGTTCTAAGTGAGCGGAGACAGCTCAAGTTTGGTACACGGAGATTCGCACATGGACAACTCAAGGTGGCATGCATATTCGTCAAGGTGGAGTTTATTAGATATGTGTCGAACATGTGTATGGTTTGGTTATGATTGGACTTGAGTTGTAATTGTTAGATATATGCCCTAGAGCTAATCATAGAGGTGATCATATTTCGTTGTATCCATGATATATTATTTGGTTATTGAATATCCATGAATGACAAACTTGTATTGATTGGCAATTATGTGAATTGTTTGTGAAACTCTTTTATTTGTATGGTTATTCTAAAGTTGTCCCTGGTCGGAGTTGATGACTAGCACATGTATTAGTTGATGACTATGTTTCACAAGTCATGGACATGGAGATGTCAAACTAATAATATGGGCACATGTATGACATGAGGCTGGACCGACCCAACGTGAGAAATTGTAACGTAGTCCTCTCTTTACACAACATGTATGCTATATCCTTAGACCTGAGATTGTCGCATGTACTTAAGATGTGAAATGACCTGCTTAGGGGCTATCAAACGCTACTCCGTAACTGGGTAGTTACAAAGGTGGCTTTCGGGCTTGTTAGGAAACATGTTGTAAGTCAAGGTCAGTCAAGATGGGATTTGCCCCCTCTACCTGAGAGAGATATCTCTGGACCCCTCGAGTGATCGGATCAAGAAATGCATGGCCATGCTTAGGTTAAGTGTTAACCTACTAAAAGATCCCAAGTCACAATGTCGAGAAAGACAGGTCGGCTTGGAGCTAGACCAAGTGAGGCAAAGGGAATAGCATGTACATGACGTTGTGATGGTTCGTCTGATATGGTTTTTACGTGCGTATAGGAGTTGACACATCTTGCTAGAAGCCGCTATCAACTATTGGGCCGAGTAGGAGTACTTGGGCCATGTCTATATGTGCGTAAACCCATAGGGTCACACACTTAAGGGGTTGAAAGCCTAATTGGGATAGGATCTGAATTAGACCAGGCTTAGGAGTACTAATGGGCCTCGGGATCAAAAGCCCAATAGGGACGCCTATATAACAAGGGATGGGGCACAAGGGTTAGGGTAACCCACGCCTTTTGGCACGCCAAAATCCCCATGCCCGCACTCTTGTTGCTCCTGTGGACCTAGCCGTCCAAGGCGTGACGCTTCCTCCCTATACGTGTAGATAACTTGAAGGTGCTGCATTTGGAGCGCAAGGATGAGCTGCACAAGAAGGACGTGAGCAACTGCACTACACTGCTCTGACTCGCTTCATCTTCATCGAGATGTGTCCGCTGCATCTGCGCGTCTAGTGGTAATCCCGTGATCTATAACCGCAGTAATTCCTGGTTTATGGGGCAGAAACATTTGTTTTGCGCTATCGTAGCCTCCCCATATCTCTAAAGTAATTTGGTAGGTTAGGGATAGAGTTTGAATCAACTTTGTGTCTCTAGGGCCCATAAATATTAGAGCACTACCGTTGTAACCGTGAGATGACTTGGCGGCTGGTGTGGGCGGCGTGGCCGCGGTGGTGCCCGGATGTCGGTGTAGCTGCTGTTTATGGGGAGGAGCGCCCATAGTCATGCCCCGAGGATGTAGGCACATGGCCGAACCTCGTTAAAAAACATCATGCCTCGGTGTCGTTCTCGCTTGTGTGATTTTGTGATTTGGTTATGCATTCATGGGTTATCGCTTTCGCACTTTTATTATAATAGTTGTCGTCCCCATCTCGAGCTGCTCTTCCCTCTGCTCCCGCCAGCAGATGACCATTGAGAAGCTAGGACATGTGCTGATCTCGCTCTTTGAGCTACTGTACCACCAGTAGGCGTGGAATCTGAAGCATCAACGGGCCGGTCCCCTTTCGCGGGGCAGCTACTAGATGACTTCCCCTGCCTCGTCGACGCGCTTGACAACTTACTTGTGTTGCTAGTCACACTCGTTGCCGCCGCACCTGGCGGCTTCCTCGTGGCGTTGGTCATGCTTGTCGCCACCGTTCCCCACAATTGAGTATGTGGCAACAAGGATAGGGCCACTTTGGGAGCCCAAAATCCCGCCAAGATCTCGGCCTTTTCCCCGGGCTAGGCTCCCCGCGCGGAATCGTGGCCCACGCGGAAATTGCTGGCCATTTGGAAGCCCACATCGCGTGGCTCGGCATCCCCTTCCTCATGATTTCCCCGGGGCTCACGCACCCCACCGCGAGGGTCCGGGCATCGCCTCCTCGTCCACTCGCGTCGCGACGCACACAAGCGCGGCTCCGCCTCCCTCGTCGCTCCACCTCCACCTCCCCCGTCTGCTCCGCCTCGTGCCGCCTCCATCCAGACGCCGTCATGCCACCTCCGTCCACCGTAGCTGCCCCAAAACACTCCTCCTCCTTTCCGTCCAGGGGTCAGTGCCGCTCCGCCTCGCCATCCAGTCGCCGATGCTTTGCCTCCTCGTGGACGGCAGTGCCACCGTGGACACCTCTATCTCGGCCGCCTCCTCCGCATCCATGTGAGTTCTCTCCCCTTCCTCCTTTCCTATGACCCCTAGGGTTTGTACTCTACATATTTGCATAGGCCACCGATTTTCTGAGATCCAAACTTGGGTATTCTTGCTCTTTTCTCAACTTTGCATAGGCCACATGTACAACTAGTTGGGCTAGATCTTTGATTTGAGTCCTTGGTAAACTAGTATCCCATTCTTGTAATCTTGCTGAGACTGATCTCTGTTCTTGCACTGCATCTGATGTAGACTGATGTTGGAATTTTACAATAATTCAGTGGTGTGTGTACATTGGAACGTCCCTCTCTATAACTAAAGCTTGTACTGAATGAAGCTGTTAATTCGCATCTTCATGACTTAAGATGCATGTCCTGGTGTCCTAGTTTTTCTGACTTAACAAACAGGTTAAAGGTTCAACATATATAAGTGAATGGGGACACTTGAAAGAGAAATAACAAAAGATTAATTATAGCTATCCTAGTTGGTCTATATCTGTTATCATTGTGATTGTTCTTCTATCATGATTTTTTTCTTTTAGAATGTACCAACAGGCTTTTAGCTGAAAGGAGAGCGTAGATTCTGGTAGTTTTCAACCATAGAGCATTTACAGTAACCCCTAATCCCGATATATGAACCATAAAAGTGATCATATCTTAAGGGAATTTAATTCTAGGAGAGCAAGATTATGTTAGTTCACTATTTTCAGTTAAGAGATTTGTCTACATGTTCTTCCTGTTTCAATGAATTGTATCATGATAATGCTTTATGAGCAACGCCCATGAATCCTGAGAGAACCTTTTAAATCTTTACACACAAAAAATTGACAGGGTAATAAGTACCAAGTTAAGTTCGTGATTTTAAACCTAATTAAACCCCACAATTCATATATCCTTAACCAGTAAGAGCCTTCTAGCTACAGTCTGATAAGCAGTTGGACCTGCAAACCAGACTGACATGATCAGAAGTGCGTCGACTGATGACACTATTGTTAGAAATAAAGGCATCATTCGACATATTTTTAGTTCCGAATACAAGCATGTAAATCATGATGATAATTAGTGATCCAGTGAGAACATGATATGAGCACGTGTTCAAGTTCAATCTCATATTAAACAAAAACAAAGTAAGGAACCAGAGAAGGTTCAGGATGTAGCCTGAGACGAGGCCGCTGCTGAAGGCATTGGCTGCGCCGTTATCAACTGGATTAGTCATACTAATCGGTTGACCTTGTTCGATGTAGCCGTACGAAAGCGATGCAGTGACGAGTCGATGCAGTGCAGTCCCTCGAACGGCACCGGGAAGTAGTGGACGTAGTCGTACGGGCCACCAGAAGTAGACGAACTTGAGCAGTCGCGTGAAGACGCTCCCCAAAAACCTTATCGCCTGGCTATCCCGAGTAGGATCTCACGCCAGATGAGGTTCCGGAGGCTCTGCTCTCGCTAGAACCGTGTGTGCAGTGATAGCGATGGGGAGGCATGCGTTGCAGCAGAAACAATGAGGGAGAAGAAAGAGGTCTCATAAGCAGAAGTACCTGAGAGGTTGTGTTGGTGTGTCTCTCTGGGTAGGGGAGGGCCTCCTTTTATAGGCGCTGCCTGGCGGAGGGGGATGCACCTGGACGCATCTGCAGAAAAGGCAAGAATCCCACAGACCAAATAAGGCACGTCCCTGTGAGCTTTTAGGGTAGGTAATTGATTCTGCCATTAATCCCATTGACAAGTGGCAAAACCGATCACAGCACCGCAACACCTCACGTCCGTCCGACTCGACTCGACTCGACAAGGCCTCGGCCTCGGCCTCGCCGAGCGAGCGCGCGCGCGCGTGTGGCATCCCGGTTGCCCTTTGCCAACTTCACATTGGGTGTACCACGTGTCCACCTAATAAGTTGTTTGAGATCCTCTCAACTACCAATATGGTAGTAACCACTTTTAACTCCCTTTGCATTAATCGTGGGCCTTAAATATTTTAGATTTAATTGAAATTATAAAAGGGCCAAGCCCAAATAAATCCAACAATCCCCACCAATATTTCACGGCACACGAGAAATGCCCTCAGCCCCATTGCTGTTTTGATATACCAGTGTTTCGGTAGAGACTGTTAAGTTGTACTTCTACCTGGAGTAAAGGCTACGCTCATCCACAACTGACCAATGGACTATGCCTTGAAAATTGGCAGTCTTGTGCGAACAAGTTTTATCAGAACCCTTTTACTGATACTAGGCTACTTAATACATCCTCGCGGTTTAGAATATATAAGTCAAACTCCAGACCTTTCATGAGTATCTAGAGATAACCCACTCTCATAGACTGTGACTAGCAGTTGAACTCATATAGGTATAATTCTCATAAGACGTTCTGTAGGTCAACATCTCTGCTTCTCAAAAGCCACTCGAATTACATTAAGATGTACACCATCCTATCATACAGAAAAGAAGATAAATGCATCCACCCTAGGAATTATCTTGTTTCAAAGGTTCTCTTCTCTCAGTCAAACAATAGCTTGTTTCCTCATCCTAATTCATGAGAATTCCGATCACATAGGACCAATTCCCACTATGGAGTGACTCACATGGGTCTCATTCCCAATTCCTTGGATGCAAAATCTATCACATTCCGTGAAAGACCCTTTATATATTGATCTGCCAGGTTCTTAGCCGCCTGGACATAGTCCAAGGCAATTACTTCGGAGGTTCTCATTTTCCTGACAGACTTCAACCGCATCTTCACATGCCTTGATGACTTCATGTTATCCTTAGAACTGTTTACTTTGACAAACATCGTTTGGTTATCACAGTTCATTAGAATAGTCAGTATCGGTTTTTCAACCACTGGCAAATCCGTAAGGAGATCACGAAGCCACTCGGCCTCTATAGTGGCGGTGTCTAATGCCGTGAGTTCTGCTTCCATGGTAGACCTCGTTAAGATGGTCTGCTTGCAAGACTTCCAGGAGACAGCACCACCTCCAAGAGTGAATACGTATCCACTTGTGGCCTTTATCTCATCGGCATCAGATATCCAATTTGAATCACTAAAACCCTCCAGTACCTTCGGGTACCCAGTATAATGAATCATATAGCTCATTGTACCCACTAGGTAGTCGCATTACTCTATCCAGAGCATTCCATTGATCATCTCCCGGGTTAGATACGAACCGGCTCAGTTTGCTCACGGCGAACGAGATGTCAGGTCTTGTAGCGCTAGCTAGGTACATAAGTGAGCCAATGATTAGGAGTATCTCAGCTGATCTTTCATGATACCTTTGTTTTTCTTTAGTATTTTATTAGCATCATAGGGTGTTGGAGCAGACTTGTAGTCACTATATCCGAAGCGACTCAAGACCTTTTCCATATAGTGGGACTGTGTAAGTGTCACCCCACCATCACCTTCTCTTACTAGCTTAATATTAAGAATAACATCAACTTTACCCAAATCTTTCATCTCAAAGTTTTGAGACAAGAAGTCTTTGACCTCCTTGATCACGTCAAGACTTATCCCAAAAATCAGGATGTCGTCAACATACAAGCATAGGATCACTTATTTGCCCCCACCATAGCGATAGTACACACATTTGTCAGCCTCATTCACAACAAAGGCAGCAGTCATGAGGGTTTTATCAAACTTCTCATGCCACTGCTTAGGTGCTTGCTTGAGGCCATACAGAGACTTTATTAACTTGCACACCATTCCCTCTTGACCTTCTGCTATGAACCCATCAGGCTGATCCATATAGATCTCCTCCTCTAAGTCTCCGTTTAGGAAAGCTGTCTTTACGTCCATCTAGTGAACAAGAAGACCATGAGAGGCTGCCAGGGAGAGTAGCACTCGAATTGTGGTCAGTCGGGCAACTGGTGAGTAAGTATCAAAGAAGTCTTCTCCTTCTTTCTGAGTATATCCTTTAGCAACAAGCCTTGCTTGTACTTTTCAATAGTACCATCAGGCCTTAGCTTCTTCTTGAACACCCACTTACATCCCACAGGTTTGCACCCATAAGAAAGTTCCATTGGACATAATTGAATCCATCTCACTCCGTACCGCTTCCCTCCAATAGTCAGCGTTTGGAGAGGAATATGCCTCTTCAATGGTTTTGGGAGTGTCATCCACAAGGTACATAATGAAATCATCACCAAAAGACTTTGTAGTCTTCTGTCTCTTACTCCTAGGAGCTTCATTGTCATCCCCCTCAGGATTTTTCATAAGTGTTTGTTCTGTGTGTTCCATCATAACAGCAGGTGTGTAGCATCATTAGACAATTCTCTACTAGACGTGCTTTCTTCCCTCTTCATAGGAAAGATGTCCTCAAAGAAAGTAGCATCTCTGGATTCCATTATTGTACCGACATTCACGTCTGGCACTCCAGATTTCACTATTAAGAATCTATATCCAACACTGTGCAGAGCATAACCAAGAAAGACACAATCCACAGTTTTAGGTCCAAGTTTACGTTTCTTAGTTATTGGCACATTAACCTTTGACAAACAACCCCAAGTCCGTAAATAGGAAAGTGTGAGCCTTTTCTTCTGCCATTCCTCGAATGAAGTTTTCTCTTTATTCTTTGGAAGAACACAATTCAGGACATGACACGCTATCAATATAGCCTCACCCCACCATTCCTTAGAGAGTCCCGTTGTGTCTAACATGGCGTTAACCAAATCAGTTAGAGTGCGGTTCTTTCTTTCGGCAACCCCATTTGACTGAGGTGAGTAGGGAGGCGTCCTCTCGTGAATTATACCATGTTCCTCACAGAATAAGGTAAACAAGTGTGAGAAGTATTCTCCACCACGACCTGACCTTACATGTTTGATCTTTCTCTCAAGTTGATTCTCCACTTCAGCTTTATAGATCTTAAAGTAGTGTAGTTCTTCATCTTTTGACTTTAGCAAGTAAATGTAGCAGCATCTAGAGGAATCATCTATTAGAGTCATGAAATACTTTTTACTCCCTTTTGTCAACACGCCATTCATCTCACAAAGATCAGAATGAATGAGTTCCAGCGGTTCCAAGTTCCTCGCCTCCGCAGCCTTGTGAGGCTTGCAAGGTTGTTTTGATTCAACACACACATGGCACTTAGAACCTTTGACCGTGGTAAACTTTGGAATTAAATTTAAACTAGCCAAGCGCGACATACAACCAAAGTTAACATGACATAGCCGCGAATGCCAAACATTGGACTCATCATCGTTAACCACATGATTCACCACATTATTACAAGCATTTGATAAAGAAAAGCGGAACAAGCCTCCGCAATCATAGCCTTTTTCAACAAAGGTTCCATACTTAGAAAGTACACATTTATTGGACTCAAACACTAATTTGTAACCATCTCTACACAGTAGAGAGCCGCTAATTAGATTCTTCTTGATAGTAGGGACATGCTGCACGTTCCTCAGCTGCATGGTCTTTCCCGAAGTAAGCTTCAGATTGACCGAACCAACACCAAGTACACGCGCATGTGATCCGTTCCCCATTAACAAGGAGGTAGTTCCGCCGACCTGATAAGAAAAACAGACTGATGTCAGCACACACATGGATATTAGCTCCAGTATCAACCCACCAATTTGACAAACAGAAATTACCATAGGCAAATAATTACCATACCCCGAGGTTCCTTCGTTGTCATCGCTAATGACCATGTTGGCTGCCTTCGGCCTGTAGCAGTCTCTGGCATAATGTCCCTCAAGACCGCAAGTATAGCACTTGCCCTTGCCCTTGCCCTTGCCCTTGCTTGGCTGGTTCTTCTTCTTCTTAAAAGTGGTTGTTTGATTGGCCATGACCTTAGGCTTATTCTTGTTCTTCTTTTACTACTGGCCCTTGAAGTTCTCCTGGACCAGGTTTGCACTAGAGGACCCGACAATTCCTTTGCCACGATTGTCCTTCGCTCTCACCTTCTCCTCAACATCGAGAGATCCAATTAGCTCAGACACGCTGAACACTTGTCCCTTATATTTCAGAGAGATAGCAAAGTCCCTCTAAGAAAGTGGCAGTTTAGCAATCATGCTTACAGTCACAAACTTGTCGGGCAAATCGCATTTAAAGCCCTCTAGCTCCTTAGCCAGTGACTGAAGCTCATGAGCTTGTTCCAGTACTGAACGGTCATTGACCATCTTGTAGTCGCAAAACTGCTCCATGACATACAGCTCACTGCTAGCATCAGAAGCACCGAACTTGGCCTCAAGCGCATCCCACAACGCCTTGCTAGAGTCCAGTGACAAATAGCTATCCACAAGGTGATCAGCAAGAACACTAATTACGGCACCTTGAAACAGGTTGTCGGCTACCTGAAAGGCTCTCTCATCATCAGGAGAGAGATCCTTAGCCTTCTTTTGTGTGACGTAAAAGCAGTTCATGTAGGTCAACCAAAGTAACATTCTACTCTGCCATCTCTTGTAATGTGTTCCATCGAACACGTGTGGTTTAAGCGCACTTGCAAAGCTAGTAGTCGAAATCCTATCACAACGATAAGGTTTTTGGATTGTTAGAAATATAGGCATCATTCCATATATTTTAGTTCCGAATACAAGCATGTAAATCATGATGATAATTAGTGATCCAGTGAGAACATGATATGAGCACATGTTCAAGTTCAATCTCATATTAGACAAGAACAAAGTAAGGAACCAGAGAAGGTTCAGGATATACCCTGAGACGGGGCCGCTGCCGGAGGCATTGGCTGCGCCGTTATCAACTGGATTAGTCATACTAATCGGTTGAACTTGTTCGATGTAGCCATACGAAAGCGATGCAGTTATGAGTCGATGCAGTGCAGTCCCTCGAACGGCACTGGAAAGTAGTGGACGTAATCGTACGAGCCACCAGGAAGTAGACGAAGTAGACAAACTTGAGCAGTCGCGTGAAGACGCTCCCCAAAAACCTTATCGCCTGGCTATCCCGAGCAGTTGCAACAGAAACAATGAGGGAGAAGAGAGAGGTCTCCTAAGTAGGAGTACTTGAGAGGTTGTTTTGGTGTGTCTCTCTGGGTAGGGGAGGGCCTCCTTTTATAGGCGTTGCCTGGCAGAGGGGGATGCACTTGGACGCATCTGCAGGAAAGGCAAGAATCCCACAGAGCAAATAAGGCACGTCCCTGTGAGCGTTTAAGGTAGGTAATTGATTCTGCCATTAATCCCATTGACAAGTGGCAAAACCGATCACAGCACCGCAACACGTCTGTCCGACTCGACACGCCACGCCCACGGCCTCGCGAGGCGAGCGAGCGCGCACATGTGTAGCATCCCGGTTACCCTTCGCCAACTTCACATTAGGTATACCACGTGTCCACCTAATAAGTTGGTTGAGATCCTCTCAACTACCAATATAGTAGTAACCACTTTTAACTCCCTTTGCATTAATCGTGGGCCTTAAATATTTTAAATTTAATTGGAATTATAAAAAGACCAAGCCTAAATAAATCCAACAGCTTTGTATATGCAAGTAGCTAGAGAACTAGACTACTAGAGATCACTTTACCTTCCATTCCCAGCTGTAATGCTAGTAGAGATGCTAACGATAAGTTGGCAATCAGGATTAACATACGGAAAACTACTGATTAAAATCAGCCTGTTGTTTTCCTGCTGCCTCCCTCTTTCTTCTGCAGATATTTTGAAATGTGCATTGGTATACTTAAATTGACTTAGCCCTTTGCCCACTGCGCTTCCCTTTCTTTAGGTAGCTAGGATTGGGGGCTTAACTTGAATTCAATGGTTATTTTTCCTGCTGCCTCCCTCTTTCTTCAGCAGATGGTGAAGTATCTGTGAGTAGTTAATGGTTATTATACAGGGTCATGATTTTCAGCCTGTGACTGAAAGTTCACCAATTGTTATGTTTATTTGTTAACCTTGATAGCATAGCTAAGAAAACATAACCTTGATAGATAACTACACCACGGGAAACAGCGGGTTTGCCGAGTGCCTCGGGCACTCGGCAAAGCCCCAATGGCCCACAGAAAAGCCTTTGCCGTGGGCCGCCCACGGCGAACGACACTCGGCACAAAAAGTAACGGCAAAGACCTCTTTGCTGAGTGTCTTTTGTCAGGCACTCGGCAAAGGCTTTGTCGTGTGCTATTTGACACTCAGTAAAGTGTTTTTTGCTGTGAACCGAAATAAAATCGAAAAAATAGCCGTGTGTTATTTGACACTCGGCAAAGTTTTTTTGCTGCGAGCTGAAATAAAACCGAAAAAATAGCAAAATGTTTTTCCCAAGGAAGGCCACTGACCTCCTCTACCACTCTGCAAATCATTTTTCGTGGAAAATTCACGCGTTGCGCGTCTAGCGGGATTCGAACCCGTGATTTATCTCTCGCGTGACCTCTACCACTGCACCACACTCTCGCTTGTGTCTAGATTCTGTTTTGATTTCTCCCATATTATACTAAACTGAGTGTAAATTGCTTGTTTAAGGCCCTAAACGAATTTAAATTAAAAAGTTATCAACTACAAAGTGTCATAACTTTTTGAAGTCTATAATTTTCATTTTGGTAGTTTCTCCATCCGAGGTCATTTACAAAATTTGAATTTTAAATTTGATAATATTCAAACTTAGTTTTTGTTGACAAGATGATTTTAAATAAAACAGTTGTCAACTACAAAGTTTGATAACTTATTGTGATCTACAACTCTCATTTTGACTGTTTCTCCATTCGAGGTCCTGTGAAAAAACTCAAATTTCAAATTTTAGAACTACAAACGTACTTTCGTTGGCAAAATTAATTCAAATTGAAAAGAGTTCAACTACAAAGTTGTATAACTTCTGAAGATCTACAACTTTTATTTATGTCATTTGTTCATCCAACATAGTGGTAGTAACATTGTTCACAAATCTTATATACCTCTCTTCTAGTTTCAGGAAACTATATTAGAGATATAGATTTTGTGAATAACATTACAATCGTTTTGTCAAATGAAGAAATGACCAAACTAAAAGTTGTACATCTTGAGAAGTTATACAACTTTGTAGTTCAAAACTTTTTAATTTGAATTGATTTACTTTTTCAAAATGTGTTTTGAATGTATCTTTGCCCAGTGTTTTTTAAAATACACTTGGCAAACAAGATCTTTGCCGAGTGCCAAAAAATACACTCGGAAAAGACCTTCCGAATGTATTTTTTGGCACTCGGCAAAGATCTTGTTTGCCGAGAACACAATTTTTGCCGAGTGTATTATTTTCCCCGAGTGTTTTTTAAAATACACTCGGCAATACTTGTTTGCTGAGTGCCCGATGAATTGCACTCGGCAAAGTCAAGTTTTCCCGTAGTGCTATCAGTGCTTGTGAAGGATAGGAATTATTCTGGGCTATGGTTCCTGTAACTTGTTACAAAATATTTCTCAGCTTGTTCAACCCCCAACTGTTAGGCTGTTTTGTTCACATGGTAAAGTAGGCCACTGTTAACTTGTTTTTTTTACTGATTATTTACCGATCTGTATGCTGCAATTGATATCATTAATTAATAATATAATATATATACTAGATAATGGACTTTTGGGAGGAGGAAGTTAGGCAATTCATGTTAGAGGAGGAAGAAGAGGACGATGAACTATTTCTAGTTATGGTCCCTGCTCTTCAATTTTGTCTATATGATGATGAACACAGGAGAGCTGAGGCAGGGAAAGTGATAGAGAGGATGTGGTAGAATTGTATTCAGGAATACGTTCAGATTACAATTTTCTCCACACCTATCTGCTCAATTCCTTCAGGTGACATGCCCTTTTGTTAATTTTGTCCTCAGCTGCGTTTTCTTTCTTGTCGTTGCGGTTGTAGTAGTCACTGATACAAGCACTGCCATGGCAAATCAGTGGCGTCACAAGCTTCACATCCTTTGGGTGATTTTGGAGAACCGCTCTCAATGAAATTGAAGAATTCTGCAAGTATTTTTTATGATGTTCTGTAGTTCTCTTCTGATCTTTTTGAACTATGGCCCACATTGAGAATTAGAACAGCGAATGAGTGATTTTAGAGAACCGCACTCCATAGCTATCTGTGTCGAGGTGAATCTTGCATGGTTCTTTAGGAGTAGCTTAACATTCTTGGAGATTACTGCCTGTAAACTTGCACTGACATAACACTTTTGATATTCCTGCATGTTGCACTGACATAACATATATCTGCCTCAAAATTTGTTCCCTGCTCCCTGCTCATATGCCAGATTATTCTATTTCCACTGTGTGTAAACTAGAATGATGACCCTTGCACTGCTACATGTATATGTTGTACATCATATTTAATCTTTGTTTAAGGACTTTTCAACATTGATCTTAATTATGGTTTTATTTTTTTTTCAGAATCAGTGAGTGATGAGGAGCACGGAGAGAAGGAAAACAATGTTGAGGGAATGTACTTTGGCCTCTTTTGTAGCTGAGTAGCTGCTTAAAATATTTAGGCATCTGTCCCTTTTTATCTCTTGCATTAGCTATATGTAGTATAATGTTCTAATTATTTGTATCGGCTGAAGCTTGGTGTCATTTCTTTCATCAACCGTGTTGTCAAAATTTCTAGAAAATATCATGTACCTTGCTATGTGAATATGTGATGGCCTGGTGACATGTGAATAGATGTTGAAGGACCTTTCTAAGTGAGGCCAAGTCACCAGGTTGATTCATAAGGCCCAGGTGTTGATAATGTTTATTCACATATTGCATTATTCGTAGAACTTGCCATGTTGAGCTGCAAAAAAACACAGGCAGACAAGAGAAAGGAGATGGATGCATCGGCAGATGAAGGCATGCAGCTTGCAGGTGGCGGTGGTGGGCGGCATCCAGCATGCAGCAAGCAAAAGGAAAGAAGGGAGAGCAGCGAAAAAGGCAGGACAGAGCTACCCCGCAACAGTACCCCCAAACAGCAATGCGGGAGGGGGAAACAGTCCCCTGTGGTGGAGGGTTAATTAGACCCAGGATTAATTAACCCTTGAGGATCTCTCTCCCTGGGCTCCTCTTCCCTCAGCTTCCAAAGGAGGCCTAAGGATAAGAAGAGGCACATGGATGAGAGAGAACCATTTGGTCTTGGGTCCTATATTTTCATGCATCCACATTTCTATAGAGTAGCATTATTGTTCAATTTTTGTCCACCTTCACTTTGCTTTGAAATTTAGATTAGTTCAACTAAATGATTTAAGCAATACTTGCATCTGATTCGTATAACAAAATATTCTCGAATACATATCAATATTATTAAATTGATGTAATAGCCATAATCTATTAACTAGGATCCATAACTATCAATCAATGATCCTTTACAAACGTTGTAACTTCAAATATGTTACTGACTCTCTCCATCCCACAATATAAGAGATTGTAGGCATCTTAGGAAAGATTAGAGATGATAAGATAAGACAGATTTACCTCTTGTTAAATCCTCTATAAACCAACTAATCAGCTTCAATCAAGGAATAACCACCCCTATAAAGCAGTATGGTGCATTTTTAATGAAGGAGTGTGTTTCTTAATTGTGAGTCATGATGCAATTTATAGATAAAATTAAAAGTGTCTCAGTCGACATGTGATCTTACTAATAAATTGTAAATGTCTCATGTAAAATTCTTAGATAGGAAATCGCTTAAAAGAACATCATATATAATAAGAGTTCGGCAAACCAATCATGTTACAATTTATGGTATTTAATTTATTAGGAGAAAAAGTAACATACTATGTAAAGTTCATAAACATAGATGTGAATATATGCAAGGGCTTCCGTTTATGGCTCCGTTGACTCTGTCGTCGTTGTTCAATTATCAATGATAATTGGTGTGCCACTTTCTTCATATCTGGATGATCTTTGATGTCCATGCTCAAGCATTTAAACGCAAGCTTGAAGATCTCTTCAATAACCACCCTCTCTCCCTTTTTTGAGATCTCCTCATCAACCATATCATTTACTATTCGCTTCCTTTAGCAAAGCAAGAACAAAAATATGGTGCAAGTTCATTTGTCCCAGACTCATCGCATGCTTTCCTCCTAGTGATGAGTTCTACTAGAAGAACTCCGAAGCTATACACATCGCTTTTCTGTGTGAGAATGCCTTCTTCCTTGAACTTTGGATCACCATAGCCATCACTACATATAACCCTCTGAGTATGCATTGTATAACCGCTTGTTGAGAGCAGCCTTGATAAGCCAAAGTCAGAAACTTTTGCCGTTAGGTTTGTGTCCAAAAGTATGTTGGCAGACTTGACATCACCATGAAGGATGCATGCATCTGTTGATGAATGAATATATGCAAGTGCTTCAGCACACTCAAGAGCAATCTGTAAGCGAACATCAAGCAACATGTGACTCTGTTGTTACCGTGGAGCCTATCATGAAGGTTCCCATTTTCTGCAAACTCATACACAAACTTTGGACATTACCTTCCAGGCAATAGCCCAAAAGCTTGACCACATTCTTGTGCTTAATTCTTGACTGAATCCTCAACTCCTTTTTGAAATCTTCTATATTTGTTTCAATTGCATGAATTGGAACTTTTACTGCAACCTTTTGGCCATCATGTAGAATCCCAAGGTACACCTCACCAAATCCAACTTTACCAAGGAGGATTTTGTAATTGTTGGTGATTTTCCTTAAATGGTTCCCTTGGTAAATCCTTACGGTATCAATGTCATCACTTATCGAAGATTCAGCATTACAGTCAGCATCTTGGCATGCTGGTCTAGACGATAAAGTTCCTTGCTGATCAACTTTGTTTTGGGACTCATGTGCTTCTGAAAAAGAAGGTCGATGAGGCTTATTTTCATAATAATTGCTTTGAGAGGCTCCATTGCTCAGTGAAGAAGACACTAGATTAACATTGCCAGGTCCATGACTTAACATTTGGGATATGTTTCCATGAGTGTAGTGAGGGATTCCTTCAGCTTGTTGTACCCATAGAGATGTTCTTGGTTTTTAGGAAACTGAGAAAATGAATTATATGCTTGGAAGTTTGTCCTAGTACGAGGAAAAGTGAGAACAAAATTAGTTAAGTGTACATACTAAATATAGTTGAAATCTACACTTCTATCTTATCTTAAATAGAACTAAAATGAGATTTTTGTTGAAAAAATATAAATGAAGAGTAATAATAGCATGACTGGAGATCAATATAGTCGCTATTAAATTCTCTTTCTTGATTTATTCACCCAAGGGTAGTCGTTCTGAACTTTCAAAACTCTACAATGAACTTTTACATCACATTTTTAAATTTCAGCCATGGTTCTTTGAAAGGAAGAGAGGCACGGTCTTTGACGAGTAGCCGTTTTGAGAGAGGCAAACATATGATTTAAATAAACCTAAAAAATCCATGAAACACAGAAATTAATTAATACATTATTTAATAATAGTAAAACACAGCAATAAACGTACGTTGCTCCCGTTGAAAGCTCCTAGTAAGCAAATTTTTTCACTATCTCTCTGCCAAAGTATGACCTCCCGTGGACAAAATAAAAAATACTAGTATTCAAAAGCATATCACCTAGATTTTTATCCAAAAACATAGCATCCGGCCACCACTCCTCTAACCTCCATGCCCAATTCTTCATCGGAAACATTCATTGTGCGGCATCAAACGTTGCTTGCCATGCATCCACCAGTCCCAACTCCCAACTAAACCATCTCATCCAACTCTGGAGGACCATGTAGATATAACTATGCAGCTTAACAGACAAGGAGCAAACTTTACATAAACTGAACAACATATCAAGTTTGTTGGTGTGTTTGCTCAGTGTACCCTGCAATATAATACATATTTACAGGCCACTGCCAAAATTCTGATTTCTGAACAAAAATTCAAGAACATGTAACAAGGGATGACCGGTTCCAGTCTATAGTAGAAAAAAATTATTGGTCTAACTGGGTCAAATATACGAACACACACGTATATATATTTGAAAGGCTGCATTTTTGTTTCACAAAACTAAACAAGACACATTTGTCACAGTACAAGAAATATTATGACAGATGATGTTACATTTATGGCAAAAAAAATTTGCAAATTTCATCATGTTTTGTAATATATGACGCTCGTGTGACAAAAATCTATTTGTCACCTATCACCCGTCATAAAAGGTCTTTTTTATGAAAGACGTGTTTTTTCATCATAGAATTTATGATGATCTTTTTTGTCGCTAATTTATGACGTTCGTTTTTATCGTCAGCGAAGCTAAAAAGACGTCACAAAACTTTAAATTGTTCCTAAAAATTTGAGTGTTGCTCTTGCGCTATTCCTCTTTGAAAGTGCCCACTGGTTAGTGATCACCGACAATTGTACAATCCATCTGTGATTAATTTGGCATGTACTTTTGCAGATCGTGCTGAGATAAGTTCTCTATAAGTGTACCAATGCATATCCTTTCCAAAAAAAAAAAGTGTACCAATGCATATCTAAACAAAAAATTGAGATAATTTTACATGCATTCCCCACATTTACAGCCAGCAACCGTATTTAAATTTGCATCCTAGCAGCTGACCGGCCCTTAGCCGTGTCACGTACTACAGCCATCGATCCCAAGGGTCACGAAAGGCTCAGACAGTGGCAAGCTTCTTGCCGAGGATCATGTCGTCTGTGGTGAAGTCGGCCGCCTTCCGGAACGTGCCGCGGCCAAAGTCGAGGTTGTACGAGTCGGTGAGCCCCTCGACGAGGTCGAACTCCGGCGTCCATCCGAGCTCGCTGGTCGCCTTCTCGATCGACGCAAAGAAGTGCTGCAAAACCATCACTCGATCAGCGTCAGAAACGCAAGCCCTCTCACATCTCTCAGCAGGAACAGTAGTTTCTTGGCCTGACATTCAGACAGGGAGGGATCTCTGTACCTGGTCCCTGAACGGGAAGGCCTTCTTCTTGCCGAAGTCGAAGTCCTTGGGGTTGTAGTGGACAAGCTCCGGCTCAGGGAACCCTCCAGCCTGCACATCAAACGATCACACCATTGTTGAATTGCTGAACAGAGCAGTGGCGGTGGCGGCGCAGTTCAACCGGAAAACAGTACAATTTCTTGGAGAAATTTCGTTACCTTCGCGCAGGCCCGTGCGAGGCCGTCGAAGGTGACGTACTTGGCGCCGGAGATGTTGAAGATCTGCTGGCTCGCCTTCGGGTTGCCGAGCACCAGGTTGAAGGCCGTGGCCAGGTCCTGGGCAGCAAAACAAGCACAGGCTCAGAGGTTCAGATGACCACGCACAGCCGTGCACCCTCTCTGAAACATTTAGCGCATCGCCAATCGGTGGTTTCTGACTGACCTTGACATGGCCGAGCTGGGTGATCTGGTTGCCGGCGCCGGGGATGGGGATGGGGCGGCCTTCCTTGAGCCGGTGGAAGAACCACTCCTCGACGGGGTTGTAGTTGAGCGGGCCGTAGATGTACACCGGCCTGATGGACGTCCAGTTGACGCCGCGCGAGGTCAGCAGGCTCTCCGTCTCCAGCTTCCCCTTGTGCCGGCTCTTGGGGTCCACGGCGTCGACCTGCCGGCCATACACGAGAGAGCCGTGGTGACTGGTGAGTGCCCCTGTCTGTGCGTATGGCCATTCTCATGGCGTCATCGTGTGAGGACTTGGCTCATACCTCACAGTGTGGGAAGAAGGTCAGATTTCAGGTACACTCCAGCTGACGAGCAGTATATGTACCTGAAATTTTATTTTGAAATTTGGGGGCCATGAGACTGATGCATTGGGTACTGTAGCTTTTTTTTTTTTGAAAGATCCGGCACCTTGAAGGGCGGCATTCATTAATAAGAAGGAAGCATAGAGTTTTTCTCGCGCAAGACGCGCGTTACATCAAGTCACTCCCCGGCCAGCAGATTGCTAGTTGGGGGTCAGTACATAGGCGATTACTCCCTAATCCTATTCTCCAAGATGAGGCGAAGGTCCTTGGCTCCAGCAGCTGTCCAAAGCTTGGCCTCATCGCAAATCTCCTGAGCAACCTGGTGCGCCGGTTTCTGATGTTGCTGGAAGATTCTAGTGTTCCTCTCCCTCCATAAGCTCCAGATGATCAGTATCACCAGCGATCTTACTCCTCCCTGCTCTGTATTTGGGGACTGAGATAACCCGAGGAACCAATCTTGGAGGTCTTCCTGCTGCCAGTGATTTGGTGCTAGACTAGCGCAGGCTGCCCATACACTCAACCTGGACCAGATCTCTCTTGAGAATGGGCATTCAACCATGAGGTGTTTTGCTGTTTCTAAATTTCTTTCACAAAGAGGACAGAAGTATTCATTGGGCCAGCCTCTTTGCAGCAGTCTGTCTGCCGTCCAGATCCTATTTTGGAGCAGTAACCATGTAAAAAATTTGCATTTGGAAGGGGCCCAAGGTTTCCATGTGGCAATAGCACAGGGCGAATTTGTTGTACCTTCGAACTGCATGTCATATGCTGATTTTGCAGTATACAGGCCAGTGGCAGTGCGTGTCCAGATGATTTGATCTTCCTCTGTGGATTGAAGATTTAAATTTTCTCCTTCAATGAGGCCCCACAATCTGAAGAATTCTGTCAGGAGATCAAAAGTCAGTCCATGGCTGATGTCCTTAACCCAATGATCGCCATCCAATGCACCAGCAACTGTCCGGTTCTTACGTCGACTGTGTTTGTAGAGGAGAGGAAACATGTGTGCGGGAGATTGCCCACTTAGCCAGCTGGATTTCCAGAACAATGCTAGGTTCCCATTTCTGACAGTCACCTTTGTTGCAGCCGCAAATAGCGCTCTATCTACCTCATCCACCGGCAGCTCCGAGCCTACCCAAGGCTTATCCGGGCGCTGCCAGGAGAACCACAACCATCTGAGGCGAAGAGCCCGGGAAAATCTTTCAAGATCCAAAACACCAAGCCCCCCTTTCCGGATCGGAAGGCATGTTCTTGGCCAATTAACCTTGCATTTCCCCCCTTGTAATGTCTGACAACCAGCCCACAAGAATCGTCGTCGCGCCTTGTCAAATTCTTTGATGAACTGCTTTGGAGTTTTCAATGCAGTGAGCAGATAAATTGGCATGGATGAGAGAACAGTGCGTACCAGTTCTCTTCTTCCTCCCGGGGAGAGGAGACGGCCTTGCCATCCTGCCATCCTTGCTTTGGCTTTGTCTAGGATTGGCTGCAAATGGAGTAGCCTAAGGCGTCCGAGAGTCAGTGGCAAGCCCAGATAAGATAGCGGGAAATTAACGCGCTGACCATTGAAATCAGCAAGAATTTCATCCAGGTTGATGTTGGCACATCGTATTGCAGCCACTGAGCTTTTGTTGACATTGATCTTAAGCCCCGTCGCATCTCCAAATTGCGACATTATCCTCATGATTAGCTCAATGTCATCCTTGCAAGGGTTGGTGAATAACGCCGCATCATCAGCGTATAAGGAGAGTCTCAGTTTGGCCTGCCGACCTCGCAGCGGTGAGAGTGCCCCCTGATCAGTGGCCAACTCAAATAGGCATTGCAGTGTGTCAATTGCAAGGATGAACAGATATGGGGAAAGTGGATCTCCCTGGCGCAGGCCTCGCTTGTGTTGTACTCTTGGCCCCTCGATGCCGTTCAGTAGTATCACAGATGAGGAGGAAGCCAGGATGAGACTTATCCAGTTTCGCCATCTTGGTGAGAAACCGCGCTGTTCCAGAAGCTCCAATAGGTACTCCCATGATACCGTGTCAAAAGCCTTGGAGATGTCCAATTTAAAGAGCAGTGAGGGTGTACGTGCACGGTGATAGGCCCTTGCCAAGTTTATGACATATAGAAAATTGTCTTGAATACATCTTTTCCGGATAAACGCGCTTTGGGAGATAGAGACCATCTCATCAATTTTTTTGGAAAGTCTCATTGCCAGTACTTTCGATATGAGTTTGGCAAAGGAGTGTATCAGGCTTATTGGCCTAAAGTCGGATACTGATTCAGCCAGCTCCGTCTTGGGGATCAGGGTGATCGTGGCCAAGTTCATGCGCTCCAAAGGTCCAGTGGTCATGTTGTAGAGGCAGTGAAAGGCGCTGACTACAGTGTGCCGGATGATGGGCCAGCAGCACTTGTAGAACGCCCCAGTAAAACCATCTGGACCTGGTGCTTTCTCACTTGGCATTTCTGAAATTGCCTCCCAGATTTCTTCTTCAGTGAAAATTCCATCTAAAGTTGAGCCATCAATTCTTGTCAGGTTTAATGTTTCCCAATTGAAGGTGCAGCCTCTTTGTATTTTGGAGCCCAGCAAGTTATTGTAACTATGCCATATCTCTTGTTCTTTCTCCTTGTGATCCCAGGTAATGGTTCCATTCTGTCTCTTCAGGGCTGGTATGAAATTTTTCCTTTTCCTAGCCGTCATTTTCAAGTGGAAGAAACGGGTGCAGGCATCACCTTCCTTCAGCCACAGTAGTCTGGAGCTTTGCCTTCTTCTTGATCGCTCCACTGCTGCTAGACCAAGCACCCGTATCTTGAGGTCCTTTAGCAACTGATTTTCTTCAGAGGATAAAATCCGATTTTCCTGTGCCTGGTCCAAACGGAGTATCACCTCTTGTACCATGTGCAGTTGCATCCTTGCATCTCCAAACAACGACTTGCTCCAATTTTTCAGAGCTGTGGCTGTGTTCTGCAGCTTATTATGCAATATCATCAATGCATTATGGCCTGCCACAGGTTTTTCCCAAGTTTCCTTGATCAGATCCATAAAACCTGGGACCCGCATCCAAAATTGTTCAAATCTAAATCGTGCCTTTCTTGGGGGTGCAGTTAGTGGGCATAGAAAAAGTGGGCAGTGGTCAGACATAGAACTAGAGAGGGCTTGCAGGCAGAGTGAGGAAAAAAGTATGTCCCATTCAGAGTTACAGAACACCCGATCAAGATGAACCAAGGTAGGTCGCTCCTGGCCATTGCTCCAGGTGTACTTTCTATTATGTAGCACAATCTCCACTAGTTCACACTGATCCAAAGTATTTCTAAATTGACCCATAAGTCTCCGATTCAGATTTAGATTGTTCTTGTCTTTTGCTTCATAAATCAAGTTGAAATCCCCCAAGCACATCCAAGGTTGAGGGGCTGAAGGTTTTAAGGAGTGTATCTCTTGCAGGAAGGCCCCCTTGTCTGGGTCTTCTGATGGCCCATAGACTACAGTTAACAGAAAAGAGGTGTTGGTGAGCTTCATGGTGATGGTAGCAGTAAGGGAGAAAGTACCCAGGATCAGGTTTGTTGCCAGGATTAAATCCTCATCCCAAGCCAGCACAATTCCTCCTCTGGTGCGCTCAGCCGGCAAGAAGAAGTGTCGGTGGAGCCGCTGACCCAAAAATTCAATTGCCAGAGACTGATCAATGTGTTGTAGTTTAGTTTCTTGTAAGCAAATGAGATTAGCTCCCGAGTCATTAATGAGTTGGAGAACTGTCTCCCTTCTAGCAGCACAGTTTAAACCCCTCACATTCCAGTTAAGAATCTTCAGATTGGTGTCAATCATTGGAGAACTAGAGAAAACAGCAATTCCCAGTACAAACTGAATCTATTACTTGAGTGAAACAGGGCACCAGCCACATACATACCATGGTGAGGGAGCCCACCACCAGCCATCCCAAAACAGGACTCCCTCCAGATCGGTCCACAAGCCACAACAGAAAAGAAAACAGACACCTGTCCTAACTCAACCGGCCGAGTGCCGGCTTGCACTGGGACTAAGTTCACTAACATCTGGAACAACATGAACACAACACACAAGCTAACATCTGAGGAACCAAGAACCTCAAGCAACCTCGAGCTCAGCTGCGGCGCCGCCGTCCTCCGCCAGTGCTGCTAGTGCTGCGGTAGTGGTCTTATTGCCCAGCCTGGTGGCGGAGCGGATAGCAGCCACCGCTTTGGTCGAGAGCGTGGTCCCAAAGGACCCGATGTACGCATCCAGCACCGTCTCATTGACGGCCTCCTCCTTGTTGATGAAGTTAAGCTCTCTGATCAGGCGGTGTTGCGCCCTCTTGGACACAGGAATGGAGCAAGGGCGCGCAGCAAGCCTGTTGCTAGAGCGCTGTGCCCGCCCCTTGGTCTCGCATGGCCTGACCACATCAGGCTGCACATGCTGCTGCGTCGGTGTGGCCAGCGCAGCGTGAGGCAGCCCCGTGAAGGCCTGCTCGATGAAGTCCTGCTGGGCCGGCTCAGCAGCAGGATCGCTGTCAGGCCCAGGTGCGTCGATGTCCATGCGGTTCACTTGTTCTGCAATCTCTTCCAGACCGGCCGGCACCCCATCGCAGTTGGCCTGCGGGAGTTGGGCCCCAGGCCCAAAGGTGATCTCCCCCGAGTGCCCACCCTCAGAGGCCCAGGACTCTGAGGTGGGTCTGTCCACTCCAGATAGCCAGGCCGAGGAGACTGGGTGGTACTCCGGCGAGTTCTCCCGCAGATGGCTGCCCTCCGGCGAGAAGGACAGCGGCACAGAGACCCTCGCCGTTTGGCCGAACTCATGCATCATGGGGTCAACAGCAAGGTAGTCGTTGTAAGCAGCATTATCAGGGAAAGGCTCCGTGCAGAGTACCTTAAAGTAATCCAGTAGAGGGCCAGGGTGCTGCTTGGGCGGGGAAGGCACATCCGGAGCTGCCGCGACATGCCCCTCACTGTTGCCGAAGCAAGCCGCAGTCCAGGAGGTGCCCTTCACCTCGTAGTAGGAGTTCGCTGCCGTCAGCCCTCCTGTCGAGGAAGGGGGCCGGTGCTCACGGGCCTCAGGAGCCGGGGAACGTGAGCGGCGACGCTCCCAACCTTCATCCTCACGACGCTGGGGGTCGCGCGGCCTCCAGACTCTCACCGGCGAGCGCACCAGCTCGCGTCCACGGCAACCCTCCCCTAGAGGTTGTTGACGACGTCCCTCATGCGGAGAACGCGTTCTGTAATGCTGGCCGTTGGAGCTGCCATGCACCCCCTCATGGCGGGTGTCGTAGTGACGCCCTCTTCCTAGCTGCAGATCGCCAAGGTGGCGCTTCGGGCCGCGCTCCTCATCATCCGGGTCCTGCCGGCGGCGATGTCCTGCCACCGGCCCTCTGCAGCCCGCTCCACGGCCACGGACACCAATGTTAGGCGCACGCCCGTCCAAGATCCCAGGGGTCCAGTCGAAGGAGCGGAAAGGAGGGGGTTGGTCATCCGAGTCAGAGGAGCTGGATGACGGCAGCCCGCTAGCACCCGAGCTCGAAGAGTGCCCAGAGCTCGGCGTCCAATCAACGTAGCCGTCCAAGTGGATGAGCAGCACCAGGGGGCGTCCCTTCGGAGGCGTCGCGAGAGTACGGCGCGGGGTGGGCAGGTCGCAGATCTCCACTGCCTGCCCAGCGCCCTCCCGGAGGAGGAGGAGGTCCCGCGAGCGTGGAAGGAGGTCTGGGTTCCACATCCAGACCCAGCAGGTGAATGTGTGGGTGATCTCCTTGTTGCGGGTGCGGGAGTCCATCCTGTCGAAGATGCAAGACTCACCCAGCACCCGAGTAGCTCCCTCTGCAGACCAGAGCTCCATAGGCATGGACTCAATGCTCACCTTGGTGTGGAACCACCAGGTGCGAGGAGGCCCCTGAGACGAGGGTCGCCAAGGGGCAATGGTGATGGTGGTGCCCCCGACCACGATCTGGCCGGCCCCCACCGCCCGGTCGCACTGAGGCGCCAGCGCGAAGTCGGCCAGGAAGTCCTCCGGGCGGTGCCGCGAGACCCGAATGTTTAACGGGGGAATGCGGAGCTGCTGACTGAGGCCGTAAGCCACCTCCAGCACACTAGGGCGGTAGCCCTCAGATCCAGTCGTCAGGAGAACAGCATGAGAGCTCAGACGGGTCATCTCCTTGGTGATGGACGCCGACGCGACGATGGCCAGGGAGGAGCGCTCCGGCCGCTGCGCCGGATGGCCAGGGACATACTCCATGTCAACCGTAGGTGGTGCAGGGGCAGGAGCAGCTGTTGGGAGCTCAGGGAAGGATAGGCGGCTGTGGATGTTAGGGACAGGGAAGGTGAGTCGGGAGTGGATTGGTTTGTGATGAGTGGTGGGATTCTGTGGGAAGGTGAGGCGGGTGGAGATGGGCTGGCGGCACTTGTTGCGCTCCGAGCAACTGCGAGCAAAATGCCCAAAGCAACGGCAGAGCATGCACCGAGGAGGTTCACGGCAATGGGCACGGCGGTGGTCGGAGGCGAGGCACCGGAAGCAGCGCCCCTCGAACGCCTTTTTAAAGGCCAGCTGCCGGGCGGAGGGTAGGGCTCCGGCACCGGCCTTGCCATCAAAGCGCCTGGAGCTGGTCACCGGAAGGGGAAGGTCCTCCTTGCGCTTCCAATGCTTGTGCTTCACCTCCTCCCAATCTTGTGTATCTGCGCTCTCTGGTGGGGTCTGGCCGCAGTCGACGGAGATGTTACTGCTTCGCGTAGCCTGCACGCCGGAGGCCGGAGTCGGCTTGGCTGGTGCCTCGGTCGGCAACAGCACAGGGCTCCAGGGCGCCGCAGGCCCTGAAGAGGAAGAGGAGGCCTTAAATCTTGAGGGGAGCTCCGGGATGGCATCGGCTTCCAAGACGGCTTTGCCACGGTCCGCCGCGGAAGGCGCAGCAGCATCAATGCTCGATGGCCGCTCCACCTCCATAGATTTGGGGGATTTCTGGGCGCCCCTACGACCGTAGGCGCCGTCGTCGTCTTCAATGCTTCCCCAATCCAGTGGCTCCGGGCTGAAATCCAGAGCTGGGATGGGGATTTGGATACCTTCGTAGCAGATCTAGATGGGTTCAGCTAGCCTCGGGGTCTGGGCTCGTACGCCGGTAGGGGAGCCCGGCGCCGAGGCCGGNGCCGGTGCTCGGCGGGCCCGGCTGCTGCCGGCGTTCGGCAGGCCCGTGTGCGGCGACCGGCTGATCTCTCGTCCTCTCCGTGTCAGCGTTCTTGGTCCGGTGCCGCCGCGGTGGTGGGACCGGGGGGCTGGCTGGTGCTTGCTGGGGGCGCCGAGGTGGTGTCTCAGGCTTCGTCGGGCCTTTTCCGGTGGAGGTGACACGGCGGTGGCGAGGAGCGGGTTCTGCCTTGGCCTCGAGCGTGCGGCAGTTATGGTGCGATTCGGGCGAAAGCCTTCACCGATGTTTCGGTCGGTGGGCATGATGGCGGCGCCCTTGGGGCGTCGGACTCCCCGCTGGGGGCATCATGGCGAAGCATCATGCTCCCTGCCGCGCGGGACACTCCGGGTGAAAACCTTGTCCGTCTATGGACGTGCGACGGCGGCGTCTTGGCGTCGTGCCCTTCTTGGAGGCGTCGTACTTGGAGTCCCGTTCCGGCTTGTGGCTGTGGTGGTGGTGGTGGTGGCCGTCTGGCGGATCGTGTTGCCGAGGAGGTGCTGAGGGCCCATGGGTGCTGGAGGGCTTGAGTGGTCGCGCATGGTGCAGTGGTGAACTCGGTGTCGGTTGGGCGGAGGTGGTGCTCTCATTGCGGTCTCAAATATCTGAGTCCTTGGCAGAGGAGTGAGGCGGTGGGTGAGGCGAGGCCCCCACGCAGTGGCCAGGATCAGTGGTTTTCCTTCGTACTGAGATGGGAGTGTCTGCTGAAGTTTCTCTGGTTCTGAGGTCTCGACGATCGTGTGGGCGGCTTGAGGGTGACAGCCCTATGGTGGAGGAGCTTGGAGGGGCCGTTCGGGCTTGCAGCGGGCTGCGGCTTCGGCGTGGCACATCGTTGGTGACGACGGCGCGAGTGTGGACAGCTTGCTTCTTTTTCCTCTCCCAAGTGGTCTGGCGTGGTGGTGTACTGTGTTGGGTGCGTTTGTTTATGTTTGGGGGTTTGTTCGTGTGGTGGTGTCCGCTTCGGCGTGTTATGTACCAATTGCTCTTCTTCTTAAATGACATAGCAGTGCTCCTGCTTTTATTTCAAAAAAAAAAAGAATACAAGATGATGCTACACAGTGCTAAAGTGCTAAGATGTTGTCAAAATGCATTGACAACATGATGCTAACATTTTACTGAAATCCTTCCTAAAACAAGACTGTATGTGGAGTTCGCAGAGTCACCATCATGATTTGTACATATAATGATTATTATGGCATGTCCTTTTTAGTCAATAGAGTCTCAGATTTTCAGTTGTAGTTCTTTTTTTTAGCTTGGAAGTATTACCGTTGATGTCGTAAACAACATCGTATCCCTTAGCTGCAAGGGTAGTCTTGACGAATTCGAAGTCCATCCTGTCACCTTTCAAGTGCTGGATCTGTAAAGATGTAAACCATCCCAAATCCCATTACTAATTAATATGATAGGATGATTACTAATAATGAAGTGGCAATTCAGTAAGCCCTTTTATACTGTCCTGACACTAAGTTATCCTTTGCACCTTAGCTTAGTACCAAATACTCCTACATTCTAACATGCACATTAACCCCTGAAGAATCCTACTGAATGCTGGCAGTTAATGTACATATGAAGAACAGAGGAGGAACCTTGGAGGAGAACTCGGCGTAGTCTGCATCGGACTCTCCTGGCAGCTGCTGGGTGATGGGCGCCTTCCCCCTAGTGAACAGCGTAACCTGACGAAACTGAATTTTAATCGACTGTTGTTTGGCCTAATGATCATTGAATAGCAAAGACACTCACTACTGACCTGATGGCCCTCCTTGACAAGGAGCCTGGACAGGAAGATACCAATGAACCTTGTTCCCCCCATGACAAGAATGTTCTTGGAGTCCGCCGCCGCCGAGACCTGCACCCTGGCGCCCCTCGGCTGCCATGACCTCCTCCTTCCCTGCCAAGTAAAATTCCCCACCCCACAACCACGTCAGGTTCACCGGCAAACAATCACTCTGATTGATCAGCAAAGGCATTCCTGTTCTGCCGGTTGGTCACCTGCGTTGAGACGGAGACGGCTGCGCCGCTGAAGTCGGAGATAGGAGACGGGAGGAGGAGGCTGCTCTTCAGGGACGCCGTGGCCGCCATGTCTCTCTTCCTCTGCTCTGCCTCCGCTCTCTGTCTCTCCCTTTCTCTCTCTCCTCGCTGTGCCTACAGCCCTGCACTACTATAAAATGAAGTACTAGAGAACAAGAGAGAGAAGCATGGGGGCCTTGTTTACTACGGCCGATGGATGGCTGTGTATCGCTTGTCTGAAACTTGTGGTTCAGTCAGTCTGTGCTAATGGAACAGAGAAAGAGGAGAAAATGAGGTGCTGGGATGGTTTTGGCGTGTGTGGAGGGGGGCGCCAGCCCTATCCTCTGTTGGATCCTCTCCTCTCGTTCTTTCATCTGACCTCTTGCCACCATTCTGATCATCTGATACTGATAGTGACGTCTTTGTTTCTAGGACAAATTATGGGGTGAAGGTGTGTCGAATCATAATTTGTTTTAAAATATATAGATTATAGCTCAATGTGCTGTAGGGCGTCTTTGTTTCTAGGACAAATTATGTGGTGAAGGTGTGTCGAACCATAATTTTAAAATATATAGATTATAGCATATATTGTTATAGCTCAATTTTCTATAGGCAATCTACCATTCCCTATTAAAAAAATGCAGTTATTAAAGAGGAGTTATTTTGAATGTGCAATAAAAAGATATATTTATTCAGGGGTAGAGCTAGGGTTCATGCTGGGCGTGCTGCAGCACCGGCCCAGCCCAATTCGTCCCATGTAACTATATGTAGTATTTGGCCTAAAACATGTGTATTCATCCTAATTTTATTTAGCCCAATACTTATCCACTAATTTAGCCCAGGTCAAAGGGCCATTCTATCTAAGGTGAGGTTGTCAAATGAGGAAAAGACATGTAACTGTATGACATTAACTGATGTTAGGCTCAAAATGGGGCAAAGGGACAGAAACGAGGGCGTACTACCTTTACTTTCTTAGGCAACTGATCTTCGCAATGACAAGTGGATCCAATTTCAATTCATTGCATTTTTCTACCAAATTGTATCTTGTCCTTATTATTACTAACCAAAGGCTACTTATGATACCTCCACGTTAATACTGATAAGACAAACTTAAAAACATAAAACCTAAAAAAATCTCACAAAAATAAAAAACGTCGCCCGTCAATCCAGCAGAGTAAGTGATCACAGCCATCGGATCTATTATATTTTATGAAAACCATCCACCTTTCAATTATGAAAATAGTTTAATGTAACTGCTGAGTTTATATCTAAATGGCCTACTTATGCCATTATAGAGAGTAAGCTAAAGTAACCCCTAAACTTCATCTAAATTACCCACACATGTTATTATAAGAATAATCCAAAGTAACCCATAAATTTGCATTTAATTATCCATATATGCCATCTTTGCAAATAACATAAAGTAACCCCAAATATAAATCTAAATTACCAACATATGTCATCATAAAAAAGTCTACCAAAGTACATAAATATATTATTCTAGATTACCAATTTTTACCACTGTCATTGTTAATATAGGAAACATTAATATAAGGTAAATATTTTTTACGTGTGTAAGCTTATATACCATACATACATGTATGTAGGAAGCAAATAGAACACCTATTTCTATGTTAAACACATATATTAAACTAAGGGTTCAATTATATATTTATAGAGGTGCAATGCAAACTGAAAAACTATAAATATGGATGATAATGTGTAGAATAATTACTAACTAAAGTATATCACAAATGGGTAAAAATAATTATGCAACTATATGCAATTGTGTTCCAATGTTTAACAAATAAGAGAGAATGCAGGGTAATCAATTTTGATTATTAGTTATATAAGGACCCTATTTTTCACGAATTTTTAATACATATGCTTCTCAAAATTATTTTTGACTATGCCCTGCACGGGTATTATTTTCTTGAAGTTTTATATGTAAACTTGTACATAAACAATCATAGAATAGTGAAAGAACTCTGAGAAAAAAGAGAGGGGGCAATTGTGCTTATGCCCCTCGCAGCCTCACTTTGGCCTCCAACTACATGTTTGCTTTTTTTTAAAAAAAATGCACAATTATTGCTTCTTTTCACAATTGCTCCTAATGTTGCCTTTAATGTAAAAAAAGTGTCAAAACCAAAGGCAACGATGTGTTGACTTGGTCAAAATAGGGCAGTGGTGCATATTTGAGAAGAGAGGGCATACGTGCAGTTAGAGCTCAAAGTTGGGTCAAAAATGCAAATGGCGTGAAAGAAAGCTAGATAGTGAAATGTTCCTCTCTGTTATCTTTGGATGTACTAGCGTATTGCCCAACTCCGTTACAACTCAGTAAAACATAGTTCTCAAGACACAAAACTCTAAAACGAAAAAAATAACTATCTTTATTTAAAGTTCTAAACTACTCGACATGTTATTCATAGGAACCAAAGCTGATGTCCACAAAACTGAAACAACCACATGCTGGCTACCCTATAGGTCCTTCGTTTACTCGTTTTTGATGATCTTCCGGAACCAGCGTGCAGAGTCCTTGGGGTAACGCGTGAACGTGTTCCGGTCCACGTACACAATTCCAAATTTGGAGGTGAATCCAAGCCGCCACTCAAAGTTGTCCAGCAGTGACCAAGCGAAGTACCCGATGACATTTGCGCCATCATGTATCGCACACTGGAGCTCATAAAGGTACTTCTCGAAGTACTCTATCCTGAAGTTGTCGTACAATGCATTGGGTAGAGAATCATTTCCGGATTGATCAATCCCTGGAGATATCATCATTGAATTTTGCATCACGATTCAGGCATTTGAGAGCACAGGTCACGATGTTACTGTTCATTTTCCGACAAACTGAAGGGATGCTGGTGATTTACCGTTTTCGCCGATGAGCATGACAGGGTTGTTGAACTTCTCCTTAGTCCAAAGGAGAGCTTTGTAGAGCCCCCATGGTACCACGTAAAGCCAGTCCGAGTATGCCTGCGGCACAAGTGTTTATTTGCTGATCAGTAAAATCTTGTGCAATTAAGTAATAAACCGGCCAATTCATTTTTTCTGAATCAAATGTGGCAATCAACGAAAAATATTGTTACCCTTTTTCCAATAGGCACACCGTTTCGCTCATCTGAATAGATGGTCCAATGTGTTAGCTACGAGGATAATAAGATTCATCAAATGAAAAATGATGGCTTTGTGTTGAATAACCGTACATGAAAGTTTGGCATGCCAATCGTTCAGATAGCTCGTATGTGTCTCGTTGACGAAGTTGCTGACATAATAAGTGGTGTAGTGGTTGATGGCGATGTAATCTGCTGAGCCCTTCACCATTGCAGACTGCTCAAAGGTAAAGTTGGGCAGCCTACCCATCACAATCTTCTCCATCGTCTCCGGATAATGGCCGTAGGTGATCGGGTGCAGGAACCTGATGAAACAACATTGCAAATTTGCAATGGATGTAAGTTCAGTTCAAACCCGGGCACCCAGCGACCGACTAGATGCTGATGGTTGTGTAAGGTTTATTACCATCCAAGGGTGAACATCCTAGCTCGGTGCGCCGCGTATTCGTCCTCAATGGAGGTTGTCAGCGGCTCATACCAGACGAAGTCAAGCAGGATACCAATCTTCCCACTCTGATCCTGCAATGTGCTTTCCCTCATGATTAGCATGGTGCAAAACTGAAACAAAAAAGTCAACGTGCTCTGTAGAATGAGGAATGGGGATGAGGCAGTAATTTGCCTTGTACTTCTCGCGGTATAACTTGACAGCAGAGGCATGGGCTAGGAGAAGGTGATGGGCGGCGATGTATGGCTCGGTGGCGGAGTTTCCACCGAAGTGGCAACCGGTGCATCTGGCAGGGGGGAAGAAACCGTCTCCGTAACCGTGAGAGGCCATCATCCTGGGCTCGTTGATGGTAAACCAGTTCTTCACCCGATCACCATACGTCTTAAAGCAAAAATCTGCAAACTGCGTGAAATCGGGCCTGCGGAATGGTAGTCATAATCACAAATCAGCTTGAGTCAACATGTTGGTATGTGAATTAGAGACCTGGTTCTAGTTAAAGCTGACCCAAAACAGAAGATACGAATCCAACGTTAGCTAGTGTAGCAGGGTTCTTCAGTTTATAAGTATCAATATTTAGCAAGGCATTTGATTATGCTTGTATGACTTTTTTTTTAACAGTAGCCTGACTTTGTTTTCTTTTTATACTTCTGCTGCAAGAAAGATGGTGTTGATGGTGAACACTTACACAACTCTGGGGCTTAGCCAACCGTTGTACTGGTCTTGCAGCACCTGAGGAAGGTCGTAGTGGTAGAGAACAACATAGGGAGTAATATCTGGTGCCAAAAAAAAGCAAGACTTGTCAATTACGTGCCCCCAAATCTGACATTGACAATATAAGATCTCCGTCGCAAGAACACAAAGAGAGGCCAAGATCAATGTCTTTACGGTTCGCGAGCAAGTAGTTGATGAGCCTGTGGTAATAATCCACACCATCCTTGTTGATCCTCCCAATTCCACCTGCATTTTTGCCCCAAAATCAGAAATAAACAATGTCACTGCAGTGAAAACCCCATGAGTCACCACTGGTTGTGAACCTGTTTCAGTACATACTAGGGAAAATGCGCGACCAGGAGATCGAGAAGCGGTATGCGTCGAAGCCAACCCGCACCATGTTGTCCACATCGTCCTGCAAATAGCCACGTGGAGAGAAAAAAAAACGGATTATAAATCGATACAGAGATCATTCAGACACTGAAGAATCAAGATCAGACATTAGACGAACCATGTAGCGGTTGTACTCGTCGACTGTCACATTCGCAGAGGAGTTGTCCGGAGTGGTGCCTGTCCAAGAACATCCATTGGTGGTCAGCCATAGACTTCAGATCATCAGGGACGACGCGACATCAGATGCAGGCCGTGGATTCTGAGTTCGTCGATCTCACCTGGATACTTGAGGAAGGTGTCCCAGATGCACGGCCCCCGGCCGTACTTGAGCGTGTTCCCCTCCACCTGGTACGCAGAGGACGCCGTCCCGAAAACGAACCCGGGCGGGAAGCTCTGCCTGGAGAGGTTGCCGTGCTGCTCCCCGGGATGGCCGTGCGCGCCGAGCGGCAGGGAGAGGGCGAGGATCCCATGGAAGAGCAGGAGGAGCAACGGCGCGGCGGTCGCCATAATGGAGAGGACACAGTGGTGTGGGGGAGTCTGATCAGTGTGGCTATATATGGAGACCGGAGCGCGGAGGACGCGATCCGGCCGCCGCATGCAAGAGCAGAGCTGAAATGGTGGCGCTGGGTTTGAACAGGAGACTGTTTCTTTCTTGTACACGTAGTAGTTCCTCCACGCTCTCCTCGTCCCGGTGATTGTGGACCGGTGCTTTGTACTGGTCCTGAGCCACCAGTGTTTTTATTCTCTTTCTCCTTCTTCCGGGGTTCTGGAACGGCGATTGGTTAGGCTTCATTTCCTTCTTGATCTCCATCATGCATGTGTTGGTAGAATGGGCGCGCCCTGCGCGTGTGCCATGGTATGACCAGAGTATCTCCCGCATGAAGTTCCCCTTTTTTACGGTTGATTCGACTGAGACGTGACCATCTGCTTTGTGCCATGCACAACTTGCCTGATACATGACAAGACTATTGGATATCACTACCAGAAAACTCGCCATCGGTCACCCCTCATTTTTAGCAATAATAGACGATTATTTTGCCTGATACACCAGTGTTTTTTTTTTCCTATTTCTCTTTCTTCCGTGGTTCTGGAACGGCGATTGGTTAGGCTTCATTTTCCTTCTTGATCTCCATAATGCATGTTTGGTGGAATGGACGCGCCGCGCTCGTGTGGCATGGTATGACAAGAGTTCTTCTGGATTAGATGAGAGGATCAAATCGATCTTAGGTTCAACTTTTTTAGCAATAATAGACGATGTGCTCCATGTAGAGTACACATGATCAGCCCAATCTTCCATACGCGGTCATAGGTGTAGAGTACACATGTGTACTTAATGAGTGTAAGTGTGCATGGTGTATCTGAGCGTCTGTATTTTTTTTAAAAAAAGCTCTTTATATTTTGAATTGATTCCTGAACCAAATCAATATTGTATTTGATGTACAAACATGCTGTGAGAAACATCTTAAAAGGTAATTATAACACCTTAACAAAGCAGAAAAACAGGTGCGATTCATTGAAGTAGGTTATTTTTGTAAAAACTACACCTTTACGTAGATATCATAAAAAACTTTTGTTTTTAGTGAAATTAGTTTCCAAAGCCATTTATTAGATTTAACTGAAAACTCTTCATTAGGATGCAAGTTCCAGCAAAACTCATGTACATGTTGGCCCAAAACTATATTAGCAATACGTGGATGGGGATTATTCCACATTACTAACTCATTCTTGATTAAGTCTCTTCTCCATGGAAGATTAGGAGGTGAAGTGCTTAGAAGCGTTGCAACATTATGACGGGCTATGTTCTAGAGAAGTATATTGTTCCCGCAACATCCAATCGCCTAGCCACCTATCTTTCCAGAATCTAATTTGTGATCCATCTTTGATAATTAAGGAACCGAACCGAAGAAAATTTTGTTTAACCTTCAAAAGGCTTGCCTAGAAATGAGAATCCATGGTCTTCCATTGGACATGGGAAAGCGGCTTGGAATGCAGGTACTTGTTTCATATCAATTATTGCGAAGTTCCCTTTTTCTATGGTTGATTCGACTGAGACGTGACAATCTGCTTTGTGCCATGCACAACTTGCCTGATACATGACAAGACTATTGGATATCACTACCAGAAAACTCACCATCGGTCACCTCTTATTGGTACCGGATATTTTGGACCCGGTACGGGTCCAACGGCTAGAAAATTTGCGGGCACATAGGTACCGGTTGGTGTCACCAACCGGTACCAACCGGTACCAATGGGCTCACATAGGTACCGGTTGGTGCTACCAATCGGTACCTATAAGCCGGGGATCTTTTGGTACAGGTTGGTGGCACCAACCGGTACCTATGAGTGCCCCTTTGGTACGGGTTGGTGCCACCAACCGGTACCAAAGGGGCTCTGCATATATAGCCCCTTCTTCCTCCCCCTGCCCGAGCCGTGGCTCATTTCTTCATCCTCCATTGAGCTCGAGTTGGGGAAGGTCATGCCCGATGTTTCCATAACTTTTGGAGATTTTGCAATCCAAGTCCGCTAGAAGGTTAGCAACTTCATCCTCTCTCTTTTGACCGTTAGCATGGTCTATTTCATGCTCTATGTTTGGAGTAATTGAGTGTTTTGTGTAATGGATAGGAATAGGAGATTTTAGAATTATAGATCAATTTTATTATGATTTTGTGGTAGAGGTGAACCATATAGATAGTTATTGCATGTGTAGAGATGATGCTCAAAGTCTTTTGGCATTGTTTAGATTTTTCTGATTATTTGTAGAAACATTAAATGATTATCATATTTAGGCTAATTATGATTTTTACATATTTTAAATGATATTAATTGTAAAGGCTTATCGGGAACTTTAAAATTACATCATCGGGAACTTTAAAATTACATCTTTTTAGAGGCTTCAAATGATGTTTATATTTAGGGTTATTATGAATTTTAGATTTTTAGATACTATAAATGATATTCATATTTAGGCTTATTAATTATGAACTTTAAAATTACATCTTTTTAGAGGCTTCAAATGATGTTTATATTTAGGGTTATTACGAATTTTAGATTTTTAGAGTCTATATATGATATTCATATTTATGCTTATTATGAATTTTAGAGATTATAGATGATATTCATATTTAGGCTTATTAATTATGAACTTTAGAATTAGATCTTTTTAGAGGCTTCAAATGATCATATTTAGGGTTATTATGAATTTTAGATTTTTAGAGACTATAAATGATATTCGTATTAGGGCTGAATTTTTTGTTGTATTTTGTGAATAGATGAATCGACAATGGATGTACAACGCTGATAGACGCTCATCTAACTTCATTAATGGCGTTCATCAATTCCTTGACGTGGCAGAGGCTAACTCGACCTCGGGTTTTATATGTTGTCCATGCAAGGTCTGTGAGAACAATAAGGATTATCACATCTCAAAGAAGGTGGTTCACACGCACTTGCTAAGGATTGGTTTCATGCCTGGCTATATCTGTTGGACCAAACACGGCGAAGAGGGGATCCTATTAGAAGACGGTGATGAAGATGGTGATGACAACATTCCGGACTTTGCACAATACGGTGTCTTTGTAGATGATATTGCAATGGCCGAGGGTGAAGCAGTTATAGAAGATGAGGATGATAATGCCTTAGGTGGCATGATTCGTGATGAAGAGAAAGACTGCGAAAGTGCAAAAGAGCGAGAGAAGATCAAGCGTTTGTTGGAGGACCACAAAATATTGTTGTACCCAGATTGCAACGAGGACCAAAAAAAGTTGGGTACCACACTAGAACAGTTGCAGCGGAAGGCAACTAATGGCTTGTCTGACAAGGGTTTCAGAGAGTTATTGAAAATGATAAAAAAGATGCTTCCAGAGGGCAACACCTTGCCTGAAACATACGAGGCAAGAAAAATTGTTTGCCCTCTAGGACTGGAAGTAGAAAAGATACACGCATGCCCTAATGATTGTATCCTTTATCGCGTCAAGGTGTACGAATCATTTGATGCATGTCCGGTTTGCAACTGTTCGCGATATAAAATCAGGCGAGACAACCTTGGCGAAGTTGAGGGAGAGCCCCCCCAAGAAGAGAGTCCCTGCCAAGGTGATGTGGTCTTTCTCTATAATACCACGTCTGAAGTGTTTGTTCAGAAACAAAGAGCATGCTAAATTGATGCGGTGGCACAAAGAGGATCGTAGGGAAGACAATATGTTGAGACACCCCGCTAATGGGTCCCAATGGAGAAAAATCGACAGAGCATTCCCAGACTTTGGAGAAGATGCAAGGAATATAAGATTTGGTTTGAGTATGGATGACATGAATCCTTTCGGTGATATGAGCAGTAGCCACACCACATGGCCCGTGACTCTATGTATGTACAACCTTCCTCCATAGATGTGCATAAAGCGGAAGTTCCTTATGATGCCAGTGTTAATCCAAGGGCCAAAGCAGTCTGGAACGACATTGATGTGTATCTAAGGCCACTGGTTGAGGATCTATTGTTGTTATGGGGCAAAGATGGAGTAAAGGCGTGGGATGAGCACAAGCAAGAGGAATTTAACCTATGAGCATTACTGTTTGTGACCATCAATGATTGGCCTGCACTTGGTAACCTGTCGGGACAGTCAAACAAGAGATACAAAGCATGCACACATTGTCGAGAACACACAGACTGCATCTATCTGAAACATTGTAGAAAGTGTGTGTATATGGGCCATCGTTGATTTCTTTACGAGAAACATCCACTAGGAAAGAAAGAAAAGCATTTTGAGGCAGAAACTCGTAAAAAACCAACGCATCGGGATGGAAAATATGTATTTGCTATGGTAAAAGATGTGAAGGTGGTCCTTAGGAAGGGACCTGGCAGCCAGCCAGCCGCAAATGAAAATGGAAAGGCACCCATGTGGAAGAAAAAGTCCATATTCTGGGACCTACCATATTGGGAGGTCTTAGATGTCCGCCATGCAATTCATGTGATGCATCTGACCAAAAATCTTTGCGTAAACATGCTAGGGTTTCTTGGTACTTACAGAAAGTCGAAAGATACACTAGAAGCACGACAGGACCTGAAACGTATGAAACAACGAGATCCCCTACATCCTGAGAAGAGAGAGAGAAAGGGTGTTGGAACTTACGTCCTGCTAACTACACTCTAAGCAAGGAGGAGAAGACCAGCATGTTTGATTGCTTGAACAGTATTAAGGTCCCGTCCGGCTACTCATCGAATGTAAAGAGTCAAATAAACATGAAAGAGAAGAAATTTGTACACCTCAAGTCTCATGACTGCCATGTGCTGCTGACACAATTGCTTCCGGTGGCGTTGAGGGGAATTCTACCCGTTAGTATCCGAACAACTATTGTGAAGCTATGTGCCTTCCTCAATGCAATCGACCAGAAGGCAATTGATCCCAGTAATCTAGCAAGGTTGCAGGATGATGTGGCCCAAAGCCTTGTCAGCCTTGAGATGATATTTCCTCCGTCTTTCTTTAATATTATGACGCATCTCCTGGTCCATGTTGTCAAAGAGATTGGTATTCTTGGTCCTATATTTCTACACAATATGTATCCTTTTGAGAGGCTCATGGCTATTCTAAAGAACTATGTTCGTAACTGTTCTCTTCCAGAAGGATGCATCGTCAAGGGATACATAACAGAGGAGGTCATTGAGTCATGTGTTGACTATATCCCCGAACTGAAATCGATTGGCCTACCTGAGTCACGCCATGAGGGGAGACTACATGGAAAGGGCACATTAGGAAAGAAACAAACAAGGTGTGGAGACTACGATTTATTCATGAAAGCCCATTACTCGATATTGCAGTCATCAACCATGCTGGCTCCTTACATTGAGGAGCACAAGACTATAATATGCTCCCAAAATCCAAGAAAGTTTGACACCTGGATTACACGCCATGACATAGAAACTTTCGCTGGTTGGTTGCTGTTGACGGTCCTTAGGTACCACTTTTGGCCATCAATTCCTGCAGAAAATATATCAAATATAATCACCAAACATAGTGATAAGGTTTATATCTAATCAATTCCACGAGTTTTGGTGAATATGTGATTGCAGGAAATAATTGGCAAAAGAGGAGGACAATTGGGCTCAGGGCCAGGTCGCCCGACCCACCTAGGTCGGCCGACCTGGGCCCAAGCCCAATAAAGCCCATCTTTGTCCACAGCAAAGAAGCACACTCCAGGACCATCCTAACCACTGATTCCATGTCGGTTGGATCCAAGAGATGGGAATGGTCCAAGGGGAGGTCACATGGATAGAAGGGCCCACCTTCCAAACTAAACGTACTCAAATGCACCTATACCACCTGGAACCACCATGAGGACCCACTAAACAGTCACTCAGCCGAAGATGGGCCCGATCGGTGCCGATAGACGGTCGCCCGACCGAGCCCGGTCGCCCGACCTGGTCCGGAGGCCAAACCGCCTCATCCTTCTGGTACGGGTTCCCACCGCCTCCAGAAGTCCATCTGTGCCGTGCATCACTCAAGGCGGTGGATCGAACGTCGGCCGATCTCCCCGAATCGCCCGACCTGTGACTGAGTCCGTTCGTCCTCATCTTCCACGTGTCCACTCCCAACCGCCTCTACAAGCTATAAATAGCTGCATACCGGTCATTGAAGAGACACACAAGATTGAGAAGCCACAAGTTCCACTCCAAGGCGAAGCTCTACTCCAGTGTAGTATCTAGAGAATAAGGAGAGAGTGAGGGGTAGTCCGAGGGAAGTGCCGGGACTGTCGGCACTCTTCCCCGATCTTGTATCTCGACGGATGCTTCCTTCTTCTAGTAAGTGTTCATGATCTCTTATGGTATTGAGTTCTCTTGATTAAGTAAGTTCCATTCTATAGTCGCTTGCGGGTTCATCGTTCATTAATCATTTGTGAATGCTTAGTGAATACTTTGGTCTAGGAACAAGACTGAAGTAGTAATTGATAGCATAGACGTGGTGTCTGGGCTAGAAGTTACCTTTGTTTGCCTCGTAGCCCCACGGATTAGAAGAGGTAGGCGGCAGGTGGTGACAGCCCTGTCCGTCCTTTGTAATCCTCCACGTACGGGTACGGCGTAGAGCTGTTGGCCGGCAATTTCCTAGAGGCCTAGGATACCCCGGTGCCCAAAGTAAGTAAACTATAGACACTGAGCTTATTCTTCATCAAGGTCCTTTGCCATAGGAATCCTCTCTACCCTCACCATCATTTCTCTTATTGTCCTTGGACGATCTAGTTAGGAGATTAGTACACACGTTCCCTGTGGATTCGATACCCTGAATACTTCCGGGTGAAAGCTACAACGGTATCCGTGCGCTTGCGGATTTATCTGTGATCGTAAGAAATACCAACAGTTGCAGCAAAAACTCATGGGTAACGAGACAATACATACACAACTGGCGTATTTGGCATGGGGACCATCAACCCCATTCTTGACATTCCAAGGCTATGACATAAATGGGTATACATTTTACACGAGAGCCCAAGACAACAAAAGCACCAATCAAAATAGTGGTGTCTGTATAGATGCCTATGACAACAAAGGGAACAGAGACTCATATTATGGTCAAGTAGAGGAGATCTGGGAACTCGAGTATGGATCTTTGAAAATACCTCTTTTTCAGTGCAAATGGGTGAAGCTTACCGGCGGAGGAGTAAATATAGACAGGTATGGGACCTCAGCAAAATTGGGTATATAGACGAACCATTCGTGCTCGCCAAGAATGTGCATCAAGTGTTTTATGTGAAAGACATGTCTAGCAAACCCAAGACGGGGGCTCTGCAAACAAATAACACCGAACTTGAGCCAAAACGCCATATAGTTCTCACGGGAAAAAGAAAAATCGTAGGTGTCGAGGACGTCACAGATGAAGATGATTATAATAGATGTGACGAGGTCTCTCCGTTCAGTGTGGAGGCTGATACAAGCATCCTGTTGGCCAATGAAGATGCTCCTTACATTCGCAATGATCATAACGAAGGCACTCTTGTAAAGAAAACATTTATTGTTGTTCAAGCATAATGTAGTACTTATGTTAAGCATGATGTTATGTAATGGTACTTATGTTCAAGAACAATAGTATGTAATGTAATAGTTATGTTCAAGTATTATTTTATTAATATTTTTATTTGAGTTGGGGGCATAGAAAATACAAACTATTAAATAGTAAAGGAGTTAAAATGTAATACTTATATAAATGGATGTAAATAGAAAATACCAAATAGAAGAAACAAAAAGGAAATAAGAATGGCGGGAAAGGAATTGGGAAACCCCTTTGGTACTGGGTGATTATATAACCCGGTACCTAAGGGCTGGGAATTGGGCCAGGAATTGGCGCCAATCCCACCTTTGGTACCGGGTGATGTCACCACCCAGTACCGAAGGCCCTTTGGTACCGGATGGTGACATCACCCGGTACTAAACCCTAAATCCTTTGGTACCGGGTGATAGTACCAGGTGATGTCACCACCCGATACCAAAGGGTGGTCGTGTATATATAGCGCCCCTGCCCCCTCGCCCCTCTGCTCTTCTTCCCGATGCCCTTCTCCTCCGCGCGCGCCGTTCCTACCGCCGTCGTCCGTCGCCGGCCTCCCCTGCGCC
>CM014272.1:31542024-31628877 GCA_004135705.1 Alloteropsis semialata
ATATTTCTAAGATTGGAGGAGAGGACCGAGGCGCACGGGCAAATAGGTACCGGGTGGAGGTTTCATTCGGTACCAATGAGGTCACATTGGTACCGGGTGGAGGCTCCACCCGGTACCAAATCTTTGAAAGCTCATTGGTACCGGGTGGAGGCACCATCCGGTACCAATGTGACCTCATTGGTACCGGTGGTTGCCACCAACTGGTACCTATGAGAATTCGTTTTTTTCCTCTCTGGACCCGGTACCAATGTGACATTGGTACCGGGTGTTAAAAATCCGGTATCAATGTATCCGGATCGATGGAGAGTTCTCTGGTAGTGAACAAGCTAGGCCGAATATCTAGTTAGGCCCACCCCCAGCTGGGCCTCCTGCATTAATCAAGTTTTTTTTTCTATTTTTATGAGCCCGACCGGGAACACCTTTGTTTTAACAATTGTTCCCTTGTTTCAGCGGATACAGTACGATACCCCCAATTGCACACAAGCTCCAGAAGATTAGTGTTATTTGGTTCATGCATAGCTAAGGCAAACATAGAGGGAATCAGTCACAGCGGTAATGGAAATGGAACCACCGTTTACTTCCTTTGTTTGGTCTGGTCAATGTAACGGTATCGTTTTGAATTTTCGGTCGCTAACAGTCATAGGTGTTTCCTGCCCGCTCCGGCGGGTAGCGGCCGCCGCGTAGAGGCGCCCATGGCGAGTGTTGACAATCAAAATTGGCACAAGGATCAGAAGGATTGCAAGACAAGAAGACGGCGCATGGAGCAAGACAGGACGGCGGTCACGTCCGAACCGGTCTGACCGGTGCGGGGGACCGGTCAGACCTGTCACCTTTTTTTAATCCGACTAGGACTCTAAAAATAGGATTCCGAGGTTGTAACGAGTTGTAACTTGGTTTCCTTGCGGGACAAGACCTACCCTCCCTATAAATATAAGGGGATTCGGCCGATTGAATACACAACAATCGAATCAATCAAATTTACTACTTTTATCCTTTACTTTTTGCATCTCCAAACCCTAGCTTTTCCAACCTTACTTGCTGTTCTTCCTGCGTCTCCGTGACGTTTGAAGGCGTCCTAGGTGGCCTGCCGACCTTAGGGCACCCCTGACGACGTTTTCCCTGACGGATCCTTCCGGGAGGCATTTTTAGGGTTTTACCCCGTAGCTCGCCGCCGTAACCGGTCTGACCGGTGCAGGTGACCGGTCTGACCGGTCAGCGCGAAGGCAGCTGCAATCTGGTCCTGTGCGACCCGCGCGAACTAGCGCTCTCGTGTGTTGACCAAATTCTGCGTCAACATACTTTTGGCGACTCCGCTGGGGAATTGGAGATCTGGTTTTGCAACCGTTCTATCTAATTCATCTAGATGGGTGCCAATACTGAGTTGGATCTTGATAACATCGTCTCTGTAAAGGACGATGAACTTTCCGCTGAAGATCGTCAAGGGCTCGAAGAGTACATGAAGAAGAAGGCGGAAGAAGATCGGCTCTACTACCTCTCACACTTCAAGAAGGACCGCAAGGGCGTGATCTCCAAGATCAAGGACGTGGACACGACTGCTACATCTTCAGCACCAATCCCTCAGGTACAAGATAACGAAAACTCTCACGAAGCTTTTCTTAAGTACATGGAGGATATGATGGTAGCAAATAACGTCAAATGGTTAATTGGATGATGAACAAAAAGCTAGAATCGGAAGGCAAACAGCCCATGGCTGAACAACCTGCCGCCGATCCTAATCTTTTGATTCCTAAAGTTCCGATTGCGCCTGATTTTAAAGCACCGGCAATAAAACCTGTTGAACAACCTACGTTTGGTATGCCGTTGAATTATTTTGAAGGCCAATCTGTTACTCCATCCAACCCAATGTTTACTCGCCCTACTGCACCTCAACCATTCATGACTTTTCCTAATTCGGTTAATCAAGGCCGGATTAGTAATGAAGTTGTAAATTTTACTCCCCAAAATCCAAATCATGGATATTCTGTACCTCCTGCAGTACAACAATTATTTTCACAAGGCCCAGTACCTTACGAACTTTTCGGAAGGTTCGGACAACAATTTGCGCAGGGAATGGTGCCGGCCAATCAATCTGGCCAGCACCAACCGGTCGGACCAGTCAATGGGACCGGTCAGACCGGTCTCGGAGGTTCTGGTGCGGCCAATTCTGGGCCGCATCAATCGGTCAGACCGGTCAATGTGACCGGTCAGACCGGTGCCTTTGGGACAGACACGGGGAATTTGGTTTCTACTCCTACCCAAAACACCCAACAGCCAAATTTTCAGGATAATTCATTAGAGTATTTAGATAAAATATTTTCTAAGTACAAGCTTGATTTGGCTTCTGCTCTTAAAGAGAATTTGGGAGTAGATGTAAGGGATAAGGCTAGGTTATACCAAAAGCCTTATGTTCCTCGTTTTGATATGGTTCCTTTCCCCACTGGTTTTAGGCTTCCTGATTTTATTAAGCTTAATGGGGAGGACAACAAAAGCACTCTTGAGCACATTAGTCAATACATGGCACAACTAGGCGATTCTAGCTCTAGTGAGGCTTTAAAAGTGCGTTTATTTTCTTTGTCTCTAACTGGTACTGCTTTCTCATGGTTTGCATCTTTGCCACCTCATTCTATTACTTCATGGGAACAGTTAGAACAGAAATTTCATGATCACTTCTTTTCTGGTACCAATGAGCTTAAGCTATCACATCTTGCATCGGTTAGACAATCACGGGATGAGACTATTAATGATTACATTAGGCGTTTTCGTGATACTAGAAACCGTTGTTTTGGTGTTTCTATTTCTGAGAAGGATCTTGCTGATTTGGCTTTCAATGGTTTGCGTTCTCACATTAAAGAGAAATTAGAAAATTCTGAATTCTTTAGCGTGAACCAATTGCATCAAAGGGCTTTGGCTATTGAAGGCCGAAGTAAAGATGTAAGAGAAAACCATAGAACTCATCGGGCTAGTGTGCATAATATAGAATGTGATTCTTGTAGCTCCGATGATGAATCTCATGAGGTGTTGGCTGCTGAATTTGTATGGCCAGCATCTAATAAAGCTTTTACTTGCACATCTCTAAAGCCGACTCATAGGAATCGGCAGGAGGAGATGAAATTTACTTTTGATGTATCCAAGTGTGATAAGATTTTTGATGAATTACATAAGAATGGATATATCAAATGTTCTTTTAATATTCCATCACTTGAGGAGTTAAAATGGCGTGCTTATTGTAAATTCCATAATTCATTTTCTCATGCGACTAATGATTGTAATTTCTTTCGTCGACAGATTCAATCGGCTTTAAATGATGGACGATTGAGTTTGAGTGAGATGCAAGTGGACAAGCGCCCGTTTCCAGTCAACAACATGATGGTCAATACTATGGATCTTCAGGATGCCAAGATGTTGGTTCGGCCCGACAATGCCGATACGACAGGAGGCAAGAATGTTGTGATTGGTGAACCGAGGAAGGTGATGGAAACTGACAAAGTGCTTGGGAGAGAGGTTGTGCTGAAGCAAGCTCCTGATGGAAAGAAGATCTTGACTATTACAGTAAAGAATTCTGAAATTAGGGGAGAATCAAGCTCTCAAGCGCGGGATCAAAGGCCGGTTGCTTCTGCTGCCCAGGGGGCACCGGTCAGACCGGTTGACGTGACCGGTCAGACCGGTCCGGCCCAGAGGCCGGTCCGAACTTTTGTGCCTAAGCGTCCTGAAGTGGGAACTTGGAAGACGAACCAGGACAAAAATCAGGGGAAGACATTCAAGCCAAAAGCGACCTTTGATCAAGTCATGGCGAAGCATATGCATAATGCGGCCGTTCAACAGGATCGGCCACCAAAAAAGAGACCAAGTTCTCCACCAAGGAATTTTGGTGCGATGAAGGCGCCAAGAGGACAGTGGAATCAGGGTCCAAGATCATCCCATGGTGCTGGTCCTTCTAGGCCATGGAGGCCGTTTCCACCTCCCCCTCCTCAGCCTATTTGGAGGGATGGGATTATGTACGTGCCTTACTGTCCTGCACCAAATCAACCACGGCCTGGAGCTCCTGTTCATGCAAGGATGAATCCACCACAACCTAGGCCTGCAGGATTTCAACCAAGACCGGCGTTTGTGCCCCAGCAGCACGGACCGGTCAGACCGGTTCCGCCGACCGGTCAGACCGGTGCCCAATGGAGGCCGGCAGCTGTGCCACAGCAGCAGCCACCGGTCAGACCGGTGCCGCCGACCGGTCAGACCGGTCACCAGAGGAGGCCGAGCAAGGAGCCGGCTAGGCAGGAGTATCGCCCCGTGCAGAAAAGAGAAGAGCCTACTCCTGTGATTCCAAAGCCAATTGTGAAGAGTGTGATTCAAATTGGCTCTATGGAAGTTGACACATCAATGGCAGATGGTCCCAATACTATTGGCACATCGGCCGTGAAAAAGGTGAAGAAAGTGCCTTTGCCTCAGTATACGCAGCCAAAGTGGTGTCCTCCTGGTTTGACTCATTTTCAAAAGAGGAGATTGCAGCGGTTGCGCACTCAGAAGCAAAGGGAAGAAGAATCGGCTAAGAAGCAGGAGGAGTGGTTCAATGAGGTTAAGCCGATGATTCCAGCAGCTGGTCAGAATTCCAAGGATGGTTCTGATGATCGAGATGTTCAGGCCAAGACACCAGAAAAGGCCGAGCCATCTGCAGCAGTTTCGGCTGACATAGCCGAGACCGGTCAGACCGGTGTCCCTGACCGGTCAGACCGGTGCCCCAGTGCTGTTCCTGTTCCGGCAACCGGAACCGGTCAGACCGGTCAGGGAGAACCGGTCAGACCGGTGTCGCCCAGGGAGTCGGTATCCGATGCGTTTTCGTCTTCGGCTAAAGTTTCGATTCCGCCCACTGCAATTACAGATACTCAGATGGGCAATGAGGACGAAGCTGTTGATTTTGAGCCTTCACTTAGCAGGACGGACATGGACATCAATGTTATCTACTTGAACGCCGACTATTGCTTTGTCGGAGATGATGAACGAATGGCTCAAGTTGACTTTGCTCCCAAGAATGCCGTATTTCAGAGGCCATTAGAATCGGATAATCATCTGAAAGCTCTTTATGTGAAGGGTCACATTAAAGAAAAGCCGATTTCTAGGATGCTTGTTGATGGTGGTGCTATTGTGAACCTCATGCCATACACTTTGTACAAGAAGTTGGGAGGTTTGGACAGCGAGCTCATCAAGACAAGCATGACGATCAGCGGCATTGGAGGAGGAGAACCAATGAGTGCCAAGGGAGTTGCATCCTTGGAGCTTACCATTGGGAGCAAGACGCTGACAACTGCTTTCTTCGTCACGGAGGTGCAAGGTAACTTCAGTGTTATTTTGGGGCGCGATTGGATTCATGCAAATCAATGTGTGCCTTCTACCTTGCATCAATGCTTGATTCAATAGGTTGGTGACAAAGTTGAGGTTGTTCATGCGGATACTTCGGCATGTGTTTCTATGGCCGATGCATCTATTTTGGGAACTCATGATAATGTCAAGTGCTTGACCGGGATTGATATTTCGGACTTTGAGTTCCTTGCTTGTACCAAGGATGGCTTCGTGTCCGCTGCTCTAAGGCCGGTGTCAAAATCGGTTGATTCAGATGATGAAGAGTAGATGGATACAAGCGAGAAGTGGTTAAAGGAAAGGGTGGAGCATTATCGGTCCAATATGAACGATGCATGTGAAGCCATTAATGATTTTGAAGAAGTAGAGAAGTTAGGACAAGGATTTACGTCGGCTGATCCTTTAGAAAAGATAGATATAGGTGATGGTTCTATTCCAAGGCCGACTTTTGTAAATCAAAATTTGAAAGCCGATTATAAGGTTGAATTAATAGAGTTATTGAAAGAATATTCCGATTGCTTTGCTTGGGAGTATCATGAGATGCCTGGTTTAAGTCGTGATTTAGTTGAACATCGTTTACCGATTAAACCTGGTTTTAGGCCATATAAACAAGGCAATAGACGATTCAATCCTTTGTTTTATGATCGCATAAAAGAAGAGGTTAATCGTTTGCTTGAAGCTAAGTTTATTCGGCCATGTCGCTATGCTGAATGGATCTCTAATATTGTGCCTGTTGAGAAGAAAGGTTCTAATAAAATTAGAGTGTGCATTGATTTTAGAGATCTTAATAGAGCGACGCCCAAGGATGAATATCCTATGCCTATAGCCGATATGCTTATTAATGATGCTTCTGGACATAAGATTATTAGCTTTCTTGACGGCAATGCGGGATACAATCAAATTTTTATGGCCGAGGAAGACGTATACAAAACGGCCTTTAAATGTCCCGGCTTTGTTGGTTTATTTGAATGGGTTGTGATGACTTTTGGTTTAAAGAATGCCGGCGCTACTTATCAAAGAGCAATGAATTTGATTTTTCATGACTTACTTGGTGTTATCCTAGAAGTCTATATTGATGATATTATTGTCAAATCGGCTGAATTAAATTCTCACTTGGTTGATTTGCGTCTTGCCTTTGAAAGAATGCGTCGGTATGGTTTGAAGATGAACCCATTGAAATGTGCATTTGGTGTATCGGCTGGAAGATTCTTAGGCTTTATGGTACATGAAAGGGGCATAGAGATAGATCCTAAGAAAATTGGTGTTATTGAAAAGATCAAGGCGCCTACTTGCAAGCATGATTTATTTTTGATAAAAGAGAAAATAAGTGATCTAAAAAAAGAGAAATCAAAAGAGAAAATGAGAGAAAATAAGGCCATGTGGGGCCGACCGGCCTAGCCTCTTCTTCGGACCTCTAGCCTTCATCTTTCACCGTGTTGTCCTTGGTCACAAGGCTTGTCCATTTATACTTTAATTTAGTCCAAAAACCTGCGTAAACAGAAATCCTCCAAAAACACATGCATGTACGAAAACGTCCCGGTTATAAAGTATGATCAATAGTTTACATATCAAATTCATGCCATTATTGAAGATAAACAAGGGTAAAAAGGTGTCGCTAAGGAGCGTCAACAGAGCTCCAGACAACGCAATCTGATTACGCCCAGATATGAGCGGTATCACGATTGCACTAGCCTGTAACGCTTTACAAGGTAATCGGTTACTGAGGAACTAAAACAAACATGATCTAACGGTATCAGATAACCTCTATAATTAGATCACGTTATAGCGAGCCCAACCAAACGCCATCTTAGATGCTTTTAGAAAATATGTGAAAGCACTATGAATATAAAACTTAGGTTTACAGTCAACATTTTAAGCACTATGAGGTGATTGTCACGAGATCCAAGGACGGATATGGGCCTAGGGCCACTGCCCTAGGCATGGCCCAAAACTCTTCTTATGTCCCCTGTAATTTTCTTTGACTCAAGATGCTCTTTTAAAGAGTGGTCCTAGCCATTGTGGGCCAAAAGCTCCCCGCAGGCCCAGCTCTCCTCATGCTTGGCACTCGCAGCCCACCAAACTGACCCTGTTCCTCGCCGTCTCGCACTCATCATTGGCTCGCTTGTGTGCAGCGCCGGCGCCACTCGTGAACTGGCGAGGGCGGCCAACCCTACCGCCGCCACCGCGCTCCGCCCCCGCCGGTGCGGCGATGCCCCTCCTTACGCGGTTGCGCGCTCCGCCCCCCCGCCCCTCCCTGCTGGTTCCGCGGTCCACCCCTGAGCCCCTCCTTGCTGGCTCCGACGCTCAGCCCTCCGGCGGTCCGCCCCTCCTTGCTAGGTGCTGGCAGCTGGGCGCTGGCTGCTGACTTGCTGCACTGCAGCGTTGCGCACGGGGTGGCGACCAGAGCCTGCCCTGCCCAGCTTGCCTTGGCGCGGTGGCGCTGCTGCGAGGGGACACTGTCAAGAGATGGATTCTGGACTGATGATTATTGTTTTATAGAAACTACATTGATATACGGTGCTAAAAAAATGAAGCGCCCCAACCTACACTACGCCAGAAAACGATATTAGTGACATGCGTAAAAGTACTTTAGTGACGGACAACCCTTGTGTCACTAATTTTGCGTCACTAATATGGATCCGTCACTAATTACAAATAACGTCCGTCACTAATATGTGTTTAGTATCGACGGTCCTTTAATATCCGCGTCACTAAATGCACTTAGCAGTGACACGTCTTATAAAAACCATGTCACTGTTTATAACACATTAGTGACACGTTTTTTATACCCGTGTCACTAAAGTGATATAGTAGTGACACGTTAATTATAGTAACTTGTCACTGAAGTGATATAATAGTGATGTCAACATTATAGAAACGTGTCACTGAAGTTAGATAATAGCGACATGTCATTCCAACCAATGTCACTAATAAGGGTTCATCAGTGACGCGTTTTGGCAAACTTCCATCACTAATGATGAATAAAAACAAAACAAAAAAAAGAAAAAAGGGACACAATGGGCGTGTCTGGCACAGCTCCAACTCCAGGAAATTAGCTCCGCTCCAACAACTCCAAGTTTTTTCATGCCAAACACGTCCAGCTCCAGGAACTCCAACTCCGGAAAAAACCTGGAGTTTGGGCCCAACTCCAAGTTTTTCTTGGAGCTCCTCAAGGGGTGCTCCAAAAACCCTTGTTACAAATATCCTCATGGAGTTGGGGTAAAATTACCCACCATTGCCATCCTTTACACAACGTACCGGTTCGCGAAAAAAGAAAGTCCGACCCCCCCACCCCCGACGCCCGGCCTTCTCGTCGGTCTCTCGCGACTCGCGCCTGGAGGGCGCCGCCGGGCGCTACCCTAGGCCGCCGTCGGCCATCGCCGGACCGCCTGTCCCTGGTGCAAAATGGATCCCCAAGGCGAAGCTCTTCCTTCCGATCTAGGTATTTCCTCCTCTTCTCCTCTCCTCCTTCAATTTCTCATGGATCCCATGCCCCTGTTCACAGCCGCCCCTCCTCCATCAGGGGGCCGAAACCCTTTCATCCCTCCAGCCATGGCTGACCCTGGTGCCCTTGAGGGCAGCCAGGTCGCTGGGCGTGGCCGAGGCCGTGCCCCTGGCTCCGGCCGGGCTCCTGGCTCGGGCGGCCGGGCACCTGGCTCAGGCGGCCGGGGCCGTGCCCAGGGCGGCCGAGGCTCTGGCCAGGGCGGCCGGGCACCTGCCCAGGGCGGCCGGGGTGCTGCCGAGGCCGGCCATGGTGCTGCTGGTGAAGAGGTGCAAGCTGCAGATGATGGCCAGACCGGAGGCAATCCTGTCCAATCCACGGGACGTGTTGCAGGCAAAAGGAAAGCCAGAGATTCGGTATGTATATTTTATTTGACTATTATTTGCATTGTTTTGCAACATGAGAATGCTAATGTCATTGTTTCATATATATGAAATTGAAAAGTAGTAGTGTGGATGCTTGAAATGTTATTGTAATTTCATGGTCAGGGTGATGCAATAGATTGGAATGACCGAAATCTCAAAATCATTTGTGAGTTATTTGCGGAACAAGTTAAAAGGGGCAATAGGCCTAACACCCACTTGAACTCAGTAGGCTATGATGAGGTGTCCCATAGCTTTTACCAGATGACAGGAATCCATACAACTAAGATGCAATTGAAGAACAAGTGGGATAAGCTTAAGCCTGATTATGTGGCATGGTGTAAAGTATTGAAGAGCACAGGATTAGGACGGAATGCCGCTGGTGAGATTATAATGGATGATGATTGGTGGAGGAAGACAAAGAATGTGAGCATCCATTATTTGTTTTTGATCGCAATGAAAGTTCAGTTAACTATTTTTACTAGTAATGATTGACATATTTCTAACATTATAGGACATTCCAGGAAGTTTCAAGTTCAAGAAGAGACCGTTGCAAAATGAGAAACTATTGCAGACTATGTTCGGTGACATCATTAATGATGAATCCGATCATTGGAATCCTTTGAGTGCTAATCCCATCATACCTCCATCTAGAGATGATGTCATTGAAGTTCCCGAAGATGGTGATGGTGGGAACAACAACACTGACGGTGTTGTTGGAGATGAGAACAACAACAACAACAACAACGAGGATGAGGAGGTTGAGGAGGTTGCGCCTTCTCCTTCCATTGTTGTAGGAAAGAGAAGAGCACAAGGTGGACCTGACAAAAATAAGAAACGAGTAGGCACTGCTCTTGTCATTCAGGATGCAGTGACCAAGATTGCTGACTCTGCCTCTTCCTTTGCATAAAAAAAAATTGGTGAAGTTACAGTGCAACAAGTCATGGCAGTTGTTTTAGATTGTGGGGCAGGATATGATACGGATGAACATTACATTGCCACTGAGTTGTTTGTGAAGGACCAAAGGGAGATGTTTATGACACTTCTGACAAACGAGATTAGATTCAATTGGCTTAGGAGGAAGTACAATGCTAAATATGGCAATTAGACTATTTTATTTTGTTATGTTTGGTGTCATTTGAACTATGTATCCTTGGTCATTTGAACTATTTTATTTTATTATGTTTGGTGTCATTTGAACTATGTATCCTTGGTCATTTGAACTATTTTATTTTATTATGTTTGGTGTCATTTGCATTATGTATCCTTTGCCAATTACATTATTTTTTTTATCATGCTTGCTGAAAAGACACCTTATTCCTCATGTTTTTGTAGGAAACTGAAAGTGAAAGTGACAGTGATGAATCTAATGATGAAAGCGAGCAATATTGGAATCTTATTATGGGTGCTGGTGAAATTGCATTAATATATACTGATTTGTATCTGTCTAAAAATCCACCAAGGACATCGAACCTTAGTGGTATGGGATGGCTTATGGAGACAATGCGGACTCCTGGTGAATGCCATAGTCAGCTTTGTATGAGCACGGAAATGTTTTTGGATCTCCATGACTTGGTGGTGCACAGCTATGGGTTGGAATCTTCTACGCATATGAGCACAAAAGAGATGGTTGCAATATTCCTATACACGTAAGTGGCAATGAGTCCAATAGAAGAGTTCAGAATAGATTCAAGCACTCAGGAGAAACCATTAGTAGAAAATTTGATGAGGTCCTTAATGCTTTGATGGCAATGGCGCGAGATTTCATTAGGCCAAAAAATCCAAACTTTCCCACTACCCACAAGAGAATACTAGATGACAGACGTGCTTATCCTCACTTCAAAGATTGCATTGGTGCACTTGATGGCACTCATATTCGAGTATCTCTCTCACCTGAGGAACAAGTGAGATATATTGGCAAAACCGGTGTAGCTACTCAAAATATTCTAGCAGTGTGTGACTTCGACATGCGCTTCACGTATGTTTCCACGGGACAGCCGGGGGCTATGCATGACACAAGTGTTCTATACAACGCAATCAAAATGGACGAAGCATTCTTCCCACACCCTCCACAAGGTACTAACCATGTAACTTGTAATTTGATCTATGTGTAACAATGTGCTAACTTGTTTCTTTATCAATGTGTAGGCAAATACTATGTTGTGGATGCCGGATATCCTAATCGCCCCGGTTACCTCGCTCCTTACAAGGGCGAAAGGTACCATTTGCCTGAATGGCATAGAGGTATGGAACCTAAGACTCCAATGGAAAGATTCAATCGCATTCACTCGTCCATTCGGAATATCATTGAGCGGTCATTTGGATTATTAAAAATGAAATGGCATATTCTTTACAATGTTCCACCCTATCCTATGTACAAGCAAAAAATGATTGTAGTGGCAACCATGGTCCTGCATAATTTCATTCGGGAGCATGGAGGTGAGGACGAAGATTTTGCTCGTTTTGATCGTGATCCTACTTTCACACCAACTATACCGGAAAGATATAACAAGTATGCTATTTCATCATCGGCGTCCGATGGGTCAACCTCGGCAAACAACGCCCCGACTATGGATGTATTTCGGGATCAGCTGGCCACCAGAGTTTCTCTTGCTTGGAACTAGTCGACAAATCTTTTTTTCATGTGAACTTGTTGATTTATCTATGTAAAAAAAATACAATGTTCAATTTCCATAGTGAATTGTCGGCTACTGTACAAATTCTGAAAATGCTGTAGCATTTGGCGGGTACTGTATATGTCGGGTACTGTAGCTTGCTCGGTTACTGTAGCGATCCGGCAAAAAAATCTGCAGCGAGCCAGGCACTGGCCGTGTTTAGATGGCCCCTGAAAAATTTTTCAGGGTATTAAATGCATCTTTGACCACTAATTAGGGGTATTAAATAATGTCAGTTTACAAAACTACCTCCACAACCTCTAGTAAATTTCCGAGAAGAATCTAATGAGGCCTTTGACCGCATGATTAGAGGATGATTAGAAGATGATTACTGTAGCATCACTGTAGCAAATCATGGATTAATTAGGCTCATTAGATTCGTCTCGGAAAGTTACGCTCATCCGTGGTTGGGTTTTGCAAATAGACTTCATTTAGTACTCCATGCAAAAAAGATTCCCTTTTGCAAAATTTTGCAAGGCCAATCTAAACACGGCCACTGTCGTGATTACTGTAGCGCGTCCAAATTACTGTAGCACCAAAAAAACAAGGGCACAACATACTATTCCTCCCAAAACATCCCTCTCATGAAGCTGGAGTCAGCAAATTTGCCAAACATGTATAGCAGCTCTATATTTTCCAAGAGTTGGTGGAGTAGAGCTAAGGAAACCTGGAGTTGTTGGAGCGGAGCTGGATTATCTGGAGCTGTGCCAAACACGCCCATTTATCTGTATACAAATAAACACATCTTATCTGTCACATATATTATACATACACGTCTTATCCATTATTTACATCACAAATGCATGCATTTTATCCATCGCGTACATTACAAAAGCACATGTTTTGTCCTATAATGTCTGATCTACTTCCATATTTCTTGGATACATTAAAAAAGGAATTGATTAATCCAATAATATCTGATCTACTTCCTTGTATCCTGATGGAATTCAAACAGGCAAGGTATTAAGCAGGAGCATACTCCGCAAGAGAAAACACAAAAAGATCATCTTTGATGCGCACTACTAGGCTTTGGCTTTGCACCAGTACCAACATCAGCAGCATCAATGGCGACGTTATACCTGTAACTAGAAACCAAATCTCAATTGGACCAAACATTCAATCTTGTTAAGGAAATACAGACTCAAAACAGTGAAATGGAACAATCAGAAAGCTCTGAGCATCAAATAGATGGCACACCTTCTGCAGACACTATATTTTTTTTATTTAGTATAACAATCATTAACACGTTTCAATGATTCCAGCACAATCGTTGATAACACAGAAAATTTTGAGAAACTTTGAGAATCCTTTTGACATTCAGCTTTAGGTTATGCTGATTCTTAAACTATTCCAATCCCCTTCTGACCAAACTAGGAGCAATCTAATCATGCTCAAGAAAGAGGTGGATTAATTTCATCCATGTAAACACTTTTCTAAAGTGACAAAATACAATTGGTCACAGGTGAGACTCAATGTGCCAAACTATAGAAAACAGCAGGAAATACAGGAAGCATTGACAGTGAACTTTATGGGTAGATTGTCGAGTTACATGGGAAATAGAAATGAAACAAAGTGTGAACAAAAAATAAAGCACAAATGTTTATTATCTAGATACAATGAGAAAGCATATTCAATAGTAGAAGTAAGGAAATATATGCCCAACCTTGAATGAACAGGGAAGATGCTCTTGCAGGACCCCACACAGACAGATTGCTTAGTTGTCTGTAAAAAAAAGGAAAGCTGAAGCAGCCGATGATAGCTTTACACAGGAATTCATAATAGTTTCACAAAGAAATACACAATAATAGACTGATTTCAACTGTAGTAGAAAAGAAAAGCTTCACCAGCTTAACATTGACGCTGGATTTAGCCTAAAGAAAAATTTCCACATTGGGCCAGCCAACACGATTCCTGACCAGCAGTCATGAAATGGTCTATATATATAGATCATGGCAAATAATTCTTTATTAGTTCCTAGTTCCTACTATCTCTGAATTCGTAAGTAAATAAACAACTTAAACAGTGACTACTAATGAATTGCAAGAACACGCTGTTCGTGAGATTGGTAAACAGAAAGGAACATTTGTAAACTGAGACTAGGCATGAGAAAAGCATGATCAACTAGCTGCAGCAGTGGTTGGTTCGAGAATACCTGAACTGCTGAAATTAGAATTGTGTCACCAAAATCCTGAACCCAAGCAGAAGCCCTGGAACATCAATTAAAGATTTGACTCTTGATTGCTACATGTAGGAGTTTCAGAAAGTACTTGTTTAATATGAATAGCAACATGCCACCCTCATATCATATAATACTACAGTTCAAGACACTCATGTACCACGATTCAGAATCAAAAGCAAAATAATAGAATATCAGGATTCAGGACATGAACAGATGTCATGTGTTACGATTATGTGATTTTTTTTTCTTAGGGTTAATTGGATTCGTGCCACCGTTATTTCCAGAGTTCGGAGAAATGCCATTAAACTTCGTTATATTGGAAGCGTGCCATTACAAATCGCCTGTACGCCGAATCGTGCCATTATGGACGTCTTCCGCGCGCTAGGGCCCACCAGCAGCGTACCGTAGTCACGTATAGACCGTATTGCCCCCGCGTTGAACGCATGAAACCCGCGTTCGGCTAGAGTCGGACGGGTCGGCTCAGCTCTTTCCAAGCGGAACCCTAGATCCCCTTCCCCCCTCGGCGGCGGCGGTGGCGACTGGCGGTGGCGGCCGGCGGCGCTGAGTGGTGGAAGCAAGTGGCGTCGTCGACCGGGGGGTGCGTCTGGCGGAGGCGACCGGACTGGATCCCCTTCCCCCTGCGGCGGCGGCTGGCAGTGGCGAAGCCGACCGGCTGCGGCGACCGGCTGCGGCGACTGGAGGAGTGACGGAGATGGAGGACGGCGACGAGAGGTACGCATCCTGAGCCCATGAGTCTTACAGCTTCCGCTAGAATAGGCTCGGATTAAGGTCTCGATGTAGGGATGCAGCGATGTAGTGTAGATTTGCATGTAGGGATGCAGCGATGTAGTGTAGATTTGCGTGTAGGGATTTTCATCTTTGCAGCGATGCAGCGACCGTATGTCATCTTTGCTTGTTTGGCTTCATCTTGGTAGGGCGTTGATGTTCGCAATAGAGATTAAAGTGCAACCATTCGTGTGGACTGACAGTAGTGGTAGGAAATCTTACCGAAAAGAGACGATGTTGAACTGGGAAATGGAATGGGGATCTTTTTCTCTGGATTTGCTGATGACAAGCTTGCACACTGAGGTAAATTGGGGGAGTAATCAGGCTGCTACAATTTGGTTCTATGACAAGAGAGTGGGGGAGGATGTTAGATTAGAGAATGAGATTCAGATGATAGATGTGTTTGAAATGTATAAGTCTGAGATGAGGTGTGCATTAATAGTTTCAGTCTTTGACAAAGCAGTAGTAGATCGGGAAATTGAACGTGTGCTTGATGATTTACATCCATTATGTGTTCTGCCTCCACCTTATGAGCCACCTGAGGCTCAAGCACCTGAGGCTCAAGCACCTGAGGCTCAAGCTAACACACCTGAGGCTCAAGCACCTGAGGCTCAAGCACCTGAGGCTCAAGCTAACACAAGTGCTGGAGTGTCTGCATCTGAAGTGCCTGCAGGAGATTCTGAAGTGCCTGCAGCTACAGCAGAGGCAGATGCTTCAATACCTGACATATTTGACAATGAGGAGGAGTATGTTGGGGTGGATGATGAGCATATTTACATGCCAGTGCCACCTTCACAGCCAACACAGCCCACACAGCCCACATTCCCATTTGACAATGCTGGACCTTCTTTTGTTGATCCTGAGTCCGAGGTGAATGATGCAGATCCAGACGAGCTTCACGTGTTCCATGATCCAGAGAACCCAAAAATAGTTAAGGGTGCTCTATTTCCTGACATTGTGACATTCAGGAAGGCTGTGAGGCATTATGCCATTGTAAAGGGTTTTGAGTTTGCTGACTTGAAGACTGATCCAACAAGGTTCCTTGCCAAGTGTAGACACCCAGGCTGTCCATGGCGTATTCATGCTTCTAGGCTCCAAGATCAGAGAACAGTTCAGGTTTATTTCTTTCTAGGCTGTCCATCTGTTAGAAATTGCTATTGTCAGTGCTTCTATGCATATATGTGCTAATGTGCTGATGTTTGTGCAGATAAAAGTGCTACCTGCAGAGCATAATTGTCCAACCACCAAGCTTGTTGAAGGCAAAATGGCCACTCAGGGTTGGATTGCTGACAGGATATCTGAATGGGTGAAGAAGAACCCACAGAAGGGGCCAAAGGATGCAAAGGAAAAGGTGGAGTCTGATTATGGCATAACTCTGAAGTATTCCAAAGCATGGTCAGGATTGAAGGTTGCTTTGGATCAGATTCATGGTAAATATGAAGAATGTTGGCAGCTGTTGTATAACTGGAAAGCACAAATGGAAATAAATCAGCCAGGTAGCATCATAGAGGTGGAGGTAGAGAAGATTGGGAAGAAGATGCGTTTCAAGAGGATGTTTGTGGCACTAAAACCCTGTATAGATGGCTTCTTGGCTGGCTGTAGGCCATACATTGGAGTAGATGCATCTGGATTGAAAGGCAGGTATACAGGCCAATTGGCAAGTGCCACTTCAGTTGATGGCCACAACTGGCTGTTTTATGTGGCTTATGGGATTTTCCATTCAGAGACAGAAGACAATTGGGTCTGGTTTCTACAACAGCTACATAGAGCTGTAGGATGCCCCAAAGGACTAGTTATCTCATCTGATGCTTGTAAAGGGTTAGAAAATGCAGTCAGTGCTGTTTTTCCTACTGCAGAGCACAGAGAATGCATGAGGCATCTTTATGCTAACTTCCTCAAGTATTATCAAGGTGATGTGTTCACTGAGCACTTGTACCCTGCAGCAAGAGCTTACACTGAGTACCTTTTCAAATTTCACATAGGCAAAATTTATGAAGTGGCTCCTGATGCTATAGAATTTCTTGAAGAACATCACAGCAGGATGTGGTATAGGTGTGGTTTCTCTGAAGAAAGCAAGTGTGACTACTTGACAAACAATGTCTCTGAGAGTTTCAATAGCCAGATCAGAGGCCTGAAGGCCCTTTTAGTTCATGAGGTAGTTGATGGGATAAGAGAGCTAATCATGGAGAAAAGGTATCTCAGGAAGCAAATTTCAGAACAGATGGCTGATGGGATACTTCCTAATGTGATGAAGGAGCTGAATGCCATAAGCAAGAACCTGAGGGTTGTCAAGATAGTAAGAAGTGATGAGGACTGTGCTGAAGTGACTCTGGTGGATGATTACAACAACACTAGAAGACACTCAGTTGACCTCAAGAACCATAAATGCTCATGTAGGATCTGGCAAGTGACAGGCAAACCTTGTAAGCATGCTCTGGCTTGGATCTGTTCAAATAGAGGTGTTGCTATTGAGCCATTTGTCCATGATTATTACTCAGTTGCCAAGTTCAAGGCTGCATATGCCTCCAGAGTAACAACTATGCCAGATAGGTCCCAGTGGCCTGAAGTTGATCTTGGGTTCCAAGTTTGGCCTCCACTGCAGCAAAGGGCAGCAGGCAGGCCAAAAGTTCAGAGGATAAGAGGAGCACTTGAGAAAGGTGAACCAAAAAGGAAAGTGAGATGTAGCAGATGTAGGGGTTATGGTCACTTTGCCAAAACCTGTAAGCTAGCTGAACCTGGTGATGAAGATTATCCTACTGTACCAGAAACACCAAGCAAGAGGTATGCCATATATTTCCCTATTTTCAATGCAATTACTTTTGACAACAACACTATGTATGGCATCTAACTAATGTTTTATTTACAGGAAAAGGCAAGATGATGAAGCAGGACCTTCCAAAGCACCTAAGAAGCAGAAGAAAAAGAAGACGCCAAAGAAGAAGAAAGTTCCAGCAAAGAGAAAGAAGACACCTAAGAAGAAGAAGACACCCAGCAAGAAGAAGAAGGCTCAAGCTGCAGCTGCTCCACCTCCTAGAGCAGTCAGAAGCCTCAAAGATTGGCTGGGCATGTGAAATGTTGTTTGTAATGCTGCTGCTGTATCTCTCTGTGTAATGCTGTGAACTACTTCAAATCCAGCTGCTGCTGGCTGAACTGTGAACTTTGTGTAATGGCCAGCTGTGTAATAGCTGGCTGAAATGTTCAAGGCTGCATGCTAGTTGTGTGAACTCTGTGTAATGGCCAGCTGTGTGAACTCTGTGTAAGAAACCTGCTTTGGTCTGTGAACAATTATGCTGCTGTCAGATTTATGAATGTTATTAGCCTGTGAACAATTATGCTGCTGTCAATTATGCTTCCACTTTGTCAATTTAACTTGTACTGATTGCACCACATATTGGGTTGCATGCTGACAAGTTATCTCAATGGTTGTAGTGCTTCCATTCAATTGTTCGATTATTTGGCAACTGCAACAACTTATGCAATAATTTCTTTCACGGCTGGAATGAAAAGCAATTATGCAATCTATTAGGCCTGTAGTGACACAGTTGCATACTCCATGCATCCTACAAGCTATATAATTCCCAGGTTATTCCCAGGTTATTCCCTGATCAAGTTATGGAGCTTCCATTACACAGTATATATGATATGATCAATGTGCATTACACAGTCACATTACCATTGGTGCATTACAAGCATTTGAAACAGTCACATTGCAGCTACAAACCTAGGTTCACAGAAACTGCTAACACATTCACTTCCATGCTACATATGCTAGAATGGTCAAGAGTACACCTACAAACAAAGCTTTTACAAATGCCTTGTCTAGTACAAGCCCTTGTTTTCTTTCCAACTTCATGTCTCCCAACTGCACCTTCATCTCTCCCAACTCAACTTTCATCTCCAGCATCAGATGCCTCATCTCTTCTATTTCTTGCTTCAGTCCTCTGTCAGCTACTTCTACTTCCATGGTTTCATGTTCATCAGGCAGCAGGTGCTTCTGTTCTTTCTCTTGCAAGAAGTCCTTGTACTGATCCACCCACCAATAGTAGCCGCAAGTTCTGTTGTCGTGCTGACAAATTTTTGCATTGACAGACAGATGAGGCAACTAACCAATGCATGAGCAATCAGAAACATGACAAAGCCATTGACATCGAACTCACCTTAAAGTTGTTAGGACACTTGTAGAAGATCCAATTGAAAGTCTTGGATTGCTTGCTCCGGAGCTTAATCACAGGAATGCCGCATCGCGGACAGTCAATCAGCGGGAGGGGTTCGTCTTGCATCCTCCGGCTTGCTGAAGAAGACGCGGCCCCGCGCGGACTGCCTCCAGCCGTAAGCCTCGACATCCCTGCCGGCCGTCCCTTCCAGCCGGCCGCCCTCCACCAATCGCCGCCGCCGCCGCACGTCGCCGCCGCCGCGACCTAGGGTTAGGGTTCTAGAGATGGGGACGGAGAACTGGGGCGACGGTGAGCCGGCCGGACCCGAGTCGGGCATGTAACCAATGCAACGAGGGCAAATCTGTCCATACGGTCATTTTACGTGACTACGGTACGCTGCTGGTGGGCCCTAGCGCGCGGAAGACGTCCATAATGGCACGATTCGGCGTACAGGCGATTTGTAATGGCACGCTTCCAATATAACGAAGTTTAATGGCATTTCTCCGAACTCTGGAAATAACGGTGGCACGAATCCAATTAACCCTTTTTCTTATCCTTATAGAGGATACCAAGTGAGGAAGCTAGTCAATAGAACTGAACCACAGAAGTTCTTATACAAGTATCAGGAATTCAGGATACCAAGGAACCACACTATCAGTGTACTGAGTATAGTATTATCAGAATGGCAATTCTACAAACTTCGAACTAAACTTGGCACTCCATAGCTGCCAAAAAACTCATCAGACTGAAAGCAGTCTTGACCTTCACTTCAAATGCTGCATAAGTCACCTAATGGGAAGTATAAATCTACCAGTTAACTAGCCACAGAACTAATACAACGAAACGCCCCCATAAGGAGATTAGACCACTACAAAAATTTATGGAGCACCAAGCTACTATTGACAAGACTCCCACAATGGCACTAGGAATTCGAAATTTAAGGATCACTATGGTTAATCTGTGTTCGCAATAGCAGTAGACCCTCAACTACAAGCGCGTATCTGTAGATCAAACACCATAGCGATTGGGAAAACTGGAACCAACGAGAAATCAGATTGGGGGTGGCAATCTAAAGGGGAACGAGCAAGCAATCGAAGAGAGGACGAACTGGCAGGGGGGGGGGATGCTACTGAACTCCAGCACCATGCACTGGGTGGCGCGACCCGCCCGCCTGCTTTCTCGACCTCCACAGCGACGCGACGGGCTAGGCCACCGACGCCATGGCCTCATGGTCTGCCTCAACAGAGGCTGGCAGATCAAGGAGCCGCCGCCGCCGAGCCCGGCGCGGACGGCAACGGCGGGTGGCGGAGCAGATCGGAGAGCCGCGAGGATAAGGAATGGCGCATCATCAGTGAGGGGAGGAAGAGGGGCGGCGGCGAATCTAGAGCTAGGTGAGGAAGGGAGCGGCGGCGGATCGGGTAGGAGCGTGGAGGAGGAGCGGGTGCCGAGTATTGGGCCGGCGGGTCAAAGGCCGTTGCGGCCCAGGCCCAGGTTTTGCCAAGGGAGAGAAATTTGTGCATACCGTAAGCATGTATACCAAGTAAATTTGTGACGTGCTATAAAAAAATCGTGTCACTATTTTGTGCAACAATACTGTCATATATATGCACATCACTATTGTAAACACGCGTCACTATTTTGTGCATTAGTAGTGACGGCCTTATAAATACACGTCACTATTTTGTGCATCAATAGTGACACGCCAAAAATAGAGCCGTCACTGGTAATTTAGTGGTGACACGCTTTATTTACACGCGTCACTATTATATGTGCACAGAGCCTTGGCGAAAGAATTTGGTGACACGTTTTAATTCTGTCCGTCACTAATCTTATATTAATGACAGGTTTTTTATCCGTATCACTAATATGTGTGTTTCATTTGTCTGTTTCTGACGTAGTGCTACCTAGAAATTAGAACTTTCACCGTGGAAGGCACACAAGCTGTCATCTCCAAAGTCCAGGCTCGTCATGGGTTGAAGGATTTGCCTGCAGGACTTGCCCCTGCTGGCTGCTGCGAGGGGACAGTGTGAGGCACTAAGCTGGTGAATAATCTCGTGAAATCTTGATTTTGATTTTCTCATGAATCCGACAATCCGTAAATGTCTTTATGCTGCAATTTGTATTGTCTGTCTAATTCCTTTGCAATGTTCGATGTACCTGTGTAGGCTCGATTTCGTTTTCTACTATTGATCTATTGATGAAGAAATGTTACAGAAAGACGAGGATTAACCAAATTGGCACTAACTAGGTACTGCATTATTTTTCTGCAACTTTTTATCAAGTTCGTTGTACGTCTAAACTTTGAATTGAGATATACCCAAAGTCATGCTTTTTAATTGGTTATGTGCGCTATCACTCTTGTTACTACCATTTATCGAGACATGTGGAATATTTTTTGTGGTCTAGCCACTTTGAAAAGTAGCCCTAGACGTGAAAATATATTTGGTCCGCCACTGCGAGAGCCTCTCGTTCCAACTCAGGCTCCGTTTGGCACAACTTCAAGCAACTTCAGCTCATCCTGACAATACACTATTCATGCTACTGTTTATTGGAGCTGTTTTTCTCTCTCCTCTTCCCTTCTCTCACAGAACTGGGTGAAGCCACTATTTTTGGCTTCACCAGCTCCAGCTCCTTGCACACTGTAGCAAGGAGCTGAAGTCACAAGAAACTCTGCCAAACGGGGCCTCAACCTTCCCTTCCAACGAAGGAGCCCTCTTGCTCCACGTCGGTACATGTATGCCATGCTTTTTAATCCATAGATATGTGTTAGCGTGTTACATCATTTGCCTACAAAAAATTCTCGTGATGTATGTATAACGTCAATCTTAATAGGGGTTTTATAAGAAGTTACATCAACACTAGAGCATGTTTGGTTGGAGACTAAGATTGCCACGACTAACTTTAGGCAACCATAGTTTTCTTAATTGATGTTTGGTTCCTGCCACAACCTAGTCTGTCTAACTTCTTAGTCACTTGGTCCACATGTCATAGAGTCAAATTTCTTACCTAACTTTGCCTAAGGTTAGGTGGTCAATTTTGTAGGCACAAAAGTGTGACAAGAGTAACCTCAATAACCTTAGGCAAAAATGTGTGGCAAATGAATTGCTCAACCAAACATGCCCTAAATAACATACCACATTAGCAATTTTACTCACATGGTAAGACCATTATAAAGAGAGAGGATTTCATCCTATGCAAGGGGATTATGAAGAGAGAGGTTTCATCCTATGCGAGGGGATTTTATCCCTATAAAACTCGTCAGAATATATTTACCCAAATTCTCATACTTGATAACTGTGCATTGAGATTGGCGTAATGCTATATAACTGTGCACTGAGATTGGCATAATGCTATACTAGTATCTAGCGACACCTACAATCAATAGTTTAATTAATTTTATCATGCAATATGTGTGATAGTGTATTTAATTAGTATTGCAAATATTATTATTTTTAAACTAACAAAATATGGGTGATAGTGTATAATTAATTTATTTAGTATTGCCCATGCGCGACGCCCACTTGTCAGTGCCTGTTCCATGCCGCGAAAAGGCCCTGGGTCGTCACGTGCGCGTCGGTGCGACTACGGAGCACGCGCGTGCCCCTGTGCCCCACGGAGCAGCGACGCTACCTAGCCTCCACGTGGCGCTCTCACAGCCGTCCTTTAAAACCCAGCCGACGGGACGTCACTCCATCTGTCCCTCACGATCCCTGCGCAGTACTGAACGATGGGCCAAGGGATCCGCAGGTCCCAGTGGCCAGTGAAACAGGACCCGTCGGTGGAGGCGATGGGTGCAGGTACGCGTGCCCCGCGTCGCGTCCCGGCCACGTCAGCCGCGGGCACGCGCCGCGCGCGTGGCGAGCGGCGGCCGCGACTCTTGGCTCGCGGGTGACGCCGCGTGTGTCCGTCGATCCGCGATCGGACGCGCTGGGCTCTACCGACGGTTGACGAGGTGGGAACCGGCGGGATAGGTGGCTGCTTTACCACGGTCTGGAATAACGGTGAGGTCTTCGGTGCGTCCGTGCCTCCGTGCGGCGTTTTTCGCGTGGTGGCGATGGGTGGGCTGTATTGCTAAGCGCACACCCAAAAAGGTCATATGCCTTATAAAAGAAAGCTCCTATGCCTTATAAAAGAAAAGGGTCATATGAGTGTCATACAAGCATGAACCTTCAAAAGTCGGTTCCTTTTCGGCTCAAGATAGATCTCTTCCCCTTTTTTAGCTCAAAACCTCAAATCAAGGTGAACTAAGGCATGGTATTTATTTGGAAAAAAAATACAACCCAAGTTGGCCCAAAAACAAACATAGTAACTATTTCTTCATATTCTGTTCGCAACAAAAGATAGGCCATTTTGACTTTTTTGGTACTATAGTTTCTATTATTCATTAGATATACTATCTATGTTTATATGCACAGTAAAAACTACGCTCTACATTCTCTTTTGATAGACCTATTTCGTAGTGTCACAATGGTCAAGGAGAATGACCTTATTTATCATCTAATTAATCAAGTCATCATGTACCCTCGTTAGTGGAAACTATTTTCCTCACATCATCATATACATCCACTAGTTTTTTTCTAGAGGAATACTCTGCATTTGAACCGAAACATCCATTTGTGTCAGACCTGATATGACAAAATTGTCCTAACAAATAGGAGTATATATTTAGGAAAACTGAAACGCCTCACAATTTGGAATAGAGGGAGTGCATAGTAATTACATAGTTGATCTACAATATGAAGCACTAATATCTACTTTTGCATATGAAAATGATAACAAAAATATGAAATTACTAATTACGAAAGAAAAATCATGAGAAATAAAATTATTTTACTAGTATTTCTACGATGAATAGCTCTAATCAGCGTTCAAAGTTTAAACCATTTGCCTAAATGAAATTTCTCCCTCTGTCCAAAAAATAATGCAATTCTAGTACAGTATCATGTTCTAGTATCTCAAGTTTGACTAATTATAGATTAAAAATATCAATATTTATGATATGAAATAAATATCATTACAAATAAAAATTTTTATATTAAATTTATCTAGAGGCATAAATATGAATATAATTTGCTAAAAACTTGATCAAACATATATAGACCACTTAAATTGACACGCAACACGTAGTTACATTTTTTTTGGGGACAGAGGGAGTACATCTAGTTCTATGTAGGACATATGCTATAATAAACAATTCCACGCCAACCGTCATCTCAACTGATGACTTTGATTTTGCTAGTATGTTAAGGTCAATCTTTAAAGTACTCTGCCCGTCCGCCAGCCGAGTACGTTTCTCTTAAGAAGAAAAAAGTTGTAAACACCTTTTGCGTGAACCATTAGTTGTAAGAAGAAAAAGGTTGTTGTTGGGAATTCGCTAACACATGCATTAGGTTCCTCAATGAACATATAAAAATGTGCGGCCTACACCTACATGGTACTGGATTTTAATATTAACTAATCAAGAAGGGAGTCGCAGTCCGTACTTATTAGCTTAAAGCAAGTTTCACATAATCAGACAGTGATAGATTCCCAGGCACATTGTTTGTACCACATCACCGTTTCCGCGTCACGCGTAGGATGGCGATGGCTTAGCATATACTGGCGTTGCGGCTTTGCTAGTTAACAAGACTTTCTGGTTTGATCGATCCAACGAAAAGGTAGCCTTTAACTTATATACTTTCTCATAATAAAGTTAAATTTCATTTTTTTTTGTAAGACATAGACATAGACGCTCTCTCACACATGCACACTATGAATACACGTGTGCAAATCCAACCCCTATGAGTACCCTTCAAGAGATTGGATCGGCTATTCTGATCTTGAGATTGACGAAATCATCATAGACGCCTCACTACACCTACCACTAAAAGAATATCGCCGGTTAAATCCTGAAATAATATTCTAGAAAAATGCGACATTCGTGCCAAATCGAAGACTCAAACTCGAGTGGTCAGGTTACACCACAAAGAATCTAGCCAACTAAGCTACGTTAGTTCGCAAATTTCTAGTTTCATATATGTCTGAATTGTAATTAGTTTTCTCGCAAGGTAGACTTAGACCATGGACAAATTAATTTCAACCAGCTCATGAATATATTTGGATACAAGATCCTGCATATGAAGAAGTGAGTCTTACTTGGAAAAAATATTATATATTAGTAGATTTAGTTCAACTGGGTTTATCTCAAAGTTGACTTTAATTTGATTAGCTATATGCCATAACATGTCATTTACTCGATGAGTTTACTTGGCTGGCAGTAATTTTTGAGCTGCCAAGAATATTTATGTTCGAATTTTCCTTTCATATATAAGCATTATAAATAAAAATGTGCTATGCTAAAGAAAATAATAATTAAGCACACCATATCTTTTGCATGCATCAGCACATACCCACGGTCCACCTCTTTGCGCTTTTGCAGATAGGGGTCTCTTGCGCGACTAGAAGGGAGAGGAAGAATAAGCATGCAACGGACATAAGCTGGATGGGCCCCATCCAGCTATTCCCTATTTGGCCACTTTACGTCCGTCACTATTTGTATAGGAGTATGATGATAAGTGATATGGACATCGCCACATCGGCATCAAAAAATACAATATTTCCATTCGATGTGAAGATAATTTCAATTACAACATGGAATCAAGAACTTGCATTAGATAGTACATGAAAATTAAAACATAAGATTCATTAATTCATGATAGATGGTTCTACTTTTTATCTGAGCCGGACAAACACTATCAGATGTACCAGTAAAAGTAGTGAAATGCAAATGAAGTTTATATATTTTCTCTCTGTTTTGTTTAACTTGTTACCATATCCAACTATATCATGGGTAGCCAGTGTGTGGCACAAATATAGCCAACAAAAGCTTAGTGGCATCACAATCATGGCATCCATCCACACAATAAGTGCTCCACTCAAGCAGCACACCACCGCCCAGGCAATTCCAAGGCACCACCGCATCAAATACACCCTATCTCAAAATTTTACCAACAAATTTATAGCGACGCAACGTATCTCATTTTGAAATATCTGTTGGATTCCAAATAAAGCTAACATTTTTCCATTGTCAAAAAATGGAAGCAACATCCAAAATAATGCACTTTTTTCAGTTAGTTCGTTGATGTGGCATAAATGAAGTGTGTTTCCGCAGCTCTCCCATGGGCGCGTGTCTGTGTGCACATCCGGGGTGCGCCCGGGAATTTGTGCCCGCGGGTGGTTTCGGTTGCGGTTGCGGGGGCGCGCGGGTGAGAAACGGGGGAGGTGCAGGTGGGCGCGGAACAAAAACGACTGGCTGTCCGAGCCGGGGATGGACGGACGCCTGCCGCTTGGCTTGGCTCCTCTCCTCCTCTCCTCCTCTCCTCCTCTCGCCTCGCGTCGCTTCTCCCCCACTCCACTCTCCCTCCCCCCCACGCGGCGCGCCCTCTGATCTGATGCCGGGGAGGCCCTGATGGCGGCGGCGGGAGCGGGAGCTGGAGCGGGCGGCGCCGGGGGAAGCGGGGGCGGGGAGGGGTCCTCCTCCTCCCCGGCGGGCGTCGCGATCGGGCCCCACCACCACGGGTCCGCGGAAGGTGACCGCCGGTTACTCTTCGTCCTCTTCTTCCAGCCGTGGGGCCTGGCCTCCTCTCCTCCGTGCCGCTGGATGCCCATGCCATGGCCGGCGTGGCGCGGCGCCGGCGGTGCAATGTCGTGTGGCGGGGGAGCTGGGGTTGGTGCAGGGGAGCGGGTGGGGGTCTCCGTGGAGTTCGATGCGTGTCGGCAATCGTGAGGTTACAGGCGATTAGTTCGCGGTTCGGCTGCGGAGAATTTTGCCGAATTTGGGGGCTGGAATTGGGCCAAACTGCCTAAGAATTTGGCGCGTGCTTGCGACGATCCTGCACTGCTCCGCGTGCGATGGTCTGACATTGCTTTCGGCATTCGAGCAGAAGGTGCATCGATTGAGCTGAATTGAATTGGAATTCGGTGGGTTATGATGAGCGGTGCTTGAATTCGAGATAATTCGAGATCGTCGCTTCGTGTTGTCTCGGCCAGTCTGTTGTCTTTTCTTCTGTGTCTGTGGCTTCTATGCTGTATGTTTGTGCCATCGTGCTAGGTTGGGGCTATAAAACTTTATACTTCTTCTATGGTTTCTTCATCTGTGTGTCTTGGGTTCGAGGTAGCAACACTTGGGCATGCACCTGTAAGTATGGGAATCCTGGAAAAAGAAGAGCTCTGCACTCCCTGTTTGATTGCTGAAAGAAGGAAGTACTAAATATTGAAATGTGTTTGGTTATAGTTCCAGTTTCATGAATTAGGGGACAAACAGACAGATGCTTGACTTTTAGTTAAAGGTGTCACCCTTTGGTGGGTTTACTTTAGCCCTCCACTCAGAGGGCATGGTGTGCCCTGCCTTTTCAACTGTTGGATGTGGTGGTGATGGAAATTTGCCTCTTTTCAAGCATTGGGAGGACTGGTTGTCTCAGTTATGATACGAATCTCTGAATGCTCAGAACTAAGTTTTTATATATTATCATTTTGGAACAGAGTTGAGTTTGAGTTTAGTTTGTTTGTGAAGGTCCTTTTGCTTCCGATTATTAGTTGCACATTCACTTGTTAGCCTTTCTAGAACTTGGTAGGCATATGAGTGTGCTCTGTTTTTATGACCACTACTCAATGGTAAGTGCTCTCTATCATCTGTGCTCCATATTGGTCAAACCAGGTTGGTTTGGGTCAGAAAAAAGTTTTAAAGAAGCTTTGTCATTCTATCTGAATTGGAAATCTTTTCTTTTTAGTCTAGCATCTGACAGTATCGGTGACATGTTTCTTTGTCTTCTGGAGGAAAAGTCAAGACCTTTAGTCTGATTGATAATTTGTCTGTTTTGAGCGCTTGACATGTGTTGGTACCATGCAATTTTCTTATCTATAGCATCCCTTTTTCCATCTTCATATAATTAGTGGGTGCCAGAGTAATAAATTAGATGTACCTGTTTCAATGTGCCATTACATATTTTCAATGCAAACAAAGGAAATTTCGCAACGATGCCTTCCAAAAATTTCAGTACTTTGTTGACTAGCGTGTTGGACACCATTTCGTACGAATCTGATAAGGTATGGACATCCTATTAAGTTTGGAAATGGATGGCTGTACGCCAATATTATCTCTGGAAGTGTTTATGTGGAGTTGTTTGGCTTTTTTACCACATGTTGATGTTGTTTTCAGCTTGGTTCTTCTGAAGAATGAATTCTTCATGTGAATATATAGAATGATAGCTAATTGCTAAAGCGAATTTGTAATGAATTGCAGAGGCCATGTGGCAAATGACTTTAGGAGGAGGAGAATCTATGGAACATGGTCCCTTCCCTGAGCGAATTGGTGAGCCAGACTGTAGTTATTATATGAGAACTGGACTTTGTAGATTCGGGGCGACCTGCAAGTTCAATCACCCGCCAAACAGGAAGCTGGTACCCTCAAACTTTATCTTTAGTCTGTAATATATTGAATTTTGCTGTCATTTCTATATCTTGTTATATTCTAGACTTCTGGAAATTTACTTAGGCATTGTGATGTCATTACTTTCCATTTTTCCTGTAGCCCATTTGGCCATTGTTGCTATGTAGGTTCATAAGTTAATGTTTCTGCAAGGGTCTTTTGAGAGCTTTATGGATTCTTCCAATTCTCATCATTTTGTTTCCTACCATGTTTGGAAGAAACCAAATAGCCTAACTATGTTACTTAGGGCGACCAAAAAGCTGTTTTCTTCGAATTTTGATTGCTTCTGCTGATATTTAGTTGTTTGGCCGTGTTCATATGGACACGTCAAAAAATTATCACCAAGGAATCTTGCATGCATGGAGTACTAAATGAAGTCTATTTACAAAACCTTTTCACAGATGAGTGCAGTTTTACGCGACGAATCTAGCGAGCCTAATTAATCTATGATTTGCTACAGTAATGCTACAGTAATCATCCTCTAATCATGCGGTCAAAGGCCTCATTAGATTCGTCTCGCGAATTTGCCAGGGGGTTGTGGAGGTAGTTTTGTAAACTGGCTTAATTTAATACCCCTAATTAGTGGTCAAAGTAGGGTGCAAAAAATTTGCACCCCAATCTGAACACGGCCTTTGTTAAGGTGACATACTAAAGCATGGTACCTTAGTGCTGGAAAATCCAAACTCAACTGACATTCAATGCTGGGGATAGACCTAAAGTCTTTCATTCACTTCTTTTGCCTACGAATGAACCTTGAAGTTGTGATCCAGAATGCTGTCTATCAAAGTTTGGCTAGAATGAGTTCATTAATTTCTATGAAACATTTTTCCTTAATAATTGTCACCTGAAGAATGCAAGGTGATGTTGCAATGCATGATCTTCTTTTTTCTGTTACACATTCAAAATTTTCTATCTGATACTAGATGGTTATGCGTACACTGACTTAACTGGTGCACTCTTATAATAGATAACTTTTTTTGATGCATTGAGCCTGCCATATTACGTATGCTCTGCTAAATATCTTGGCTACTTAAAACACTCGAGTTGGTGGTGATGGTGTGCCTGCCATCACCACCATTCTGCCTGTAAGCTTCGCAATGCCTCCCGCCCTTGCCCCTGAGTTTATTGGGAATTTCTTTCTTGCTGTCTTTTTCATTTGCACATAACAGTAATCTTCTACATGTTTTATCATTTCTACTTCCTCTGTGGTCTTGACTTAAGTTACTTTTGGTTTAAATTAGGCTGTTGCTGCCGCAAGGATGAAAGGGGAGTATCCTTATAGAATTGGTCAACCTGAATGTCAAGTGAGTTTTTAGTCTGCCTAGATCATATTTTTCTTCATTTAAAATTTTGAAACCATGTGATGTATGATCGATTATAAATTAGCCAGTTTCCATAATACAAATATTTCTGATGGTCAGTGGCGGACCCAGGCATTTTCTAGAGCCTGGGCGAACATAATAACTAATAACAAATTCATACAATGCAAATATAGAGGTAGTATTGCGCGTGTATTAATAAGAGTGAGTGCGTGCGTGTGTGAGTGTTTACGTCTATACTTGTGTTTCGCAAAAAAAAAAAAAATTGATCATCATGCAACACAAGTGGTAAAAGGTGGGAACCCTGCCCTCAAATGCTTTGGAACTTGCCCCTACGCAAGCCAGAAGGGGAGTTCAAGAATTAGGGACATCACGATTCTCTTGATCTATGCTGTTATACGAAATGGAAATGTTGTGTTGGGATGCTCCACACGAGTTCAGTGGAAATGCTCGGAGAGATAGCTTGGCTTGTACAAGTTTATGCTTACAAGCTGTTAGCTAGATGAAACAAATGTATAACTGGTACGATCACAATACATGCATATAGTATTTCCGTATAAACTTCAGCTTTACTTGTGCAACTCACGGAGGAGGAGCCCAGGCAGGCGCCCAGGGTCGCCGGGCCCTGGGTCCGCCCCTGCTGATGGTTGTCATCAATCTTAAGTTATATATGGTCTTTCAATGCTGTTCCTAGATGATTCTTTTTGGCAGACAGGCAGGCAGGCAGACAATTTGCTTGATTTGCCTGCTTAGACAATAGAAAGTAGCTTTAAGTAATGATTGTACAAGAAGTATCCTTGTTCTCCTTTCTCACATCTGCACTACAATGTTTTTTTGGTTATTTGGTAAGAGGAACCCTAGTTTTTGTTATTGCAGATGTAACCTGAGGGGTTGAGCTAAGTGAATGACATGATCATTTACCTGTAAAAGCCAAGCTTCTAATAATGCTTGTAGATATGGATTGGCTGTTGATCAAATTCCGTGCTCCAATGATCTATAAAACATTATCTCATTTTGAATTCTTAATCCATAGTAGTCTATCTGCTTTCTCTCTTCATTTTTTTATTTACCTTCCATTGCTATGAGTTAAAATTGTACTTCTGTTTTTGAACTTAGTAAACTCCCAATCCCCCGCATTGCTCTGGCCACTATTTTGACTAGATTTTTGGTGGAACCTATTTTGACTTGATTGGCCTTTCCATCTGGGCGTAGACGAATTATCGTCGTAAAAATTTGTAATATACTTGATTCATTTACAGTATTATCTGAAGACCGGGACATGCAAATTTGGAGCAACATGCAAGTTTCATCACCCCAGAGAAAAGGCTGCAATTGCAACGCGAGTACAGTTGAATGTTCTAGGTTACCCAATACGGCCGGTTTGTTCTGAAATTCCTTTGCTTTTAGTTGTTGCTCAATTGCACATTGTTTAACAATAATTGCTCTGAAGTCTCTTAGCTTGTCTGCATGATTAGCTTTCATTTACTTGCAGTTTATTACTGCAGAATGAGAAGGAGTGTGCCTATTATTTGAGGACAGGGCAGTGCAAATTTGCAAGCACATGCAAGTTTCATCATCCACCGCCCTCAAATACGATGGTTGCTGTACGTGGATCTATTTATTCACCTGGGCAATCAGCAACCTCTCCTGGTCAACATACTTATCCTGGGGCTGTGACTAATTGGACATTATCAAGATCTGCATCATATATTGCAAGTCCTCGGTGGCCTGGTCATTCGGGCTATGCACAAATGATTGTTCCACAGGGCCTTGTTCAAGTTCCAGGGTGGGGTCCTTATACTGTATGTTCTTTAACCCTCTCTCTTCATACTTTTTTTTCCTCAAATATGCAAGAGAACTGCATATCATTGCATTAAGATAGAAGAAAAGTGAAAATATCCATACAACACACACACACACACACACACACACACACACACACACTTGCCCCTAAGGGTTCTTAGATTACATTCGCGCCTGGAAGCTACACTCAGGTCTCAGGATGACCACAAGCTACTAGGCTTTATCCGCCAGCAGGTCCAGCTGCGAGCCTGCGACCAGGGTGTTTAGCCCCTTAGTGCCTGCCAATATCCATAGGTCCAGTTCCTCCTTTGCAAGAAGAATAGATCGGTCGAGCATGGGGGAGGTATTATTGAATACAACGTCATTCTGTGCCTTCCAGATTGTCCAAGGCCCCAAAACGACCAACGTGTTGAAACCCTTCTGAGCTCCTGATCCAACCATGCTACTTGCTTGCTGCCACCAACGGAAGAAATCTGCACCGTTCTGTGGTGTGACCTCCTGCAGCCCAACCATGCTGAGCTACGTTACACGGATACGTGCAGGAGGTCACGTATCGCGTATCCGACACGTTTCGGATACGGATACGCCTCCGATACGCGTTGGATACGTATCCCCGGAGTATCGGAATTTTTATTTTTTTTGCGAATTTCGGATACTTGGGCTGAGACGTCTCGGCCTCGCGGATACGGCCCAGCCCACTAGAAACTCCCCTGTTGCCCTAGCACACGCCCGCGTCGCCCTTTCTCACGCCCGCGCCGCCCTTCCGCACGCCCGCGCTGCATCTCCCGCTGGCCAGTGCGCACCCGCCGGCCGCCGGCCACCAGAGCGTGCGCCTCCGCTCGCCGGCGACGAGCCTGCGCCCCTACTCGCAGGCCGGCGGCTGCCTGCCCGCCATTGACGAGCTGCCTGCCCCTGCGCGTGGATCCAGTGAGTTAATCCCCTTCCCCCTCTGGATCTCTTCTTCTTCCTCGATTCGTTGCCGCTTGTTGCTTGATTTCTTTGCTCCCCACTTCGTCTTCCTCTTCCCATTCTCGATCTGCAGTGGAGTTAGTGGTTGACTGAGTTCTTGTTGCTTGATTACAGTAGATGGCGTCTCCAAATATGAGTGGTGCTAGTGCAAGTGCTAGTCCTAGCGTAGGATCTGCAGCTACAAACACAACAGATATCAAGGCTCCACTTTGGGATCATGTCACCATTCTGGAGAAGCCTAAAACCGGTGGAGGAAATGCTTTGTGGCGCTGCAATTACTGTCCAACTCAAAAACTGAGTAGTTACACTAGAGTTGAAGCTCATTTGCTGCAGAAGGGAGGAAAGGGAATAGGAAAATGTCCTAATGTTACATATTCAATGCTTAGTGAAATGAGGAATGAAATCGAAAGGTGCAAGAATCTGGTGAATGCCTTTAAATTCAGACCTGCATTATTATTATTTTTTTTGTTTTTTAAATAGTAAACGTATCCGCGTATCGGGTTTTTTAGGAAATTGCCGTATCCGCGTATCCGTATCCTTCCGATACCGATACACGTATCCGTATCCGTGCTACATAGCTGAGGAGACGGTGCCAAAATTGCCGTGCAAAGACACATGATGATAGGGTTCTCTCTTCATACTTCAAAAGCACTTCTTTTTTTTGTCAAACCTCTATTCTGTTGATCTATGTTGATGCATGTTATGTGTTCCCTCTATATTTATTATGCTGACACAGTGGCACTAATACCAATGGCTTTATGTAACAAGGCAGTTTTCTGTGAAATGCTCATCATGCACTACAACTTGGCCACCATTAGTTGACCTCCAGTGCATTAGAGAGAACAATTTTTTATTTTCTACCTAGGAACTGGTAAATACTTCTTTTTGTCACACCTCCCATCCAACCTTGTTTAACATGCACTGAACTATCCCACTTTCCACCCATCTGGTACAATCAGAACATTTGACTCGATTCATCTAACCTACCCAATCCAACGTATTTATCATTCATTCCATCCTGTTGAACTGCGCCTATCCCATCTAGTGTGATCTACTTGCAGTTGGGTCTGCAAACTGGCCTGACTTACTGAATCAGTGAAATCTGAGTACACACATGGTACACCCCTACTTCCTGACTTGAATTGCAGATAAGTCTGAGTTGATACTTCTCTTGAGCCTACCTTGTGATCAGAAGCAATTCCATGCCGCATGCAATATCTTTTTGGGACATGTTCAATTCAATTTTTTTTTACTAGCAGTTTTTGGTATTCCTCTTATGGAACTTATACATGATCAGCATTTTATTTATTCCTCTTAGGCACAAATGGGCTCATCTTCTCCAGATGACCAACAAAGAACACCTGGAGCCACTCAATACTACACTGGCTCACATCAAAGTGAAACAACTGGTATGGGTGAACATGGAATGTATCCATCATACCAAGCAGGTTCTGTTCCTGTTGGAGTTTATGCAGTACAAGGCGAGAACATATTTCCTGAGAGACCTGACCAGCCTGAGTGCCAGTTCTATATGAAAACCGGAGACTGCAAGTTTGGTGCTGTTTGCAAGTTTAATCATCCTAAGGAGCGGCTGATTCCTGCTCCAAACTGCGCATTGAGTCCATTAGGTCTTCCACTTCGCGCGGTAATGTTGTTTTTTCATGTTGGTATCGCCCAGCAGAAATTATGAAACTGATTCCATTTGATCTTTTTTTTTTAAATGCAAATTTCCTGTATGTATGTTCTATTATTTTGGTCCTTGTAGATTGGGTAAATGATATGATTTTGGGGACTAACCCTTTAAAAAGTATTGAGAACTAACAACTGAAGATGGATTCAGATGTTTGTGGAAGTTTGCTTTGGTCTTTATTGCGTGAAATGATGCCGGTGTGAAGATGGACTGACATGACAATGACATTGTGTTAAATGAAGTTAAGGTGCCATAAAGAACGTAGAGATGCAAAACAAATTATATGGTGTCAATGGATTTCAATTTTAGGAACTGCTATGTCTTTTTCTATGTTACCAGTTGTGCTATATTTTGGTTGCAATTAGAGTTTATAACTCAGTTGTTTATGGACTGCTTCAGCGCATTTCCCATGTAGTGTGCAGTAGTAGCAACTTGTCCAACCATTCCTCTAAGTGCCAGTTCTAATATATGAGTCTGTTGCCAATTAATTATCTTCTCTCATGTTTACCGAAACATTTGGTAAGCAATATTGATTGCATGTGGGACATGTTTGCCACTGGATTTTGGTTCTTTACATGATCTGTTTTTAGTGTTATTCACATTTTTTGGAATGTTTAAGTTTTCTGCAGGTAAAACCTGTGCATTTTGTGCTAACCACCTTTTTCCTTTTTTTACTGCTAACAGGGAGAACCTGTCTGCACTTTCTATTCTCGTTACGGCATCTGCAAGTTTGGTCCAAATTGCAAATTCGACCATCCTATGGGAACCGTTATGTACGGAACTGCAACCTCACCGATAGGTGATGCACCAACCATGCACTACCAGTTGGCATCCTCACCAGGGCATTCTGAAAGATTGCTCGATGGAGGTTCTGGAAGGTCTCATAGGATTTCCCAATCTGATTCCCAGCAAATACCCTCCGGCAATGGAAGCACTGAGAGAGAGGCATCATAAGCCGCCCTCCTCAGCCTCCCTTCATGCTTATTCCCATTCTTGTCTCTTCAGTAATTATCTCCCAACACATTCAAAGAGCTGAAGCTGTACAGGTCCTTGCCCATCCTCCCTCTTTTGTCTTGAGCTTCTGCATTCCGGTGCTTGGCCATGTATCTCACTCAGGCAGGAAAAAGTTCTTGCTTACCCCACCCTGGTGCCCGTTTGCCCTCTGAAAATAAATGGGGTAACCATTCTTATTTATCCGTACCGTATACACACACAAGATACACTCACTCCCTGATCCCTTTGTTGTAGTTATACAGGTGACCTGTGGTGGACAAAGCTTACCAAACTGACTGTACTGGGGATGCAACATCTCTTCCTCTCTTCTTTCTCTTTCTTCCTTTTTAGGCATTGGGGGTGCGAGGGCAGGACGTGCTGCTTGCGCAAGTGTGCATGTTGAAAACAGCGGAAATAATAACCCTGCCTTCTACGTAATAATTGTAATCTGTGTATTACCCACTGAATTATTCCCTCAATAAGAGACGCCGAGTGCGGTTGCGGCCTGAGCCACATCATCCAACCATGAATTTTGTTCATCAATCGGCCAGCTTCTATTGGTGTTTCTTTGAGACCCGATGTGATCTTGCATTTGCATATACTTTGCTGTGGTATTTAAGTATTTAATTCAGCACGTCTAAGAATCAAACTTTGTACAGCTTGGTGAATGAATTGTCTTTTGACGTGAAGCAAAACAAGATGAAGCAATAGCTAGCCTAACGTTGGAGCGGTTTGCCTCAAGTGGTGATTGCCGGATGCAAAATCTAACAGCAAAGAAGCAATAAAAAGTTTTTTTTAGACTGAAGAAGCAATAAAAAGTTGGCATGTGCTCTACTTGTCAGACGATGTTGGCATGGGCTCTACTTGTCAGACGATGTTCTGCTAGGTAATACCTTTTTGGTGGGCCCTACCCTGACATGGCAATACACATTAAACTTCCATGTACATTAAACTTCCATGTATGCTCAAAGGCTATGTCACAAGTAGCGGTGGTTTCACGGGTAGATAGTGCACCCTGCAGAGGCGGTAAATGCCTCATCTGACAAAAGCCACAACAGCTACTGAGGCTCGCGTAGGAAGCAAAATTCGTAGCCTGGTGTTCAGTTCCCCAAAAATTTTTCACCAAAATTTTTTCCAAGAGAATCTTACATGCATGGAGTAGTAAACGTGTGTTACTGTGTTAATGACAAAACCCATTCTATAACCCCAGGTAACTTTTCGAGACGAATTTAATGAGCCTAATTAGGCCATGATTTGCAACAGTGATGCTACAGTAACCATCCGCTAAACATTCACTAATCATGGATTAATTACCATCATTAGATTCGTCTCGCGATTTCCAGACGAGATCTATAATTAGTTTTATTATTAGTCTACATTTAGTACCCCTAAATGGTAAGATTCTCTTGCAAAATTTTTCACCAAAATTTTTTCACCCAATTGAACACCCCCTCTTTGCAATGTCATTTTGATGCAGCGGTCATAAAGTGAAAATTACAGGTATGGTGCCTTACAGGGGTCAACGTTGGAAAGGCAAGTGGCTTGACTTTTTTACGTGGTCTGCAACTTGTTTAGTTCGGAAAGTAGAAACTTGCCGAATCATAAAAATGAAATGTCGAAAAGGGTATTCGGATACTAATAAAAAACTGATTACACAACTCACTTGAAAATTGAATTTCGAATCTATTAAATCTAATTAATTCATCATTAGAGATTGTTTACTGTAGCACGACATTGTCTAATCATGGCTTAATTAGGTTCGATAGATTCGTCTCGCGAATTTAACTGAGGTTACGGAATGAATTTTGTCATTAATCCATGTTTAATACATCTAATTAGTGTCCAAACATTTGATATGACGGGTAAACGGTGAAAACTTGTCGATATAAGAAGACTTAACAAGGCCGAAGTCCAATCCTGCTAACCGGCCGAGAAACACAACACATGATTTATCTTGTGTTATTATTAGGCAAGCGTGTTTTGCCGCATCTGCCGTGGCCTGCTGCCCTCGTCTTCAATTTTCGCCATAAGCGTCTGTGCCGTGGATTCGCGGTGCATTTAGATCAAACTCCCGAAGATTTTTACGATTTTTCTTTGAAAACGATACCGGATACGAGCTCGCTATACGCTTTTTGTTCCCTGCGCGCGCTGCTGCTGCCGTGACAAGCCGACACGTCCGTCCGGCCGCACCACCGTCCAAATCCCACGCGCACCGCATCCTCCGCCCACCCTTCCCCAGAGATGCCGCCACCGCCACCGCCCCCACGGCTCTAAACCTCGCCGCCCCATTTCAGCAGCTTTGCCACCACCGCCCACTCCACCACACTCCACTTGCACGCGCACTCTCCCCGCTCCCCATGGCCTCCCACCTCCGCCTCCACCTCGCCGCCCCGCCGCCTCTCCTCCCCCGCCGCCGTGTCCGCCTCCCGCGGCCGCCCAGCGCCTCCCCGAGCCCAGCCCGGGCGCCGCTCCTCCCTCTCTTCCCCCGCCTCCTCTCCCGCGCCGCCCGTCCCGTCCGGGCCGTTGGGGGTGGCGCGGAGGAGGGCGCGGGCGCGGGGCTGGCGGAGGGGGAAGGGGAGGCTGGCGGGGCCCCCGGACTCGTCGGGGAGGACTCCGCAGCGTTCCGGCTCGGGGACCAGAGCGTGGCGTCGTGGGCCTACTTCGCCGCGATACTCGCCGCGGTGCTCCTGGCGCTCAACGTGCTGTGGATCGACCCCGGCACCGGGGTCGGGACTAAGTTCCTCGACGCCGTCGCCTCCGTCTCCGACAGCCACGAGGTATGCGCGCGCTTATATTCGCAGGGCTTTCGGCTTACTTAAGTGGAGAGGATTTCGTTCAATATTGTGGTGTCAGCCTCCTGCCTACCAATCCAGTTCTAGTGTTGGTCATGGATTCATGGATTAGGATAAGCCTGGTGTGCTTTCGTCGGAACCACCAAGACTTTTGAGATTATAAATTCTTGTAATCTACATGAGATCCAAACAGGGCCGAATTTAGATAATGGCTATAGATTATAAGAATCTAGATTATAGATGATAAATAGCTGAACCGTTTGGATTTCTAGATTATAAGGTGGTTAGAGGGTTGGTTGTGTGTATAATCTCAAAATAGCTGGATAGAGAGAGATTGTGGGATTATAAGAATCTCGGTAGTTGGATTCTATAATCCACTCCATAATCTAGGTTGTTTGGATGGATTATAGATTTATTTTATTATCTGGTTTCCATAATCTTTAGCCGATTCAAACACGTAGTCCATTACTGGTTTAATTATTACCTAACTATCCTTTCTGTTCATGTACGTTGTGACAGGTGCTCAATTTTGAATCCTCCTTTATGAGGAACCAACCTTTTTTTTGTGCTGATATATAGCTCCTGAATGTGATGCTTGGAGTCCATCCCCTGACTCTTCTATTCTACTAGCTAATTTAGCTACTGAATACTGATATAGGTTAGAATTCAAGAACTAAAATGATGCATCCCAGGATTTACGTGGCTGCTAATGTTGAACTTGCATAAACTTTTAATGTAAGCACAGACGGTTTACTTCATTAAAATGTCTGAAGGTTTTCTTTCATGCTATGCAACTCTGCTTAGTCAATATGCTCGACAAATTTGGGGTGGCAATTAGTTAACAGTGGATTGGAATACGAGCCAACACCAAGAGTGCTAACCAGCTACGTTCAGTTATGAGCACAATTTTGTCAGCAAGGAAGGGTAGCTGGGTTCCATGTAGCTAAACGGACTGAAACCCATTCCATAGGCTATTGATTCACTGGTCGTGAGGCAATTTGTGTGAACCTTAGCAAACTTGATCCTTTATAATATATAATGAACCACATGCTTCTTAGAATGGTTATGATAATTTCTGAGCTTGCACATTGTGTAACTATGTAGAAGATTAGTATCTTTTTTTTTCCAAAAAAAAATCTATTGTCATTGTATCTGAAAGAGAAGATCCTCCATGTTGTCAATCTTTCCAATGCAATAATAACTGCTCAATACAAAGCTTCTTTTGGCATGAGTTACCTAATTTTTTTTCGAACACTGAGTCACCTAATTGAACTTTCCACTTTTCAGAAACCAAATATGGGTGTTCAACTTAATTCTTTTTAATGTAAACTAAAATTATCCCAGTCATTTCTTTGATAGAATTTAATTGATAAGATATTCCTATGGGCAAGCATGCTTGAAAAAGTTATCTTCCCCATCTCTGTACCCTGCTGCAGCTTCACTGCTCTGCCTTTCTTCCATTAAGTAAGAGAGCTCTTGTCATGCCCCCTTTTTCCCTTGGTTTTGATGGAGTTGCTGTTGAGAATTCCCATCAACAAAGTTATGGGCCTCCCTGCCTACTCTAGTGTTATTGACTGTTCTTGAGTTGGCAGCTGACATCATAAAAGCACACCACTATCTTGTTTTCCTGAAAATCTGTTGTCTTCTTCCCCCACCTCCATGTCCATGGTGGTCTTATGGCAAGCACAACTTCTTGGGGGATAGTTATTCTCACCCTTCCACTGTGCCAGCTATCGTAGCGCTAACATTACATAACAATCCACTAACTGATGCCTGCTGTTACCTTTTCTTGTTTTCTCCTGGGTGGTATGCTGCAATCAGGTGAAAGACAATATCCTCTCTTCCATTCCACCCAGGGGCAGAAAATATCATTTCTGAAAATTCCGTATCAGTGGCAAAAGCTATCAGGAAGTCTAATGGCAATGGCAATGGCCCTTTGGGAGGTGTTTTCCCCTCCTTCATGGTATTGGAAAGTCAAGCTCATTACGCAGGTTGTCAGTGGCAAGGGTACTGATACACCTGTTTATGCCCTCCCATATCCAGTTTATGCAAGGGTGTCAGATGCAAGGGTATCGACACACCTGTTTTTGCCCTCCCAGATCCTGTTTACCTTGGATTGCCCACAGACATTTGATAATCATGTAGACCTGATAGTTTTGGTAGGAGATTTGCAGAACTCGAGCTTCTTGGTTCTTGACATGTTAATCCTTAAGTGTTTAGGAACAACCGTAGTTCTGTTCACAATGTTTTGGGACATTATAGTTCATACTCAAGGTGCTTTTTATGTTCTTTTACTTCTTATTTTGTATTCATTATTTTCCTTCTTTCAGTTCTTGATGGATTGAATTAATTTGATGTCCTGTATGGTGCTGTGATACTGTTTGGGGGTACTTGTTACCTTGGCTAATTGCAATTATTTGTCAATAATCAAATACATGAATACACTCACCAATCCAAAATCATTTCAGGTTGTTATGTTGCTCCTTACCATCATTTTTGCTGTAGTCCATAGTGGTATGGCAAGCCTACGGGAAAGTGGGGAAAAAGTAATAGGGGAGCGAGCTTATCGCGTAATGTTTGCTGGAATCTCACTGCCTTTGGCAGTTACTACTATTGTGAGTGCTTGGCATTTTGCTCCCTCTGATAGATGGTACCGCAATATGATTGAATTTCAGTGCATCTTATTACGCAGTTGTATCTTGTTAGGTATACTTCATAGATCATCGCTATGACGGTATTCAACTGTGGCAAGTTCAGGGCATCACTGGCATCCATGAACTAGTTTGGTTCTCATCATTCATCTCATTCTTCTTTCTTTATCCATCTACTTTCAATCTATTGGAAGTGGCAGCTGTGGACAAGCCCAAATTGCATATGTGGGAAACTGGAATAATGCGTATTACCAGACATCCACAGGTGGGTGTTCTTTGAAATTTTTCTATAAAGTGCATAGCATTTTACTATACCTTTGACTTATAGCATGCCTTCATTTATTGTATAGATGGTTGGCCAAGTAATTTGGTGCCTTGCTCACACTCTATGGATTGGCAACTCGGTTGCTGTCGCAGCCTCCGTCGGACTGATTGGCCACCACCTGTTTGGTGCTTGGAATGGCGATAGAAGACTGGCGTCACGCTATGGTGAAGCTTTTGAAACCCTGAAAATGAGAACAAGTGTTGTTCCTTTTGCTGCAATCATGGATGGACGGCAGAAACTACCCAAAGATTATTACAAGGAGTTCTTCCGGTTACCCTATGTTGCAATCACAGCTTTAACCTTGGGCGCATACTTTGCTCATCCCTTGATGCAAGCATCCAGCTACCAACTTCCCTGGTAGTACTATACATTGCTGTACATATGTTTATTACTGGAAAGCATGTCCACGGAGAAAAAAGTTAAGAAATGCAAGTTTTGTGCTCCTCCAGTATACTTTGATGAACACCATGATCTTATACATAACTATTGATCTGCTCTATCATCCTTCATTGAGTTGGCGCACCTTCGCCCCGGCAGATTCCTGTAGGGTTGACATTTGGTGGTGTCACCTGTTGTCGGTTCAGTTGCTGAAGGTGTTGGTCACAGGTGGCTTGGTAAGCAGGATGAAACCCAGGAAATTCATGTTTTGCTGAGCATTCAGTTCTTTGCAAGGGTGCTGACTTTTCTGAAATGTTGTTGACATGAGAATCTTTATACCTCCCAATACATAACTGAGCTCTAATATAAAGGATAAATATGCATGTCAAGCTGTCGCCGCCGCCATCAAGCCCTTGTTTCCACTGCTGTTCCCCCTCCCTTCCCACCTTCGGCAACTCATCGGAGACAAGAGGGAGCAGGGATTCATCTTTTTAATAGTCTTTAATAGATCAAGTTCAAATTAAGGTTAGGGTCTCTTCCTGTCGAGTTTCTTGGTATTGGAGATTTGCTTTCTTTTTTTCCTTTCTGACAATGGCGAGGAGGCAGAGTGAATTTGGTTTCTCATGCCAACTCCGATGAAGATGATGTCAGCAACTACGGTGGCATCAGCTTTCTTGACATGATGGCATGAAGAACTAGGTTTTTGAACAACGACATTAAGGTGGGGATGATGTTGCCGTCGTGGATCTGGACAAGATGAAGAACCAATGAGGGTAAGGGCCTCTTTGGTAGAGCTCCACCTGATTCTGATTCTCTATGGGAGCTGATTTTTCGAGAGAAGTGATTCTGTGGCTGAAAGTGATTCTCTAGGAAAAATTCTCAAAATTAGGATGGAGAATCACTTCACAGAATCAGGAAAAGCTACCTTTTTCAGCCCCCACCCCTTAGTCCATTTCAGAAAATCACTTCACAGAATCAGCTGAGAATCACTTCTCGCTGAAAAACTGTTTGGCAGAGCTCCTGCTGGATTCAGCCGAGAATCAGCTCTGGGAGCTCTGCCAAACAGGGCCTAAATCCGCTCCTCAGGCCGATTACATTTGGTTTTGAGTTGGAAAGACCGGGTCGGTTTTCCTATTCTTTGTTGACAGAATGAAGAAAAAGGAAGACAAAAAAGCAGAAAAAGATTGTGCTCAATCTCACCTACAAGAATACAGATCGCCGTTCTTTGAGCACATATTCTCAGCCTGTTTGCTGAGTGTTTGTCTGTACGGTCATTTACATGATTTTCATATAGGTTTGGGGTTAAGATTTCGACCTATATATTGCATGGTACCATGAAGATAAATAGCGGTTTGTGAGTACAGTTGTAATCTTTGTATTATAGAGTGTAACGTGGGGCTGTACTCTGCTAAAAAAACTGAGCTCTAATATAGTCTATCCAAAGGGTCGGTGGCATGCCGGTTCATGTCAATTAGGGTGTGCATGCATATATGTTCACGCAGAGCTTATCAGGGACAATCAAGAAAACTGGGTTTGACAAGAGGGACTGCTCAAGAACCTACGCAATGCATTGAAGGAAATTTTAACATATTCATGCAATAGCTCGTTAGCATCTTATGAGAAAGTTGGATAAGATTATTATATCTCAAATCAATGAGGGCATGTCATCTTTTAATTTATATATCCATTATGCCTCTATAATTCTTGCTGTTTGCTGCCAGAACTATTCAATTTTCTAAAAATGAATATGGCTGATACCCAAATACATGTGCATTATATTAACATAAACATGATGAAAACACAAATTTTGAGGGAGGATAAAAAAATAGCTAGCATCAAATTATTGTCTCTCCACCTTATTCGGGCTGGGTGGCGTGTGTTGGCACTCCTTAGCCTAACAGATAAATCCGCAAGCGTATGGATACCGATGTAGCTTTCACTTGTGAGTATTCTAGAGTATCGATTTCCACAGGGAACGCGAAGTCTACTACTTCTAACTTGTTCATCCAGAGATGGATGGTATGGGCGATGACGAAGAAAGGGAAGAGAAAAGGTTGAGTGGGTAGAGAGGGTGCTCGAGAGATAGCAATGATCTTTCGAACTAATCAGGCAGATCGATTCTTACTCACTATTGTTTACTTCGGGCGCACGAGACGGACCACTTGTAGAAAGGGATGAGAAGGGAAGTGGTGCGCCTATCCCTAAGTCCTACAAGTCAGAACTGACGTGGTGGAATACGTCGACTAGACAGGGCTGTCACCACATGTGGCTATCACAACTATCCGTTGACTGGATGCAAACCAAGGTAATAACTAGTCTAGACACCACACCTACATTAGCAATTACTACTTTACTCTTGCGCAAGAATAAAGCATTCACGCAAAGCATTACTACTAGGAATGAACAAGGAACCTACAAACAAGGCAAGTAAGTAAAGATGCTTGATTAATCAAAGGAGATCAGAGTTACCCGACAAGACCCGGATGTTACTCGAAACTGAGTCGCATCCGTCGAGGCACAAAGTGGAAGAGGGGCCGACACTCTGGCTCCTCCCCGGCACTCTCACCTCGCCTCTCTCCCTATTTTCTAAGACTAGTATTGCAGGAGCGCTTTGCCTTGCCTTCTCTTCTTTCTTGTGTGTCTCATCTAATGGCTGAATGCCACCTTATATAGTGCTACGAAGAGGAGGGGGTACTTATAGCTTGAGGTCAGTACAACAGTTGCAATGGGCCCAGGTCGGCCGACTTGGTGGGGTTGGCCGACACCGTCCGATGCACCACCTTGATCAACGCTCGGCGGGGATGCAATCCCGGAGTCGGTAAGATCATTGGCTAGGTCGGTAAGTTGCCGTGGCCGTTACTTCATAGGGTCGGCCGACCTGGACCATGCCGTCCATTGCAATGACTCTTCAGGTGGATGGTCTTGATGATGCTCGGTGTAGAAGGGTTTGTGTCTTTGGTGTCCAGGATCTGAGTTGTGGGCCCATGGATCCAAGTGCACTTCATTTCAATCCCTTGGATTTCATCCACTCTTCTTTAATGGAACAGATGTCCTCTGGGTGTCCTTCTTTGCATGAACCTGACCCTTGGCTGTGGGGAAGCACATGGGCAGGTTGGCCGACCCCACCAGGCTGGCTCAAACCAGCCTAATTTTGTCTGATGAGATCCTTCATACAAATATTCACCAAAACTATATGGAACTTGTTAGGTAAACCCTATAGCTATGGTATGATCTCCAATTATACAAATTTTAGGTATAGTTGGGGTCGGAAATGAATAGTTAACGACCACCGATAGCATGCACGGGTGGGAGGAGTTTTCCACATCCAAATAATTGTAAATACATGTAATGTTTTTGAACCATGAACATATCTCAGGTCTTAAAAACTCGTGAATTTCCTAGAGATAGTTTGGGACATGAGGAATTAAAATAAAATACTTGTATCCGATGAAATTCTTAATATAAGTTCCTTACAAATGGGCCCATAAAAGTATGGAAAATTCCTAGAAGAATCTTATTGATTTTTATTTGCGTTATGTTTTACAAGCTTCTCATGCTCATAAAAAAGTAAGATTTTTTTTCTTTAGATAACATGAGATTTCCTAACGAACTAAGTGTAGCTTAGTTGGTTAGGTTCCTTATGGTGAAACCAACTAATCTGAATTCGAGTCCTCGACTCGGCACTGGAGTTGCATTTTCTTGAATTTATTCTAGGATTTCACTGGCTCTAATGTTTCAGTGGTATGTGACGTGCACGTTGACAGCGAGGAGCCTGTGGTGACTTCGTCATTCTCAAGATCGGAACAGTCGGCCTAGCCTCTCAGAGATGTTTATAAGGGTAGAGTTTGCGTGCATGTATTCATTGGGTGAGTGTTTTGCATGTGTGAGTGTTTGCGCTCGTACCGGTTTTTCGCACGAAAAACATGTGATTTACTAAGCCATGTATAGACCATCCATTGCTTCTATGCTTTTGCTAGTGAAAACGAGCATTTCCTCAAATATTTTTCTACTAACCATCCTCTTCTAAAAGTGTATGATGGCCTAGAGCTTGTAAATGCTGAAAAGACTGTACATATGACATAGATGGAAAAGGTCTCGTGAGATCACCAGGTGTTATAAGATGATGGATTTATTTTGTTAATAGAGAATGCCTCTAAAGATTTTGAGAATATCAAAATTTTAAATAATTATGAAATTACCCAGAAGCAGTACAATAGATGTGTGCGACTATGTGATATTTCTTAATTGCTTTTAACCCTAGGCTGTGGTATGGTAAGGTCAAGATCATCTAACAAATATAATGAGAATATGTTAGCAAGTTCACAAATGAATCCCATCATGTACATGGGTTTAGGTGAGTACGCCCAAATTTTTTTACTCATATGAAGACTTGAATCAAAGCGACCAAAGAACCATCTAGAGACCTGTCAGATACAACGACTCATGTTTAGATATGCTATATCTAATACAATTAGATGACAACCAATATACCAAGAGTAGTACTGACAGCTAAAAGGACCAGTAACTCCAGATCAAATAGAATCCCTGACACCCATTGAGATCAACCACCAAACTCTCTTCGAGTACATGGTTTAGGCTTGGAAAAGCTCCTAGATCCTTGTAACTATGATGTTTAGGTGCACCCATTGTACTAAGAATAACTATACAAAAAACAACACATGGCATAGGGTTATTGATTATATATCCTTAAAGAGTGAGGCACATGCATACATTGTGTAGTTTGAATATTGCATATTATACTATGTTATACCTTGATATCGAACATACCCCACATCACACAAATATAATTACCAATTTCAAGATTGTGATTAAATATTAGGATTATATAGAATGGGATAACATAACTATTACTGCCCTCTACCCACATATTATGTATATGAATATAGTTACCAAAAGCATATGAATAATTATATATAGCATCTTTCCCTAGGGATTTTCTATGACAATTTAGATTGAATCCACATAGACTAGAAAATATATTCATTGAATCTAATCTACCAATCTAGTAATGTTGCCTTATGGGGTGAGGAACATGATATGAACATGAAAAACAAGAACATGAAACATAAGAGCAAATTATGAATGGGATAACTAAACAAGTACAAAACTTAGGAGCCTTAGCCATATAGGTACAACTTGTAGTTTCAACCATAGAACAAGTCACATCCAAAATCTCCAAAGTAATTTAAACTACTGTCCTTAGTCAATCTCATGACCTTATCCTTTAAGGCATGTATTTGGAAGGGCACACATACTCTTTACTAAGTAGAAGTATCTATGGGGTCTACCTCCTAAGATGGATCCACATGAAAAATCCTAATCACCACAACCATGGTAATATGGTATATAGCCTAACCATCAATTACACTAGGATAAAATAGATAAGTAGAAGAAATATAAGAGGACATCGAGTCACAAAAAATACATGATATGAACAATGCACATGAACAATTGTAATAGATCATCACCACCCTTTAGATACCTTGTCAATCAAGTATGTGCCTTTAGTGCTCTAGTGTGATTCAACCTCAGATGAAGCTCATGACAGCTATATGGTAGCCTAAGATAACTCTAGACAACAAAAAGGGCACTTGGTGGTGCCTCTCAACTCGTGATGGTGTGCCTTTCAACAAACTCTCTTCTCTGTAGTGTAGCTTCCTCCTTATTCCCCTTCCTCCCCCGCCCTTCCTCCTATAATAAAGTTCCTTGAATTGCTAGACAACAGTGGCATGGTAAATATCTTCCTTCGAGTCGGCATGGTCATTTGTCCATATAGTCCTTGTGCTCTAAGTCAACAATAGCGTTATCCTCGCTAGATTATGCAGCAATAGTTGAGCCTCTGCTCCTCTCCTCCACTTTGGACAAGACCGAGCCATTGCTCCACATGCTACTAGGGCTAGTAATTCTCCATGAGCAACAACAGTTTTCCACAGCAGAGCCTTCTTCTGCCATCAAGCTCTTCTGCCACTCACCCTAGGGCTTGATAAATTGGAGCTTGAACAGGTGCATGGGAGATTGTCCCTAGAGATGAGGAGTTTGGTATTCTTGATGTAGATCTTGATAGCAATGGTAGCATTTTGATTTGGTTTCACACTTGATTTCAATGGAGGCATATATTTTGGGGCTAGATTGCTCCTTCCGACACCGCTCTACCGCCCTATATCTAAGGAAAAATAGACCCCATCGCCAAGGCGGGAGAGAGAGGAGGGAACAAAACAACCATGGGGTGCAAGAGGAGTAGGCGGGTGGCTGTGGAAGCAACAAACATGGAGAGTGTGAGGGAAGGGAGTTGTAGTCGTGGAGGGGAAGAAAATAGGTATGAGAACTTAACATGCGGACCCCACATGTATGTAGGGAAAATGGAATTTTCCTACCATGTATCTCTCCTCAAATTAGAGAAATTCTTATTTTGATTGCTGCGGCGTCCTTCGGCGAATGAACACTTCTTTTAGTGGTAAGTTGCAAGTATAGCTGTTTGCGGTGTGCATTGGCTAGTTCTACGCTATTCTCGTGTCCGATAGTAACTTTTTCCTTTTGTTTAATGCGTTCGGTCTTCCACAAAGCCTATGGTTAATATAGGCATGAATTGATAGACAACTATTGCGGTTACAGAGATGGGTCCTATATATATGAATCACCATATGCGAACCAAAACTCGATCTACTACTTCACATGATGCTATTGTGACTTGGATCCCATGAGCCTCACATCGGTCTCTCTTCTCCAGATCTGATGACGTTGTCGGCTATGAGGAGAGGGGACTCGCCATAATCATTGATCTCTTAGGTGTCTCCAAATAATCCCCCTTTGTGAGGTTTCCTTCCATACCTATTAAGATTTTCTAACAATCGCATCATCTCTACCTAGGCATCCGTCAAGTTATAGGAAGGTACGTCTATATCTCCGTACAATAGTATTGTGTTTTGCGTCCCTTCACCAAGTCATTTTGGTTACTTTCATGAGATAGTGTTGTGACTATTCCTTATTTTCTGGCAACATGATGGCTAATGACCATTTAATGGTTTGTATGCATCTTGTTGGAAATTTCAGGATTTTGTTTCTTTCTTCTTGTTAAAGTTGGAGTCCAAGTTTTGGATTGGATGTTGGTTCTGCCATCCTCTTTTGGTTCGCCATCCATGCAACTTCAGGTACCATAATACATAGCATGTCTATGAATATTGTGATCCCGATGTTAATTTGTATGTTTCTTAGGGGTCTCTATCTAAGAGTGCAGAAAAGAAACATACTTGGCACTCAATTGGCCAAGATGATCAATGCCGTCCATTCTGTGGACTTGATCTCACCGCTGAAATTAGAATTGCTTGTCAAAAATGGTGTCAATTAAGTAGGGTATAATATTTGTGTCCTGGATTTTTTGGCAATACATAATGGCTCTATGTGTATGTAAGGCACAAAATGAATGAATACTCTACATGTGAATCTAGATATATTCACTTCGGAAGGATGGCCATCCTATCTATCTACAACTAAGTTAACTCTACAAATTTTGGTAACCATTGACTGCATACCAAGAAATGAGAAGACTGCCCAAAGAAGATATGAAAAGGAGATGCATTGTATGTTCATTACTGGAGGCAAATTTTGAAGCAAAGTAACCGGGCAGTACGTCGTCATTTTTAGGTAGTAATCATTGTCAGCTAAACTAGACAACATGGACCCAAACATTTCAATGCATATATGGCCGTTTTTTGGTTAATCTGGAGGCTTGTATGAAATGGTTTATTACGTAGTTTTTTAGGACGTGGCGCGCCGCGATTGGCCCATCCAAGGCGTCCGTTTGAAACGGTTGCGTGCCACCTGTTTTCGCGCGCTTTTCCTTCCTAATTTTTGCCTGCAGTGTGGGCTGCGGCTGGTTTGACCCAAAAGGAGTGAGAAAACGATCCAACCAAATAACCTTCAGGCAGGTAATAATTACTCTAGTTCCGGAGACGCGTCGTCGTCTGGTCCCCCGGCGGCCTACAAATACCCGGCCTCCACAGCCCTTCCCTTCCATCCATCCACTCCTCATTGCATAGCTTAGCTTGCTTGCTTCCGTTGTGCAATCAATGGCCACCGTCCGCGACGTGCTTCACTATTACAGCAACGCCCGCAGCGCCTACGAGCGCTTCATCAGCCATGGCAGCCACCCGGAGGTGGCACGCAACGCCGTGGCCCTCCTCCTGTGGCTCGACCAGAGCAACCAGCACGTCATGCGCCACGTCCCGACGCTCATCCCCGACGCGGTCGGCCACCTTGTCAACGACATCAAGTCCATCATCGACCGCCTGCCCCAGCTCAACCTCATGCTCCCGTCGACCCCGCTCCTGTCGGCGCTCTGCCATGACGGCGGCATCGACCCCGCCGTCTTCGCCTTCAGCCGGGACATCATCGTGCACGGCCTCGCCCAGATCCTCGACGGCGTCGGCGCCCTCATCTTCGACGACCGCCTCTACCGCCTGTTCCGCCGCCACCAGACAGGCCTCCTCGGCCGCAGCCCGGAGATCGAGGCGCCCTACGTCAGCACCCCCGTCACCGTGCCGGAAGACTGCCGCTCCATGTTCATCACCTTCTCCCGGGGCCAGGCCGTCGAACGCGACGAGATCTTCGACTACTTCAGGCAGTAAGTTCTTCACTCACCAATTTCTTGATGCACGCATGATTCCATGTGCATATATAATTGAATCCTGATGGAATAATGCATGGAATGCCGCAGCAAGTGGGGCGACTGCATAGTCCGCGTTCTGCTGGAGAAGACGACCGGTGGCGCGCTGCCCATGTACGGCCGCATCATCTTCAAGAGCGAAGCCTTCGTGAGCCTGGCGCTGAACGGCAAGGATAAGGTCCCCATCTTCATACGCGACCGCGAGATCTGGCTCCGCAAGTACATCCCGCGCCCGCACAACGTCGTCTGAAGCTCGATATATCTCACTAACGTCGTCTGGCAACTAGGCATCTTTAGAAAATTCTATGCAAGAACCAGAGACCAAACAAAATCCTAGATTATGTTGGAAAACAGCTGAAAGGATAATGACGATACAAGGGTATCCCGAACTTACCAGGAATAATTGATCGAATCACTTTGCCCTGCTTATGATTGATCTGTGAGATGCAATAATTAATGATTTGAAAATGAAATGAATTTGTGTAGAAGATGCATGTGTTGAATGTTTCAGAACAAGCACTACGCATACCGCTGTTGTTGGTGAAATTTGAGTGGTTATGCACTTTGTCCTATAACTGTGATATGAATTACACAAATCTTCTATCTTATCGCCAGATTCTTAGCAACCCACATATCCCTTTTGTCCCCCTTAGAGTTCGGGCATGTGATACCTTCCTCTTGTAACCTTGTTTTGTAGAAATGTCACAGAGCTTCGTCATCACTATCCTTGGTTCTTTGCTAATGGCAACGTAACCAGTTCCAGTTAGGAATACAAGTAAATTGGTTGATTGGAAAAAATGTAAAAATACAAGGTTCATAACAGAGACTAATAAACCCTAGTTTTGTTGTTGCTGGCCACCAAATTTTTGCCATATACGAACTCTTTGAAGATGACACTACCGGAAATTGGGTGTTTGCCGAGTGTTTCTTAGTTTGCCGAGTGCAATACCTCGGGCACTCGGCAAAGAAATAATTTTTTTGCCAAGTGTTTTCTTTTCAACACTCGGCAAAGAAATAATTTTTTCCTCTTCTAGCCTCAAAACTTTTCCTAATTTCCACATACTACATGTGGTACTCCATGTTAAAATTTGGTATATTTTTCTATTTGTTTGCTATATCTAATTAATTATTTGCATTTCAAGCAATTTTTTTTTGAATCAAGTCAAATTTGAACTGCAAGTGATTCAAATAATAGAATAAAATGAGTAGAAAAATGATATTCATGTTATTTAGGCCAGTTTGAGGCCTTATTACCCATGAGATGAAAAGAAATTTCGAACATCTTGTTCAGGAAACACGACCACAAACGTGTGTCTGAATGATTTTTAAATTCTAAAAAGCAAATGAAGTCTGAAAATCATGAGATTTGTCATGATGTGATGTTATCACACGTGGAGGCTCTGATAAAAAATTGAGAAGATTTCGCATATTTTGTCATGTACGATGTTTACAAACCAAAGCATCTCATAAGAAAAATCATAGCATTGAGAATGATTCGATAAGATTTGGAGTCAAAGTGATGGTCGAATTGTGGGTTGACTTCAAAACTTTTTGTATAGGCAATAGAGAACATAGATTGTTTAATGTGAAATTTTGATATTTTTGGAACTATTTGATTATTTTAATTTATTAAGTATAATTATAGAGTTTTAGTTGATATAAATTGAATTTGAGCTATAACTGTATAAAATAATGGAATAATATGAGTAGAAAAATCAAATACATATTGTTGAGTGAGTTTGACAAGGTATTTTCAAGATGCAATGTAATAAATTTAAAAGAACACGTTATAGAAAAAAGAGAAGAAGAAAAATAAAAAAAGTTTGCCGAGTGCCCCCGATTTGGCAAAGCTGAGGGTTTGCCGAGTGTCAGATCTAGAAAACTCGGCAAACCACCTCTATACTATAAAACAACCCCTCCCTCCCTCTCCCGGCTCCCTCCCTGCCCCTGCCGGCGGCCCTCCCCTCCCTCCAATTGGATCCACCGCAGTCTCTACCTCTCTCTCCACTGCAATTTCTCTCTCCACTGCAATTTCTCTCTCCACTTCTTTTCTCCACCAATTAGAGTGGCGGAAGATCAGAAGAGTCAACAGCAGGCGAACAGGCGCAGCAAGCAGAGCAGCAGCAGCGAGCAGAAGCTGTGCCAAAGGAGCAGGCGCGGCGCAGCTCACGCGCGTGCGGAGCATCAGCGAGCTGCGGCGTACGCGGGCGGCTCTACGTCGGCGATGGGTTCAGCTGTTCTCGTTTTCTTTTCCCTTCTCTTTGATTTGATACACTACAATCTGTCAGCCTATTTTTGCTTGTTTCTTTTTTTCGTAGAATCGATATCTCGGAGGAAAATAGAGAATCAACGAGCAATGATTCAGGGAAAGAGAGAATCAATGAGCAATGATTCAAGAAAAGAGAGAATCAACAAGCAATGATTCAGGCAGCCCCTTTGCCTGATTACAATGGCAATGGAGGTGTTGCATTGCTCGGATAGCAAATCTTCTGCTCTTCAGACAATGGCAATGATTCAACAGCCCACGTCGCCTAGAGCCACCGTAGGCGATGCTTTTCAACAGCACGCATCGCCTAGAGCCTCTGTAGGCGACGTGTGTTTTTGCGTCGTGTCACCTAGAGCCACTTTAGGTGACGCGTTTCAACTGCAAGCGTCGCCTAGAGCCTCTGTAGGCAACGCTTGCAGTTATACTGATGCGTCGCCTACCTCATCTGTACTACACGCCATAGATTCACAGACCACAAATTCACAGACAGGTTACCACTGCACCATGGATTCATAGACAGGTTACCACTACACCATAGATTCACAGCACAAAAGCACAAATGAGCAGACAACACAAAATTACCATTTCTTCACCAGTACATTACACCATCACAGATTCACATCACAGGTTCAAATATCACAACTGTACTACTTCTAATTCAGTTTACACACGCACATGACATCAACAAATGTTAGTTTAATGCATCACAAATATCAACCCTTGCACAATGGAACTCCCCTTTCTTGTCGATGACCTTGGACACTAGAAAATGAAGCGATTTTTTCATGAATGTCGAACAACTCATCATTCTTCAGCATCTTTGCCATCACTTCAAACTCCTGTGTAGTTATTTGTGTAAAACTGATATGAATACTTATGGAACACAGGCAGTGGACAAAAAGCATAATATGAAGCATGGCTAATCTGTAGAAAATGTCATAGGACAGTTTGGACAAAAAGTAATGCCATACATGAACAGCTAGCAGTCAGTAATTGAAGTGGTGGCAAGTTTCATAAAAACTAATATTTTAGATGTACTGCTAAACAATAGCTATTAATCATGCTTTTGGAACATACACGTACCATTTGACCATTACAATCAAGTATCCTCATGGCTTCCATCACGTGCTTTGCTACATAGAAGCCACATTGAAGGCCAGAAGGTTGCTGGTGGCACCGCAAGAGATTGTAGATCGAGAGCAACACCGACCAGACGCTGTGAGAACTGCTTATGTGACCAAATGGATTCATCCCATCAATGCTTAGTGCAAACCAAAGATTCCTTGGATCTTTGTAGAACTCTCGATACTTGGAATCAAAAACATGCCATTGGGTGGAATCGGCGGGGTGTTTCAAAAAATCCTCTTGCTTGCGGCCCTCCAAGTGCCAATGCAAGAGCTCCGCGTCCTTTGTCGATGCAAACAACCTCCTCAAGTGATGTAACAAAAGAAAGTACCATGCCACTTTTTGAGGTGCTCCATGCCTCCTTTCCTCATCGCCCCTGTTATTTCTATGTTTGTATCGAGGGGTTCCACACTTGGGGCATTCAATGTCATCTGCATGGTCGCTACAGAAAAGGACACAGTCATTCTTACAAGCATGAATCTTTTCAATCTCAAGTCCCAAGGGGCATATGTTCCACTTGGTCTCATAGGTAGTCTTTTGTATCTCATTCCCTTCTGGCAACATGTCCCTTACAAGATCAAGCGAAGCCTTAAAGCCTCGATCGGTGATATGATGTGTGACCTTAAGCTGTAGAAGCTTAAGTGACGCAAAGAGCTTTGTGTACTATGTTTTCCAACCTAGATAGAGCGGCGTCTTCATATCTTTCACCATCTTTTTCAATCTCTCGATCTCCGAATTTGTATACCCCTCATAACCCATGGCATCACGGACCATCTCCTCCATCTGGTCGGTCACGTGCACATAGTTGTCCCCGATCCGAACAAGATCATCATCACTCAAATCATCCTGGTCAGGTAATTCGTCCACATCCTCACAATCAATAGGACTATGGATGCTGGGGTGTACTCCCTCCCCATCATCACTGACATTTTGTTGATGCACACAACCGACACGGAGGTCTCGAGCATTGTATCCATGCTTACCTTGCTTATTCCACACATAGTAATCATCCATGAATCCCCGCATGATCAAATAGGCATGGACATCAACCAAACCAGGAATTGTTCAGTTGTAGTCAACGCATGGACAACATATGATCAACTTGCTCTGATTTGACTTATCCGCATCCGCTGCATCCACAAAGACCTTATGCCATTCAGGTACTCCTCGCAAATATGAGTCACAGGGTACATCCAACTCCGATCTGCCATCTGCATAGTAATCAAAAACATATTTAAAATCCAGACTGTATCATGTCCACTTTATTCTTCTAACGTCAAAAGCTAGCTTTCACTATACCACCAACAGTTTTTAAGATAATTACCTTGATACCAAATCAAATGAAGCCAACTAAGGAGGAAACTAGAGGGGTGTTTCCTTGATGACAAATCAAACTTGGTTCTGCATAACAAAATTCACACTACAAATTTCTTTTACACACAATCCAGTATCACAATGCAAAATAACTATACACAAAACAAAAATAACTACCTTGCGATAGCTTGGTGGTGGTGATTGGTGAGCTAGCTGGTGGAGGAGCTCCCTCGATCGCTCAGCGCCTTGTAGGCCCAGCCCGGTCGGCGAGCGCACACGCCCTGCAGCAGCTCGCACGACGCCGCCACCTGCTGCACAGCTAGTTACTTTCTGCTCCGGTGAGCAACACGGCGAGGCCTTCTGCAGCTAGCGCTAGGGTGCGAAGATAGGGGTGGTGGAGGAGGGCTGGCCAGATATATGAAGACAATGTGGCGTCGCTAAGCGCGCGCCTGGAGAAGAGAACAGTCGTCGGCCAGCAGCAGGCCGGGAGGGGGCCACTGGCACGTGGGGACGAGCTAGCAGTGGGCGCGCGGAGAGAGATTGACGTCGGGATGGTGGTGTGGCGTGGCCACGTTGTTGACCTCGGAGTCGCCCGCTGGTGGCCAGCCAAGCGGGGAGGCGAATACGCAGACCGGCGAGGTGGAAGGGAAGGGGAAGAGAGTGCATGGCTCATTAATGGAGCAAAGAGGATGTCGGAATGAGAGGGGAGCACATAAGGGGAAGTGCGTCGCCTATGTTAGCCCAGTCCTAGGCGACGTACAATATAAATTTAGGCGACGCGGCACGTTGAGGCGCGTCGCCCAGGAGAGGCCCAGTGTAGGCGACGCCGCTAGTTCAGCCACGTCGCTTATAGTTGATATGTCAGCGATGTACCTTGCTAAGCCGCGTCACCTAAAATCTGGCCATTGTAGGCAACACTGCTCAATGACGCGCGTCGCCTACAACTTACCAGAGGCGCGTGTCTTGCTGGCAGCCAATCTAGGCGACACGGCACTCTGAGTCACTTAGTTGGCGACACGCCCACAGTCGCGTCACTTGGTTGCTGTCTCCAAATCTGGTTTCTTACATAGTGAGGTGAAGAGACCGTGGAACATTTGTTCTTGGAATGTGGTTTTGCCTAGGAATTTTGGGCATCTATAGGTCTTCTCTTACCACATTAGTACTTGGTAGTCTCTGATGTGGTGAGTGGTTCGAATGAACAATTAAGAGTTCCTTTCTTTATGGAGATTCTCATTCTGACGAACTGGGATATTTTGTGTGCCAGAAATGATTTTATCTTTAAAGGACTAGCCCCTTCAATGGAAAATTGCAGATCTATGTTTCATTATTTGTTTGCTTTAGTTATCATAAGAGCAAAGCACAAATACCTCCCAGCAATTTCGAAATGGCTACATAACCTTTCTTAGTTGCTTGATATTTTTGTTTCTTTATTTGTGTACTGAGGTTTCTTTGTAAACTTTGTTACTCCTTTCTTAAATTCATATTCATATATGAAGAGTATATTATAATAAAAACATTAGATTGGTTGATCGAGACGACCATATTACCCTAAAAATATTCACTTATTTCTGAATAGACATAACCTGATGTAACTAGCCCTAATGCATGTTTGTGCTACTATTTTGTGTTGGAGTTTAAACCCAGCAAATGTCTCCAGTAGGAATTAGGGGCTGTTTAGTTGGGGTAGGTAAGATTGTGAACTTTACTGTAGCAATTTTAAACTTAAAATTAGGAGGACTAAACATGATAAAACTAATTACACGGATGGACGGGATATCGCGAGACAAATCTATTAAGCCTAATTAATCCGTCATTAGAGATTGTTTACTGTAGCACAATGTTGTCTAATCATGGCCTAATTAGGCTCATTAGATTCGTCTCGCAAAGTTACCCGGGGGTTATGGAATGGGTTTTGTCATTAACACATATTTGCTACTTCATGTATGTAAGATTCTCTTTGATGAATAGTGAAAAATTTGATGTGACGAGAAACTAAACAGGCCCTTAGTAGCTTCTGTATCACTTCTTTAGTTCCTTATTGTCACGTACTCACATAATCGTTGCCCTTCATATTTTTTTCTCATCGCTCTTCATATTTTTTTTGATAAATTGAATGGGTTGATGTATCACCACCTAATCCTTTTGACAAGCATATATATAGATAATAAGTATATACAGGAGAGATGGAGTTATTCTACTAAATTCATAGAACGAACTCAGACAGACCCCATTAATGGATGAGGTGATTCTTCAAACCAAATATTCCTTATTCATGCCTTAAGGCATTGTACAGCATGGAGTACTGGAAGTGGTATCTGAATCATTACGCTATCTCCCCTCAATTTATTGCACTTTTGCCTAATGCCATTTCTCCACAGCTCCTATAATCCAATTCTGACTCGGTACAAATCCAAAGGGTACATAAGCGTTTGGAATTTCATGCCGCCAGAACCAAGTTGGAAAGCGAGAAGTACAATCTTAATAGAAGCACTAACAAAAGCAAGCTGTGCTCCCTTCCTGTCGATGTTGCCTCGCAGCCATGGCGAGCACCGGACCGGAGGGCGCCCACATCAACGCGTCCTTGCTGCCCTAGACGACAAGCCCGCTGTATCTTCAGTCGCTGGCGCCACGGCAAAGAGGCAAAGAGGCCAAGTGCTTGCTCCTGCAGCCGGGGAGCGCAAGAAGCGTCTGAGACATCCACGACCAGAGAAAGGGCCTCTAGTACAGGCTCGCAACCCCCTTTAGTACCGGATCCCTGCCGGTACTGGGATTTTGGTACTAAAGGGGTCCCCTTTAGTACCGGGCACAGCGCTTGAAGGCTCTCCTTTGGTATCGGACAGTATTACGGTCTGGTACCAAAGTAATTTTCATAAAAGAAAGGCCGATCCTCACCCCTCTCTCTCCTCCGTCCTTACCCTTCTCTCCATTTCCCCCCCAAATTTTTCCTCTTATGCAAGTTCCAGCTCTTCTCTCTTCTCCAACAACAAACAAACACATAGTATGAAAATTGAAAGATCAAGATCTCACATAACATACCACAGTAGCAAAAATGAGCATATATCTAATACAAATCGGCCAGTAATTGCCACAAAGGATTCAAGGATTCAAATCAATTATACACAATCAATCAGAAAAAATCAAACACATCTTGTAGCCTCGCCGCCGTCAGTCCGCACCCGTGTGTCGGCCGCTGGGGCCTCGACCCCAAGCCGGCCTACGGGGGCTGCATCCGCTTGCCGGCCACCGGGACCTCGCCCGCGCCGCCTGCCACGGGAGCCNGCTGGCCGCAGGGGCGCCGCCCCTAGGCGGTCGCCACTCGCACTGGTCGCCGGCCGCCGCTCCCTGTGGCCATGCGCCCACCCCTGGAGCCTGAGGGAAGAAGAAGAAGAAGAAGAATAAGAAGAAGATAAGATATGAAAACAGAGACTGAGGAAAGAAGAAGAAAAGGGGGTGTTGGCATTTTATACGACCACAGATAAATCCGCAAGCGTACAGATACCGATGTAGCTTTCACCTGAGAGCATTCCAGGGTATCGAATCCACAGGGAACGTGTGTGTGCTAGTGAAGAGTTAATAACGGCCAAGGACAAGAGAATGAATACAGGTGCAGAGGATAGAGAGGGTAGCTCAGGGTTCTGGATAGCAAAAGGATACACCAGACTTGTATTATAGTGCTTGCTTTGGGACGCCCAACCGTCCTAGCCTCAGAAAGGGATGAGAAGGGGACTAGGCAAGCCAAGCAATGGTCCTACTGTACTCTAGTGCTGCTCACGTGGTGGACTACGTAGGCCATCAGGGCTATCACCACCTGGAGTTACCACTACAAATCCGTGGCACTAAGCGCACTCCAAGGTATCCAAAAGACTAGACACCACGTCTACTCAATTAAGCTAAACTTTATTCAATAATAGTAAATCTAGATTTACCTAAATAGACTTGGATGTACTCAAAGAGAGCGCACCCGCCAAGGTACAAGAAGAAGAGAGGAAGCCGACATCTCCGGCTTCTCCCAAACTCTCGCCTCACCCCTCACTATTTCCCTAAGCACTACATTGGATATGGTCTTCAAGATCCGCTTCTCTGTGTGTTGAATGAGGGAGAGGGCCTCTCTATTTATAGTGTGAAGGAGACTTGGGAGAGTGGAGATCCTCCCCTTGATCCTAGGGAATATTCCCCTCTTAGTCCTCCCCTTGTGCCATCTGTACGTGAACCGACCTCTAGGAGGCGGTGGGCACGCTAGACCCACGACTAGCGACCTCCTGGGGTCGGTGGGGGCAAAAACCACAGAGAACCAGGCTGTCTGGGTCAAGAACCAAAGGAAACCAGCCACAAAACCGCGCCTAGACCTTTCCTGTACCGCGGTGGAGGACAAAACCGCAGGAAACCAAGCATGTGGTGCGAAGCAGCCAACCACGGCCCACCACGTGGCCCCCCGGCCCGTCTTTCCACGCCCGCGCGTTGACGACGGAGGGGATCCGCGCCCTGGTGCGGCAGCCAGTGGCTGCACGCCATGTGGCCTGCCTGGCCGGTCTCTCCCACACCCGTGGTGCAGCAGTGGACCGGGCTGCGTGGGGCCCCGTCTGGGCCACTGTGCTAGAATTGGCAGTGCCGACATCATGCTGACGTTAGCACTGCCAATTGTTTTCAATTTTTCATATCTTTTTATTCTGAGCTCCAAAATATTTAAATAATATATCCGCTAAAATCGTCTCGATGAGCTCTACACAATGGTGTACTCAAACTTGGCAGTTGAGATAATTTGTAACATTGATAATTTTTTTTACTCCTATTGCGTCATTTCCTGCATAGCAAAGTAAAACACCAATACTCATGGAATTCATTAGTATTAAACCCTATCACTATATTTAGTGTTTATATTTGATATATTTTCTGCAGAAATTGACTGTCAAAAGTGGTACTTAAGGACCATCAACATGGAGAAGAGAGACTGAGGAAGGTATATAGCTCTCGGTGGTGGAAGATTTTTTTAGTACCAAAAGCTTCAGCACCGGACATAGAAACAGCCGGTATTGATGCTTCTCTTTTAGTACCGAGTGGAGCCATGGCCTGGCTCCGCCCGGTACTAAAGGGGGCTAACAGCCTGGTACTAAAGCCCGCCCCAAACCGCCCGGGGGAGCAGCCTTTTGGTCCGGTACTAATGGTGAGTATTGCTACCAAAGCAAAAAAATGTCCGGTACCAATGCCAAATCAGGGGTCGGACCAAAGCCCCATTCTCTAGTAGTGATCATGTGTGTGATATGGTGATGCCTCGCTGTTGAAGGCCGCTACGAGAAGCTAGCTAGAGATGGTCTGCGAGGGCATCTACGGCGTAGTGTACCAGACCAGTGGCGAAACTATATAGGATTTAGGTGGTGCAGATGCACCACCTAAAAATCAAAATCTAGTGACTATGAATAATTTTTCATCATATATATGTCTCAAATTCATAGAACTATAAAGCAGATGCACCACCCTCTAATCTACTCTAGCTTCGTCACTGTACCAGACGCAGGACTGCCGCACCGGCGAGATCTTGGCCATGAAGTTCCTGCACGCTGACGCATATGATGATCACCATATCGACTTCCTCTTCTGTTGCGAGGTCAGCTTGCTCAAGGCCTGCCGTAGCCGCCCATCCATCGTGCAGCTGCGCATGACACCAGCTGCCAGGACGCCGCCACGGGGTGCCACCTGCAAGGCCACAATCTTGATGGAATTTGTGGTTGCATGGAAGCTGTTTAGTGACGGCAAGTTTTGTGTTAGTATATGGTGAGGAAAAACGCTCACGTGGTTTACATATATATTGATGTGTCACCATGACTTGCTTTGTTTACAAGGCAATCTACAAACTAAGATCTATTCCATCCGTTCCAAATTACAATTCGTTTGATTATTTTGACCTCAAGTGTGACCACTCGTCTTATTCAAAAATTTTTTGCAAATATAGTCAACTTTCAGTCATTCTTGAAAAACATTTATTAATAATTAAACCACAACAAAAAATATGATATTTTGCACAAAGTTTTGAATAAGACGAGCTGTCAAACTTAGGGTCAAAAAATCAAACGAATTGTAATTTGGAACGGAGGTAGTACACAGTAACCAAGCAAATCACGGTGTACTCCAAAACAAACTCGTTACATCTAAACAACTTATCTTAACACTCCTCCTCAATGACGGCCGAGCCAAGTTAAGGTTGTGTTGGAAATTTTCCAGCTTTCTAACAAGTAAGTCTTTTGTAAATTCATCCGCAATTTGATCCCCTGAAGGATGGAAATCAAAACATCCAATAATTTTCTTGTGACACGTTCCCGAATAAAGTGATAATCAACTTCTATGTGCTTTGTTCTATCATGAAACACCAGATTGGCTAACAAATACTTAGCCCCAATGTTATTGTCACACTGGAGCTTGCACAACGTGGACTTTGAACTCCAATTTCCTGCAATAAGGTATGGATCCACATAATTTCAGCACTGACATTAGCAACTGCTTTTGTACTCAGGCTTTATGCTTGACCTTGAGATAGTATGTTGTTTACGTGCACTCCATGAAATAAGATTGGACCCAAGAAATATTGCAAAACCTCCTGTTGACATTCTGTCATCTAGGGGTCCTTCCCAATCTGCATCAGAAAATCCATCAACAAGCATAGAGATGTAGTTCTACCAATTTTTAACCCAACTCTAGTTGATTGTTTATTATATCTGATAATTCTATTTACTACTGACCAGTTTTGTAAGGTAGGCGCATGAAGAAACTGAGAGCAGCTCCAGTGTGATTGAACAGCGAACCGTGAGCTCATTCCACCGAATCATGAACATTGGAGCAGTCGACCAGCTGCTGTCAGAACAAAAATCGTATTTTGCATACAAGCCGAACTCAGCGGCCTCCGCTCGTGCGCTGCAGAATGAAATAGTATGTTTGTGCCGGTGGTTTGCTGGTTGGCGTGTTTTCCGACCACACAATCACAAACGACTGGAAGAGAGAGAACACTTCTTTTATTTGCTTCTGGACCCACCATTCGATGTTGACACAGGAGGTACCGAACTGAGCTATTGTTCGGCCTGCCTGGATTCCAAACATCGCACCAGCACAGGAGATGCTCTGACAAACTTTATTGACATCGAAAGAGATATTAGGTCTAGTCAAGGTCAAATATTGTAATGCCCCAACTATGCACCTGTTAGTGGTAGAATCCTTAGATCCTAGCGGCGTTCCCTCAAAACCTGATAGCTTCTCACTAGTGGACAGAAGAGTACTGCCCGGCTTACAATCTGACATATCAAACTTCTTCAATAAACCAGAGGCATATTTATCTTGAGCAAGTATAACACCATTATGTACCTTACTGACTTCTATGCCCAAAAAATAATGCAGCTCTCCCAAATCCTTTAGAGCAAATTTCTGCTCAAGCAGACCCAACAACCCTGTTGTTGCTCCTTTTGATGAACTTGGAACTATTATATCATCCAGATAGACCAATACAAACATAGTCACACAATTGTTCTTGAGATAAAACAATGAAATATGTGCCTTCAAAGATTTAAAACCAAGATAAAATAATTTAGCACTCAGCCAAGAATACCAGGCACGAGGTGCTTGCTTCAACCCCATATAGAGCTTTGTATAGCTTGCACACAAAATTTGGCATACTCTTGTCTTTATATCTTGGATACTATTGTGGCAAACCTCCCCATTTAATTTGGTTCAAGCGCATGAGAGACACACTTCAACCGAGTTAATCGTGTACATCTATCGGGTAATGTCCTGATGAAACCAGCGAGGATCGAAACCAAATAGGAGCAAGTATCATATGAAGGCGAGCTCAGATGCCACAACTCCTCACAAAGTTTACATCATAGGGGTTCACATAGATAGATATTATTAACCAGGTTCGAGTACTTAAGAATTATTACATAGTAGAGTTCAACACAACAGAAAAAGTCTAAACGTCGATATAGATGACATCATGATGAGCTTGATACATGACATCAATCACCGTGGTCCTCGCCCGGGGAGGACAGCTTAAACACCACATACCAACCAATGAAGGGAACATGACCAAGTCAGATTAGCAGGATCAACACTAGCATCTGAAAACAAAGCCACAAGCAAGACTGAGTATACTAGTACTCCACAAGACTTACCCGACCAGTGATATATACTTGGTCGACTCCTACATGCAAGGCTTTTGGCTAAGGGGATTGTTTTTCCAAAAAGCGACTAAGAGTGGCTTCTTACTTTCATATTTTAGCATCCAAATTAAAGTTTATCCAACCATTAGCTAAGTCTATAACTATCCAATTCTAACATGATGGAGAACGATCAATTAATATTCGGCAACAACATTCACCATTAATCATCATTGTTCTTCTTTCCTAGTACAGTGTGACAAGAAATCAAGCAATTTTAGATAACTAAGAAGGGCGGACAACTCGAGTAAAATTTTATCCATGCATGGTAAAACCTAATTTCACGCTACGTGAGAGACACCTAGGACCCCATCTTTCCCTTAACGTCTCTCCAACTGAGTGCACAACCCCAGGGGACCCCATATGCCCTAGGCAGAGCTGTGTTGTGGCCAATGATAAACTCTACACGTGATTCTGAAGGAGTGGGGGTAAAGTCAGACGTTGGTTCAATCAAGTACATCGGCTTACCGGATTACCATATTTCCAAGCATAGTACATTCAAAAACTTGACCAACATCACCGCACACTCGACTTTAGTCAAATTCAATTATGCAAACGGGGCGATCTACCAACATATGAATATCGCATAAGCCCCACCCGTCGACTATACGATTCAACCTAAGAGTAAAGCACCTATATCTCACGAGTGATAGGTAATCACTCGACTTTTATCATGTCTTTATTAAGCATGGCAGTTCTACCAACCTACACATACTAGAATAATAACTTGGGTACTATAGATCATGCATTTGATCAGGTTTCAAAAACTCCTAAAATTTAAATGCACAATAACAAAAATAAACCAATGCATAGTTTTGAAAGTAGGGAATATGCTCCGGCGCTTGTCTTCGCTAGCCATGGGCTCTTTGGGACTTTGGCCCAGGTCTAGATCAGCTTCAGTTAGATTAAGGTCGCTTGTCAATGGCTCACTCTGTGGCTTAGCAAACAGGTCATACACATCGTCAGCTACCGTGTTATCTACATGACAATGCATATGCGTGAGCTTATAAGAATGCAAGGACATGCATAGCATGAGGTTCATGAGTACAGCAACTCAATCATACGTCAAAGTTCTATTCAGATTCACCAATCAATTTTGGTCATTAGCATATTTGTAGGTTATCAGCTCTATCTACAGCATTTAGAAGTTGTATTTATCTATAAAAATTCTTCCAAGAAGACATACAACCATACTGGTGATATTAAGCACTAATCTGAACAGTCAACACATAAGTACATCAACATGAGCTTCGAGGAATTTTTCCAGCAGTAAAAGTATTTACTCTATAAGCCCTTTCCTAGCCAAAAACAAGGAATAAAGCATAACAATTATATTTTTATGAACAATAATTATGGTGAACTCATATTCAATGTCATTACATGCAAATATATTTTTCAGGAATGTACGAGAATTTTACCTAACTAGAAACTATTTATCCAACCAGCCACTATGTTCATTCCGTCAGAAAACTACAAGAAAATCTAGTTACACTTTCTGCACATGAAATTTTTATCGCCACACATATATAACCTTGAAAAGCTACTGTTGAAAATTACATAATTTTATGAGCTGTAGAGAAATTATGGTGTTTAAAACATGGCAAGCTAGCTAGCAACAAGAATAGATCGTTACTAATTCTACTCTTTCATTGTGGAGCTATGCATTTTACAGAAAACTTCAATTACTACGCCAGAAATATACATTAGTGACACATCTAGATGTACTTTAGTGACAGAAAACCCCTATGTCACTAATTTTACATCACTAATATGAATCCGTCACTAAACATAAATAATGTCTGTCACTAATATAAGTCTGTACTGACAGGTCCTTAATGTTACCCGTCGCTGAAGGAAATATTAGTGACACGTCCTCCTGAACCATGTCACTAATAAAAATATTCAGCGACATGTAATTCTAACCTGTGTCACTGCTAGATAATATTAATGATGTGTTACTCTGATCCGTGTCACTAATACTAGGTACCGGCGACGGAGTTTAGAGTACTCCCAGCGCCGCTTGCATTCTTTTTCTTCACAATCTCGAGCCCATGCGGAGATTACGGTGCGTGCATCCTTGCTTTGGAGTCGGTGCCGCAGATCCCTGTGTCATCGCGGTGGTCATCACGGCGCCCTTCTGTCCCTGTTGTGGTGGCTGCTGCCTTGCCCATGGTTGGGAGAGTTTTGGCTCTGAGCGGGAACGTGGTGGCTGGGTCCAGTGCCTTGGATTGCTTCTCTAGCGCCGACTAACGCGCCGCCCACGTTCTCCGGTTCTCGGCGGTCTCTGCTTGGATAATGGGACTACTGCCTTGGCGGCTTGCTGTCTTGGACTTGGTGATTGATCAAGCGGGATGCATTGCATCGTGTTGGAGTGCTGCCGCTTCGAGCATCATTGTCATCCGTTGGACTTCTAGAGTTTGGTCCAAGCCTTTGAGTCCATGTGCGACAGCCAGGATGTTAGCTGCCACATTGTTGTAGACGTTTTGCCCAATGACTTGTCGGAATCGATTGTCGAGGTTTTGTGGACCTAATCTGGCGGCGGCTTGGCGGCGTTGATCTGCGCGAGCAGCATTACGTTGCCTACGCTTCTCCCGATCTTCTCCGGCTTCGTTGGCCACGGATGGTTCATCGTTAGAGACTTCGTCATTGGGCTGGATGATCACCATGGCTTGACGCCCTGGTGAGAAGCTTCTAGTGCATGAGGATGTGGGAAGAGTAGAGCCACGTTCATTAGAGGAGTCGAGCGTCTCTCCGTGCTGAAAAGGCAATGGATCGATGTACGCGATGATGTGAGACATGTCCAAGTCTTCTTGAGAAGTTGCTCCAAGCTTTGGCTTGCATCCCAGCCAGTGGAAGAATCTGCCTTCTGGTGTTGCGATGATCATGAGTCCAACTTGTTTCCCGTACAGGGGAAGCTCATTGAATTTGATCAGAGATCGGAGTTGCTTTGATGATGCCGCCTGGTAGACGAAGGCAGTTCCCGCGAGACCAAAGGGAAATTGGCTCGGGGTATTGGCCTCGCGCCTAGCAGTGGCTAAGCTCCTCTTCTTCTGGGTCTTAGATTGATTGGATTTCGACACGACAGATGGTTTAGAAACCGACTCGCACTGCCTAGTCCGCTTTGAAAAATTCTCAGCCCGAGTTGGATTTGAACTGAGACTTGGAGTTGCCCGAGTCCAAGTTGAAGTTGGGCTCGTGAGCGTGATCTCGTTGAGTTTGTTGGCGAGTTGCTCCGAAGTCATCGGCTTAAGGACGCGATCGAAGTTGCCCGCGCCGTCCGCCGTGCAGACCCAGGAGCTGAAGACAAAGGTGGCGCCCTTCTCGAATGCCATGTCACCGTTGCAGGTGAAGATGACTGGTGCCATTGAGCTTGCTTGACGATTTTCGATGAGAGCCCCTACCTGGCGCGTTAGCTGTCGGTTTTTTATATCGGCTAGCCTACCGTGGGGGGTCCCAAGGTAGTCGAGTTGTTCGCAATGGCCTCACCGGAACCAGATGCATGATGGTGAACATGAGACAATTTAGACAGGTTCGGGCCGCCTCGATGGAGAGCATAATACCCTACATCCGAGGTGGATCGCTTCGTATTGATGATTATGATTTTACAAGAGATCCCTGTCTCACTTTATATACTCAAGATACAGGGTCTACAAGGCAAATAATACAGGTTTCTAGTCGGATACTAAACATAGAATCCTAACCAGAGTAGGCCGGGTTGTTTCCTAGTAGCCGACTAGTTCCCTTAACCTGTACGTCTCTTCCCTGTATTTGTCAGAGTTGCCGGGCCAATTTCGTCACGGGCCTACAGCACGTAAGGACTCCTATGGATCTTGGTCCATCACCCATGTCACTGATTTTTGAAGACATGTCACTATCATAACTGAGCATAGATGTTTCACATGACATCACAAGATTAAACTTGTACTACGTAGCACAAGCATCATATAGATTCAATACATAGACAAAACAAAAGGTTCACATCCATACTGGCAAACAAGTTTACAACCATACAGGAGGCTCACAACAGATTCAAAATGAAGCTGGGTGGCTGCAATGGAACACTCCCACTTCATGTTGCTATCTGGGACACTAAGAAGGTGGCAAGCACTTCCAGAATGCTACATAGCACGCTTTGGTCCAGTGGGTCAGTGAGCACTTCGAACTCTTGCATATTAGGGAACGTGAAACGCCCATAAGCAGCTAAAAACAACAGCACAGGGAGATAAAAATTAACTATATGGCTGCAAGTTAAGAACTGAACATAGTGCTTATTTCTGCAAATTCCTTCTCCCCTATCACAAACAGAAATGATCAGAAAGAAATGAATTGAACATAGTCATTTAGCTTTAATAAACAGAAGCCAAGTGAAAAGGAATGAACAAAAATATCTAAATCTTTTGATTTTTCAAGTTTGTTTTACCTAAGGTGATCACCATATGATCATCACAAGACAAGCAGACATTAACTTATTGGTACACAGGAAGCAGGAAATTATTGGACAACTATGTTATCAGGAAAAGACAAAGCAGAGCTGCGTGTTCAGATCTCTTCTCGCGAACCGACCTCCAGCGTGTAGAGGAAGCAGCTCGCCTCTTGGAGGGCATGACGTGAGTTCAGAATGGGTGGGGGATGATCCTGGCGCCACTGCAGATCCTGGCATGGGGGAGCTTCATGATAAGGAGGGAGAACGCCTAGAGGACGCCGCGACGCCTCCTGTTCACCTAGCCTGGAGCAGCTCCACTGCGACGCCTTCCTCGTGGGGATCTACGCATCGATCTGCTTAGATGCGGGGATGGCAATGCCTTGGGTGGAACTAACCAACGGATTGGCTTCTTCTGGTGCAGGATACAAGCGGGTCGCGCTCCAATGGAGAGAGAGAGAGAGGCGGCAGCGCATCAGCGCGTCGGAGAGGAGACAGAGCTCGACGAAGGGAGGGGGAAAGGCGGCGCCGCTTGGGCAAGGAGAGGCGGTGGCGTCACTTCGGTGCATTGGAGAGGCAGATCAACGAGTGGAGAAGGAGGAGCGGCGACGCGTGGTCGAGGAGAGGGGGCATCGGCGAGGAGGAGCGGCGGTGTGTGGGCGAGGAGGAGGGTGGTATACCATTTAGTCAGTCATGCATCAAAAATTACAATTAAATGGAGAAAACACAATCACATGCATATATTTTAATACAAAAATTTTAAAATGCACATTGTTATGATGGGTTAATGCTTATGCTGCAGTTTATGCACAATTAACACTATGGGATATCACTACTATCTATTATAAACTTCTTCTTCTAAGACACCATGAAGAAAGGCATTTTAAACAACTAGATGGGGTAAATTCCACCCTCTTGAAACAGCTATAGAAAGAATTGTTTCTAAATGTAGCCATTTTGACTAATAGACTAAACATGTCTTCATATTCTATCTTTTTTGAAGCCTTTAGCAACTAGACGAGCCTTGTGTCTATCCAAACTATTTTATACACCAATTTATAGTCTAGGATATTACGACCCTTCAGTGGAGGAATCAAGTGCCAAGTCTTATTATATTTCTTATCAAAGCATCATATTCCATATGCATAGCATGTTTACAATTCTTGTCTTGCAATAGAGTACTGTGCCATCAGTATATACCTTTGGTTTATGAATTCCATCACGAAGTAATGTTCTTGGTCGCTCATCAAGAACTATAGCCTTGTGTCTATCCAAACTACAGCAAGATTTCTAGCGCAGATGATGATCCTCCTCCAACTGCAGGTAATCCAGATGGATCAACCCTAGGGCTCACGCCTAACATGGACGCCAGCAATTGGAAGCGTAGTGGAGTACATGCTGAGGTTGGGGACGCGTCCGCAAGCAGTTCTAACGAACATTGCTCCCCCTGCTGCGCGGCATCCTTAGATTGGTACAGAGCAGCCGGACAGTGTGGGAGAGTGGGAGATATAACTCCAGTGTCAGGAACTGATTTTGAGAGCGATTCGCCATCAACTCTCATAGGTGAATCAGGATCGGATCCAACGCATGGATTTGTTGTGCCTCTCTAATCCAACCGCATGTTAGTTCCTGGATAATTAGACATACGACCATCTAGTGACTCATTGCAAGTAGTAGAAGAGATGGGAATGTATAGGAGAATGATTTCAGAGCGCAATCGTGCACCAGTTTTAGGATGAAGTTTTGACAAAGGGAATATGCTCTCATAAAAAACAACATCACCCCGAGCTTACATAAATGAAGCATATTGATCTTGTTCAAGGTCACACTCTTAAGCATGATGCACACCTGAATATTGTGTTTTTTTTCCCAGCTATACAAATGAAATCCCATTACCTAACCCGAGACTTTATTTGTATAAGTGTCGGGAGCTAACCCTCCCTGCCATCCAACGAGAGGAGCCGCACAGGAGCAGTGTTTATAATAGGATGACATGGCGCCGATCTAGGGAACGAGTCATCCACATCACAGTACCGTCATCGGCCGCAGCACCACAGTATTAGCCGCTGCACTCCTAGCACATCGCGCAACAGATGTACCAGTCGGGGTGGGTTCCGACTGGGCAGATGCCGGTGTATGCACCCGGGTACCAGGCTGCTTGGGAACAACCCCCGCATCCACACAAAGCTGGAGCGTTGGGCTGGCAGAGCGCAGGTAGCGCCGAGTGGGAGCAAAGACCATATGTTCACCACTCAACTTCCAGCTCTAGTGGACCACATGTGCTTTTCAGTGCACGACGCTCCTATTTGGCCCGAGGACATCGCGACCTCACGGACCTCACTCGCCGGATAGATGAACTCGTCTTCTGGACAAGTGAGATGCAAAATTCACTTAATGCACATGTCTAGGGCACTAGTGAGTGGCAGCAGCATGTGGACGAACAGCTCCACAACATCACAACCATGCTGCAACGAAGCCAGGAGGAGCAGAGAGCATACTGGTGCTCAGAGGGTTACAACCCCCATCTAGGACCATGAGCTTCATACAAGCTCCGGGGAGGAGCTGACAAGGAGGTAACATGTATCTTGCACTATATATATTAAACTAAAAAATGAATATGATAAAAAGAACAAAAATACTCACTTTCATATGTTTAGTAAGCATGCTTAGTTTCTCCTTGTTGAAATGATGAATAGTTGCTCTGCTCTTTTTCCTTTGCCTACCTGTTTTCAACTAAGCGTTCTCCTAATTTTTGAGTTTGTTGGCTAAGATTTATCCTATGACTTTGAAACTTGTGGGTTGCATGTGCAGGATCTAATAAGTCTAATATGTTGTGAGTTATGACATGGTATAATAGACCTTGCAATAATCTTGATTCTAAGTGAAACTTGACTTTCGGAGTTTTGTTTTCAAAAAATGCTAAAATTTCAAAGTTCCTCAATGATGATATGTCCTACCAAAGCCATATAAAATATTCATTGCAAAAACCTTACTCATATTGCTACTTTGCTATCTCATTGAGCTTTGTCAAATTGTTGTGACCCTTGAGAGATCGTTGTCATACTCCTATGATCAGATCACATACACTCCACAAATAATTATACTGACTCCCACATTGGAAGTTACCCAAATACATGCCTTCCATCCACCAAATAAATATGCTCCATCCATATAACATGAAGTTGTTTTCTCGCTCCAACAATGTGAAAAAGATACGAGGCTATGAAAAATCAAAAAAGAAAGAAAATAAATCTGTGCTTAAAGAGCATGTTGAAAAAATGATAAAACAAATCCATGCTCAAAAGCATGAGAGAGAAAAAAGAAAAGAAAATATATAGATAGCCCCTATCCAAAAACCAAGAGAGAGGGACTCATGCAAAAAGAGTTCAAATAAAAGTTTCACAAAATTCTACACACATGCACTTCTTGATCAGGTTGTATGACTTACATCTTCTCGGATCTGGTCTTTGACTCAGCAAAATTATGAGATACAAGTATGCCTCGCTCATAATCCTACCCAAAGCTCCACATAAGACTTATAGAAGTAGGATGAAAAAGAGGAAACTCATGCCTTGGTGAGGATCACACACACTGAGCAATCGAGAGCATCATATAAGGAACTTACTTTCTTTTGACAATTTATGAAAACCTCCGGAACAAAAGTGGAACAAGTAGTAAGTAAAAGGCGGGTCTGTATAACCATATTGACTTGTAACATCCCAAGACAAGGAGAAGCCAAAAGCCCCATAGGGACAAAGGCAACAAGCGGGTGACAACACCAACTTATTCAAATCAAGGGAGAATACTTTGTTGAATGTGTAGTACTCTTAAGAAGTATGGCATTGTCGAAACTCTTGATCAATAGCCTAAGTCTTAGATTTTGCTTGGGACGAGCAAAGGACAAGCTTGGGGGAGTTGTTAAGGGTCATTACAAGTCAAATCTGACTATTAATATAGTCAATAAATAAAGGAGAACTATGTAACTTACTCATTGTTAGCGGTCAAAATTGGCATGAAGCCGGTCCGATCGGTTTCTATAAGCAGTCAGACGGGTTATGTCCTTAGCTGATCTGGCACACAAATCCGGTCAGACCGGTTTACACCGAGACCAGGTAGAATTTGAGATCAATGTTGATTACAATTTGTAAAAAGGTTTCCTTGCGAGGCAAGACCTCCCCACCCTATAAATATAAAGGGCCACGCATGATTGAAGTTTTATCCAATTGATCAAACACAAGTATCTTTACTTTTTTATCCTTTCCAAACTCTAGCTTTTCCAACCCCCTCTGCTGTTTATACTTTGTCTCTATGGCGTTAACAGCGTTCTAAGTGGCATGCCAACCTCAGAACAACCCTAGGCGCGCCAACCCTGACAGGGTCCCTCCCGGGCCGGCGTTTGTAGGTTTATGCAGCAAACCCTAGGAAACCGGTCTGATCGGTTTCCCAAACCAATCTGATCGATTTGTACGTAGGTGCTACTGCAGGTGACCGATCCGTTGTGGATCCGCGCGATCTAGCGCAAACTCGGTGTGTTGGCCAGAACAAGAGTCAACACTAACATATGCCTTTATTGATAACCTAGTTCCCCATGTATTGGAGAAATAAGTGATTTCAGGAACAGAAGACTATAAGAGGGAAAACATGCTCGAATACAGGAGAAAGCGCAACACAGATCAATCTCCATTGGAATGGGACAAGAGGGCCCACAAAACAACCACTTAGGGACAAATCACATGGGCAACCGACCTTCCATGCCACAAAGGCCCACCTGCTAGTGTCCTGGAGGAAGAGGTGCGCGGACATGCGTCACCAAGTGTTGACACTAAATCTAGTGAACACGCCGAAACTGCGCTAGCTCATGGGCATCCGTAACACATTAAAAACTACCAGCTGCTCTGCAGGCAAACTGGTCAGACTGGATTCCTAGGATTTGCTGCATTGACCTCAATTCGCCGGCCCGGCAAGGACCTTGTTGGGCTAGCGTGTCTAGGGTTGCTCTAAGATTGACGGGCCACTCAGAGAGCTGTCAATCGCCGTAGAGATGAAGAATGAACAACAAAGGGGATGGAAAAACTAGGGTTTGAAAGAGACAAAAAAGTAAAGGTATTTGGTATTTGATCGATTGGATAACCCTCAATCAGTCGTGGCCCTTTTTATTTATAGTGTGGAGAGGTCTTGCCCCACAAAGAACACCTTCCACAAGTTGGATTCATTCCAAGAGTCCAAGTCTACTTGGACTTGGCCTAAATCGGTCAGATCGGATGGGCAAATCGATCAGATGGCTTATGGGTGCCAAACCGGCTACACGACAGAGACCGGTCTGATTCATTTCAGTAACTGGTCAGACCGGTTTGTCCAGCCAGAATGGCCTCCTTCCAAATTTGACCTCTAACACTAAGTTTATGCCTGAAAACATGTTCTTTTCTTCATGATTGGGATTAAAGAAGCAGTGCCTCCTCAATCATACCTGCTCCATCTTGTCCAGAAGCTCCAGTGCTTGACACTTCTTCAACATATTTCTCACTTGTCCAGCCATCTGCTCGCTTCTCCAACCAATAATCCTTTGTATCTCAATAAACACTTTCTCTTGGTTTCAACATTCAAACCATGATTGAGAAAAATTACGTAAGAACAAACAACAGGAAACACACTAATCCTTCATATCTCAACAGATAAGAATCACAAGAATCAATTACAGGATTTGGAAATGAAAAATCAAAAAAGAAACAAGATGCTCATGTGGCGGTAGCGGCGCCTTTCTCACGCGCTTCCGGTGTTGTGCCCTGCATGCCCAGCCACCTGCGGGCTAGCAATGTAGCCAACTACCGAGATCACGATGAAGATAGAGAGTGCTCAGATGCTCGAGACTACGAAGAAGATTGGTGTGCTCGTGAGCTCCGTGCCCGAGACGACTACGATAGAGCTTATGGCCCTTGCGGTTTGATAGGCCCAGAGACAGGTCTCTCGAGACCTACTACCGTCAGGTCATGCTCGGCGGTAGTAGCTACGAAGGATTTCCATCCTTATCCTGCAAAATCTGGAACATCCAATGGATGAGTTCTTTTAAGAATTTGGTGGTGGAAAAGTACGATGGGTGCACCGACCCCAGCATCTGGCTTGAGACCTACTCCATTGCAGTCTGATCGTGCAACAGGACCAAGGACATGATGGTTGCCTTCGTCTCGGTCATTTTGGGACCAAGACCACTCACATGGCTCAACTGACTCAAGGAAGGATCCACCGACTATTGGTAAGAATTTTGTAAAGCATTTATAGAGCACTACCAATCCATGTATGAATGCCCATGCACTTCATGGAACCTTGATCAGATCATGCAGAAGCCTGGCGAGTTCCTACGCTTGTACATCAATAGTTTCTAGGACAACAGAAACTCCATCACCGACTGTGACGACAAGGAGATCATCAAAGCTTTCCACATGGGCCTTGATGATGTGGGCCTTTGGAGGACTCTCTTCAAGATGGCCTCGAAAACCTCAATCGAGATGATGGAAGCGGTCAACACCGATGTCGAGATGGAACTCGCCTCCAAGATCTAGTTTGGCAACAACAAGACTCCCCTTGCTGAGAGTTCGAGGAGACACGATGACTGGCCTCCACGCCAAGACGACAACCGCAGGGACCATCCCAACGGTTCAAGAAATCGGGACCGCAAGCATCCCTCGGACTGGGAGATCGTGGCCGTAGAGAAGGCCAAGAAGCGGCTACTTTCCTAAAAAAGGAATGCAATGACATGCTCGACGGCCCATGCCCATGGCATAAAGATAAAAAGCACTCCTTCTGCGAGTGTGAAACACTCAAAAGAGAATTCGATGGTAAACCTCCCAAGAAGCGACGTTGTCCGCCTCATGAAGAGCCTACCCAAAGGAAGGAGCAACGGGAAGTCCACAATGATGACAATGAGAGGAGGAACCCGTTGTCGGTTCTTTTATACCGGCTAGCCTACTATAGGGGGTCCCTAAGTAGACGAGTTATTCGTGAGGGCCTCGCTGGAACCAGAACCGCGATGGTAAACACGAGACGATTTAGACAGGTTCAGGCCGCCTCGAGTAGAGAGTGTAATACCCTACATCCTGTATGGTGGATCTTCTCGTATTGATGGTTATGATTTTACAAGGGGTCCCTGCCTCACCTTATATACTCGAGAGACTCCTAGTTGGATACAACATACAGAGTCCTAACATGAGTAGGCCAGGTTGTTTCCTAGTACCCGACTAGTTTCCTTAAGCAGTACGGTTCTTCCTTGTATCTGTTAGAGTTGTCGGCCCAATTTTCTAGCGGGCCTACAGCCCATGAGGACTCCCAAGGATCTTGGACCGTCAAGCCCCCGAGCGTCTTCATGTTTTCACGTTCGCCAGGTTGTTTACCAACAATTGTAACATCAGCCGAGTAGTTTCCTCTTCATCCGATTTGTTTGTTGTAAACCTCCAGAAGTGAACATGATGTGCTCCCATGCCGACTTCTTTTGCAGTCAGCCCCCGGCCCTTGGTTTATAAACCAAGGTTGATGCATAAACTTTCCATTTACTATAATGGTGTCCAGCTTTTGAAAAAAGATAGACCCATTATGGGTCTAGCCCCCGAGCCTAGAAATGTTTTCAATGATTTAAAACAATTCCAAGGTCTTTAATGAAAAAATTTCCAAAAGTAATATACTATTCCCCCCAGCCCCCAAGCTTAAAGCAAATGACAATAAGCTTAAAGACTTCCGTTAAAATATGTATATTCTTTGGTGTGGAAAAAATAATTCCATTAAGCATCAGCCCCCGAGAATGGAAATTCATCGGAAAACGACCTAGCTCATTAGGAAATTGCCGCACAAATATGCATCTGGTTTATAACCGCGAATACACAAACGTTGGCGTATACAGTGAAAACGGCTTTTAAAGAAATACGCTTAGGGTTACCACTTCAATCTTATAAGACAGAGGGTGAACCGTTCGTATTCCCTTCCACGCCGCCGTCGCTTTCACAACTAAAATCCTCAAATCCTTTTCACCTCCGCATGCAATCTCCATTCCACTCTAGCCCCGATCGAGAGTAAATCCAATATCTCGTCTGGCAAGATGGGTCGGAAGCCTACTTACAGCAAGCCTTCAGAGAGCAAATCCGCAGTAGGCAAAAAGAAATCTAAGATCCCAATCACAGACACACCGGTATTCAAGAATGCTCCTGCACCCGTTCTCATCTGGAAGCCATCCAAGGCGTCGGATGAAATGGTGCAGGTCCTTGTGGACTGTTGACACCAGCGGTGGCAAACAGAAAAATCCGCAAGCGCACGACTGTCGAAGTAGCTTTCACCCGTGAGTAAACCAGGTATCGAATCCACAGGGAACGTAAAAGTATATCTAATCACTAAAGCTGAGCCGGATCGATTGAGTGTATATAAAGGCTGGGTAGAGAGGATAACTTAGCACTAAGGCTCTGATTATAGTTAAGAGAATTCTCCTATGCTTGCTTTAGGCACCGGGGTATCCTAGGCCTCTAGGAAATTGCCGGCCAACAGCTCTACGCCGTACCCGTACGTGGAGGATTACAAAGGACGGACAGGGCTGTCACCACCTGCCGCCTACCTCTACTAATCCGTGGGGCTACGAGGCAAACGAGGGCAGATATACACCTAAGCACCACGCCTAAGATAATATCAGCTATCCTAACCTTGATCAAAGATTATAATACTTTATAAATAAAGCAACGAATCCACAAGCACAATAGAGACTTAACTTATCTATAACTCAGACTTAATTACTAGTTGAATCCCAGATACTTACTGAGTAGCTCGCATCCGTCGAGGTACAGGTGGAGGGTCGCCGACAGGCCGGGACTCCTCCAGACTCTCCCTCACTCTCTCCCTATTTCTACTCTGGATATGAGGAGGGCTTCGCCTTGGATCTTCACTTCTGCTCGATGATGATTAGCCCTGCCCTGAGTTCAGCTACTTATAGCTTGGAGAGGCAGTTAAGAGTTGGTTCGCAGCGGTTGAGGCGGTCCGGAGGCGTTGGATTCACCGTCTTTGATGATCCACGGCACAGATGAACTGCTGGAGACGGTTGACAGTTGCTGGTGAAGGCGGTGCCGATTCGGGCGCGTGGCCAGGTCGGCCGACCTGGGCAGGTCGGCCGACCCAGGACTGTGGCCCCTCGGCCCCACTTCATCAGTGTCTCTTGCCAGTGGGTCCTTTAGTCGGTTTCCAGTGGGTAATGGCAAGGATGTGTCAGTTAAGTTAGGAATGTGGGCCCATGAATCCATGTGCTTGCCACGTGGCCCAATCCCAACTCTTCATTTCCACCGTCTTGATTTCAACGTGCCTGATCACTCCTGAGTGTGCTTGTTGTTGTTGGGCTGAAAATGGACCTCACTGGGCCTGGACCCAGGTCGGCCGACCAAGGTAGGTCGGGCGACCTGGCCCTGGGCCCACTTTAGCTCTTCTTTTGCCACTTTATTCCTGTAAGCACATATGCACCAAAACTCATGAAATTTATTAATAATCAACATGTCTATTTGTTTTATCATATTTTATATCTTTGTTGGCAGTAATAAGTTGTCATTAAGAATCGCCAACAAGCTCCTCCACACTTATCCTTTATTCGCCCTCGAGTAAAGTCTAAGCTTCATCATGGAGATCATTAACAAACATATAGGTTATTCCCAAACATTCAGGCTTAGTGGAATGATATGAGTGGCTATCATGTCTTCTTGAGTTATTGCAGGAAGGAACAACATTTTCTATGACATGATACACTTCACTCTCAAGTACTTGGGGTTTTGAAATTTTGCAAAGAAAACCTATGCCTTGCTCCTCAAAGAGTTTCTCTCTGGATGATCATGGTGGTTGGACAACACTCATACTCTCCAAAATAGAACTTCATAAGTGGAGCTCTCAAGATACATACCTTTTCTCACTTATGTTGTCATTCCAAGGATTGGATCCAAATCAGAGACAAGTCATGTAATCAAGTCAAGATGTGCAAATGTGTGATATGAGGTGGACATGTAATGATACTCCCTTGTCTTGACCTTTCTTCTCTTTCTCTTCCTTTTGGATATGGGCTATTGCACTCTCTCTTTTTTTTTCTACTCAATGCTCTTTTAGCATGAGTCTTTTTCTTCTCTTTATTTTTCTATGCATTTAGCCCATATCTTCTTTCTATTTTAATTTTGGGAAGAGGGGTTGTTTTTTCAGGAGTATTTTCTTCATGACCATGAGACAAAGGCATATTTTGCTTCATCCTCAGTGTAAGGATTTAGCTTTTATGGTGGAGTGTACGTGATCTTGACTTTAAAAACATGAAAAATCTCTAATACGGGTCACAAGACTTGGAACAACTCAAAGCTCAAAGGTAAAGTTTGATCATATTTGTAAGTGTTTGTCTCTCAAACCCATGAGGATTAAAACTTTTCATAAATTCCAAGTACTCAAATAGCAAAGGTATCTTTCATATTAAAGCCATATCTCAAAATGCAATAACCTAGTTGACATGAGTTCCTATAAATATGAGGATTTCCACAAGCCAAAAGGTACAGGGAATAAAATATATGTAAGTTAATAAGAACTTCCAAGTGATGGTGAGATGCAAAGGGTTGATTTTACTAAGTTTTTAAATTCCTTGATCAGGTTCTGCAAATATTCAACTGAAACAGAGTTTAGGATGACCAAACCAGCGTGCGGGAAGAAACAGAGATCAGGTGGGACCCAGGCCAGGTCGGCCGATCTGGTAGGGTCGGGCGACCTGGGGGTGACTCCCCTGGTTCAGATCTTTCTCGTGCTGCTCTGTTGCATTCTGATGTTCTCTGTTTCACGTTGGATCGCTCTGTTTCCCGTTGCGTTTTCCCCCACACTTGTACCTTTCACTCAAAACAAGTGGAAACAAAAAGGAAACACAATCCTACTATACTAAACACTTTATTTTATTCATCAATTCAGAGGCACATTACAAGATAATCAAAAGAAATAAATGAAATAAATGAATAGAAGGGAAACTAATGTGCCTATCCTAATCCAAGGCCTAGGGTATCTAGGGTGCATTATAGAGATTTTCATCCCCAGCAGCCTTGGCATAGCGCTTAAGTTTCACGGCTGTTGATTTGCGAAGCATATCAAAGTCGTCTTGAAGACTTATGCGCTCAAGTCGCTCTTCAGCGAACTTCTTCTCCAACTTTGCATAGTCACGACCGAGTTGATTAATCAACTCTAGCAACTCAGCATTGGAGGGAGCCTTGGGGACCTTCTCTTCATCATCACTCTCAAATTGGCCCCCAGGCCTGCGAATTGGAGGAGGCTTGATATGCCTCTTGATCTTGCCGGCGGGTGAAGATTCCACCGACTCCTCCAACTCCTTCCTCTCCTCAGGTGTGAGGGGAGGGAACAGCCCCTTACCACAGCCACCTCCTGGTTTCCTTTCCCCGAAGATCCGGAAACGTGGCTCCGGGGTGCTGGCAGGAGAGTAGATGGACACATCGGACGTATAATGATACGCCACGACGTCCTCCCACTTGTTCCTGACCACCTCCTTCAGCTTCTCCCCTGGTTGAAGCTTGGGGAGTCCATCCCCCTTGATTGGAGCGGCCGCCGGTGTCTTCTTTGGGGTCAATTGCCCCGTCGTCGGCCTTCTGTATGGGCTTGATGCCCGTGCATCGCGCCTCTGGGTCCTCCTCGGGGACTGAGACCGCGCCGCCGAGCGAGAACGTGAGGGGCCACCAGGGCCGGTCGGCCGACCAAGCACATCGGCCGACCCCCTGGTGCGGCCTCTCGCGTCCTCCTCTGGCGGGATGCTGGCCAGAGGGGTGAGAACCACGGCCATGGCTTGCTCCAGGTTGGTGGGCACCAATTGGTTGGCCGGAGTGGGCTCTCCATCCAGATCAAAGGTTGATCGGGATTTGGGGTAGCTTTTTCCGGCCATTGATGGAGAATTGGGAGGTGTGGCTTGGTGATTTCAGAATGGGGGCGAGGAAGAACTCAGATGAGAGGGAAGAAGAGGATGGGTGAAATTTTAAAGATAGGCTAACCCTCTTCTCGGATCAATCAGAGTTAGAATTGCTCGTCCACCGCAGAACGGCTTCAGAGACGTTAGAGTAGAACGTTGGCAAAAGATAGGGCCAATTGGGCTTAGGATCAAGTCGGCCGACCTGGTCAGGTCGGTCGACCTGGCCTTGAGCCTGGTCGCCCTCTTCTTCTTTGTGCACTACGTGACAGGTCCACTAAACCCTAGAATGTGTGCATTCACGTGCATAAGGTGTAATTATAAATGGGAATCATCCATGACCAAATTGATCACGTCAAATTCCTCATCTACTTTATCAGGTTCAAAGAAAACTTTTAAACGTTGACCATTTACCTTGAAGAGGTTACCTTCATCATCTTGGGGTGTGATTGCCCCATGCAACGAAGTCTCCACCACAACGAATGGTCCTTCCCATTTGCTTCGAAGTTTTCCATGCCCAAAGAGCTTCACCCTGGAATTAAAGAGTAATACCTTATCCCCGGGGTGGAACTCCTTCACCTTGATCCTCTTGTCGTGCCATCTCTTGGTTCTGTCCTTGTAGATTCTGGCACTGTGGTATGCTTTGTCTCTCCACTCTTCCAATTCTGATAGTTGCATCCTTCTCATCTGCTGGGCTGCTGGCAAATCCATGTTCCACTTTCTTATGGCCCAGTGCGCCCGATGCTCTAGCTCAACTGGTAAATGGCAAGTCTTGCCGTAAACCAGCTGGTATGGGGACATCCCGATGGGCGTTTTGTATGCCGTTCGGTAAGCCCATAGAGCATCTGGTAACTTGCTCTTCCATCCTTTGCCCATTTCTGTCACGGTCTTCTGCAGAATGTTCTTGATCTGTTTGTTCGATGTTTCTGCTTGACTGCTTGTCTGGGAGTGGTATGGTGTAGCTATGTTATGCTTTGCCCCCAGTTCTGCCAGAAATTTCCGGAAGGTCTTGTCGATGAAGTGCGACCCATCACTGATCACCATCCTGGGAGTTCCAAAACGTGGAAAGATGATCTCATGGAACATCTTTCGTGCGTGTTTGAAGTCAGCGGCTGTCACACCCGGATTTACGAAGGAAATCCGAATGCTACTATATGTGTACCCAGGAAGTCTTTACACACATATAGCTCAGTAATGAATATCAAAGAAAGGAAAACAGTGCTCGATAACATAAATCATAACAAGTCTTACATCACAGGCATTACATTTATTAACGAGTTTATCAAAGTAGCGGAAGCCTGATGTAGTCTAACTCCAGAACATCTCCACAGGGACTCTGACTGGGGGAATGCACTGCCTAGAAGTCCGGGAACTCCTCAGGGAAGACAAAAGCATCCACAGGTGGTTCATCTGAGTACCCATCCGGGATTTTGTTGATATGAAGCAAGTGTAAGTAATCCATCTTACTTAGCAAGCATAACATGATTAGATGAGGCTCAAAAGGCTAGACAAGGTTTAAACTGCGGTTAGCATTTTTAGTTGATTGATTTTAAAATTAACCTGAATTACTAGAATTAGATGACAACCCGGCTGTAACCCACATTATGAAAACATGTGAAGTATTATAAGTAACCAACATCATCATTAACCATTACTTTAGAAAACAAGGAACCGCTCGAAAAGGATCCAGGCCGCTCTTGACCGTGAGCACGGCTGTTATAACAGTTTTACACTCTGCAGAGGTTGTACACTTTCACCACCGGTCGTGATCCCCTTGCCTTGGGCACGCACTCCCTTCACACCACGTGAAATGAGTACAGGGTTTCACTACGAGACCTTTCAAAAGACACCCTAGCAAGCTAGTGGCCGCTACGGTTTCCTGACAGGCGCATGGACCCCTCCAGGCTCCAGCCAAAACATCACACAAATCCATCACACACAAACCCCAACGAGAACTGACCGAGGTCCACACTTAAACCTGGCAGCCCCACTTGCGCCTTTCGGTAACCACTAGACAAGCTAGAGCCGTACAGTTTACTTAGTCAAGACCAGAGCCATGTGGTTCCTGTGGTTGTATGGTTTTCCTGGGTGGCCGCTTTAAGATCGGAACCTTAAGAAGAGACGCTTAGAGCAATGCAAACACATGCTCAAGCTCCCTAAACCAAGTTGCTAAAAAGCATATTTTAATAAGGTTTCAAGTATATCATTAGTCAAGATTAACATTTATTCATCGATCATTAGCGGTTGCAAGCAAGCTAAGCACAACTAACTTATCTACCCACATGCATACACCCAAGGTAACAAGGTGAATAGGATAAACAAGACTAGTCAATCCTATGGTTTAACAAATTAGACACATGCATGAATGAATAACATGATTAATAGGTGAATAGGTATCAAGGATAAATCATGTTACACTTGCCTTCCTCAAAGTATTGCTGCTGATCCGATTCTTCAAACTCTTGATCAAAGCCGGCCTCGTACTGCTCGCACTCTAAACACGCATTCCAATCACCACACATACATCCATCACAAGCCAGTACATGCATACAAAAGTATTTCTATTAGAACAGTACACCATACAATGAAAACAGAAGCAAAAAAGATATAAAACTAATCTACGCATTTCTACGAACACAACAACGCGAAAATCACTCTAATCGGACTTACGGTGAAGAAACTACGCTAAAAACAAGATCGAGGACTAAACTGCGATAAACCGAGGACTTAAACGTAATTAACCCTAGACTTTGAGGGGTAGCAAGGAAGTTTTTTTGAACTGCAAGAAGGACGGCGGGTTGATATGGGATTTCTGCAGGGTCTCTTTAACAAAAACGAAAGGGTATGTTTCAATCTAATCCTGGCCGTTGGATGGGGGATGGAGGGTTGCCGCTGCTTCTCTTTGCTCTGGTCGAACTGCACAGGGAAGACCGATGTTTCACGAACAGAAGGGAACGGCGGCCATTGTTACAGACCAGAGGTCGCCGGGGACAGGGGCCCCAAGGCCTCGGTGCATGGATTTCAGAGGTGAGCGGCAAAACGGAACCGGGACGGCGACGCGAACTCGTCTTCGTGCTCACCTAGGACAGACAGGGAGCAGAGATGTTGCGCCACGAAGGGGGGGCGGACTGGTCTGTTCGTCGGGCGTCCGTGAATCCTCCTGGTGTTCCTGGACAAGAGAAGAAAGTGAGGGGGAGACCAGAGGGAATTGGACTCAGGGAGGACGACGGCGTCGGCGTTTCTTACTCAGTGAACTCCGGCGACCCGAAATCCGGCGAAAGGGCACTGATTTTGGGAAATTGGAGTGTTGGGGAACCAGAGGAGGATGGGGAGGAGCTCGTCCAGAGTATTCCTGCAGGGGATGAGAGCCTTTGGTCCTGGAATTGAAAGGGGGGGCGGTTTCTGCTGCTGCCCTTTGCTAATGGCATTGATTAGAATTAAAGCGGGGCTTCAAGTGGGAGAGGAATGGGAAAGGATTGGGCAGGGGGCGCAGCTGTTCGCGAAGGGAAGATGGGGCGAGGTCGGCCTTTGGTTTTGGCGACACAGATAGAAAGAGAAGGGGCGACGTACAGGGGAAGGAGGGGCGATGTTCCTGCGTGATGTGCTCCTGCGCGTGAAAGAGGGAGGGGGCGATACTGCTGCTCGGCGTTTCTCGCGAACAGAAAAGGGGGCGACGGGCTTTCTGATTCCTGCGTTCGTGAAACAAGGAAGGGGGCAGCGTGCGTGGGGAAAAGGAGGGCCGGCTTGGGCTGGGTCCAAGGAGAAGAAGGGTTGGGCCCAAGGAGAAAAGAAAAGGGGAAAAGAAAGTTAGGGTCGGGCGGGGCTGTTTTAAGGACTTTGAGGCCCAGTTAGACTTGGGTTGGATTTGGATCGGGGTCGGGCTTTTGGGTCGGACTCGGGAAGAAAGGAAAAGAGACGGTTGGGCCGGGTTATGGGTACTTAGGGCTTAGCACAAAAGAACACTCATACAAGAAAACAATGCACCGGCATGAAATGCACAAACAAGTTTCTAAACCTAGGGTTGATTTTAATTCCGAAAAGGTTTTTAATTTTTCTAAATTCTGAGTATGCACACACAAGAGCTAGCAAATTAATTACTAAATTAGAAAAGAAATTTTCAGGGTGTTACAAACCTACCCCCCTTAAAATGAATCTCGTCCTCAAGATTCGGTTGAACCTTCAAACAGCTGTGGATATTCTGCCTTTAGATCTTCTTCTCTTTCCCAAGTTGCCTCATCCACAGAGTGTCGGCTCCACTGCACCTTACACATCCGTATCACCTTACTCCTTGTGACTCTTTCTGCCACTTCCAGTATCTTGACGGGATACTCTTTATAAGTCAGATCCTCTTGTACATCGAGTTCATCCAAAGGTAACTGTTCTTCTGGCACCCGTAAACATTTCTTTAGTTGTGACACATGAAACACATCATGTACACCTGATAATCTAGTTGGCAATTCCAATTGATAAGCCACCTCACCTTTTCTGTCCAACACCTTGAATGGTCCAATGTACCTTGGTGCTAGTTTGCCTTTGACATTGAATCTGCGAACTCCTCTCATCGGTGACACCTTGAGATATACGTAGTCGCCAATGTCAAAACTAAGGTCTCGACGTCTGACATCCGCATAACTCTTTTGCCTGGATTGTGCTACCTTCAAATTCTGCCTGATTGTCTGCACCTGTCTTTCAGCCTCTTTAAGAATTTCAGGTCCAAACACTTGGCTTTCTCCCGTTTGATTCCAGAACAAAGGTGTCCTACACTTCCTGCCATATAGTGCCTCAAATGGTGCCATTTGTAGACTTTTCTGGAAACTGTTGTTATAAGAGAATTCTGCGTATGGCAAACTCTTATCCCAACTTGTCGCGTACTGTAAAGCACAAGCCCTCAACATATCTTCCAAGATTTGGTTCGTCCTTTCAGTTTGCCCATTAGTCTGTGGATGATAAGCCGAACTGAAGTTCAGTTTTGTATCCATTGACTCATGAAGTTTATGCCAGAACTGTGATGTAAACTGTGATCCTCGATCTGACACAATCTTCTTTGGAACTCCATGCAAGCATACTATTCGCTCCATGTATAGCTCTGCTAGCTTTGCGCCTGAGTAGGTGGTCTTCACCGGAACGAAATGAGCCACCTTGGTTAGTCGGTCCACAATTACCCATATAGAGTCAAAACCTCTCTGAGTTCGGGGCAAACCGACTATAAAGTCCATTCCTACTTCTTCCCATTTCCATTCTGGTATCTTCAAGGGTTGGAGTAAACCGGCAGGTCTCTGATGTTCCGCTTTAACCCTTTGACACGTGTCACATAGAGCGACATATGTTGCTACATCTCGCTTAAGTCCATACCACCAATATCTCTCTTTAATATCCAAATACATCTTTGTACTTCCCGGGTGTATGGAGTAAGCTGAATCATGTGCTTCCCTTAGTATAGCATCTCTTATATGCTTCAGATTAGGCACACATATTCTTTTACCAAACCACACAGTTCCTTGCTCGTCCATGGTAAATCCTGGTGCTTTTCCCTGAATGATCAAAGATATGATTTCCTGAATCTTCTTATCTTCTTGTTGTCCTTCTTTAATCTCTTTTTCTAGTGTTGGTTCAACTTCCATTTCCACTGTGCTAGCAGCAATTCCCAGATTCAACCGTTCAAATTCCTTTCCGAGTTCTTCTGGCAACTGGGTAACTCTATTTGCATGACTTCTTCTGCTTAAAGCATCTGCCACCAAATTTGCCTTCCCTGGATGATAGTGAATCTCCAGGTCGTAGTCCTTGATTAACTCTAACCATCGGCGTTGCCTCAAATTCAAGTCTGACTGCGTGAACACATACTTCAGACTCTTATGGTCAGTGTAGATATCACACTTATGGCCAATCAGGTAGTGTCTCCATATCTTTAGTGCGTGCACCACTGCTGCAAGTTCAAGGTCATGAGTAGGATAATTCAACTCATGCTTCCTTAACTGTCTGGAGGCATATGCTACCACTTTTCCTTCTTGCATGAGTACACATCCCAAACCTTGACGAGATGCATCACAATATATAGAGAAACTCTTGGTTATATCAGGCAATACCAATATTGGAGCAGTGGTTAATCTTTTCTTCAGCTCCTCAAAACTGGCTTGACACTTTTCTGACCACACAAACTTCACGTTCTTCTCTAGCAAGGATGTCATAGGTTTAGCTAGTTTGGAGAACCCTTCAATGAACCGTCGATAGTATCCGGCCATTCCAAGGAAACTCCGAATCTCACTCACATCTTTTGGTGGATTCCAACTCAACACATCTTTAACCTTCTTTGGATCAACTGCCACTCCTCCATTGGATACGACATGACCCAAAAATGCTACTTCCTTCAGCCAGAACTCACATTTACTGAACTTGGCATACAGTTGTTGTTCCCTGAGCCTCTGTAATACCAACCGTAGATGCTCCTCATGCTCTTCTTCATTCTTGGAGAAAATCAGAATGTCATCAATGAATACTACCACAAACTTGTCCAAATAATCCATGAAGACTTTATTCATCAAATACATGAAGTATGCAGGAGCATTGGTCAATCCAAATGACATCACTGTAAACTCATACAATCCATACCGGGTGGTGAATGCTGTCTTGGGAATATCAGAAGCACGAATTCTCATCTGATGATATCCTGAACGGAGATCAATCTTAGAGAATACACATGCTCCCTTCAATTGATCAAAGAGATCATCGATCCTCGGTAGCGGATACTTATTCTTTATGGTTACGTCATTGAGTGCTCTGTAATCGATGCACATTCTCTTGGTTCCATCTTTCTTCTCAACAAATAATACCGGTGCTCCCCAAGGTGAAGAGCTAGGTCTAATGTAACCCTTCTCAAGTAGTTCATCTAATTGCTTCTTAAGTTCTTCTAATTCTTTCACACCCATTCTATATGGTCGCTTAGCTATAGGTGCAGTGCCAGGTTTAAGATCAATAAGAAATTCAACTTCGCGTTCTGGTGGCATACCTGGCAACTCTGCGGGAAATACGTCGGGAAATTCCTTCACCACATTGATGTCTTCCATGGCCATCTCCTTCACTTGATTAGCATGACACACATCTGAAGCAGTCATTGTTGCTTGATATTCTACTTTTTCTCCAGAACTTGCTGTCAGTTGCACTGCTCTTTTAGCACACTGAATTACTCCATCATGCTTTGCTAGCCAGGACATTCCCAGGATAATATCAATGCCAGTAGAATTCAGGATTATAGGGTTGGCTACAAAATCTACCCCCCTTATTTTTATGCTAACCTTTGGACAAACTAAGGTTGCCTTTAGTTCTCCACCAGGTGAACTAACTATCATTGCTTTTTGCATTGGTTGCATAATCATCATGTGCTTTTTCACAAACTGGGCAGATATAAAAGCATGCGATGCTCCAGAATCAAATAATACTGATGCAGGATTTGAGTTCACTGAAAACGTACCGATCACCACATCTGTTGCTTCTTGCGCAGCCTCCGCATTCACATGATTAACTT
>CM014272.1:31629152-31694492 GCA_004135705.1 Alloteropsis semialata
GTAGATGATGATCCACCGGCGAGCACACCATCGCCCTAATCAGATTGGTTGTCAATCATCAACCCAAGATCAGGGCGCTTTAGTATTTTGATTTCAGGATAGTTATCAATCCATTGTGAAATGTTCCCTCTTTTGGATTTAATGAAGAAATTTCACTTGATGGATGTAACTTAAATCCCTTGTGCTTTGGAAATTTATCCGTGTCAATCTGTTCACGAAATTGCTCATCCAAAAACAAAATTCCCGAATGAAAAATTTCTTCCGACCAGACTGACTATCTTTAGTGTGTTCGGGAAATTTGACCCTGATCAGACATGATCGGGGCATTTCCTTGATTCACACCGATCGGTTGGTCATTTAAAACTGATAACTTACCAAATAAGCTAACAACCCTAAATGCATTGAATTGGACTTGCACATTTTTCGAAATGACGCGTGCCGTAGAAAAAGGAAAGAATCTTTTTGACCCAACAGTCACTGCGGATTGCGCGGCTCAAGGGCAGGTTTCTCGGGGTTCGTACTCCCTTGCAGAACCATAAAGCCTCCAAGCGCGGCCGCTTGAGATCTATTTGGGACTTCGTCTTCCTCGTTCGCATCCACAAAACATTCGCCATTTCAACCGCTTTCTTCCCTCGTCCACCTGCTCCTCCAACCCTGCTAGCTTCCAATCGCCATGGCGTCCACGCACCAATCGTCTTCTGGCACTGAGTCCACAGGAGACCAAAGCAGCGCCGCCGCCGGACGAGAACTCCGTAGTGGGAACACGATCCCCACCTCGGACGAGTACTGGTACAGATCAACCACGACGGCCAAGCAGCTGCAGAAGCTGGAGGACCTTGGACTACTCCCTGACACCGAACTTTTCCCTCGTCGTCATGCCAAAGGTCAGACGTATCCAACCCCCAACACTCTCGAGATGGTGGTGTTCTTGGAGTTCTTCCACTGTGGATTCGGGGTTTTTCCTTCTGATTTCTTCCACAGCGTCTGCGAGCATTACCAGATAGAGCTTGTGCACCTAAAGCCCGGCGCTTTGACAATGCTTAGCGTCTTTGCCTTTCTGTGTGAAGCCTGGTTAGGGATTAAGCCTTCACTGTTGCTGTGGAGATATTTTTATAGCCCTTCATACTACAAGAAACAAGTGATGCTTGGGTCCATCGGTTTTTCCTTGATAAATCGGGAGATGTACATCCCCTTCCCAGTTAAGGATTGCAGGAAAGGATATGAACATCACTGTTTTTACATCACCCTTCCCCAAACCTCACTAGCAAAAGGGAAGTATTTGATGCCCTATCTCAAGGATGAGGCCAAAGCCCTGCCAAGAATCACCTCGGAGATGCAAAAGCACATTGATCGGATCCTGGAGCTCCGCAATGCTGGTCTGACGGTGGTTCACGTAGCAGAAATCTTCATTAGATGGAGATTCATTCCGCTTATGACTCACGACCGCTACGCTTGGACATTTAGGGACGACAACGACCCGAACAGAATGAAACCCGATAAGAGGAGGGAGATCAGCACGTTGATCAAGGCACCGGGGCCCCGACCAGCGAACAACCTGAATCATCACCTGGTTTGGAGAAAGAGGTCCCGAGCAGCCCCCAGGCGATTATCCCCCGAACCCGGAAACGCTCTCGCAGTGTGGAGGGGACAGTTCTGGATTCGGGAGTCTTTGGATCGCCTGGGCCCGCCGATCTGCAGCCCAGTCGTGATCCGCTTCGTCCTGTTGCCCATGTATCGAGCATGATCGTATTCGGGCGTTTATTCGCAGCTTTTGATCGCATAACCAAAGCTAAATGTGATCGGGAGATTTCTCGACAGGAAAATCGTCCGACCAGACAGTCATCAAAGCTTATTCCTGGTGCCAAGAGATTTAAAGTCAAAATCCCGACGGCCGAGTAAGAGCTTTGACAATCTTTGATTATGTATGAGCATTTTTCTTAAATGTTGTTTTTACTGTATTTGATTGTTCGGGAATTCAGGCATCCCGATCCCACAGCTTCTCCTCCTGTCAAATCATCTGCCAAAGAGAAAACTCCCGAGCCAGACTCGACAGCACAACTTGACAGCTCAGAGAAGACTGCAGAGATCGTGGGACCCATCCCGACGCCCCTGGGCCCGATCATTAGCGCGCTCTCGACAGCTGAAGAGCAATGGCGTTCGCTAGACGCTCGTGCCTCTGCTGCAGAAGCGTCTGTGATCAGACTGGGAGCCCAGGTGACTGTTCTCCAGTCTGAGAAAGAAGGTACATGCTTTAAATCTCATGCTTCGCTTATTGAGTCTTTATCTTTGAACTTTTGTTCACATGCTGCCTTTGACCCTGTAGCTGACTCCAAGAGCATTGAGGTGCTCAAGAAGAAAAACTCAGATCTGGAAGGAAGACTGGCTGTTCGGGATAAAGACGTGGCTGATCTGACCGCCCGTCTTGAAGCATCAGAGAAGCGCAGTTCGTCCTTGGAGTCCAGGCTGATGGAAGGTGCCTGCGTCGCTGCAACTCACACCATCGGGGCTTTGAAAAGCCACCTCCCTGATCTGGACGTTTCTCTGCTCTCAAAAGGCTTCAAGTGCTCGGAGTCAGAAGCTGAGGTAATGTTTAATAGCTTTACCCCACTGGTGGAACCGTTTGTCAGAAAACTTGATCTCCATCTGAGTGATTCGGAGGAATCACCCTGAACACTGTGCAAAATTCCTGTAATAGGGCAAAACTTTAATAGTTTAGAATGCGGTTACATTTTGCTAAACATATGCTTGCATGTTTTTGCATAAATCTTAGAGCTGATCGGTATTTTCATGGATCTTTTTAACTGATAGCTTTGTCATAGCCAAAAAGTCCCGTTACCATAAGCTATTCTGGAATTGTTTAGTTGCTGAGACACGGGCGGCCTTCTGAACTGTGTAATTCCTTGTAGTCATGGTGTTCGGTAATTTTAGCGTAGCCTAGCTTTCTTGAATTAAAAAGCCCGTTTCTTGCATGGTAGTAGTACCGTAGTAGCCCCCGGGCTCTTTTACAGCCATGCTGGCATGCTGAAAAAGAGTCTAGAAGTACAAACTGCAAGAAACTTCCCGATCAAATGGGGAGCCCCCGAGCATAGAGCTCGGGACGCGTAGAATAGGTCTGAAAAGAAAATTTTCAGCATGGTAGTCCCCGGCTCTTTGTTAGTGTATGCAATATGGTAACAAAGAGTAGAAACAGAATAGAAAATAGAAACCCAGCCCCCGAGCATAAAAGCGAGGGTGAGTAGAGTATATAGAACTTATCTCTTTTTTTTTTGTTGGCGCTGTAGGCGACGCAGATGATGGTTTATACCTGCCAAACCTGATGGTCGGTCTAAAACTGTGCACGATCTTCATTGTTTAGGCGTAGAACCTGCGTAGTTGATCCATATTCCACGTGTTTGGCAGTACGTCCCCATCTATCTCTGCAATCCTGTAGGCTCCTGGTCGGGCGATATCTACTACAATGTACGTTCCTTGCCATGGAGAAGACAATTTAGTTTTGTCCTTGGTGCGTTGATCCAGTTTGAGCACCATGTCCCCAATGCATAGGCTTCGTTGTTGAACATTAGCATCGTAGTACTGTCGCAATTTTTGCTGATACTGGGCTACTCTAAAAGCAGCTGCGTCACGAGCCTCCTCCAGGAGGATTAGCTCATCAGTGCGTCTGTCAGGCTCTTCAGTTTCTGAAAACATTGCCACGCGAGGGGCTTGTAGTCGAATGTCGGATGGTAGAATCGCCTCTGCTCCATACACCAAGAAGAAAGGTGTTTCGCCTGTTGCCCGATTCATAGTGGTCCTCATTGACCAGAGTACTGTAGGGACCTCATGAATCCAGCGCTTGTCGTAAGCTTGCAATCTGTTAAAAATCCTCTTCTTGATGCCCTGGAGCACGATGCCATTGGCACGTTCTACTTGCCCGTTTGTCTTCGGGTGGTTTACCGATGACCGATCATGCTTGATCCCGTGGTCGTAGCAAAAATCGTAAAACTTTTTACTTTTAAACTGTGTTCCATTATCAGAGATTATCCTGTTCGGGACACCGAATCGTACGACAATACTCCGTAGGAATTTAACAGCTGCCTCTTTCGTGATTTTCTGAACGGGCTCGGCTTCAACCCATTTTGTAAATGTGTCAATGCCAACGAACAGAAATCTGTATCCCCCGACAGCCCTTGGAAAGGGCCCGAGGATGTCTATACCCCAAGTGGCAAAGGGCCATGACAAGGGTATAGTATTTAAAGCTTGCGCAGGTTTAGTTTGTTTCCGTGCGAAGAATTGACATGCCTCACACTTTTTACTAAATCGCTTGCGTCTTGAAGAGCTGTAGGCCAGTAGAAGCTCTGTCGGAATGCTTTCCCTGTTAGATATCGGGGAGAAGCATGTGATCCACAGATTCCTCCGTGAATGTCGTGGAGCAAACTAATGCCCTCGGTCCGTGTGATGCATTTGAGGAGCATTCCATTGCGGGTTAGCTTGTATAATCGCCCGTCGACCAATTGATAGTTCTTGGCTTTACGATGGATTTTCTCCAATGTAGCATCATCGTCCGGAATAGCTTGGTTTGTGAGGTACGCCCGGATTGGATCCATCCAGTTCTCCTCGTTTCCAACTAGAGCGGCGGCTCGGGCCGTACCGACCAACATAGACTCCTTGACGGATTCGTTGGTTGTAGAAACTGGTCCCTTGACGGGTTCAGTTTTTAGGTTCGGTAATGAAACCGACACAGATGGTTTAGTAAGAACTTCAAGTAACACGTTACCTGGAGCCGTGTGCGCTCTGCAGCTGCCTTTGCCAGCTTATCTGCGTCGCCATTGAATTCCCTCTTCACGTGCCGTACTTCAAGCCCATCAAATTTGCTCTCCATCCGCCTATATGCTTCCAAGTATTTAGCCATGACCTCGCTCCGCGCACTGTACTCTTTCATGACTTGCTTTGCAGCTAACTCGGAATCCCCTTTCACGAGTAGCCTTCTGACACCAAGAGATGCAGCTATGCGGAGACCTGTCAACAGTCCTTCGTACTCGGCAACATTGTTAGTAGGAGTTGGATCAACAAAATTGATTTGTAAAGCGTACCTAATGACGTCATTGTGTGGTGAAATCAGGACCACCCCAGCCCCCGCGCCTGCTCTGCAAAATGCTCCGTCATAGAACATTGTCCAGTGTTCGGGATTTTGGGCAGCTTCTTCAGGTTCGGGGTTAGTCCATTCTGCGATGAAGTCTGCCAGAGCCTGCGATTTGATGGCAGTTCTGGGTATGAATTCAACGTCGTAAGCCCCCAGCTCCACAGACCATTGTGCGATCCTTCCCACGGCATCTCGATTATGTAAAATGTTGCCTAGAGGGTAAGTTGACACAACCTTGATCTTGTGGCTCAGAAAATAATGCTTGAGCTTCCTGGAAGTCATTAGTACAGCATATAACAATTTCTGAATCTGAGGGTACCTCGTTTTGGCATCATGTAGCACCTCGCTTACGAAGTAAACGGGATGTTGTGTTGTAGACTTTTCTGTTGGTCTCTCGACCACCAAAACAGTGCTAACAACAGTTGGTGTCGCTGCTACGTATAACAGCATCTCTTCTTGTGGCTTTGGCGGGACCAGTACGGGCATTTTCCGCAGGTACTGTTTGAACGCCTGGAACGCCTCTTCTGCTTCTGCCGACCACTCAAAACGATCAGTTTTACGTAACAATTTGTAAAATGGCATACCTCGTTCGCCTGACTTGGACACGAATCGACTTAGGGACGCCATCATTCCTGCCAACTTTTGGACTTCGTGGCGGCTGCGTGGAGATTTCATGTCATCGAGTGCCTTGATCTTGTGCGGATTTGCCTCTATACCTCGTTGGGAAACAAGGTTACCGAGGAGCTTACCCGATGATACACCAAAGGTGCATTTGGCGGGGTTGAGCATCATCCTGTTTTTACGCAAGTTGTTGAATGTTTCGGTTAAATCAGCGATTAAATCACCCTTTAACTTACTTTTCACAACAATGTCATCTATGTATGCCTCCACATTACGGCCGATTTGGCCTTCAAGAACAATGTGAACACATTTTTGATAAGTGCAACCTGCGTTTTTCAGACCAAAAGGCATCTTTATATAGCAATAAACACCGAAGGGAGTTACAAATGCAGTTTTCTCCTCATCGTCAATGCACATGCTGATTTGGTGATACCCCGAGTAGGCATCTAGAAAACAAAGCAATTCGCATCCAGAGGTTGAATCTACAATTTGATCTATCCTAGGTAATGGGTACTCATCCTTCGGGCAAGCTTTATTCAGGTCTGTGTAGTCCACGCACATCCTCCACGTTCCGTTGGGCTTCTTGACCATGACTGGGTTTGCCAGCCACTCCGGGAAAGGGACCTCTCGAACGAAGCCGGCTTTGAGTAGTCGGTTGATTTCTTCGTTAATGGCGTCTCGCTTTTTCGGGGTATATCTCCTTTGCTTCTGCTTGACTGGTCGGATGCCAGTTTGTATGCCGAGCTTGTGCTCGATTACCTCCCTGGGGATCCCGGGCATGTCAGATGGTTTCCAAGCGAACACATCTGCGTTTGCCCGGAGGAAAGCAATGAGCTCGAGTTCCTATTTGTCACCCAAGCCAAGGCCCACCTGGGTGGTCTTGGTCGGGTCTGCCTCATCAAGGATTACCGCCTTCGTGCCTGGCTCGGTGCGCCTGGCCGGTGGCTCGATTGGTGAGGCGTTGGCCATCGACTCGCCAGCTGCTTGTGACGGCGTCCCCCTGAGTGGGGTTTGGTCCACCACAGCCTGCCTCTCAACGGCACGGTCGTCAGCTCCCTGTCTCCCGATGAGCTCCTGTTCCCCGATGAGCTCCTGTTCGGGAATTTCTTTCCCTTTGGCCCTTGGTCGGTTCTCAGCTGCTCGGGAGGTTTCAGCCAATGTACCCTTGGCGGCAGCCTTTGGCTGGCTCTTTGTCTTTTTCTTGGCAGGTTCGGCAGCCTTGGCTGGTTCCTGCTCGTCACCCTTGATCATGTCCAGGGTCTTCATGTCGCACTGGACCGCGCCCTTGCGATCGCCACAGACGGTGATCGGACCCAACGGCCCCGGGACCTTGATCATGGAATATGCAAAGTGAGCGACCGCCATGAATTTCTTCAGGAATGGTCGGCCCAAGATGCAGTTATAAGCCGACGTGATGTCAGCCACCTCGAAGGTGAGGAACTCTGATCGGATGTTTTTGCCCTCTACGAGGGTCACCTGCAGATCGATCCTCCCCAAGGGAAAGGCCTGAATGCCTGGTATGACCCCATAGAAAGGCTTCTCCACAGGGGACAAGGACCTTCTTGGGATCTCAAGTTCATCAAAGATGTTGACAAACAGGAGGTTGAGGGCGCTCCCACTGTCGATCAGGGTTCGCCCGATCTTGCGGGGTCCGATCCATGGCTTGATGCACAGTGGGAGTAGCGGCCCGTCGTAAAGCGTCTCAGGGTGATCCCTTTGATCGAATGTGATCGGGATTTCTGACCACCTCAAGAGTTGCTTGCAGGGCTCGGTGCTGTTTATCTGCCTCTCGACCATCTTGAGCTAGGACTTGGAGGTTCGGGTTGAACAGCCACCGAAAATTGTGGCGATCTCCAGATCTTCGGGGAGATCTGGCTCATCATCACAATCCATGTAGTTTGCCGTGCGAGGGTTGTGAGCTGCCTGGTCACGTGGAGCCCCCTGCTGCTGGCTCTCCTCCTCCTGCTTCTGCTTCTTGTACACCGTGCAATCCACGAAGTGATGCTTCGTAGATCGGTGAATCGGGCAGTACATCGGGAGGTTATCCGGTTTGCCTTGACGCCTGTACGGGGGCTTGTTGTCCACGGCCATGACTTCGTCACCCTCGGTCTTGCGCTTCTTGTTTTTGTGTTTATTCTTCTTCTTGCCTTCCCCGGCTGGCTGGCTTTGTTTGGGCTTTCCGTGAACCCGTGCTCGGGCGTCCGCCATCTTGGCGGTTTCTTCCAGGATCCCGTATAGCTCTGCCACCGTCTTCGGGTTTTTCTTGGCAAGTTCCTCCGCCGTTCGCTCATCTTTGCAACCTTGATTAAAGGCCACAATCACCCGATCATCCACCATGTCAGGGATGGTGTTACGGGTGTCGCTGAACCTGCGGATGTAGTCCCGGAGGGATTCTCCAGGCTTCTGCACGCAGTTGAGCAGATCTCCCTCATGTCCGGGGCATTTATAGGTGCCTTGGAAGTTGGCTTCAAACGTCTCCCGGAGATGAGTCCATGACTTGATGCTGGCCTCGGGCAGGTTCATGAGCCACGTACGGGCTGATCCCTGCAGAGCAGTCGGCAAGTAGTTGGCTTTGACATAGTCGTCACCCCCGGTGGCATCGATGATCGTGGAATAGATCTGAATCCACTCGCGGGGTTGGTTGTTCCGTCATACTTCTCGATGTTAGTAGGACGAAACTTTTCGGGCCACCTGACCTTGCGCAGGGCTGGGGAGTACGCAAGGCATCCCCCGTGCCTGGTCGGGAGTCACGTGGCGGCGAATCTGGATGGGACCGATAGTAACCCTCACGTGCTCGGTAATCTCGATTGTAATTGAGAGTTTCCCGAGCGTCGCGAGTGCGACGATTGCGCTCGAGTTGTGGCCTTATGTCGCGCCCCTCGTGTGGGCGATAGTATGGTCGTCCGTTAACAGATCGAGACCGAACCGGCTGTGGTTCACGTGGTCTGTTTGACGGAGCTGGTGGTACGGCAGCGGCGGCTTCGATGCGCTCTTTGGCCTTGTCCGCTGCTTCCCGAGCCTTCTTGGCTATGTGGCCATCGGAGTCCCTTCGGCCATTGCTTCCATGGTCTCCAAGAGGGTTCGGATCTGCAGATTGTCCTGTTCGACGGCCCGGAAATCGTTGTTGAGATCTCGGGGAGCCAATGAGGATGCAACCTGCTGTGTACGGGTTCTAGCCGTTTGATGTGTCGGTGCGTTGCTCAAACGTGGAGGAGGCACGGGTCGACGCGAGCTAGATGACTCGGCAACGGCCTCTGTCCCGTTTGCGTTTAGCACATGGATGCGGCGGTCTTCGGATTGTTCTGACCCATTGCTAGATCCACTGTAGTCGAGATCCAACTGCGCAGTGCGATCTGCAATGTCTTCAAGAGTTGGCTCCGTGAAGGTGGCGAAATCTTCCCGACCGGCGCATGTGAGATCGAGATCATGGATCCCTGTCATCTTGAGCTCGTAGTCGCCTTGGTGCTCGAACACGAGATCTCCGAAGCGGATCTCCCGTGCAGGCACTAGATGGCGGCGAGCGTAGAGATCGGAAGCGGAAGCAGAACTCCCGATCGCTTCCGACTTGACAGAACTGGGCATGTAGGGCATCGAGGAACTCGACGCGTCGGCGATCCAGACTCCGTTGACGATCGGCATGATCTTTCTTCACGCAAGGGCCCCTACCTGGCGCGCCTCTGTCGAGGTTGTACTCGTCAGATATTTGTCCGGCAGGCACCCCGCTTCGTGCGAAGATTGATCACGGTGACGAATAGAGAAACACGGGATTTTTATACTGGTTCGGGCCCTCGAGATCGAGTAATAACCCTACGTCCAGTTGCTGCTTGTATTATTTCGTCGAGTACAGATTACAATGCGTAACAAGTACTCTCGGGTGGATTGTCTAAGATTGTAGATCAATGGACATACCCTCTACGCACAGGACCCCCGCTATTTATATCCAGGGAGACGTGCCTTACAAGACAAAACAGACCTAAACCTAGTAGGACTCTAACTATCTTCGGGCTTCCCTTCTGCGATCTGGCCATCGTGTCTTGTTCGGAGTCTTGGTAGTTCGGAGTCGGTAGTCGGTAATCCTCGTGATCGGGCACCCTGGTATTATGGCCTCAACAAAAAGATATACGGGCAACCTTAGATCTTAGATAACTGCTACCGTTCCCCGGCAACGGCCCAGAAAGCTTGTTGACACTAGCGGTGGCAAACAGAAAATCCGCAAGCGCACGGCTGTCGAAGTAGCTTTCACCCGTGAGTAAACCAGGTATCGAATCCACAGGGAACGTAAAAGTATATCTAATCACTAAAGCTGAGCCGGATCGATCGAGTGTATATAAAGGCTGGGTAGAGATGATAACTTAGCACTAAGGCTCTGATTATAGTTAAGAGAATTCTCCTATGCTTGCTTAGGCACTGAGGTATCCTAGGCCTCTAGGAAATTGCCGGCCAACAGCTCTACGCCGTACCCGTACGTGGAGGATTACAAAGGACGGACAGGGCTGTCACCACCTGCCGCCTACCTCTACTAATCCGTGGGGCTACGAGGCAAACGAGGGCAGATATACACCTAAGCACCACGCCTAAGATAATATCAGCTATCCTAACCTTGATCAAAGATTAGAATACTTTATAAATAAAGCAACGAATCCACAAGCACAATAGAGACTTAACTTATCTATAACTTAGAATTAATTACTAGTTGAATCTCGGATACTTACTGAGTAGCTCGCATCCATCGAGGTACAGGTGGAAGGTCGCCGACAGGCCGGGACTCCTCCAGACTCTCCCTCACTCTCTCCCTATTTCTACTCTGGATATGAGGAGGGCTTCGCCTTGGATCTTCACTTCTGCTCGATAATGATTAGCCCTGCCCCGAGTTCAGCTACTTATAGCTTGGAGAGGCGGTTAAGAGTCGGTTCGCAGCGGTTGAGGCGGTCCGGAGGTGGGCCCAGGTCGGCCAACTAGGGGGATCGACCGATCGTTGGATTCACCGTCTTTGATGATCCATGGCACAGATGAACTGCTGGAGACGGTTGACAGTTGCTGGTGAAGGCGGTGCCGATTCGGGCGCGTGGCCAGGTCGGCCGACCTGGGCAGGTCGGCCGACCCAGGACTGTGGCCCCTCGGCCCCACTTCGTCAGTGTCTCTTGCCAGTGGGTCCTTTAGTCGGTTTTCCGGTGGGTAATGGCAAGGATGTGTCGGTTAAGTTAGGAATGTGGGCCCATGAATCCATGTGCTTGCCACGTGGCCCAATCCCAACTCTTCATTTCCACCGTCTTGATTTCAACGTGCCTGATCACTCCTGAGTGTGCTTGTTGTTGTTGGGCTGAAAATGGACCTCACTGGGCCTGGACCCAGGTCGGCCGACCAAGGTAGGTCGGGCGACCTGGCCCTGGGCCCACTTTAGCTCTTCTTTTGCCACTTTATTCCTGTAAGCACATATGCACCAAAACTCATGGAATTCATTAGTAATCAACCCTATGTCTATTTGTTTTATCACATTTTATATCTTTGTTGGCAGTAATAAGTTGTCATTAAGAATCGCCAACATGGACCAAGGCTACCTCCTAGAGAAATCAGTTTCCTGCTGGCGCACCGATGTCGGTAAACCTTGGCCATTTGAAGAAATTCACGAGATCGTGGTTTTTGTTGCCTTCTATAAGCACGGATTCGCCCTGCCCGCTCATGATTTCCTCCAAGGGCTTCTCTCTTTCTATAAGTTAGAACTGATTCATCTCAATCCCAACTCTATCCTCCAAATCTCTCTCTTCGTCCATCTTTGTGAAACCTTCCTGGGGATCGATCTCCATTTCAATCTCTTCCGCCTCCTTTTTCATGTCAAATCATCCCCATACAAAGTAGTCGGCAGTGCTGGATTTCAACTCCATCAGGGGATGAAGAATGTCTATTTCAATTTCAAGATGAATGACTCCATCAAGGATTGGATGGACATATGGTTCTATGTAGAGAACCAACCCCCAAAGCTCTCTAAGCATTCTGGACACCTGCCTCGTCGGCAGGAATCATGGAATGAAGCCCTTGACAGGGACAAGGTTGAAGGAATCTCCACCCTGCTGAGGATGATTGCAGACCTAAAGGCGAAAGGCCTGACCGCCATTGGGATTGCCAGCTCCTTCCTGTGCCGACGCGTACAACCCTACCAGAAGCGGGAGCACGCTGGCTATGAGTATACTGGCCCCAAGGACGCAACTAGGATCTCTCCCGACGATCTCTCTTCGGATGAAGTCGCCGTTCGCGTCCAGGCATTGTTTATGGACGCGCAAGATCTTCCGCGCCGGGTTCCTGAATTCTCGGCAAGTCGTCCGCCACCAGTGGTAAGCTTTGAAATCAACCCAAATACTATTTTTTTATATTCACCTTCTTGCATCTTGAAAGCTAATTAATTTCCTTGACACCCAATGTCAGGAATTGAATCTGTCCGGGTTGCCTGAGATGCCCCTCATCCACACCGGAGATCGACGAGGTGATTCTAGAGGAAGGATCATCCTCAGATGATGATGCGCCCCGACAACCTCCCGGCAAAATACTCGGGCAAGGAGGATCAGGTCTGAAAAGGCCCAACTCCGAAGATGCGCCGAGTCCGCATGTCCCCAAGAGGAAACGAGCTCTGCGGAAAAAAATATCTCCTTCGCTTAAGAACCCTGCTGAGGCCGTTCTTGCTGAAGTAGAGGTTGTTGAAGCAAGGACAGGAACAAATGTGGAGATTCCTGTGGGAATCCCACTGCAGTCATCTCCCCCAAGGTATGTTTATCGTCTTTGAAATCTTGCATCTTGAGTTATTTCGGGTTTTTTCCTTTAATCTGAAGTCTGCAATGTAGCAACCTCGAGAGGAAGAACCTGCTTGCCAAGAAGAAAGACAAGAGCCCCAAGACATTCAGTCTGAGGGATTCAATTTTGACCTAGACGAGCCAGAATTTAACATGGAGTTCGCCAGGTAAATGATCCTACTTTTGTAGAACCAATCACAATCTAAAGATTGTTAATCTTCTGTATTTGCGCAGCCATCCGCCTACTCCTGCTCCTGCAGATTTGCCAAAAACTCCAGACGTAGAAACAGGAGGAGTAGGAGAAAGGCCAAGCCCTCGAGTGTCTCCGCAGCCCCGCCCTCAAGTACCAAGCAGCGCCATCACATCGCCGCCCCAAATTCCAGAGCAAGCCGCTCCGGGTACCTCTGCCTCTGAGGCATGGCCCAAAGCAACAGAAAGTACCACGATGGCAAGCCTCCGGACTGAGGAATTGGACACAGCCGCTAGCCTGGTGAAGGCAGTAACTATTGAAGAGATCATCTGGGAACCAAGAAACCCCGTGAGCCTTCACCAGAGCCGTTCCAGATCTTCACTGGTACACCAGGCGTCAATGCAAATGATGATGAAGACACCTTCTTATTCAACTCACAAGTTGACCAAGAGGATCTGGAGAAGGCTACTGATCTGCATAAACAACTCTCCAAACTCACAGAGGTTAGTAAAAATAACTTAGTACTGTAAATATACTTATCTCCTTAGTACTTTAATCAACTCTGCCGCCTTATCTTGGATGCAGAGTGTACTTGTACGATCTCAGCAGGAATCTGAGATGCTTCGGAGAGCCAGCGCGTCCATCGTCCATGCTGAAAAGGCTACAGCTGATCTAGCAAAGGGCCAGCAGGCCTGGGACCAAGAACACGCAAAATTGCACCTCGAGCTGGATGAAGCTTACAAGAAAATCAACTTGTACCAGGACCAGCGCGAGGACGCCCTTGAGAGGAACAAGTCTTTACGACAGAAACTCTCAGGTATGTCTACCGAGTACTTCTCCCTGTTGTTTGCACTTGATCATATAATGAAAATAATATGATCCTTTGATTGCAGAGAGTGAAAGGCTCATTGATGCCCTGAAAGCCGAGTTCATCGATATGAAGAACCGCTTTTATCGGCAACAAGAGCACGCGAACCAGGCTGAGCAGCAGGAGAAGGATTGCATGGCAGAACTCACTGAAGAGCAAAAGTTGCGCCAGCACGCCGATGCACAACTCGTTCAAGACATGACCAAACTCTGCGACCAAGAGGCAGAGATCTAGGCACTTCACGTGGAGGTCAATCGTCGAGGCGCGGAGATTGAGTCCTGGAAAGAAGCTGCTCTTCCACTGGTGGATATGTATGCCAAAGTACCCGCAGGTAGTGTCACACCTCCTCTCCTTGATTGTCGTCGAGCAACTCCTGGGCAAGTGAAGGTGTAATGCCAGCGGATCGCCCGTTCGTGTACTCGGCAAGTACTCAGGGTTGTTCGGTCGTGGTTCCCTTCACAGCCGTTGGGTGTTACCGAAGGGCAGATCAACCCGGCTTGTACCCAGGCCATGTATGATACCTACATGAAGGAGGAGAAAGACATGACGGAGAAGATTGTATCCCGCCTTAAGTTCTAGGATCTTTTATTCATGTAAGAAAACCTTTTGTAATGAACTATGGTCTGATGTAAATACTTAATGTTTTGTCAACAAAAGTATTTTTATCTATCTGTTTGTGTGCGCCCAATCCTTCTGTTTGAAACAGAAAGTAGATGGCATTTTTTGAATGTAGCCTTTCTAGATTGTTTTTGAACAACCCGGCTGGATTCAAGATAAGAGCGCCCAATCCTTCTGTGTGAAACAGAAAGTAGGTGGCTTTGTTTGAATACAGCCTTTTCTGGATTGTTTTTAAACAACCCAGCATGATTCAAATTTTTATGAATTGTATCCGAATTCCAGGCTTGAAGACAATGGAATATAGACACTTTATTATCATTTGGCTAAGAAAACAACATCAGTACAAAAGGACTAACTTTTTATTGACTCTTAATAAACTCTAATAACTTCTTTAAGGGTAAAAATGCCGCAAGTGCTCAATGTTCCAAGCATTGGGCACCTCTGTTCCGTCTTCCCGTCGTAGCTGATAAGTACCCGGGCCGATAACCCTGGATACTATGAATGGACCTTCCCAAGGTGAAGATAGCTTATGCTGATCTTTTGTACTCTGAATTCTCCGGAGGACCAGATCACCAATGTTGAACAACCGCATCTGGACGTTTTGGTCGTGATACCTCCTGAGTTCTTGCTGGTACTTGGTTGTTCTGATCAACGCGGCTAGCCTCGCCTCCTCTAGCATGTCCACATCTTCTGCTCTACTTTGCTCTGCTGCTTCATCCGAGTAGTTTTGACTTCTTGGAGCGTTGTACTCAATGTCTACCAAGAGTACTGCTTCTGAGCCGTAGACCAGAAAGAAGGGTGATTGCCCCGTCGCGCAACTGGGCTGAGTTCTAAGCCCCTATACCACGGCTGGCAATTCTTGCACCCACTTGCTGCCATACTTCTTGAGCGGTTCATAGAGCCTTGGCTTGAGTCCTTGAAGTATGAGGCCATTAGCTCTCTCAACTTGTCCATTGGCACGTGGGTGCGCCACCGATGCGTAGCAGACTTCGATTCCCAAGTTATCGCAGAAATCAAAGAACTTGCTCCCTGTGAATTCGGAGCCAAGATCAGTGATAATACGGTTTGGGACGCCGAAGCGATGATCAATGTCTTGGATGAACTCGACCGCCTTTGCTGCTGTAGCATTGACAAGCGGCTTGACTTCAATCCACTTAGTAAATTTGTCAATCGCCACATAGAGATATTTGAAACCTCCTGGCGCAGTCTTGAGTGGTCCAACCATATCAAGCCCCCAGCATGCAAAGCGCCAAGAAGGCGGTATGGTGTTGAGGACCGTTGTGGGGACATGAGCTTGCCGGGCAAAGAATTGGTAGCCCTGGTAAGTCTTCACGATTTCTTCTGCATCAGCCACAGCAGATAGCCAATAGTACCCGGACCGGAAGGCCTTGCCGACGATCGTTCGGTGAGCGGCGTGGTTGCCACAGATTCCTCCATGGATTTCTTCAAGGATCTCCCGTCCGACTTTTGGAGGGACACACTTCATCAAGACTCCGGACGATGCGCCGTGTCGAAAGAGGGTGGAGCCGACTACGACGTAGTGCTTGCTTTGCCTGATGACTTGCTCAGCTTCCACCTTATCTTTGGGCTCCCTCTGGTGCAAGATGTACTTGATGAAGGGCTTTGTCCACTCGGGTGTAATCACCATGACCTACTGATAAGGGGGTGTTGTAGTCGGCTATACTTCCTGCTCCTTGATGGATGGTTGTAACAGCTCATGGATGAAAGATGTCGCCGGGTACTTCTGCTCGATGTGAACCCAGCTTTGAAAGTGCATCAGCAGCCATGTTGTTGTCTCTAAGGATGTGATGAAATTCGAGCCCATGTAAGTGCTTCTCGAGTTTGCGCACCTCTATGCAGTATGCGTCCATGTTCTCCTTGGTGTAGTCCCACTCTTTGTTGACCTGATTAATCACTACCGAGGAGTCGCCGTAGACCACCATATGCTTGATGCCAAGGGAAGCAGCCAGGCGTAGCCTGTGCAGTAGGGCTTCGTACTCGGCTTCGTTTTTTGTGGCTTTCCAGAGGATCTGGAGCACATACTTGAGCCGATCTCCTTTTGGAGATATGAATAGTACTCCTGCGCTGGCCCTTTCAAGCTTTAGTGATCCGTCGAAGTACATGATCCAATGCTCGAGTGATTCTTCTGGCACCGCGTGTTGTATTTCTGTCCACTCAGCAACAAAGTCTACCAGGGCTTGTGATTTGATTGCAGCACATGGGACAAAGTCGATGGCGTGAGAGCCTACCTCGACCGCCTACTTGGAGATTCGTCCTGTAGCATCCCGGTTGTGGAGGATGTCACCAATTGGGAAGGAGGTGACTACAACAACCCGGTGAGCGTCGAAGTAGTGGCACAGCTTGCAAGGCGTGATCAAGACAGCATATAATAGCTTCTCGACCTGGGGGTATCGTAGTTTTGATTCTGAGAGTACCTCGCTGATGAAGTAGACTGGCCGCAGTACTTTATATACATGGCCGGGCCTCCCGCTCGACCACAACAGCAGTGCTCACAACGTGAGTTGTTGCTGCAATGTAGAGGAGCAGTGGTTCCTGATCAGCTGGTGCGGTAAGTACTGGTGGTGACTGGAGGAATTTCTTGAGATCTTCAAACGCCGCATCAGCTTCTGCAGTCCATATGAACTTGTCTTGCTTCTTAAGGAGCTTGAAGAAGGGCAATCCTCTGTCACCCAGCCTTGAGATAAATCGGTTGAGTGCCTCCATGCATCCAGTCAGCTTCTGAACGTCCTTGAGGGATTTCGGAGGCGCCATGGATGTAATGGCGGTGATCTTCTCGGGATTTGCTTCAATCCTCCGGTGGCTGACTATGAAGCCCAGTAGTTTTCCCACGAGTACGCCAAACACACACTTGGTAGGGTTAAGCTTCCATTGGAATTCCCTGAGATGTGCAAAGGTCTCGGATAGGTCGTCAATGAGGCTATCTGGGTTCTTTGTCTCATGATGATGTCATCAATATAGGCTTCAACATTGCAGCCAATCTAAGCCTTTAAACAACTCTGGATTGCACGCTGGTATGTTGCCCCCGCATTCTTGACTCCGAAGGACATTGTGGTGCAGCAGTAGGGGCCGAACGGAGTGATGAACGCCGTCTTGATCTGGTCGTCTTTATGCAGGCTTATCTGATGATAGCCCGAGTAGCAGTCGAGGAAGCAGAGTAGAGAGCAGCCAGCTGTAGAATCCACCACCTGATCAATGCGGGGCAGCCCAAAAGGATCCTTTGGGCAGTGCTTGTTCAGGTCGATGTAGTCGACACAAATCCTCCACTCGTTGTTGTTCTTCTTGCGCACCAGGACAGGATTAGCGAGCCAGTCAGGGTGGAACACCTCTTTAATGAATCCGGCTGCTAGTAGTTTTGCCAGCTCCGATCGGATGGCTTCTTTCTTGTCCTGGGCGAAGTGTCGTAGGTGTTGTTTCTTCGGTTTGGCAGCTGGATCGACATTGAGTTTGTGCTCAGCCAACTCCCTTGGGACTCCCGGCATGTCAGATGGCTTCCATGCAAAGATGTCGTGGTTGTCCCGTAAGAAGCTGGTGAGTGCGCTTTCCTATTTGGTAGGCAGGTCAGCGCCGATCAGCGCCGTCTTGGAGGGTCAATTGTCTTGATTGGAACTTCCTGGGAGGGCTTCATGGTTGATGCGGCTGGCTTTTTCGTTGGGATGTCCAACTCAGCCTCGCCGAGTTGTTTCACCATAGCTGCTACGATTGCTGCCTGGCTCGGTTGCTGCATGCTTCAGCAATTGTCACTGCCTCGGTGTCACAATCATAGGAAGTCTTTAGGTCGCCCTTTAGGGATAGAATCCCCTTAGGGCCTGGCATTTTCAAGACGAGGTAGATATAATGTGGAATCGCCATGAATTTCGCCAGAGCAGATCTTCCCAGGATTGCGTGGTACGAAGATTCGAAGTCGGCAACCTCGAAGGTAATGTACTCGGTCCTGTAGATTGCCTCGGTACCAAATGTAACCGGGAGTGATACCTGGCTGAGGGGTACGGCAGCGTTGCCAGGGACGATGCCGTAGAAGGGTGAATCAGTGGGTTTGAGCAGGTTGGTGATGTCTAGGCCCATCTTCTTCAGAGTCTTGGCGAACAGAATGTTGAGTCCGCTCCCACCATCGATCAATGTCCTTGTGAGTCGCGCGCCAGCTACCACTGGGTCAAGTACCAAAGGGTACCGTCCCGGGTTCTTGATGTTGGTCCATTGATCGTCGCGAGAGAAGCTGATCGGGACTTCTGACCACTTCAGGAAGGTAGGGACGGCAGGCTCAATGCAGGCAATCTCGCGCTGGATAAGCTTTTGCATGCGCTTTGATTCTGACTGAGTGATCCCCCCGAAGATGACATTGGCCACCTTGTCAGCTTGTTGATAGCCAGTGTCTTTGTCACCCCTGTCTCCTTTGTCGTCAGGGTTGTTGGTTTTAGGAGCGCCTTCAGCAGCGAAAGCCTTCTTGAGCCCGCAGCAGTCCCTGCTTGAGTGCTTGTCCTTTGGATGGAAGGGACATTGATTGTCGAGTAGTTTTTCAAACTTCCTGCGGGAAGAGTTATTCTCAGCGACGTTTGACCGTATCTTCAGGCTTGCGCTTCTTGTCATTGAAGTCACGTTTGTTGTTATTATATATATATATATATATATATATCGACTTGTTTCGGTTGAATCTTTCGCGCTGCAAATCTTCAGCGTCTGTCCAGCGACCAATATGGTCTCGCATCTGCTCCAGCGCTTTTGGCCTGTTTCTCCCGAAATCAAGATGTAACACGGGGTCTGTAAGGCCGCCGTGGAAGCAGTCAATGACGTCTTGGTCAGACAGGCCTGCACAAGCTGAGCGCTTCTCCCAGAATCGTAGGTTGTAGCTCCTCAGGTACACATTCTGGTCTTGTTTGCACTGGGCTAAGTCAAAACGAGTACCTGGCTTTTGCCATGAACCCTAGAAGTTGTTGATAAAAACCTTGTAGAGCTCATCCCAAGAGTCGATGGAGCCCGCCTCGAGTCCTTCTAACCAGGTTAGGGGGGCCTGGTCAAGGACAACTGAAAGATAGGTGCACATAGTGTCGGTGTTTCCCCTCGCCGCCTTGATTGCCGAGTAGTAGATATGAATCCACTGCTCAGGATCGCGCTTCCCATCATATCTTTCGATATGAATCTGGTTTGAACTTGTCGGGCCAAGAAGTAGCGCGGATGCAATCTGAAAAGACCGGAAACCCTTCGTACTTGTTAAGGTTGTGATAACCCTGACCTAGTGGCCCGTAGACCTGGTCATACTCCTGGCGCTGGCGACGTTCGTGTTCTTCGCGATCGCGTGCCCGTGCTAAGATGACGGTACGTGCGTCTCTGGGCGAAAATTGTTGTCGTAAATCCCTATTGTTATCACGGTTGCCAGGTCGTACGCTCCTGTCCCTGTTGCCATCGCGCCCACCGTTGTGACTTTGTTGAAGATCGCGGTGGCTAGGTCCGGCGCCGTGGTTACGACCTCCGCCGCCGAGTACCATGCCTCCCTCGTTGTCGTGTTCGCGTTGGTCTCTGCTCGGGTGGTGGGACTGGTTGCCGCGATTGCCAACTTCAGGGAGTCGGCTGCTTCCCTGACGGCTTGGTGCTCTGGTGATGGTCTTCGCCGGGTTGATTGTGTCGTGCTGGACGGCCGCTGTCTCGAGCATTGTCTTCATCCTCAGGATTTCTGGAGTTTGGGCCATCTGTCCCAACTCTGTAATGACAGCCATGATGTTGGTTGCGGCATTGGTGTAGACATCTTGCCCGGCGACTTGTATGAACTTGGGGATGAGGTTCTGTGGAGGAAGTCGGCGACCGGCGCGGCGGCGACGATCTGCGCGAGCAGCGTTTCACTCCCTGCGTCGGTTGCGGTCAGCTTCAGCTTCGTTCTCCATGGTTGGCTCGTCGTTGGAGATTTCTGGTTCTTGGCCAATGATCACCATGGCTTGACACCCTGGTGAGTAGCTTCCTGTGCTTGAAGTTACTGGGACAGTTGATCCGCGGCTGCTTGAAGAGTTCAGGGGCTGCCCGTGTTGAAACGTGAGTGGATCAATGCACGCGATGATGCGAGATATGTCCAGGTCCTCCTGTGGTGTTGCTCCCAGCTTTGGTTTGCGTCCTGGCCAATGAACAAATCGTCCTTCAGGGGTTGAAGTGATGACGAGTCCGACTTGTTTCCCGTTTAGAGGGAGTTCGTCGAATTCGACCAGAGATCGGAGTTGTTTTGAGGATGCCGCCTGGAAAACGGAGGTGGGGCCCGTGAGTCCAAACGAAAATTGGCTCGGGGTGGCAACCTCATGCTTAGCAGTGGCTGGACTCCTTTTCTTCTGGATTTTTGAATTGGCGGATTTTGGCGTGACCGATGGTTCAGAAACCGACTCGGATTGCTTGGTCCGCTTTGGAATATTCCCAGCCTGAGTTGGAGTCGAACTAGGAGTCGAAGTTCCCTGAGTTCGAGTTGAGTTTGAACTCGAGGTTCCCCGAGCCCGAGTTGAATTTGGACCCGAGGGCGCGATCTCGTCGAGCTTGTCGGCGAGTTTCTCCAAAGTCGGTGACTTGAGGACGCGGTCAAAGTTGCCCGCGCCGTCCGCCGTGCAGACCCAGGAGCCAAAGACGAAGGTGGCGCCTTTCTCGAATGCCATGTCGCCTTTGCAGTTGATGATGACTGGTGCCATCGAGCTTGCTGTACGATTCTCAACGAGAGCCCCTACCTGGCGCGCCAGCTGTCGGTTTTTTATACCGGCTAGCCTACTATAGGGGGTCCCTAAGTAGTCGAGTTGTTCGTGAGGGCCTCGCTGGAACCAGAAGCGCGATGGTAAACACGAGACGATTTAGACAGGTTCAGGCCGCCTCGAGTAGAGAGCGTAATACCCTACGTTCTGTATGGTGGATCTTCTCGTATTGATGGTTATGATTTTACAAGGGGTCCCTGCCTCACCTTATATACTCGGGGGACAGGGTTTACAAGGCAAGAATCGTAAACTCCTAGTCGGATACAACATACAGAGTACTAACATGAGTAGGCCGGGTTGTTTCCCTGTACCCGACTAGTCAGTATGGTTCTTCCTTGTATCTGTTAGAGTTGCCAGCTCAATTTCCTAGCGGGCCTACAGCCCATGAGGACTCCCATGGATCTTGGACCGTCACCCGTGCAATCACAACCATCACGATCACACTCCTGACGACTTCCAAGATGTCGACAGGTGAGTCAAGTTCATCTACAATAGCCCAAGGTGCCCCCGCAAGAAGAAGACTCTCGACAGGGAGGTGAACTCCATGTTCAAAACCCCTGTCAAGCACCTCAAGTGGTCCAAAGTACCAATCATGTTTAGCCGACTATATCACTATGTCCACCTCCTAGAGCTGGTCACCTATCCCTTGATAGTTGCCCCGATAGTGAACAGATCCATGCTCTCCAAAGTGCCCATTGACGGGGAAGCGGTTTGAACATCATCTTCAAAGCCACTTTAGAGCAAATATTCCTTTCTTCGGCATTGTCCCCGGCAATAGTCACATTCGGCACTCAGGGAAACTACAGGATCTAGTACCTAAACTTTGAGGTGGCTAACTTCCCCAACTCCTACCATGCAGGCTGATGCTTGCCAAGTTCATGGCCATCCCGAACCACACATATCTTGTCCTCAAGAGCCTAGCCCAAACAAGATCATCTCCATCTTTTGGGATGTCTAAACTTTGTACGACTGTGATGAGAAAAACTATGACGAAGTCACCAAGCTAGAAGTGGCGGCCAGCGGTCACCTCCTGGAAGAAGACGCCAAGGGACTGAAGATTTTGGATACTGAAATTCCAGAGAACACCTCCAATAATCCAGCCGCCATGAAGCCTGAAGTCAAGACCAAGAAAGTCGGCCTTGGGCTCAATGACCCCTCCAAGACGGCTCTGATCAGCGCAGAGCTGGACGACAAATAGGAACTCGCGCTCACCTCCATCCTTCGGGACAACTAGGATATCTTCGCATGGAAGCCCTCTGACATGTCAGGCATCCCGAGGGAGAAGGCTGAGCACTCTTTGGAGCTGAAGAAGAACGCCCGCCCTATCAAGCAGAGGCTACGGCCATTTCCCCACGATCGCAAGGAGGCTATGAGGACAGATTTAGCTAGGTTGTTAGTAGCAAGATTCATAAAACCAATCACCCATCTCGATTGGCTAGCCAATCCGATTCTTGTAATGAAGAAAAATGGTGAATGGAGAATGTGCATTGACTATACCGATCTCAACAAACATTGTCCTAAAGACTCCTTCCCTCTCCACTGAATCGACGAAGTCGTGGACTCAACTGTCGTGTCTACATTACTCTCCATCCTCGATTGTTACTCGGGCTATCACTCAAGGTCTCTGACCAAGAGAGAACTTTGTTTATCACGCCCTTCGACATGTATTGTTACACGACAATGACATTTTGGGCCGAAAAAATACCGCTGCCACGTACTAAAAGGCAATCCAGAACTACCTAAAAACACAAATTGGACGCAACATTCAAGCTTACTTAGATGATGTAGTCATAAGACTAAGCTAGACGATAGCTTAATCGACGATCTTGCTGACACATTCGACAATCTTAGAAAGTTTCAATGGAAGCTAAACCCCACCAAGTGTGTGTTCGGCGTACCATCCGACAAACTACTCGGATTCCTCGTCAGCCACCGAGGGATCGAGGCCAACCCAACCAAGGTCGACACCATTCGCCACATGAATGTCCCACGGTCAAAGAAAGACATCATGAAGCTAACAGGGTGCATGGTGGCGCTCAGTAGATTTATCAGCAGACTTGGAGAAAACGGCCTCCCCTTCTTCAAGCTACTGAAAAAAGTAGACAAGTTTGAGTGGACCCCAAAGGCCACCCAGACATTCAACGAGTTGAAAAACTACCTCACATCACACCTGGTGATGACTGCCCCACAACAAGACAAAGAACTGTTTCTGCAGCCACTACCCATGTAGTGAGTGCAACAATAGTCATGGAACGCGAGGAGCCAGGCCATGCATAAAAGGTCCAGCGCACGGTGTACTTCATCAGTGAAGTAGTAAGCAAATCCAAAACCTGCATAAAAGGTCCAGCGCACGGTGTACTTCATCAGTGAAGTAGTAAGCAAATCCAAAACCTGCTACCCTCAGGTACAAAAGTTGAGGCAATCTATTGGAGGCTCCCATCCTCGGGGGTTGGGCGCTCAAACCTCTCGGGTGTGCTTTATAGCCCTGCTAGCTCTCATCCTCGGGGTGCTGGGCGCTCCAACCATTTGGGTGTGCCTTATGGCCCTGCCAGCTTCCATCCCTCGGGGTTGGGCACTCAATTTTTTTTGCATTTGTTCTTATGCATTGGTGTGGTTGTGACTTCGGATCATGACTAACATTTTGACTCTTGCATTGATTATTTTAGTCAATCCAAGGCTCGGGGCCATTGCCCCCGGAGTGCGTCCAGGGACACTCTATGTTGCTACTTGATGAAGATTTATTCTTTTTTTACCCTTGCAGTGATTACTTCAATCATTCCAAGGCTCGAGGCTACTCCCCCGAAGTTCGCCTAGGGACGACTATGTGGTTTTTCCTGTTGGTGCATGGATGCAACATTCTTCTGAGCCTTGAATAGTTTGCTTCAACCTATTTGACGCTCTCTTTTTCTTTTGTAAGCAAAAGAGTACTGCAACACTTCTGATCCATCAGCTTAAGGAAAAGCGCTTGGCGGTGCGGGCGTAACCAGTTGTCTTCATAGGCAGATTGGATCTTCAACCCTGCAATACTCGGGGGCTTGACGGAGGTATATCCCTGGGTATACCAATGGCACAGGGAGTCGGCCAACTTCTGGTAGGCTCGGCCCAGCAAGATGGCATGGCCCTGGAAGCGTCATCTACTCAGATTCTAGCTGGATATTTCTGGATATGTTTGTAATCGACTCAGCTTCGATTCTTTATATGACGGGCTAGTTAGAGATAGATCCTAAACCAACTTGTAACCCAAGGCACCAGATAATATAAGGTTGCCTAGGGACGACCCCAAGGTTTTCCAATGAGTCTCTTTTCCAATCATCTATCCTACAATCCCTAGCTTTGTGACCCTTGCAAGAGCTTTGCAAATCAATAATCAATACAACCACCAACCATGGCACAAGATAGGGTATTACGCTATACAGCAGCCCTAACCTTTATAGATCCCTATGTTCGTGTGTTACCATTGAGATCACGATTCTGCAATCCCCACTCCAAACGAATCTACCATTGTGGGGAGCCCCCCTAGTGGTCTTGTCGGACCCCAAATCCGACAGGCCCCGCTCGCTCGACCATATGCTTACTCCCCTAAAAGCAGGCCGCAAGGCCCAACCCGGTCGCTTGCCGAAGTAGTAGCAGCCGGCGTTGGGCCTCGCTCCGTGGGGCAGCCACCTCTGAGAGGCCGAGCGCTAGGGCCGCTGCTGCCGGGCCTTGCGCTGGGGGCCGCCGCCGCCGGGCCTCGTGCCGGGAGCGCTGCCGCATGATGGGGAGGCACTGCCGCCAAGGGGGCCTCTATAGCTTTGGTGGCTCAGTTTCGCGAGGAAGAAGAGAAGGAGAGATAAGAGAGGAGAGGAGAAGAGATCGTGAGGAAAGGGAAAAAGGCCAAGTACGTAATAAATAGAAAAGAGAGATAAGGAGGGCACAGCGAGAAGCGGTATGAAGATTTTATTTTCGAGTTTTAAGTACCATCCGGTACTAATGTTTACCTTTTAGTACCGGGTGGTACTAAAAGGTAAGCATTAGCATCGGATGGTAACACCATGCGGTACTAAAAGGTAAGCATAAGTACCGAGTGGTACTAAAAATTTCTCTAGAGACCATGGCCATCAGACCTGGTACTATTGCTACTATTAGTACCGAGTAAAGAAAAAACGTCTCGTACTAATTAATGTTATTTTTGGTCTCAGACGGATGCCGAGTTCTTCAGTAATGCATGATGCCCAGATTTTGCAAAATGTTTGTCCCGATTAGAAACCCTTGTTCTGCACCATGGTATATGCCCACCATAGGCCGCCCCCCCTACGGCCCTACCGCATGGCCATCAGCTGGGACGTAATCATCTCCTCAATCCATTTCTATATGGCGCAGTATCCTGTCTGTCTTTGACAATCATGGTAACCCAAAGGGGGGCTTTGGGAGGACCTGTTCCACATCAAGCGCATAATAGCACGGTTAATAGCGTTTCAATTAGTATCTGAATTTTCCTATTTGATTAATTCAAAATAGATAAATGTATTAAAAATGCATGTTTGAAGTAACCGGAAAAAACCAAGCATATATTTGGAATATTAAATCATCACCAAAACAACTGAGTGGAAAAGGGTACAACTGAATCAATCACTATAGTAAAGTGATTGCTTGGAGGTAAACTGGAACGAAAACAGGAAGATGATGCACTCGAGGAAATACTTTACAAAAAGAACAGAAAACTGAGGACATAAATTTTTGACATAACATTAAGGGAACTCAAGCCATTTTTATCATAAAAAGTTACAAACTGATACATGCATGTATTTGACCAGCACTCACTTAACTAGCATTGTTTCAGTCACCGGAAAATGATGACCACAGAAGCTAATAAGGCTAGACATTTACAATATTGGAGCACACACAAATGACAAGGCATCATCAGCTAGCGCAGCCTTTTATTTGACTAGTAACACCCCACTCATCAGTAGCATAATACGCAGAAGAACGTGGTACTATAGCTTATGTAGATAGATAGAAATCAGGGAAGGCCTTAATTAGACAAACCACAGCAGGGCCACCAGCACATACGACTACATATAATTGATATTGACATCAAAGTGTACAGATGATGAATCTGTCCGGCTAACTGAAACAGCCGACGATGTCTGTCCCTGAAAAGTAAAGCGAATAATGCATGACACGCCTGGATTGGGGAGTAATTTATTTTAATGAAGCTAAAGAACATCGTAGATTTATATGGGTACCTTGGTAAAGGCTTCTACTTCCACAAAATGAAATCTGTATTCCTTCAGGCACTCGCAGATCCTCATCAAGTTCACCCTTCCTCGCACACTGACCCTGTAGGGAACCTCGCCGTTAGTCGAGCCCAGTTTTGTGCATACGGGGTGACCTTCTATGCCTGCAACAAAAAATAATTACTGATACTGTTTTCATAATGTCTGCAAATAAGCGAGATGGGGTTGACTAACTGGGTCAGCTGAAGCTAGAGAAGAACACGATGGTGATCTGGAACTTACCAGTACCGGGCCTGTGCCTGATAGCAGTAGCAAGGTCCCTCGCCTCAAGCTGCTGAGAAGTTTTTTCCCGCCATGCCAGAAGGTCGGTCTTGATGTCAGCCTGCCAAATCAGTCATCAAGTTAATGGTTCTTCCACGACACAAGGAATACGATCATCAGTGAACAATAAGAAGTTTTTAAAGACGTGTTAGGAGAAAGAGAAAGATGGAGATCACAGCTGCAACATGAATATATCTTCATAACTATATATACATCTTCATGTACCGGAGATATATATGGTGGCATAGTGCAAACAACTGTGTGAAATTTTTGTTACAAGATTATTAAAAGCAAGGATGGTAATTGAGATCTTGTATCTTGTTCTTATATGTCTAGCTTCATCTAAATTAGTTACCATATATTGTAGAGTGTGTGGAGGAAGAAAACAAGTTAGTTTTGAATATATCCACTTGTTGGCTTGTGTATTTACCACACCGGTTGCATAGTACGTAACAGAGACCATCGTTTAAATAGGCGCACAAAAGAGGAGGCTGGGTTCTATATTCTGGCATTCAGCCAGTAGAAGTGGTACTAACTGCTATGACCTCAAACATTCAAATGATTCTGGTTTGATGTATCCTCTTTCCTAGTGCAAGATTTCTTTGTATGTAGAAAGTTCCTTCCTGACACTTAATTAGCAGACCAGACTAAAATAGCAATAGCATGGGTGAAAGAGAAGTGTGCCATCAAAACTTTTCACAATAGGTTTTAGATTCTTTTAGCTTTTAGCTTTGGAGCTTTTATCAAATAGCAGGGCTTTATTCCATACAACACTAAAAGTTTTTTACTCTAATCTAATATTGAACACGAAAACATATATCATTTCATTACTTTTACCTACGATTATATTTCCTGCAACTAATTAGTGAGACATTTCAATGCAAGTTATAGAGATAAGAAAGTAACTGATTAAAAACCTCAGAAAGATATAGGTACAGATAGCAGTGTAGCACACATCTTGCATCATGAAAGAAAAGAGGAAATTAAAAACCAGCGGGGTACTAATACTAAATTAACAATACATTTTTTTTAACAATCATGGCCCCTTCCTAACTGTGGCCATATAAGCTGGCATATAAATATATAGTCAACATTGGTCGTTGTCCCACTAGTCCGAACTTTTTGGAAGAATAAATGCATGGTTTGATTCAAGGAGGTTATTCAAATCCTAGTCCAATTAAGACTTGAAACGTGTGTGATATTTATATCATCATATTGAAATGATTACTCACTGTTCTAGTTGAAGTAGGACTACTAATTGTGTGATGCATGAGAAGATAACTCATTGAAGACTTCATATATGGTGGAATCAAGACCAGATCATCGTCAAGCTAACAAGTCAAGCATCACACCTAGAGCAAGTAATGCATCAATTAGTAATGATCTGGTGGATTAGAGGTTCGTAATTTCTTTAGCAAAGAGTGAGCTATAACCATTTGTACTGTAAACAGTCATGCTTAAAACATACGGCTTCAAAATCTTATCTCCTTATTACTGTTGTTTCATCGCTAATTTTTAAGGAAAAGTTTGTTTTACTACCGTCACCAATTCACTTTGTCCGCTTAGCCCCCTAAGCAAAATTGAGGCTCAATTTACTCCCTCGAACTATTTTAGTTGGTCCAATCTACCCCTAATGAGATTTTTGTTATTTGTTTCCTGTATACAAGTTGAATTTTAATTTAAAATTTTGCAAGGTAACTTATAACATGATGCCCTATGTTAAAAAATAGATTATAGATTTTTTTCAGAATTACTTTTCATGCAGTTTTGTATCTTCATGATTAATTTCATATTAAATGTTCCTAATGTAGTAAAATAACATGAAAAATTCTTAATGTATTTTTTGCACCTAAGGTGTCATGTTCTCTACCCGCTTATGATATCTGAAATTAAAATTCAACTTGTACATAGAGAAACAAATAAAAGAAATCTTATTACGGTGTAGATTGGACCAACTAAAATAATTCAAGGGAGTAAATTGAGCCTAAATTTTGCTTAGGGGTTACACAGACAAACTGTGAATTGGTGAGGGTAGTAAAATAGACTTTTCAAATTTTTTAAGCACGCTTGTATCACATTTCAGTGTATTCTAATTTAGTGCTGTGATTTATGGCTCGTTTGGCAGAGCTCTAGCTCTAGATAATACAGAATTTGGTGTTTGTTTAGTAATATAAGATGTCATAAACTTCTAATTTAATCTAAAAGAAGACCAAAGTGACTCAACAAAATACCCTCGATGATCCCACAACTCTAGCTCTACAGATTTCTACAGCCAGATATGACCAGCTCTAGCTCTTTGAATAAGTAAGAGTATCAGATCCTAACATTTTTTTATAGAACATCTTAAAGTATTTATGTACCCAACTTTTATAGTAAAGCACCATATATGTAAATGCGTTACCACCAAGACCTTGACTTCTTTCTTCCTCATAGGTAGGTTTTACCATGAGAACAATAAGCCTGTTCGCTTGGCTTATCAGCCAGCAGTACTTCAGTCTCACAACAAATCAGCACCAGCCACCAGCCAACCAGCAGTACTTCAGTCTCACAACAAATCAGCACCAGCCACCAGCCAACCGAACAGGCTGAATATTGCTAACCATCAAAATGATGGGGAGTAGATTGTTAAGAATTTTTGGATAAGATATGCTTTTTTCGAATTGGATACAGTTCTCATCATGAAAAATAATCTGGCATGGCCCNTACCTCCCATCTTATTCGCATAGACAATAACGATGGTTAAAGCAACACTAACAAAATATGTCCTATATCCAAAGTGTATATTCGTAAACATATGGAACAATAAAGTCCTTCTGTCATGATCCATTAGTTAGTGCATCAGTCAAATTGTTCAAGGTGACCGAATAAGGATCATTAATAAATGAGGACTCACCCAAGGAAATATATTCACCATCTCACTAGCAAAGAACACCTAGTGTGATTGTCTAAACAAGATATACATGGACGGCACATATGCCTTTTGACACAAAAGGCTTGAGACTAACCCACTATCATAGCAAACATAAAAATATACTAAAATTATAATATTTATATGAAGTGGAGTATATGAGGAGCCTACATGAGAATCTTATGATCAGATGCCTAAGACATCCGCTTACATGTTGTTTCCTTGAGGCAGCTTCTCTAGGGAAGTTTGGTAGTGGAAATCAAACAAAACTACCCTAGCATGTTCTAAAGCTCAAGAAGCATCACACTCTAATCTACTTGTATAAGAATGAGATTATACGGTGTATGGTTTATTATAGTAGCATATATATACTCTGTGGCCGGCTATAGAATAAGTTATTCTGTGTCCACCTCCATCCAACCGTACAGCCTCTCAGGGCCGTACCTAGGATTTTGGGGCCCGGTGCGAAACATAAAGGGGCCTTGTACTAAAAATTATAAATAAATAACTAAGAGTATATTTGGATTCTTTATATAGCTGTATTTTTCGTTTAAACTAAAAATACATTCATGCTAAAATAAAAAATCTAAAAAGTATATAAAGTTCATGTTAACCAATAAAATGTGAAAATTTACTTGTGGCCAAAACTTGATGCAATATGGTGACATCGGACCAATATGTTCAAAGCCCAAATATGCATGGATACACATATAATCAGTTCAGGAGCCAAGAAGCCAAAATCGCACGCATTACTGCACTATCCTCGCCCTAATTAAAAAGAAGAAATTAGAGACTCATAGCAATTGGCTAGGCGGCAAGCCGGCAACGGCAAGTCGGCGGCGCGGTGCGTTGTGCGCCTGGCGTCCCTGCGCGGATTGGTCGAAGCCAACGCGCCAGGGGCGCCGTGTCATAGCCCAAGGCGCCCAGACCACGTGAGACGTGGCTGATTGTGGGCTTTGTAACTCGAAAGGAGGTGAGAAGCTAATTGGGCTTTGTAGTAATTAGGCATAAAACTATTAAACACTACTGATTTGGGGGCCCCTTAATTTAGGGGGCCCGGTGCGGTCGCTCCGATTGTACCGCATAATCTATGGGCCTGCAGCCTCTGAAGCAGTTCTGATCTGGCGCATCTGTGACCCTGGCTCCCACGCACCAGCACCTCCCTTAATTAAGCAGCATGAGCCGAGCTGGCCGAGATTTACTAACAAGCCAGCCGCTAGAGCCGATCAGCCTAGAGCGCTGGATTTCCTCTATTGCCATCAATGCCTGGACCTTAATCAGCAGCAGATGACGATTTATTCCATACACAGCTGCAAGTTGACTCCACGACATGGTACTTGCATGTACGAGAATACAATATGTACTCTGGTAATCATGTGCTCGAGCCAAATTATCGTTCCTTCTGTCCAGGGCTGCATATATTACGACAATACGTGGTGCAAATTACCCCGGAATGCAAGCCTAGAACAAAAGAACCAGGTGACAACTTGTCCATACAAGAACAAAAGAGTGACATCATCAAGTTATCACAATAGCATTTACCACAGTGGCGTAATACACTTACGTAAAAAAATTATAGTACTCAGTATACTAAAATACCTGTCAAGAAATACCACAGTTTCATTTACCGCAATGGAATAATCAAGTTACCATAACGGCTTTTACCATGGAGCTGTAATAAATTTACCACAAAAATTCACTTTGATTACAGTGGCTTGAATTCCCAATGACAGGATTAGATTTAGTACTCAAACTACAACATGGGAGAATTAAATCATGAACATGACACAATGTGAATTGCTTTGCTTGCATTGTACATCTATTTGGCACTATTCCAACAAATTATACAATCTAGTTTTTACATGCACATCACACAACCTCCTGAAAGTTGCACACTCCTGGTTTGGCGGTTATTCTTATTCGATCTTCACAGAATTATCATCAAAGGCACCACGTGGTTGAGGGCATGCCGATGGTTGAGGCTATCCCATCGACTTCTGCAGGTGGCTGTGTAGGGGTGATCCCAGTTTTAGCACTAACATCGAAGTTCCATTCACCTTGTGTGGAGCGGACTGCCCATGCTGTTAATCTCTCCTCAATTTGCCTCATCTCTTGGGGAAAAAAAGATGTAAACAGTAAGTCATGGATATGGTAAAACAAAAGGGAGGTCTACCATGCCAAATTAACGTGGTGATGCTAATCAAGAACTAAGATGTACATATAATAGAAGGAAATAAGGTCACAGCCACAAATAAACCACATAATGTATCTGTTCGAAATTACAATAAGACAACAATGTTTCATGTAATTTTAGACTATGATTTACAAGAAACACAATTCATGACAAGTAACTTACATGAATTTACTATAGCATTGGCCAATGGCCAAGTTCCAGCATAGACCTGATCCAGACAAAATACCAGTCCTGTAACATGATATTGACCAAATTCAAATGAATTATATGATTTATTAACCCAACAATGGCAGACACAATTTTGTAACTATGAATTACGAGAAAGAAAGTTCCTGATAACTGTGTGGTGAGTCCATGAATGTGCTAGAGCATTCAGGTTAAAATATAAACCAAAGTTTTTTAATTTCATGCAACTTAGAACCCAAATCCAGTTAAATCAATCACAAATATAGGACCTGGTGGAATCCACATATATAATTCAAAACCTAGTAAATTATACGGTTGATTTACCAATGTGTATGGCCAATGAAGTTATAACTCATGTTGGGATTCACCCTGAAGGTTGAATCCCAGACAGACGAGAGATGAGAGAAGGGAGAGGTATAGAGAGACAGACGAGAGATGAGAGAAGGGAGAGGTATAGAGAGGAAGCCAACAAGAGAGCACACATGAGAGAGCAAATGAGCAAGAGCCAAAAGTCCTCTCCCCCAAGCCCTAGGCTCTATTTATAGGGAGAAGGAGATGGTTGTTTATATTTATTCTATTGGTGGGGTTAAATATTACAATCAGGTCCCTGGATGTTACAAATGGACCTCCGGACCCCCGTTTGGGCCTCTTTTAGACACAAGAGAGGGCCTAGGCCCATGGCCCATCTCCAACAGTAGCCCATCAGCTATTTGATCTTGGCAGGTACAACAAGACCCAATAGCTACTTCTATGAAAAGAGGCCTAACTATAACTCAATGCCAGCTATAACTCAATGCCAGACTGCAAGGAAGTGCCCTTCGCAACCATCCGAGTGCGCCTCACTAAAAACTCCATCCCAAAAACCCAGTGGGAAAAACTCCATCCCAAAAACCTAGTGGGAAAAAGGGGATGGAGAAAAGAGCACGCTCGAACTCGGGTTTACATAAGTGTCAACTTCTAGATAATAGTATCCTCGGGTGTCTTCTTGTTGAGCTTCGATCTTGCAGACAGCTTCATTCTGGAGATTTGATCAGCAATTGCTTAATGTGTGGACTTTCACAACGAGGTTTATCTCAAGTGAGGACCTTCGCTCGACGATGGTTGCTTCTCTAGTGCAGATGTAGATGAAGTAGTCGAAGTAGTGGTTGATAGTTGCCACGTCTTTAAGCTTTCAATCACGAGCGCCAGACAAAACTGTCTTCTAGGATGGACTGACCCTCCAGTACACCCTCAGCCCCTCTTGGCTAGTGTTCGTGAGTGAAGCTTCATGTAGTAGTCGAAGTAGTTGTAGTAGCGGTAGAGGCAAAGTCGGTGACTCTGACGAAGGTGGAGGCGAGCCCTTGTTGCCGAAGCTAAGGCAGAGACGAGGTCAATGTTGTCATCGAAGGTGACAATGAGCCCCTCTTGCCGAAGCCGAGGTGGGGGCAAAGTCGATCATGTCGCCGATGTTCACGGCGAGTCCCTCGAGTCGAAGCTGCAACATGTGTTTGTCACCTTGATAACCATAATATGCCGATGAGGCGTTTTAACAAAGAGATGTTGAATTCTTGGTAAAGTCTTGAGTTGCATCAGGAGTATTTTTTTTATTTTACGAGGAAGGAGCCACGCTGGACCCAGTGGAGGCCTTTGTTGCGTGGGTTTCATGCATAATGATACGTTTTGCTCTTCTGCTGAGATAAAGACGTAGCTGCAACTTGATGATTAGTTCAACGCCTGTGGGAAGCAACCGGCGAACTATGGGTTCGAGGGTCCACCAAACTATGTTTTTTTGCAGAATTTTAGCGGTTGGTAGATTGTTTATCTCGTTGTAGAGTATGCAGCTTGGATTTCAAAATTTGTGAAAACTTACCTTACTTCTTGAGTTCTTCCTGTGTGTGCGTACTTAGTGAGCCTCCAAAAACCTCCATCCGCTAGAGAGATGCAGTCCTAATGTCATTAATTACCTTCATTTTAATATTTGATCAGTAGATTACCTTCTGTTCAGCAGGCCGTAGGGCGCTCAAGAACTGAATCGAAGCAGGTCTTAACGTACGTGCTCAAGAGTTGACTCGAAGGTAAACAAAATGCAAAAAAAAAAGGTCAACCGGCCGGAGAGGTGCCGGCATTACCTTCCTTCGGTGTCGTGTCTTCGTGACTCCCGCAGGCGCTGTCATGATGATCGTTGCTGGGTGCCAGGCGACCGCGACCGCGACAGCCGGCATGCTCTGTTCCTCATAGCTTCGGTTTTCAAGGATATTGGAGGTTGTTTTTTTTTTCTTGCAGCGTCATTCGAATTGGAGTGTCAAATTGAAGGTGATGATGGAGCCCTATAGGCTATGTGCATGTAATTGAGAACGTCCCTTGTTGTCTGGCGGTTTCGTATGTATACACGTAAGTGCAACATGAGTGATGGAGCTTGATGTAACTCATCTGTTTTTGAAGGCGACGCATGCATGCATACCTTAATTCCAATGTGTGTGGCGTTTAGCCTGTGACCGTGGCGGCTTCGTTTGGGCTTCATGCATATGTTAGGTGGTGCATGCTTGGTGTCTGTATGCGTGGAACTTTGCTTGTGGTTGGTATGCATGTTTAGGCGGCAACTTGTTGCTTTAGTATGCTTGCTTGTGATTGTTGGCTTCGTCGCTGGACGAGTGAAGCTGGCGGCTTCGCTATGGACTCCCTGTACAATATGGCAGACTTGCATGCGATTGAGCTGCTTAATGGCATGGCTCTGCATGCGCTTTAGAGTCTGGGAGCTTCTCACACGTTATCGCCTTGTATAAAGCTGACATTAGGGCCTGCTTAATTCTGGAAATTTTGCAAAAAGTTTTTACCTCGAGAATCATGTCAGTTCATTTTTTCTTTCTGTGCATGCGGCCCAATACATAAACTTTTCACCAATTCACCAGAATTAAACACCCCTGAGGATGGTCGCGGCTTGTGCCAACAAGATAAAATAGAAAAGACATCCGGGCCATAAAAATCATAGCCACAAGAATAGAGTGGACCATGTCTTGAAAGAACAAAGGTAAGTGTCGAGGTTGTACTCGGCAGATATTTGTCCGGCAGGCACCCCGCTTCGTGCGAAGATTGATCACGGTGACGAACAAAGAGACACGGGATTTTTATACTGGTTCGGGCCCTCGAGATCGAGTAATAACCCTACGTCTAGTTGCTGCTTGTATTATTTCGTCGAGTACAGATTACAATGCGTAACAAGTACCCTCGGGTGAATTGTCTAAGATTGTGAATACCCTCTACGTACAGGACCCCCGCTATTTATATCCAGGGAGACGTGCCTTACAAGACAAAACAGACCTAAACCTAGTAGGACTCTAGCTATCTTCGGGCTTTCCTTCTGCGATCTGGCCATCGTGTCTTGTTCGGAGTCTTGATAGTTCGGAGTCGGTAGTCGGTAATCCTCGTGATCGGGCACCCTGGTATTATGGCCTCAACAGTAGCCCCCGAGCTTATCTTGTTCAGAAAAGGTTGATTGTTCAACAGCCTTCGGGTCTTTTTGCTCTTCGGGTGATTTCTGGATATGTTAATACCTCGTCAATCACTCGGGCATGAGAGCCAGAAAAGTTCCCGAACTCTTGAATGTTGAAACCTGCATCTGAATGATAAGGTCAAAGTAAAATATCAGCCATAATAATAGTAAAAAAGAACTGTTCCGTCTTGGAAAGTGAAACGTCCCAGGATTGATGTAACAGTTGCCCAGTGCATTTAAAACCCACTCCGCACGTCTCCCGGAACTTTAGCAGCGCACGCGGTCACGGCTCTGCTCCGGCTCCTCGATTCCCGTGCGAAGCGTCGCACCCCTGGGTCTTTAAGTATCAGATCTCCTGGATTGATTCGTACTTGAACCTTCCATTCTAAGCCTCCTTCCTCCCCTCGCCATGGGAAAGAAAAAGCTCAGCCGCAAGTTCAAGCTTCCTCGCCTCCTTTTCGGAGACTCTCCTCGCAGCTCCGGCGAACAACCGCCCGACAAGCCGGAGGACCCGCCGGCGACGACACCACCCACTGCTCCTCCTCAGGCTCCGCTCCTGGCCCTCCCCTGGTACGGGGATGAAGGAGTCGAGGTCGAGCCACCAGAGGAGGAGGATCCGGTGATGGCGCCTCCGTCTCCCGAGGCTGCTCCGTCGAGCATTGCCGCCGGGAAACGCCCTGCGTCTTCCTCCCCAGCCCCGGCGTCTCCCCTCTCCCTCTCCTCCGACGACGAGCCAGAGCAAGGAGGGAGCGGAGCCCGGCTGAAGCCAGAGGCGGTCGCACGCAGGCGCATCTTCGTCTTCTGCTCCGGTGGACACCAGCGGCGACGAGGAACTTGCCCGGCGCCTCTTCGTCTCCCTGAACCGTGACCTGATCGGGATCCCTGGAGACGGAGCGCTCGTGGATCTCGTCAGCGACTCTGAAGAAGAGAACGCAGTAGATGATGATCCACCGGCGAGCACGCCATCGCCCTGATCAGACTGGTTGAGAATCATCAACCCAAGATCAGGGCGCTTTTGTTTTTTGATTTCAGGATAGTTATCGATCCCCTGTGAAATGTACTCCTTTTTGGATTAATGAAGAAATTTCACTTGAGGGATGTAACCAAAGTCCTTTTTTTTTCTCTATGCTTGGAAATTTGTCTGTGTCAATTTGTTCATGAAACTATTCACCCAGAAATAAAATTCCCGAACAGAAAGTTTCTTCCGATCAGACTAACTAATTTTAGTATGTTCGGGAAGTTTGACCCTGACCAAACATGATCGGGGCATTTCCTCGGTTCACACCAAACGTTCGGTCATTTAAAAATGGTAGCTTCCCGAGTAAGCTAGCAATCCTAAATGCATTGAATTTGACCTGCACATTCCTCGAAACGACGCGTGCCGTAGAAAAAGAAAGAATCTTTTTGACCCAACAGTCACTGCGGATTGCACGGCTCAAGGGCAGGTTTCTCGGGGTTCGTGCTCCCTCGCAGAACCATAAAGCCCCCAGGCACGGCCGCCTGGACTCCATTTGGGCCCTCGTCTTCTTCATTCGCATCTACAGAACACTCGCCATCTTTCATCTGCTTTCTTCCCTTCATCCTCCTGCTCCTCCAACTTCCTGGGCTAGCCCACGATCGCCATGGCATCCACGCACCAATCTTCATCCGGCACTGAGTCCTCAGGGGACCAGAGCAGCGCTGCCGCCGGGCGAGAGCTCCGTAGCGGGAGCACAATCTGCACCTCGGACAAATATTGGGACAAGTCCACCACGACAGAGAAGCAACTGCAGAAGTTGGAGGACCTTGGACTGCTCCCTGACACCAGCCTCTTCCCTCGTCGGCATGCCAAAGGTCAGGTGTATCCGACCCCCAACACCCTAGAGATGGTGGCGTTCTTGGAGTTCTTCCATTGTGGATTCGGGGTTTATCCTTCTGATTTTTTTTCACAGCATCTGTGAGCATTACCACATAGAGCTCGTGCACCTTAAGCCCGGCGCCTTGACTATGCTTAGCGTTTTGCCTTTCTGTGCGAAGCTTGGTTAGGGATTAAGCCTTCACTGTTGCTGTGGAGATATTTTTATACCCCTGCGTACTACAAGAAACAAGTATTGATCGGGTCCATTGGTTTTTCCTTGAGAGATTGGGAGATCTATATCCCCTTTCTAGTTAAAGATTGCTGGAAAGGATATGAGCGTCACTGGTTTTACATCACCCTTCCCCAAGCCACAGTGGCAAAAGGGAAGTATCTGATGCCCTATCTCAAGGAAGAGACCAAAGCCCTGCCAAGAATCACCCCGGAGATGCAGAAGCACATTGATCGGGTCCTGGAGCTCCGCAGCGCCGGTCTGACGGCGGTTCATGTAGCAGAAATCTTCATCAGATGGAGATTCATCCCGCTCATGACTCATGACCGCTATGCCTGGACGTTTAGGGGCGACAATGACCCGAAAGAATGAAGCCCGATGGTGAGCTTTTGTTTTTCTGTTCGATTGTTTTTCTGAGTTTGTTCGGTCATTTGAGTTCATGACTCTTAACTAGCAGTTGTCCCAGAGACAGAAGTGGCCGCGCACCGGAAGAAGATGTTTGGAGCTGATCCCCCGAACTGGGAGAATGTCCCAGTACCCTACAGCGCTGACAACCCTCCTCCAGAGGTAAACTGTCACTCAGAAAAAGCTTTTTCTTGCTTAATATTGATATGATGCAACTCTTTTTCCCCGACCAGGCCCCTGCTATTGTTGATGCCCCCGCCCAGAGCGGTGCCATTAATGTTGAGGAGGAGGGAGATCAGCCCGTTGATCAAGGCACCGGGGCCCCGACCAACGAACAACCTGAACCATCACCTGGTTTGGAGAAAGAGGTCCCGAGCAGCCCCAAGGCGATTATCCCCCGAACCCGGAAACGCTCTCGCAGTGTGGAGAGGACAGTTCCGGATTCGGGAGTTCTCGGATCGCTCAGGTCCGCCGATTTGCAGCCCAGTCGTGATCCGCCTCGTCCTGATGCCCAGGTATCGAGCATGATCGTATTCGGGCGTTTATTCGCAGCTTTTGACCGCATAACCAAAGCTAAACGTGCTCGGGAGATTTCTCGACAGGAAAATCGTCCGACCGCACAATCATCAAAGCTCATACCTGGTGCCAAGAGATTTAAAGTCAAGATCCCGACGGCCGAGTAAGAACTCTGACAATCTTTGATTATGCATGAGCACTTTTCTTAGAAAATGTTGTTTTTACTGTATTTGATTGTTCGAGAATTCAGGCAATCCGATCCTACAGCCTCTCCTCCTATCAAGCCATCTGCCAAAGAGAAAACTCCCGAGCCAGACCCGGCGACTCAACTTGACAGTTCAGAGAAGACTACAGAGATCATGGGACCCATCCCGATGCCCCTGGGCCCGATCATTAGCGCGCTCTCGGTAGCCGAGGAGCAGTGGCATTCGCTAGGCGCTCGTGCCTCTACTGCGGAAGCGTCTGTGATCAGACTGGGAGCCCAGGTGACCGTTCTCCAGTCCGAGAAAGAAGGTACATGTCTTACGTTTTCATGCTTCGCTTATTGAGTCCTTATCTGCGAACTTTTGCTTACGCGCTGCCTTTGACCCTGTAGCTAACTCCAAGAGCATTGAGGTGCTCGAGAAGAAGAGCTCGGATCTGGAAGGGAGGCTAGCAGTTCGGGATAAAGACGTAGCTGATCTGACCGCCCGTCTTGAAGCATCAGAAAAGCGCAGCTCGTCCTTGGAATCCAGGCTGATGGAAGGTGCCTGCGTTGCTGCAACTCACACCATCGGGGCTTTGAAGAGCCATATTCCTGATCTGGACGTTTCTCTGCTTTTCAAAGGCTTCAAGTGTTCGGTGTCAGAAGCTGAGGTAATGTTTGATAGCCTTACCCCACTGGTGGAACCATTTGTCAGAAAACTTGATCTCCATCTGAGTGATTCGGAGGAATCACCTTGAACACTATGCAAGATTCCTGTCATAGGGCAAAACTTTAACGGTTTAGAATGCGACTATATTTTGTGAAACATATGCTTGCATGTTTTTACGTAAGTCTTAGAGCTGATCGGTGTTTTTATGGAACCTTTTAACTGATAGCTTTGTCATAGCCAAAAAGTCCCGTTACCATAAGCTATTTTGGAATTGTTTAGTTGCTGAGACACGGGCGGCCTTCTGAACTGTGTAATTCCTTGTAGTCATGATGTTCGGTAATTTTAGCGTAGCCTAGCTATCTTGAATTAAAAAGCCCGATTCTTGCGTGGTAGTAGTACCGTAGTAGCCCCCGGGCTCTTTTACAGTCATGTAGGCATGCTGAAAAAGAGTCTAGAAGTACTAAACCGCAAGAATCTTCCCGATCAAGTGGGGAGCCCCCGAGCATAAGGCTCGGGACGCATAGAATAGGTCTGAAAAGAAAAATTTTCAGCGTGGTAGTCCCCGGCTCTTTGTTAGTGTATGTAATATGGTAACAAAGAGTAGAAACAGAATAGAAAATACAAAACCCAGCCCCCGAGCGTAAAAGCGAGGGTGAGTAGAGTGTGTAGAACTTATCTTTTTGTTTTGTTGGCGTTGTAGGCGACGCAGACGACGGTCTGTATCTGCCAAACCTGATGGTTGGTCTTGAACTGTGCACGATTTCCATAGCTTAGGCGTAGAATCTGCGTAGTTGATCCATATTCCACGTGTTTGGCAGTATGTCCCCGTCTATCTCCGCGATCCTGTAGGCTCCTAGTCGGGCGATATCTACTACAATGTACGGCCCTTGCCATGGAGAGGACAATTTAGTTTTGTCCTTGGTGCGTTGATCCAGTTTGAGCACCATGTCACCAATGCATAGGCTTCTTTGTCGAACATTAGCATCGTAGTATTGCCGCAATTTTTGCTGATATTGGGCTACTCTAAAAGCAGCTACGTCACGAGCCTCCTCGAGGAGGATTAGCTCATCAGCGCGTCTGTCAGGCTCTTCAGTCTCTGAAAACATTGCCACGTAGGGGGCTTGTAGTCGGATGTCGGATGGTAGAATCGCCTCTGCTCCATACACCAAGAAGAAAGGTGTTTCGCCTGTTGCTCGATTCATAGTGGTCCTCACTGACCAAAGTACTGTAGGGACTTCATGAATCCAGCGCTTGTCATAAGTTTGCAATCTGTTAAAAATTCTCTTCTTGATGCCCTGGAGCACGATGCCATTGGCACGCTCTACTTGCCCGTTTGTCTTCGGGTGATTTACCAATGACCGATCATGCCTGATCCCGTGGTCGTAGCAGAAATCAGAAAACTTTTTACTTTTAAACTGTGTTCCGTTATCAGAGATTATCCTGTTCGGGACACCGAATCGTACGACAATGCTCCGTAGGAATTTGACAGCTGCCTCTTTTGTGATTTTCTGAACTGGCTCGGCTTCAACCCATTTCGTAAATGTGTCAATGCCAACGAACAGAAATCTGTATCCCCCGACAGCCCTTGGGAAGGGCCCGAGGATGTCTATACCCCAGGTGGCAAAGGGCCATGACAAGGGTATAGTGTTTAAAGTTTGCGCAGGTTTAGTTTGTTTTCGTATGAAGAACTGGCATGCCTCGCACTTTTTTACTAAATCGCTTGCGTCTTGAAGAGCTGTAGGCCAGTAGAAGCTCTGTCGGAATGCTTTCCCTGTTAGATATCGGGGAGAAGCATGTGATCCACAGATTCCTCTGTGAATGTCGTGGAGCAAACTAATGCCCTCGGTCCGTGTGATGCATTTGAGGAGCATTCCATTGCGGGTTAGCTTATATAATCGCCCGTCAACCAATTGATAGTTTTTGGCTTTACGATGGATTTTCTCCAATGTAGCATCATCGTCCGGAATAGCTTGGTTTGTGAGGTACGCCCGGATTGGATCCATCCAGTTCTCCTCGTTTCCAACTAGAGCGGCGGCTCGGGCCGTACCGACCAACATAGACTCCTTGACGGATTCGTTGGTTGTAGAAACTGATCCCTTAGCGGGTTCAGTTTTTAGGTTCGGTAATGAAACCGACACAGATGGCTTAGTAAGAACTTCAAGTAACACGTTACCTGGGAGCCGTGTGCGTTCTGCAGCTGCCTTTGCAAGCTTGTCTGCGTCGCCATTGAATTCCCTTTTCACGTGCCGTACTTCAAGCCCATCAAATTTGCTCTCCATCCGCCTATATGCTTCCAAGTATTTAGCCATGACCTCGCTCCGCGCACTGTACTCTTTCATGACTTGCTTTACAGCTAACTCGGAATCCCCTTTCACGAGCAGCCTTCTGACACCAAGAGATGCAGCTATGCGGAGACCTGTCAAGAGTCCTTCATACTCGGCAACATTGTTAGTAGGAGTTGGATCAACAAAATTGATTTGTAATGCGTACCTGATGATGTCATTGTGTGGTGAGATCAGGACCACCCCAGCCCCCGCGCCTGCTCTGCAAAATGCTCCGTCATAGAACATTGTCCAGTGTTCAGGATTTTGGGCAGCTTCTTCGGGTTCGGGGTTTGTCCACTCTGCGATGAATTCTGCCAGAGCCTGCGACTTGATGGCAGTTCTGGGTATGAATTCAACGTCATAAGCCCCCAGCTCCATAGACCATTGAGCAATCCTACCCACAGCATCTCGATTATGTAAAATGTTGCCTAGGGGGTAAGTTGACACAACCTTGATCTTGTGGCTCAGAAAATAATGCTTGAGCTTCCTGGAAGTCATTAGTACAGCATATAATAATTTCTTAATCTGAGGGTACCTTGTTTTGGCATCATGCAGGACCTCGCTTACGAAGTAAACGGGATGTTGTGTTGTAGACTTTTCTGTTGGTTTTTCGACCACCAAAACAGTGCTTACAACGGTTGGTGTCGCAGCTACGTATAGCAACATCTCCTCTTGTGGTTTTGGCGGGACCAGTACGGGCATTTTCCGCAGGTACTGTTTGAACGCCTGGAACGCCTCTTCTGCTTCTGCCGACTACTCAAAACGATCAGTTTTACGTAGCAATTTGTAAAATGGCATACCTCGTTCGCCTGACTTGGACACGAATTGACTCAGGGACGCCATCATTCCTGCCAACTTCTGGACCTCGTGGCGGCTACGTGGAGACTTCATGTCGTCGAGCGCCTTGATCTTGTGCGGATTTGCCTCTATACCTCGTTGGGAAACAAGGTAACCGAGGAGCTTACCCGATGATACACCAAGTTGTTAAATGTTTCGGTTAAATTAGCGATTAAGTCGCCCTTTAACTTACTTTTTACAATAATGTCATCTATATATGCCTCCACATTACGGCCGATTTGGCCTTCGAGAACAATGTGAACACATTTTTGATAAGTGCAACCTGCGTTTTTCAGACCAAAAGGCATCTTTATATAGCAATAAACACCGAAGGGAGTTACAAATGCAGTTTTCTCCTCATCGTCAATGCACATGCTGATTTGGTGATACCCCGAATACTAGAAAACAAAGCAATTCGCATCCAGAGGTTGAATCTACAATTTGATCTATCCTAGGTAATGGGTACTCATCCTTCGGGCAAGCTTTATTCAGATCTGTGTAGTCCACACACATCCTCCACGTTCCGTTGGGCTTCTTGACCATGACTGGGTTTGCCAGCCACTCCAGAAAAGGGACCTCTCGAACGAAGCCGGCTTTGAGCAGTCGGTTGATTTCTTCGTTAATGGCGTCTCGCTTCTCCGGGGTATATCTTCTTTGCTTCTGCTTGACTGGTCGGACGCCAGTTCGTATGCCAAGCTTGTGCTCGATCACCTCCCTGGGGATCCCGGGCATGTCAGATGGTTCCCAAGCGAACACATCTGCGTTTGCCCGGAGGAAAGCGATGAGCTCGAGTTCCTATTTATCACCCAGGCCAAGGCCCACCTGGGTGGTCTTGGTCGGGTCTGCCTCATCAAGGGCCACAGACTTCGTGCCTGGCTCGGAGCGCTTGGCTGGTGGCTCGATTGGTGAGGCGTTGGCTGGTGACTCGCCGGCTGCCTGTGACGGTGTCCCCTTGAGTGGGGTCTGGTCCACCACAGTCTGCTTCTCGGCGGCGCCGTCGTGCTTCTCCTGTTCCCCGATGGGCTCCTTTTCGGGAACTTCTTTCCCTTTGGCCCTTGATCGGAGCTCCGCTGCTCGGGAGGTCTCAGCCAACGCTGCTTTAGCGGCAGTCTTAGGCTGGTTTTTGGTCTTTTTCTTGGCAGGTTCGGCAGCCTTGGCTGGCTCCTACTCGTCTCCCTTGATCATGTCCAGGGTCTTCATGTCGCACTGGACCGCGCCCTTGCGATCGCCGCAGATGGTGATCGGGCCTAGTGGCCCTGGGACCTTGATCATGGAGTATGCAAAGTGAGCAACCGCCATGAATTTCTTCAAAAACGGCCGGCCCAAGATGCAGCTATAGGCCGACGTGATGTCAGTCACCTCGAAGGTGAGGAACTCTGTTAGGATGTTTTTGCCCTCCATGAGGGTCACCTGCAGATCGATCCTCCCCAAGGGAAAGGCTTGGATGCCTGGTATGACCCCGTAGAAAGGCTTCTCCACAGGGGACAAGGACCTCCTCGGGGTCCCGAGCTCGTCAAAGGCGTTGACGAACAGTAAGTTGAGGGCGCTTCCACTATCGATCAGGGTTCACCCGATCTTGCGGGGCCCGATCCATGGCTTTATGCACAGTGGTAGTAGCGGCCCATCGTAGAGCGTCTCGGGGTGGTCCCTCTGATCAAATGTGATCGGGATTTCGGACCGTCTCAAGAGATGCTTGCAAGGTTCGGTGCTGTTTATCTGCCTCTCGACCATCTTGAGCTGGGACTTGGAGGTTCGGGTAGAACAGCCACCGAAAATTGTGGCGATCTCCAGATCTTCGGGAAGATCTGGCTCATCATCACAATCCATGTAGTTCGCCGCGCGAGGGTTGTGGGCTGCCTGGTCACGCGGAGCCCCCTGCTGCTGGCTCTCCTCCTCCTGCTTCTGCTTCTTGTACACCGTGCAATCCACAAAGTGATGCTTCGTGGATCGGTGGATCGGGCAGCACATCGGGAGATCGGTAGGTTTGCCTTGACGCCTGTACGGGGACTTGTTGTCCACGGCCATGACTTCGTCGCCCTCGGTCTTACGCTTCTTGTTCTTGTGTTTATTCTTCTTCTTGCCTTCCCCGGCTGGCTGGCTTTGTTCGGGCTTTCCGTGAACCCGTGCTCGGGCGTCCGCCATCTTGGCGGTCTCTTCCAGGATCCCGTAGAGCTCCGCCACCGTCTTCGGGTTCTTCTTGGCAAGTTCCTCCGCCGTTCGCTCGTCCTTGCAACCCTGATTGAAGGCCACAATCACCCGATCATCCACCATGTCAGGGATGGTGTTACGGGTGTCGCTGAACCGGCGGATGTAGTCCCGGAGGGATTCTCCAGGCTTCTGCACACAGTTGAGCAGATCTCCTTCATGTCCGGGGCGTTTGTAGGTGCCTTGGAAGTTGGCTTCAAACGTCTCCCGGAGGTGGGCCCATGACTTGATGCTGGCCTCGGGCAGGTTCATGAGCCACGTACGGGCTGATCCCTGCAGGGCGGTCGGCAAGTAGTTGGCCTTGACGTAGTCGTCGCCCCCGGTGGCGTCGATGATCGTGGAATAGATCTGAATCCACTCGCGGGGGTTGGTTGTTCCGTCATACTTCTCGATGTTAGTAGGACGAAACTTTTTGGGCCACCTGACCTTGCGCAGGGCTGGGGAGTACGCAAGGCATCCCCCGTGCCTGGTCGGGAGTCACGTGGCGGCGAATCTGGATGGGACCGATAGTAGCCCTCACGTGCCCGGTAATCTCGATTGTAGTTGAGAGTTTCCCGAGCGTCGCGAGCGCGACGGTTGCGTTCGAGCTGCGGCCTCATGTCGCGCCCCTCGTGTGGGCGATAGTGCGGTCGTTCGTTAACAGATCGGGACCGAACCGGCTGTGGTTCATGTGGTCTGTTTGACGGAACTGGTGGTGCGGCAGCGGCGGCCTCGATGCGCTCCTTGGCCTTGTCCGCTGCTTCCCGAGCCTTCTTGGCTATGGTGGCCATCGGGGTCCCTTCGGCCATTGCTTCCATGGTCTCCAAGAGGGTTCGGATCTGCAGATTGTCCTGCTCGACAGCCCGAAAATCGTTGTTGAGATCTCGGGGAGCCAATGAGGACGCAACCTGCTGTGTACGGGTTTTAGCCGTTTGAAGTGTTGGTGCGTTGCTGAGTCGTGGAGGAGGCATGGGTCTGCGCGAGCTAGATGACTCGGCAGCAGCCTCGGTCCCGTTTGCAGTTAGCACATGGATGCGGCGGTCTTCGGATTGTTCTGACCCATTGCTAGATCCACTGTAGTCGAGATCCAACTGCGCAGTGCGATCTGCAATGTCCTCGAGAGTTGGCTCCGTGAAGGTGGCGAAAACTTCCCGACCGGCGCATGTGAGATCGGGATCATGGATCCCTGTCATCTTGAGCTCGTAATCGCCTTGGTGCTCGAACACGAGATCCCCGAAGCGGATCTCCCGTGCAGGCACTAGATGGCAGTGAGCGTAGAGATCGGAAGCGGAGGCAGAACTCCCGATGGCTTCCGACTTGACGGAACTGGGCATGTAGGGCATCGATGAACTCGACGCGTCGGCGATCCAGACTCCGTTGACGATCGGCATGATCTTTCTTCACGTAAGGGCCCCTACCTGGCGCGCCTCTGTCGAGGTTGTACTCGGCAGATATTTGTCCAGCAGGCACCCCGCTTCGTGCGAAGATTGATCACGGTGACGAACAAAGAGACACGGGATTTTTATACTGGTTCGGGCCCTCGAGATCGAGTAATAACCCTACGTCCAGTTGCTGCTTGTATTATTTCGTCGAGTACAGATTACAATGCGTAACAAGTACCCTCGGGTGAATTGTCTAAGATTGTGAATACCCTCTACGTACAGGACCCCCGCTATTTATATCCAGAGAGACGTGCCTTACAAGACAAACAGACCTAAACCTAGTAGGACTCTAGCTATCTTCGGGCTTTCCTTCTGCGATCTGGCCATCGTGTCTTGTTCGGAGTCTTGATAGTTCGGAGTCGGTAGTCGGTAATCCTCGTGATCGGGCACCTTGGTATTATGACCTCAACTGTAAGATTAGGGGTTCGAAGTTGTGGTCACCATGTGCTGCTGGTAATAACAGAAAAACACAATTGCTGACTGTTGTGGTGTGCGCGTGTGCTAAAAATTAAAAACATGAGATGATCACATGGAATCAGAGGTGCGTGCAAAGCTGTATCGATCAATTGGCCACAGGATACTAATCGGTGGAAGAATTCAGACTAGCATGAATTGATGAACAGACCAATAATCAGTTGCCACGGACAGATGGACTCAGTGACTCACGAATAGTCGGAGATGGCGCAGGGAGACGCTCGGAGGAGCGACGGAGCCTCCGACCGGACGTCCCGGCCCGCGGCTGCGCGTGCGCTGCGCGCGTGAATCGCCGGCGAGCAACAGCGAGTGCCGCGCCGAGCCGCCAAGGCGCAGGTACAGAAAGCGCCGCGTGACAGACGAAATAAAATTGGAAGGTGGACCGGTATATTAGAATTTGGGAGTTGGAACGATATCGCCAGAGCCCAGACTGGAATACTGGATACGCCCGTCACATCGTTTCAGCGTATCGCATTTGGCTTTTTGCCCCTTTGCATGGCCTCGTAGGTTACGTAAATCACCGTAGCGTCATGGCCTTTATAATTTGAAGGGCGTGCGAGCAAATTATAAATTATGGACCTCTTAGACTAAATTTTTTTATTTGCAATACGATGAAAGGAGACATTAGTACTAATCACTATCAGAAAACGCTCTATCGGTCACTCCTCATAGGTACCGGTTGTTTAGGGCCCGGTACCAATGTTTGCATTTGTGCTAGGTCCAATGACTAAAAGAAATATGCACTCATAGGTACACCAACCGGTACCAATGGGCTCACATAGGTATCGGTTGGTGTCACCAACCGGTACCTATGAGCCGCGAAGCCTTTGGTACCGGTTGGTGGCACCAACCGGTACCTTTGAGTGTCTCATTGGTACGGGTCGGTGCCACCAACCGGTACCAATGAGGCTCTGCGTATATAGCCCCTTCTTCCTCCCCCAGCCCGAGCCATGGCTCATTTCTTCATCCTCCATTGAGCTCGGGTTGGGGGAGGTCATGCCCGATTTTTCCATAACTTTTGGAGATTTTGCAATCCAAGTCCGCTAGAAGGTTAGCAACTTCATCCTCTCTCTTTTGACCATTAGCATGGTCTATTTCATGCTCTATGTTTGGAGTAATTGAGTGTTTTGTGGAATGGATAGGAATAGGAGATTTTAGAATTATAGATCAATTTTATTATGATTTTGTGGTAGAGGTGAACCATATAGATAGTTGTTGCATGTGTAGATATGATGCTCCAACTTTTTGGCATTGTTTAGATTTTTTGATTATTTGTATAAACTTTAAATGATTATCATATTTAGGCTAATTATGATTTTTACATATTATATATGATATTAATTGTAAAGTTCATAATTTTTTTAGAGGCTTCAAATGATGTTCATATTTAGGGTTATTACGAATTTTAGATTTTTAGAGTCTATAAATGATATTCATATTTATGCTTATTATGAATTTTAGAGATTATAGATGATATTCATATTTAGACTTATTAATTATGAACTTTAGAATTAGATCTTTTAGAGGCTTCAAATGATCATATTTAGGGTTATTATGAATTTTAGATTTTTAGAGACTATAAATGATATTCATATTGGGGCTGAATTTTTCGTTGTATTTTGTGAATAGATGAATCGACAATGGATGTACAACACGGATAGACGCTCATCTGACTTCATTAATGACGTTCACTAATTCCTCGACATGGCAGAGGCTAACTCGACCTCGGGTTTTATATGCTGTCCATGCAAGGTCTGTGAGAACAACAAGGATTATCACATCTCAAACAACTTGTGCATATGTAACTTCTGTGTGTATATATATATATATATATATATATATATATATATATATATAGTATTACTATATTGTACCCTGGGTACCGAATATTATTCAGTACCCAGGCCTCCCCCGAACCCACCGGCAGTCATACGATTTTTTTCCGGCTCAACCGCCTGGTTCATTGCAGCCCACGTCTCCGCCAAAAGCCCGTTACGCCACAATCTCATTGCCAGTTTCTCTTTTCGAACCTCCCAGCCCAATTTCCTATCGCATCCATCGTCCGCCACTCCGGCCTCCGTCCGCACCTCCCCTCGCCGCTGCTCTTCCATCCCCTCTCAAATCTCGATTCGTCGCTGCGCAGAACACCGCAATAGCCCGGCGTGGCTTCAATCCACTATCAGCAATTCGGAAGGACTACATCGACTGAAGAATGGAGCTCCCTGTTCCCGCCAATCCCACTGGTGTTGGTCGTTGGTGAGCCCAGGTGCAGCTCCCCCATTATATTCTCTGTTCCGTGTGCTAATCTGTTAAATCCCTAGGCAGGCGGCCAAAGGTTCGAGGACGGGGTCGCTGCAGATTGGATGGGAGGCGAGCTGCTCCCACCGCCATGGTCATCGCTGAGCCCAGGTGCTCCCTGCTGCTAATTGTTCTTGTTTCTTTTTTTTTTTGCAGATTGGAGGGGAGGCGAGCTGCTCCCACCGCCGTGGTTGGCTCCAGCGGCCACAGGTTCGAGGACGGGGTCACGGGACCACATCGCCCCCAAGCATGGCGCAGGGCGGTGGCGACACGGCGGCCGGGCCACTGGCCCCCTTCTTCCCTTCTGCACGATGGCGACATGAAGGTGCATGGCTGGTGGCGAGCGAACTGAACAGCAGCAGGCTGGGCGCTGTCCATTTCTCCAGACTGCCATGCCCATGCAGGTAATGTGTGCGATGAAATGCTTCTGAAGATGAGCCACCATATTGAACTAAGTCCTTTGTTTCACGTGGTTGCAAAAGTATGAGCTCACTACACAAGACATGCTAATTAGAATGTCATTAGAATTTCAGCTATAGTTTTTTGGGGGGGGGGCGTGTGAGTATTAGGCTCTAATGTTCCTCTATTAGGATATTACATCTGCCATATTTATCTTCAAAGTAGAATTTGCCATTCAGAAAGTGCTACTTAATTCAATGAAACAAATTCGCAAATCTGTTTATACCATGAATGCAACTATTGCAAAAAAAACAAATATTCATTTTTAGATATTTGTAGCCCTTAATTTAAATATTCCATTCATCTAAACTCAATTGTTTTCTATTCTTGGAAAGGAATGCATGCTAAGATATTCAACTTGTAGTTATGCTCTGAGGGTATACATTAGGGAATCTATGATCTATTTGGTGAGGGATGGGGCTGATTTGTGCATTTAGTTTATTGAGGGTAGATTTTGCAACTTTCAAATACTAAGATTGAACCTTTCAGTATCTTAAAAGATGATTGTGGCTGACATGTATATGACAGGAACTCAAATTTAATAAATATAGTTCTTTATGTCCACCTCAATATTTTTGCCTGCTCTGAAAATAAATACCCATAGCCCACGACATGCATTTGTGAAATGGATTCGTATTCACCTGCAGACGACATCGAACTCCCCCATCCCTGATCCATCAGGTGTGCAGGGTGCATAGAATATAGGAAAAGTAGGCGATGATGCAGTAGCAGGACGTAGTCACCAAGTATTCTTGGGTTGCCACCAACATGAGCCATCAGCTGGGCATAGGGCATAGGTGCTTGTGGTGCTCCCCAGCACCTTGGCCTTAGGCATCAGAGGTGAGTTTGTGTCTTATGTGAGTAAAAGATGGATCTTGAGCTGGGTCAATGTTTTATCTGCTGGGGAGAACTAGGTATATGATCCTCGTCTTCAGATATGAGCTGGCACAGTGGGATACAGAAGCCAGTCGATGCTACCCCTTCGACAAATATTTGTGATGCAGGTTGGTCGATGTCCCCATGTGTTCCTTTTGTAGTTCTGATTATTTCAGGTTCCAAACTTGTCAGTAAAAAAACACAACTTTCTTGAGTATCACGTGAAAGCACCAGTTCTTTAAAACTTGTTTATTAACCGTTTTTAGAATCAGATACAAACATTTGCTTGTAGCTGCAGGATATTGTCAGTTTTTTTCAATATTAGATACTTGATACTACTAGTAGTGTTTGTGAATGCAGCCATGGAAAAAGCATGGATTCATATGTTAAGATACCAATTTTTGTGACAATGAATTGTACGCTATCACGAAATCACTGTATTAAGGTATCAAACAAGACTGTGAACTAGGATTAGCTGCCTGTTGCAAGATCAGTCTATTCAAATTGACGATCTGCAAAGCTTTATGCTTACAAGTCAAATTTATTGTCTATCGCAAGATTAACTATGTCCTTTTACTATCACATCTTCGACTACTTTAGTTCAGAATGTTTGTATTTTGAATTTGGATCATAAAGACTCAACTTTTGTTCATGTGACTGCTTGCAGTTGGACCAAAAATTACCTGTCTGTGTGTACAAAAAAAATTAATTTATTACTACAAGGAAAAATACTAGATTTCCAGGGAGGCACATGAGCACACATAAAGACGTAAGAGTTATCTGCATCTGAACTGAATATGCTTAGTTTAAGCGAAATGGTGATAATTTTCTTTGGTTTCAGGTAGCATAAGACAATTACGGTAGGAGCTAATTTTGCATATGGAGCTTAGGTTCACGGATGCTGTAGCTACAGAGTTTCTCATATGGGGAAATCATCACTGCCAGGGAGATTACTCATCATTGCTTTGACCCTCTATTACTCTGTACCTTGTATACATGCGTGGTTGGCAGCAGCACTTCGTTTTTGCTTGTGCAATTTGCAGTACATTAGCTTGTATCCAGTCCTTGCAAACTTCTGAAAAGACGTTTATTTCTTGAACTTACTCGGTTTGGCCCTTAGTGTTAATCATGTGTCTTGATTATTAGTTATGCTCTTGCAGAATCTTAATAAAAATTCACACAAATTCACTGGCTTCCTCACCTGCAACTTAACTACCGTCACTAGTGACAACCTCCAATGCACACAAGTTTTTATGCTCACCCAAGCAATTGTTTATTGTGATCAGTATTGTAACCTCCATCTTAAATTAAGCATAGTTGAAGTTTTTGTGATAATTAAAAAATCTGGTCCAATTAACTACGATTCTCGAAAAAAATAGTTTTACTGCATGTCACAGTCCACTTGCATCGAAATTGTAAAATCATTTTTAGTTGCTTCGTTGGAATTTCTGTCACTCACGGAAAGGAAAAAAACCAGCAATGCAAGGCAGATTGTCTTCTGACTTGTTTCCAGTCTGATTCATTTCGACAGACTTCTGCTTCCGATGTCTTGTGGTGCAGAGATTTGTTTCTTATCCAATTTTAACTTTGTTCTTACTATCAATTTCTCTCTTCTATCTTCTAATAATGGTAAGAAAGAAAGCACTTCCCATATGCTGATTATAACTGTTCACTTGGTACGTACAATCCTTTTCTACCATATATTGAATTCAACATATAATTGAGCTGAAATTGCCTACGGTTATGATGAGAGCTCCAGATAGGAGCCACCATTAAGAATATCTAGTGCTTTGGAGATACCTTTTGACCTGTGTAGTTTGAGTTAAAATAATTTACATCTTCAGTTCAGTTGATGTAGTCTATTCTTCCATGTGTTTATCACTGTATATTATTCCATGTTTGTAATTTAGCTAATAATTATGTTTTGTTCTTAACCATTTCCATCTACCTGCAGCCCTATGATCACATTAAAGATGATTGGTCAGAACAAACAAGCTTGACTTTTGTTTGTTATTGAAGACATCCACACAAGCTGTCACATGGTGGTGAAGGCTAGAATAGCTCAAGTGACGTGCACAAATTTATGTCAGCATGATGGTTCATGTCTTCTGTGGACACCCATTTACATGCCTAGTGATGTAATCCTTCCTACATGGAGTGATCACGGGTTGCAAAGAAATCATATGCTCAGTAGTTACTCTGCTTCACTATATGACAATTCCTGTTAAAATGTTGATTAGAGATCTGCATTTTCTTTTATGTATACTTAGTTCTATAGATTTTATGGATGTTAATCCATTTTATCTTATCCATATAGTTACCTCCTTTAATTTGTTGGATGGTTTGTAATTTTGCTAGTCTTTGACTTGTTCGTTCATCTTTCAGATTTTCTGCAAATTTTCTTACATTACAACTCTTGAAAGAATATAGTACTACTCAAATTGAAAATTATCAGTCTCTATGGCCATACTAGATTGTCCATTGCTAAATCATTTGTTTTAAGTTGCAAAATATTAACTCTTAGGTTGCCAGGATGAATTTTTTTTCAAAATTTTCATGTGGCACAGATGACACGATCAGCATGAAAAAAATATCATATAAATTGCTACCTATGTGTCGCTAGCTTTGTGCAAGTGATTGTCCCGAACCTGCCTAAGAAAAGATTTTCTAAAGCACCAGGAAAAAACATTGGAACCTCTGTGACACAACCTGCACAGAAAAAAAAAACTACATACGGAAGGAAAAAAACCAGATGAACCGGAAACTACCAAAAAAAACCATGGAACCGGTGGGAGGTGCGCTCCTCGCGTGAAAAAAAAACTGACTAAGGGCGGCTCATGTGGGCGCGGGGGCAGCAGGTGATGGTAGAGGAGGGGTACCAAATAACTATTTGGTGTCCCAGGGTACTGAATAGCGGAGGCCTATATATATACATATATATATATATATATATATATATATATATATATATATATATATATATATATATATGTGATAATTTCAATTGCGTGAAAGATTGTGTAAGACATATGACGCGTATTACACATGTAGACGAATTGCATCTAATAAACAAAAACATCAAAAATTTAAAAAAGAAGAAAACACCCTTTGGTACCGGTTGGTATTACCAATCGATACCAATGACACTCATAGGTACCGGTTCTGCACCTGGTACCAAAGACCGAAGCCTTTAGTCTCGGTTGTGCGGTACCGGTTGCAGAACCGGTACCTATGAGGGTTACCACCCGGTACTGATAGTGAGTTTTCCAGTAGTGAATGATATATATTTATTTCTTGAAGAACACTATCAATAGTACAAGCTAAAAAATCGACAAAATAAAAGTAGCATGGTTATCTCAAATAATAACTAAACCACATGACTATATCGACAATGATGCTTCACTCCTTCATAATGAAACTCTTTTGGGCATTTCTTGATGCAAAATCATTAAGAACACTATCAAAATCGATGTTTTTCAAGATATCTTTCTCAATGCTGCACATAGCCAAGTCATTCAATCTTTCTTATAACATAGTTGACCTCAAAACAATTTTTATGTATTTTTAATTTTGAGAAACTTCTTTCAACTGAGGCTACAATCACAGGTACAGCTAAGAGGATCTGATATGCAATAGAGACATTTGGATAGCAATCTATAGTTGTAACAAACTGAAGAATCTCCGATGCTGACATAAAATCATCTGGTAAAGTTACTTGCAGTACTTTTAATTCAGAGAAAAAATCATCTAGATCAACATGTGATGAGCCATCATGAGAAACAACTTATGCAAAATGAGAGCAATGTTTCCGAGCACCTGGCAGATGCTTCTTCGGCAACATCAGGACCTAAAGTATAAAGTAAAGTAAATAAGGGACATTAGCATTAAAAAACCAAGACAAGCATGATCCACTGATCTGATGACCGTCGCTAGAGGCTTAGGGCCTGTACCTGGAATACTGGAGACCGGACCAGGAACGGGCGTCCGGCATCCGACATCACGACGTCTGGCGAGGGGCGGAGGGGCCTATGGAGTCGTCGCAGGCAAACGCAGATCAGCGCCACGCCACCGCCCTCCAGACTCTAGTCGAAACGATTCAATTTCGATGCCTATGTTTAAATTGTCGAGCTATATGCATGTACATGAAGACGTCTTCCTTTCCATCTGTCGGCGACAGGAGGCCTAGTAGCTAGCATCTAGCGATCGAAGCTGCACGTTAGTTCTGCAATTCTACGTATACCATCGCGTAGGCTATACATGCTCTTGGGCCCCCTCTCCAATGGGCCCCCGGCCTTTGCATCGGCTGCATGGCCCAAGAGCCGGCCCTGATGGCGTCATAGCATTGTACACTTGTACTCTGAGACGCTACTATACCTCCATAGATGTATATACCTGAGGAGGGGCCCCTTCGAATCAGGGGCCCTGGGCGGCCGCCCCTCTTGCCCCACCTCCTCCCCCCAGGTCGGCACTGCAACAATGTCTATAGGTTATCCAAGGCGCTCTATGGTCTCAAACAAGCTCCTAGAGCACGGTATGAGTGCTTTCGAGACTTCCTCATCTCAAGGGGTTTCAAGATTGGCAAATTTGACACAACACTATTCACCAAGAAGATCTCTTCATTTGTCCAGTATATGTTGATGATATCATCTTTGATTCAACAAATGAAGACTTTTGCAAAGAGTTTGGTGATATGATGTCAAGGGAGTTCGAGATGTCTATGATTGGAGAGATCACATTCTTCCTTGGGTTTCAAATCAAGCAACTTGAAGAAGGGACTTTCATTTGTCAAGAAAAACATACCAAAGACCTTCTCAAGCGCTTCAAGATAGAAGATTGCAAGGGCATCTCTACACCAATGGCTACAAATAGACATCTTGATCTACTAGATGAGGGAGGAAACCGGGTTGATCCAACTCTCTACCATTCTATGATTGGTAGTTTGTTATATCTCGCTGCATCTTGGCCTGACATTATGTTTAGTGCTTGTATGTGCACTAGATTCCAAACCAATCCTAAGGAGGTACACTTAGTAGCCGTGAAAAGAACTTTTAGGTGCCTCAAACTCACACCAAGCATTGGCCTTTTGTATCCCAAAGGAGCTAGATTTCAACTCGTTGGCTATTCTGATTCGGATTATGCAGGTTGCAAGGTTGATAGAAAAAGCACCTCCGGAGGGTTCCAATTGCTTTGTAGATCACTTGTTTCTTGGTCCTCTTAGAAACAAAAAAGTGTTACCTTGACGACCGCTCAAGCGGAATATATAGCCACTGGTTCTTATTGTGCTCAAATCCTTTACATGAAACAAACCCTTCTAGACTATGTAATAGTTCTAGAAAGGGTACCTTTGTTGTGTGACAACGAAAGTGTGGTTAAGCTTGCTAACAACCCGGTTCAACACTCAAGAACAAAGAACATTAGTACTCGCCATCACTTCCTTAGAGATCATGTTTCTAAGAATGACATTTCACTAGAAGGTGTAAGGATGGAAATCAATTGGCGGATATCTTCACAAAGCCCCTAGATGAGAGGACGTTTTCTAGGTTGAGGAATGAGCTCAATGTGCTTGATTTCGCTAACTTCAACTAACTTGCTAGTCTAGGTTTGTTGTGTGCTTGCATTGCATTTGTATAACTTGTCATATGCATTAGGTGCTTGTCTAACTCTTGCAAGATAGTGATGAGATAGGAAAGGTTGGAGCCATTTGGTCTCTTGGTTGCTCTGGACTCGGGTGAGGCTCATCATGAACAAGTGTTGGGGGATTGGCCCATCCAGGAAACACCTTCACCCGATAACTTGACTGTAAGCCCAAGTCGTTTGCCTTCGCTACCGGCAGTCGAAAGACTATTGTCTTCGCCGGGCGAAAAGATAACAAGAAGCAATCAGTTGCTCCCGACGCCAATGAACATACGGCATCTTATGCGAAGGCATTATCTGATCTCCAATTGCCTTCGCTGCCCCAACTCATTCTGACGAGGGTGCGAAGGTAATTCTCAATATTGTAAACGCTCAGTTCATTTTGATATACAGGCTCAAGACAAGCTCGGGCGATGGCGCGGCAGTCCATTCCTCCCCGGGCGGGAGAAGGCACTGCTTTGCCGAACAAGCGCCTGATGATGAAGCCGGCGGGAATGCACCTGGAGGTGAAGGCAATAAAGGTCACTGGAGGCACGGTGAAGGCAGTGTGGACCAGGTCCAAACCGAGTCAAAGACGGAGTTGCTGGTCTACGTATTCACACTAGGACATATGAATGTACTCTAATGCCCCTGGAAGGTTTAAGTTATTTAGTCTAGAGCATGATGCCTGGTTTCCAGGGGTATAAGAGGAATGTAAAAAGTGCCTCTTGACCTCCCTATAAAAGGGGGCCTCCCACCAACGTGTAAAGGGCTGATTCCCGAGAATATTGGTAAGTGATTTACTGTTGCTTGTCATTGTTCTCTGTCTTGGTTGTTGCTTGGGTTTTCTAGCTTCGGCTATAACCCAACAACAAGCTTGCAAGGGGATCAAATGGGACAAGATAGATTTAAATTTATGTCTTAAATTCTTGTATTACATTTGCATGCATATGCATGGTTGCTGTTTTTGTCGTTTTGTTGGCATTTGGTTGTGGCACACACTTAGGGGGAGATTTCTTTGGGTGTGTTTGGTTGAGCTGTAGATTTTGAAAAAGTAGCTGTGAGCTGTGGCCTGTGAAAATGTAGCTGTGAGCTGTTTGGTGGAACAGTTGTGGCTTTTGGGACTACGGGAAGAAGACGCGAGCGGACATGAGGAAAAAAAGAAAATGAACCGGTACGTAACTTATAAGTGGCAGATGGGTAATTTTTGGACCCAAAAGCCAGCAAAAGCAAGGAGGTGAGGTGCTTTTGAATTTACACTGACAAAAGTTGGCTTTGACAAAAGCATCTATGGGCTTTTGGCCCTTTTGGTTCAGCTTTTGGCTTTTGGAAGCAAAATCCATAGCCAAAAGCTCAACCAAACGCACCCTTTGTCTTTGACAATTTCTGAAACTCCTAGGTGTGTGGTGCCCTCCTATGCTTTGGCTTTGGTTTTCTATTAAAAAATGTCTATTCTAGCCTATGGCAAAATATTGAAAATATTTTCAAATGAAGGTTTGAGAGAGGTTCCCTTGTCTTAGTCCAAGAATGTGTTTATTTGCCTCTTGTTAGACTCTTGGACATGAGATAAGTAGTAGTTCAACAAATTCCAATTCAAAATCTACTTAGAAAGTGCAGTTTCTGCTTTGATAGTGAGTTGCGATGCCTAATGGAATAGCCACCGCTATAATCGGTGCCCAGAAGATTTAAGTTGGTTTGCCACTGAAATGACAGACTATTGTGGTGCCTGTCAAACATCTTTGACCGTAGTAGTCGGTGGTCTGTGTCTAGTAACCCTGTCTCCATCAAAATCACAATAAATTGCGGTGCTAGCTTAAGCAATGACTGCACCAGTCGGTACTCCACCTCAAATCTAAAATTTTTCTCTGGTTTTACCGACTATTGTGGTGCTTCACTTATTTTACTCAACCGCAATAATCGGTGGTTGCTTGTTCATGGGCTTTACCTCCTGGCCACAGTATTTGCGGTGGGTTCTCTTCCCTAACCGCAATAATTGGTCGTCTAGGGTTTTTACTCAGATCTGGATCGTCCATCTTTTCACCATTTGATCTCGGCCATCCATTCACTCTTAACCCTAACCACCGCCCTTCATAGTGAAATCCCCAAATCACTTTTCCTCCGTTGGCCACCTCTCTCTCTCTCTCTCCCGCATCCGATCGCCGCCGGCCGCCCTTCTCACCGCACACCACCGTCGTACTTGCCCTGCACGCGCACGCCCCTCCATGGCCACCTCTCCACACCGCGTGCCGCCGCCCACTGCAGTTCCCGCACGTGCACGCATCTCCACGGCCTCCACTGCGACGCCGCGAGTCGCCGCCGCCCCATCCGTGCACCACCGCAGCCACATCATCGCCGAGAGTCACAACCGTATACCCTTTATGCGCCTGTGCTGTGGCCAGCCTCTGCTGCTCGTGCCCCTGCGCCCCATTGCTCACCCTTCTGATTCTTCTCCCTCAGCAGTGGTCCTCTCAAGGTGATTTCCAAATCCTTTTGCTCATTTTCCTCGTCATGCCACACTTGATTGATGGATGTTGTAAGAATTCAAATATGGTGTGTGCTCTAAGTGTGCCATGGATGGATTGTGATTTCAGTGGACTTTCACTCCAAATTGTGGATGAATGTTGTCACATAAGGTTGAGTGGATGTGAACATATGGGTGATCTAAATGCGATATGCTCATTAACTTTTTCCTTAACCCTATGCCACATTGCCAAACTCCATGGCCATGTGATTTTGCAATTTCATCACGTTTTGTACATTGCAAGTTATATATTTGTCACCCCTAGAGCTTGTGCTTCCTGTTATGCTTCATGTCTCTTACCTGTGCTCTCTTGTCAAGCCTATTCCAAAATCATTTATCCTTCAATGCTTGGCCATGAACATGCTTGTTACTAGAGTTGGTGCTTAAATGTCATATTCCATGAAATTCATGTCCAAATCAAATGCTCTAGTATATGTCTCATTTTCATGATCATGCCTTATATATCATAGGTTTTACTCATTTTTTTGAGCTCTTACCTACTCATGCCCATAAGACTCCCTCTAGATTAAATTGCTTATTAATATGTATGTATCTCTCTCTGTTTCTATGCGTGCAGGGTGTTCTTGGGATTTCAGTGACAGCTATGGCAGTGGCTTGACAGGTTCAGTGGCAGTTGCTTAAGGCCAAGCCTCGGGTACTTTCTAGACGTTGAGGCCAAGCCTCAACCAAGGTCCATGTCAAGGGGGTTTGACAGGGTCAGTGGGTTTCTTGCAGTGCAGGCAATTCAGTAGCGGTGGTTTTCTTGTAGAGCAATGGCAGTTCTCTCTCAGTGCAGTGATGGCCAGGACCAAGACTGCAGCTCCCATCAGTGGTGGGGACGAGCCCCCCTCCCCCCTCGCCGTATTCTTCCCTCTGCTAAGGGCAAGGCGAAGGTTCCACCCAAGCCTCAGAAAAAGAAGAAGAAGGGCAGTCTAGATGACTGGAGGACTACTCTTCAGGTTGGGGCAGCGCAGGAAGGCATTGAGGCTGAAGGCCATGCAGCTCAGTTCAGCATTCGTGACCAGTCCGGACCACCAGTTGCTCCAGAGGGTCCTCAACCCGCTCCTCTTCGCCACTCAGGCCGCACCCGTGTGCAAGTTGCCTCTCCTCTTCAGCAGCAGAGCTCCCGTCTGGCCACTTCTTCCGGAAGTAGAAGGAAGCATGCTCGGTCCTCATCATTGTCTGGTTCAGAGGAGCCAGAGTCCGGATCTTCAGAGTCAAATGTTCAGCCTGAGCTTGCCTCTGTTCAAGATGTCGCCAGGGCATCCTCCGGGCAGATTTGGCGTCTCCGGATGGAGGATGAGACGCGATGGTTCCCAGCTTGCCGTTAGATGGGCTGTTCTCTCATGCCTTTGCAGTGGCTATTCTCTCACGCTTTCAGCATCGCTTGTGTGAAGTTCTACCCCTTTCACCGGCGGATGGTCATTGCCCGTATTGCCAGAGTCATGCCTGTTGCAGCAGATGTGCTTGAGTCCTACTTCTCCTTCAAGCCAGGTCTGTTGGAGCTTTTCACAATCGCGACCCGATACAATCTAGATTGGGTATATATATTCTACGTCACTCTATGGATGCCATTGGATCGATCATATATCACATTCATGTTCAGAGGCAAGAAGTTCACTTTGAGGAGACATGACCTCGCGCTTGTTTTAGTTGCCGCTCGAGGGTGACAGACTTCACGAAAGGTGCTACCCCAATACAATTCCTACCCGGTGTCCTCTCTCCAGTGGGGTTCTGCCACCTTCCATAGAGCTTGTGTCACCCTTCTTCCATCAGTCGTTTGGGCCAGCGTCTCCACGGCACCCGTTCGACTTGACACTGCTTGCCTCAGTGATCTTGGAGGCACTTCGTCATTCCTTGCACCCCAGGTCAGGGAACTGGGAAACTTTGACATCCTTGCAACAGTAGCTACTTGCTCACATCATTCAACCTGACCGTTCGACATGATTGATTTTCTGCTGGCCGAGATTTAGGACGTCATCTCTGATGGGATGAAGGTTGGCCGCACCCTGCCCTATGCTCATATCATCACACATCTTCTAACACACCTGGCAGGGTCAGTTGAGGACAACCTGTCCATGCTCGAGGATTGCTCCTCATACCCGGATTACAAGGCTGCTAAGTCTAATGACCACGTAGAGGACAGAGGCCGATAGCGATTATTAGACATGAAGTTCCTCTAGAGCAGCAGGCAGCGCAGGCAGACGAGGACCAGGCCCTTAGAGAGGCAGAGCACACGTCAGGACTTGCTGCACTACTCGACAGCTCTGACCTCTTTGAGGAGGACAGCTCTGACTCGGACTACATCACTCCTGTCTCACCACCATTCCAAGGAGCTCACGACACAGCAGGTTCTGGTTTTGTTGACCCCCAGCTCCAGACATCCCTTCGTCCATCCCAACTTCAGCTCCTGCAGTGGCAGCCCCAGCTCCTCCAGCTATGCCAGATTTCAGGGCCATTGCAGACTCTGTTCAGGCTCTCAGTCAGACAGTGTTCAGCATTCATGCTGCTCAGACGACCAAGGATGAGAAGTATGACCACCGGTTTGCTTCCATTATTGAGCAGCAGTAGAGGATGTTTGAGGAGCAGCGACGTCTAGCCGATGTGTAGGAGGAGCAGCGTCGTCAGAATGAGCTCTACTTTCAGTTACTCTTTCAGCAATGCGGCATTCAGATGCCATCACTTCCGTCAACTCCAGCTCCAGCACTGCCTTAGATTCTTTAGAGTCCGGTTGTGCCTCCGACTGCTTCAGTTTCGCTGTTCCAGCTCGTTGCCTGCAGAGCAGCGACAGCAGCCCGACGACCAGACACTCGCAATTCCAGTGACGTCAGACTCGACAGTGGTCACTGCAGAGGTCGTCGACCATTCTCCAGCTCCCGAGAATCAGACTGTAGGTGCAAACATAGATGGCCCAGTTGCAGCAGCTTTGAGTGTGATGACTCCATTTCCCGAGGACACCACTGCGCAGACTGCTCCCGCTCTAGATGCTTAGACATTTTTGGTGCTAGACGCCAATGGGGGAGAGGTTTGGGAGATGTGTAAGTTAGAGGGAGCTTGTAGTATAGCCTTTTGGATCTTTGATGTGAACTTTCATGTATCATATTTACTTTTATGCTTTTGCACTTTGGCTTGCTACTTTGGTTGATCACATGTGCTTGTGCTTTATTAAATAAATATATGCCATGTCATGCTTTGGTTGCGCATGTTCTTGTCCTTTATATCCTTTTCATATGCATTGTTTTGTTATTCCCATCTCTTTTATTCACAAATATACTATTTGAGGTTGTGTTATCATCAATCACCAAAAAGGGGGAGGTTGAAGGTGCATCTAGGCCCCTAATTCAATTTTAGAGATTAAATGACAACATGATCATTTGCAACTAACGTGTGTTTTGTAGTGGCATTCAATTAAGTTAGTGCAATGATGGGTTTCACGGTATTCTTGGCCCCCATCATATGATTTACAAGTGTCAGATCAAAGGATATGCGAGAAGCATAAGGACAAACTAGTTTCTAGTGTCGTTTGGAGTTGAAAGGCACTTGGATTAGTTTAGGTCTTTGTTTTTCCTTTGGCCGTACGATAGAGGGGGTAAGAATAGTAGCTTGACCTATATAAGACTAGAGACTAGGTTGTGATGCACACTTGTGAAATTCTAGCACTAGGCAACTCAGATGAAGCCTTGGAAGCTATGGAAGGAAGTTAGAAACTCGAACAATTTGAATTGGATGATTTTCAGCAGTTGGTGGTAGCAGTGTCGCCCCCACCGACTATTGCGGTGGTGACCTCAGTGGTCACCGCAATAGTCAGTGCCCTCAGGGCAGAGATGGCCCCGGGACTAGGTACCACCGACTATTGCAATGCTCAACTGAGCCCCACTGCAATAGTTGGTCTGGTGAGCCAGGGGACTAAATGCTCTCTAGTTTTACCGATTAGTCGGTGCTCCTGTCAAAGACCGTTGGAGGCAGGCCATAAAGTGGCCACCAATTATTGTGATGGTGGTACTTTGGTACCATCGCAATAGTCGGTCGTGCCGATTTCAACTGAAATTGAGGACAATGGATAGTTTGCTTTCTTGGCCTATATATACTTCATGAGTTCGGCAAATTTAGCTCTCATGCCACCTGAGGAAGTTCATTGTGATATTTGGGAGCTACGAGCAAGCAAAACACTAGTAGTGATTCTTGGTCTTGTGCAGGTCAAGTGAGCTTCTTGCTTGTTACTCTTGTTGATCGGCATCACCTAGACGTCTTGGTGGTGGTGTTCTTGGTGATCTCTCAAGGAGACGTCTTGTGAGAGGCCCAAGAAGGTGTTTATGGCTTTGGAGTCCGCCGTTCCGGAGGGTACAAGCGACATCCACTAGAGAGCACTTGATTCTCGTGTTGGATCAAGGAGGAGCAACACCCTCGCGTTGGGTTCTCCAACGAGGACTAAGGGAGAGTGCCTACTCTTCGATACCTTGGGAAAAAATCCAACCTTCTATCCCTCTATTTACTTTTGGCAATTTAATTTTTCACATTTACATTTCTTAGAATTGCCATGCTAGACTAGGATTGGAACTAGGTTGCGAAACTCTTTTTGCCGTCTGGATAGTCACACTAGCTAGGGATAGGCATATGGGGTGATTATGCTTGTTTAGATGTTTAATTCCGTAAAAATTGGTTAGAAGCCTAATTCACCTCCCTCTTAGTCATCTTGATCCTTTCACAATGTCAAGTCACCACTCACTAGCAAAGTACAAGTTTAGAAGTTCATCGCACACACTAATGTGGGGTATATTTTACCTACGGGATTGTAGGTATGGGTAGCATGTACCCGTACCTGCACCTGCTTACTCGACGGGTAGATATTCTTTTCCATTAACACATCAGTGGGTAGAGATACCTCTTTACCGGATAAAACACTATACCTTCCTCTTTGTTGATAAAACACGGCAGGTTCTCGGGTTTTCAGTACCATTGCCATCTCTACGGAGGGGCATAACGCGGCGGCGTGAAGATGCCTGTTAGACCGCATGGATCATGGTGGCACAGCCAGGGGCGGACCCATGTATACGTGAGTGAGGGCACAGGCCCTCACTCAACTTTTTGAAGCTCATGTAATTAGTAAAAATTCACCATGTTAAGCATACAAAATTTAGATTCTCTTAAGTAATGCCCTCACTCAAAATTTGTTCTAGGTCCGCCCCTGGGCACAGCTGGTGTCTTGGCAAGCAACGGGAGGCACAGCAGCACTGACGGAGAGCGCGGTGGCGGCCGGCGGCCTGCGATACCTGGCAGCCCGTGTGGATCTGGCCATATGGGAAGGGAGGAGCAACGGCTGTGTGAGATAGAAGACAAGGGTCCTTGGTCTACCTGCCAACAGCTCGGTTGTGGCCGTGAGTCCGCCAAGTCCGTATGGACAAAAACTGGAGAAGCACACATTGAACTCTGATGTTTGAGTCAATCTCGGTATCAATCCCAGTTGTTGACGGACGAATATAAGCGGTCATGTAGATTTAAGAAAAAGAGAAAAGTGAGAGAATAAGATGGTTGTTTCGTGAACCAATCATCTCGATCTAAAATTTAGGATTATGATATCACCCAATCACCATTAAACGAGTTGTTGTTGTCATGCAACTCACAAATAATTATTTTTATGTCCATAAATTAAGGAATTATTAGGCCTCCCTTTGGTAGATCTTTTGTCAGCTCAACTTCATCTATTTTGCACAAAACGTGGCACTATAGTATGAAGCTGTTTCAGAAAATGATGCAAAAACGAACTGAAAGCTGTGTAAAGCTGATTTTTTTAGCCTCACCAGGTGAAGTTTTTTTGCATGAGCGGTACGAAACGGGCTCTTAATTACTATAAAACAACTTATAAGACAATTTAAGCCATTTTAAAATTACATGTCACTTCATCATACCGCCTATTAGACGATATCAATGTCGAGAGTTTGGAGTAGGAAAAAATGACTCGTTTTATAAATAGAGAAAGATAAATGTAAAGGTATATTGCTCAAAAAAATGTACAAGGTGTATGTGGCCTCCGTTCGATCCTTTGTTTTTTTTTTTGAAACTAAAGCAGGAGCACTGCAATTCATTTAAGGAGAGAAGAAGGCATGTTCTTACATAGCGTTATTACATAAATTAAACGTAAACTCGGGACACACTTAGGGAATCTAATCATTGGAAACTAAGGGAACTCAGGAGCACCACAAGCTTGCTTACGGACCGCCATTTCTTCCTTGATGAAGGTAATCACCTGTGCCGGCGTAGCTTCCTTTCCTTGGAAGATCCTTCTATTCCGCTCTTTCCACAAATTCCAGACAGTATATATGAGAAGCGCGGCTTTGTGCCTCCGCTGCTGCTTGGGCAGCCCTGCAAGAGCCTGGATCCACCAATTCTCAATTTGATCTCCTTGCTGAGGTAAATGAACAGAACCACCGGAGAGAACACTGATGTGATTCCAAACTTCAGTTGCAAACGGACAATGCAGGCAAAGGTGAGATGCATATTCATTTTGCAGTCGGCACAGTGCACAAACTGGGTCACACGGCCAATTCCGTTTGATGAGCTTATCCGTTGTAAGTATCTTGCTCTGTAGGAGTAACCAAACAAAGAACTTATGCTTGCCCTCAGCTTCTGCTTTCCAAATGTTGTCACTTTGGATGGTGCAGTAGGATCCATTATGCTACGCTAGGTATGCTGTTTTTGCCGAGTAGCATCCATCATTCGTCCATTTCCAAGCGATCCTGTCCGGCTCATCAGACAGCCGAGTTTGCAGCACCCTACTCCAGAGAGTGACAAACTCAGCCAATTCAGTTACAGTCGTCATTCGCCAAAGGCCCCTCGTCCAACTCTGATGGAGTAACTCTTCATGCACCAATCTATTCTTCCTCCAGGCCAACTTGTACAAGCTTGGGGCAATGTCCATCGGTGCTCTTCCATCGAGCCATGAATCACTCCAGAATTTTGCTCTTCTCCCATCTCCCACTGTGACTGCTGTTGAGGCCCGAAATAGTTGACGATCCACAGATGTAACAGGAGGTGCCATTCCTACCCAAGGTCTCTCTGGTTCAATCCATTCATACCATAGCCATCTTAGCCGCAAAGCTCGGCCAAACATGTCAAGGTCAAGAATCCCCAAGCCGCCGAACTTCTTAGGACGTTTGCAACGTTGCCAGTTCACTAAACAACTTCCACCATTTGCTTCAGATGAGCCTTTCCATAGAAAACCCCTTCGGATTTTATCCATCTTTTTGATTG
>CM014272.1:31694897-31713232 GCA_004135705.1 Alloteropsis semialata
GCAAGTCTCATTGCTAATGTTTTGGACAGAATCTTGGCCACACTGTGAGTGAGGCTTATTGGCCTGTAGTCCTGTACTCTTGTGGCATCAGTTGTCTTCGGGATTAGTATTAAATGGGCCGAGTTCAACTTGTCAAAGTGTTGATCATGCCGTGCATAGAAGTAATGTACAGCAGCCATCAGATCTCCTTTTATCACCTCCCAACTAGCCTTGAAGAAAGCTCCAATGAATCCATCCGGCCCAGGTGCTTTGTCAGCTGCAATTTCATTGATCACTGCATGTATTTCCTCCTCCATGAATGGGTGATCAAGGTGTCCCAACTCATGCCGTATCCAATCTAACTGATCCCAATCCAGACAGAGTGTCTGTGGTGTGGGTTGTCCAAACTGCGAGCTGAAATGTTGATACACGCAGTTTGCCTTCTCTTCGATCCTTTGTTGTGGCGGGGAAAATGGGTCCAGCAAATCGCAAACGGAATTCCTGTGAAGCATTTCCATGCCGGCCCAGGTAGACCTGTCACTGGGGAGGGTATGGAGAAACCCACTCTTGTTCATATCTAAATCCAAATATATATTATCCAATCCTCACCCTCCCCATTCTCACCCATATCCAATAGATAATTTTTCTTTAACTAGATACTATACAAATCTAATGGATAAATAGTTTTCTCCCCATACCTTACCCTCCCCATTTCTAATGAATAAGTAATTTTTTGTTCATACCCTCCCCACCATTTGAAGTGGACGTGGATTTATGTATGAATTATGAATACTCTAGGCCCAGGCCCATCTAGCGCCTATCTATAAAGAACCGGCGGAGCCCTTTCCACGCTTCTCGTTCTCGCCTCGATTCCAATCGAACCATCCCGCAAACCCTAGCTCCTCATAACCCCCGGCGGCGGCGGCGGCGGCGGCGGCGGCGGCGGCGAAGAACAAGAAGAAAGGGAAGCAAGATGATCTACGACGTGAACTCCCCTCTCTTCCGCTCCTTCCTCAGCCAGAAGGGCGGCGCCTCCGACAAGAGGTACCTATTGGGGGTCTATTCCTCCTCATCCCAGAGCTTCCCGGTTGCGCGAATCCCTTGTAGTTACATTTCCTTGTTGTTTGCTGGATTGGATTTCAAGGGGGGCTGTTCAAGCTTACTTATCGTTGCGATATAAGCACTAGAGATTTGTCTTGCGGGTTTCCTTGCGGTGCTCTTGTTCTCGCAATGAAAGAATGGCCGGCGGTCCTATCTGTGAGCGTTTTATCTAATAAGTCCTGCGGGTAGGGGGTTGACGGCATTACTGAACTCGATTGAGCCGGTTAAGGAGTTGACTTGAGAGACAGGTGAAAGTTTTGTTGGGGTTGCTGCCTTCATTACATTAGTGCGAGTTAATGAGTAGTGCGGGCCTTGGTTTTGGATTCGCCGTACCAATAATTTCATGAGTCTTTTACTTGTATGCCATCGAAAAAGATGGTCTTTACCTGTGCGCCATTGAAAAGTTCGTTCGCACCTATGTGCCATTCACCTAAACTTTTTTGCCCTCCACGCCATTCCGTCCGATTTCTCCTCTAACGGTGTCAAATAGACATGTGAAAGGACCATTTTACCCCATGTGGGCCCCACCAATCTTCTCCTTCCTCCTCCCCTTCTTCCTCCTCTGCTCCAGCACGAGCGGCGCCACGTTCTCCGCCTACGCCCATCCACCCGCCTCTGGCCCCGCGCTGTCCTCCCTCGAGTCCGCCGTGACCGCCCATTACTAGCTTCCTTGCTTGCTTGCTTCCATGGCACATACAACTCCAGCAGCTTGCTTTACTCAACGCAAATCAAATGTTCCTTGCATCCGCAAGCCAAGCAACAGATCAGCGCGTACCCAACCATCGATTATTCATTCGTCTCTATTTAACCAGACAATCTTTTTTTTAGCTGCTCATCTCGTCACTCATCATCCATCGCTCTGAAGCACAACGACAGAGCTAGAAGAATCGCAGGGACAAGTTCACAGAATGGAGGGGAAGAAGCAGATGCTTGCTACCTTGGTCGACTGCAACTACGCCGGCACGCCCCACCAGCTCCGGGGCTGCATCAACGACATCCTCGCCATGCGCGACACCCTCGTCGCCCGCTTCGGCTTCGCGCCCGGCGACATCACCCTGCTCACCGACGACGATGGCGGCGTGTTCCCGACGGGCGCCAACATCAAGCGCGCGCTCGCCGACATGGTGGCCCGCGCCGCACCCGGGGACGTGCTCTTCTTCCACTACAGCGGCCACGGCACGCTCGTCCCGCACCGCCGCGGCCACGGCCACGGCCACGACGAGGCCATCGTGCCCTGCGACTTCAACCTCATCACGGACGTGGATTTCCGGCAGCTGGTGGACCGGGTGCCGCGGGGCGCGACATTCACCATGGTGTCCGACTCGTGCCACAGCGGCGGACTCATCGACCAGGAGAAGGAGCAGATCGGCCCCTCCGTCGACCTCGCCGTCGTCGTCGATAGCCGTGCCCGTACCACACCGCGCTTCCTCCCGTGCGCCGCCGTCGTCGGCCACCTCTCCGGCGCCTCGGGCGTCGACGCGTCCCACCACGTCGCCGACCTCGTGCCGCTCCTCGCCGCCGCGGCCCTCCTCGTGGCTGCCGGGTACTCGTTCGTCGTCGCGCCGCACGCGTAGCCCTCTCTCTACCTGCTCCCTCCCTATCCATGGCCCGTGCCGCCGCCCCTGTGCGTGTCCTCGAGGCAGACCGCGTAGAACTCGGCCAACGACCTCGAGCTCTCCGTTGCGTCCTCGACGCGCGCGCAACAGTTCACCACCGGAGCGCTGCCATCCCAGGAAGACCAGAGCACCGGAGCGCCGCCTGCTCGCCTGATTTGCCGCGCCAGTTGGCTACCGGAGCTGCACCTGCTCCACCGATCCCCGTCGTCCCCTCCAGGAGCTTCAGGATGTTGCCCAGCACGCTCGCCGTCGCTCGTCGTCCTCAATCCGCCGCAGCTGGAGGTCGCCGCCCGCGAGGAGCCCGAACCGGGCGTTGTCTGCCTCCCCGTGCTCGACCCCGGCCGCCGCGGGCGCGGGCATGGGGGAGCTCGACCCCAGCCGCCACGGGCGCCGGCACGGGGGAGCTCGACCCCAGCCGCCACGGGCGCGGGCGCGGGGGAGCTCGGACCGGGCGATGCCGCCGGCCGGCCGGCGGCGGCAGTGTACACGGCGTGAGAGAGTGAGTGAGAGAGAATTAGAGAGTGAGAGGAAGGGCAAAATGGACATTTTATCAGCCCGGTCCCACGTGTCAGAGCTCCAAAACGGCGAGAACCAAACAGATTGGAGACGGAATGGCGTGGAGGGCAAAAAAAAAATTTAGGTGAATGTCACATAGGTGCGAACGAACTTTTCAATGGCGCCCAGGTAAAGACCATCTTTTTTGATGGCATACAGGTAAAAGACTCTAATTTCATTGCGCAGTGTGCAGTGGTTAACTGTGGATTCTGTAGATTAAACTAAGGTCTCAACCCTGACTCTCTTTTTAAGCAGAGGGTCAGACAAGAGCATAGAAACTCTTTAACTATATGAGAATATAGTACCTCAAAGAAAGTAGTTGATTAGGACAGTAGGAATTGCCATGATTCATTCAAATGGTTGGGAATTGTCAAAACAAAAAATGTGTCAATGTTTCAACCTTGTCCTGTGTAGGTTGAGCACTTGCTTTGCTTGGCCTAGTCACCTAGAGGAATATATTTGTCTTTTGTGATCCTGAATGCTAGCTTTGTACAATTGGTCTGAATGTTGTGCAGCAGTTTGATCATATTTTCTTTTTTTTTCTGATCCTGAATACTAGCTTTGTACAATTCGTATGAATATGGTGGAGCATTTTGCATCGAGGTCATTAAAACAATGAGATCCTCATATTTCATAGCTACTCATTGAAGGTTTATTATGTTAGTGAATTGTTTACCTTTCATATGAACTAGTTGATGAAGTGCATGTAACATACAATTCTAAGCACGATGATTCCCAAATTGAGCCTATGCGATTCAGTCGGATTTATAATTTATAGCCCATATTAGCTTAGTATGTACACAATACCTTAATTTGGCATGATTACTATGGTCATGAGTCTTAAGCTCAGAAAATACTGTTAGTGTGCATCTTTTGCGTCACCGAGAAGTTATGCTTAACAAAAATGTCCAAACATCTGTGCAGGCTGTATAATTTTTGTGTGGATGCTCCTTCTGTGCTTTTTTATTCGATAATTGATTGTTGGCTGGCTATCATGTTTTGCATTGTGTCGTTTCTTTCATTTTTTTAATTTTCATTTCCAACAACCTGCTGCTATCAGTGGTCACGAATTGTTTCTCAACTAGAAACTGTAGCAATTCAGAGAATGTGGTAGGCAAAGATGCTGTGCCACAACCTGCTGCTACTTCAATATTTTGTGCAGCCACAAGTATGTTAACTATTCAATTTAAGTTATAGAAAATATGCAATTACTATATTTAAGCAGCTTTTGGTATGTCCAAATTTTGAACTGAACCTAGTCTAGTATGTGCACTCACAATTGTGTTAAATCTGTAGTCATGTAATACTGTTGAGATAGCATGCCATCCAGCGACATGCCAGGTCAGGATGTCTTAACACCACTTGTATGATATTACCATGATGAAGCTTGGTATGTTCAGGTCAAGGAATGGGGCTGTGTGTGGCTAAGTGGGTCAAAGATGTAGCGTTCTTTGGGCTATCAGTTTGGGATGGCAGCAGTAATTTGATTCCTTGTTGATTACCCAACTAATAGATATTGATTGTGAATTTGTTATATAACCTGAGTATGTCAATAAAAAGATAGAAGCATCGCTGATTCTTTCATCCTCCTTGTAATAATTGAGCGACATTATCCTCTCTTATATAATAGAAAGCAGTAGTGTATATTTACCTTCATGGTGTAAGCTCATAGCACATTTGGTTATTTAATGTTAATGCCCTTCTAGCCTCTGGGGGTACATTTGAGCTAAGTGAAACAGCCCCCAAGGTTAAGTTGGATAACCGGTATAAAGCAAAAGAATTTCCTTCGTGGTTGAGCACAAACCACAATAGGCTGCATTAAACTGCATATATGACTTTTTTTTGTGGTATATGACAACACAGCATGTCATGACCTGGATCTTGATGCACCTAAACTGTATATTAAGTCAATTTTTCTAGTTGCTATATCTATTGTGTAGGTGATGCATACTGAACTATCTAGAAGTATGTTGACATCAAGTCACGAACTGTGTATAAACTACAGTGGAATTTTTTTCATACATTTAACGTGTAGTGAAATGAATTAATAGCTATGAATGACTTGTTACTTGATTGCATTAAATTGAAGGCTGCTATCTGTGCGTAAAACAGTTTTGTGGTCAGTAAGAAATTATTCCTCCCCATAGTTTGTAGACAAAATGTGGTTTATCTCGACTCCCAGCTTCATGTGATCACATGCCTGTTCTCAAAATGCAATTGCCAAGGAACAGTTTATAGTACTTCCATACTGAAACATGAAATTTATTGTGCTGTGATTCTGTTGAGGAAACATTCCATTACATGTTATGCAAGGTTAATGAATGTAATGGTTTCTTTTTGTCATCTGAATTAATGCTTTTTGCATGGGCACATAAAGCCTGTCATGACTATGTTTATGTTCCCAGAGCCATACAATATAGTTTACCGAATCTTATTTCGTTTTAATTCAGATTTTGTTCAATCTGGTGAATTTCAACCTTAACTGCGCACCATTGAATTTTTTCATTTATCGTGACAGGAAAATGGAAGAGCAAAAGCCCAAGGAGCATAAGCCGAAGGCCAACGAGAACAAGCCTGTGATGAACGAATAATTGTAGCAGCCTATGAAAGCAGAATCATTTGATTCCTGTTGTCTTCTACTAGGAGTTGTATGCACTGTTTCTGGTGCATTTGAGAACTTATATTGAAGTGCCTTTGTGGAATCTGGCTTTGCTCAAGTCGTGACATGGATTCAGAAGTGTCATTTCCTGTGGGAACCATATCCCAGATTACTTTGTGTTGCTGAATGAGTTATCTAGATTCTGGAGTGGTACAGAAATACGAAATTTGACGTTAAAGTTCAAACGACAGACAATTTATTTCGTAAACTGTTTGTTCAATTGTTTATCTGATTAGCATATAGCTACCGTTTATTCAAATGACCAATAGAACCTTTTAGGATAATTGCTTTCAACCCAAAATTCCTTAACATTTTTGTTTGACCTTCTGATTTCTGGCCGCGATGCATCCACGAGTATCCGACTTTCTGATTTGATGCGGCTCCTTGGATTGGGCTGGCTGGTGAGAGACTACAGCGTTCCCGCTTCCCAGCCTACCCACCAGTGAATCCATCGAAGGTCGCCGGAGCATGCCGGCCGGACAGCCGCTGGAGAGCGAGCGGAGAGCATCAAAGGTTAACTCGCGAGTCCCGAGAAGTTGGGCGCCGGTCGCGCGAATATTGGCGAGGAAGGCTAGCGGAGCGGCACCGATTGGTATGAACTATGGCACGCACGCACACATTTCCTATTGGTGCCTTTGATCTTTTTTTTAAAAAAAAACGTGCTTGCCACGTATTTTATTAACTGAAGGAGTTTTACAGATCAGCTTACAAAAAAAAACGACAACAAAAGCTAAGGAAAACAAGAAAACAAAAGAATAACATCACATAAGACCGAGAAAACCTACAAACAGAAAGAAAGGGGGAGGCCTACGGGCTACGGCTAAGCTCTAACGCTCCAACGAGTAAAGAGGATGAATCACAAATGCCGAAAACCGGCTAGCGACCAAACGCGTTGCGGATTGGTGGTCGCTCATGCATAAAAGGGTCTCTAAGGTCACTCGAAAGGGCTTTGATACTCTAATCTTGTTGGTCGCGTGGAGCCTTTGGAAAAAAAAGGAATCGTCGTGTTTTCGACAGGTCGGGCCTGCAACCCATTAGCGAACCACCGTGAGTCTGAAATTTGGAAACCACAAATCAGACTGGCGACGGACCGGCCAAAAAAAATGCTAGACACAACTCAATCGTCGTGCACAGGAAAACAAACCTAGAGACCCTTCGTAGCGCCTCCGCCTTGTGTCCTCCCTGGTGAGGCTTGCAAAGGTCGTCCCTCCCTCCCCCAGCCAGCAACTACCTCAATCGTGCATCTCGGTAGGAGGAAGAAAGGGAGAGGGTGAAAAGGATAGGCAAAGAGGAGGAGGAAATGGAGTCTAGATCAGGGGCGGAGCCACATTGATTCATGTGTATGCATGGGAATACCCAACAAATTTGGCACAAAAATCTTGTATACTTATGATATATTGATGTGTATAGTTTATGTTGAGCCAAATTCTTAGCTTCCTGCCCCAGTAAACTTGTAGCAAACCGAGCAACAAGCAAATAGACTCGGCAGTCTATGGCCTTTGTGTGTGTCTCATACCGATCTCTCTTAGGCAATGCGAAGACAAGCCTGGAGCCGGCCAATCGGCGCTGGCACCACGTAGCGTCCAGTAGTTGGCAACGCTATATATACCAGAACAGGCAAGCACAACCGCCGAAGCCCTTGATCGAGGAACACCAATTTAAAATGAAATCATAATTTTTCTTTATTTGGTGTACCTTCTTTAGTTTGAACAAGCTACACTTTCTAATTTTTGATACTTTGGATCTTTCATTTTTCTTTAAATTAAAACAACTTTTGGCTTGGGAATACCCAACTTCCAATTCCTGGCTCCGCCACTAGTCTAGATGAGGTCACGAGGAGCTCGTACCTGTAGGTCCCATCCATGTGCCTCAGCTGCGCGTGTCAGAAAGACGCTCGTAGCTGCTATTAGTGTCCATTAGCCGGCGATGGTTCTTTCGTGAATATGGATGTCCACCTGACGGTTATCCACCGGAGGTGCATGTGTCGCTATGTGGAAAAATCCGCTCTCTTTTGTTAGCCTGCTAAAAATACTCTTTTTTTTCCTTTAACATTTATATTCTTTAGTTGGAGCTTCAGGTTCTATCTAATAGAAATGACAAATACTTTTCATATTAGATAATGTTTACATTCAATTAATTGGATTCAAATGAATTGATACTTTTCCTTTGATAGGTATATAATTATAATTATGATATCTAGAGTATAGAAGCATGGAAGGCTATCAAGTGTGCTCTGCGTGAAAAAACACTGGCACATCAAAACAACAGTGAAATTGGTAGCATTTATAATGTGCCATGAAATATTGGTGGGGATGTTGGATTTATTCGGGCTTGGCTTATTTATTTCGAATTGAATCTAAAACATTTAGGGCACATGATTAACGGAAGTGACTTAAAAGTTGTAGCCGCTACCAAGTTGGTAGCTAAGAGGATCCTAACCAACTTTTTAGGTGAACTTTGTGTACACCCAGCTTGTGTGAAGTTGGTACAAGAAAACTGGTGTGCCATACACTTGTGCTCACTCGCCCCGCCGGGCCCAAGGTGAGGCGTGTCGTGACAAATGTACGGATAGACGTGATGTGTTGCAGTGCTTGCGGTGCAGTGCTTTGGTTTTGCCAGTAATCAATGGGATGATGATATTTATGATGAATTATCTGTTTAAATTTAGAATTAAAATATGTAGAAAAATGCATATATTCCTAACAAACTAAAAAGACATTTTAAATCAGAGTGAAAATGAAGATGCTGCAAGGAGCGATGGTTTTGAAGGCAAGAGAACTATCTCTACCCATATATATATATATATATATATATATATATATATATAATACTAGCCAAACATGCCCGTGCGATGCTACGGGCAAATATTGGCAATGCGTGGTTTTGCTGCCATAAGCGAATGAGCAACCACACAAGTGACGTTGGCGTGCTGGGCTCTAGATATCTCTTAGCGACAAGTTCCCTCATATCTTCCTACATGATGATTTGGTTTTAAAACTTTTTTATCTCAATCAAATTTTGTTCTCTCTTATTTCCTATAGATATGTTAGGATGAACTATTACCTCCTAAGCGTAATAGTTTGAATATTTATCTATAAATTTTAAATTCTAAAATAATAAATATATCTCCCTATTAGATCTAACCTCCATAAATGATTGTACTGAATGTTTTTAAAAAATATGGTGAAGGGTAATACATGTGAACGTGAATAAAATTTCAAAGGTTCTTTTTTTTTTTTGCCTCCGAACGTGCATGTCCATGTACCACCGAGAAGTGACAATTCAAATGCTCATTCCTCCCTATGAACGTGTATGTCCGTATACCAAATTTTTCCGTTTGAAATGTTGAAATGGCTAAATAAGATCTGATGCGAAGAGTAATAAACTTGTTAACACGAAACCTTTCGTCCGTCGTATGTTAACACTGGCCCACGGTTTCTGTTACGTTAACAGCGATTACCGCGTCCCGTGATACTAAATTCTTGTACGTGCTTGTACACGACTCAGATACGGGATGCCTGTGAACACGCCTCTTCTATCTATCCCCGTCCCTTCTCTCCATTGCTGTTCCACTCCCGCAACCACCGGGAGAACATCGAGATCCACTCGAGGTCGGTCAGATTTTGCATTTGCAGCTGCGGACCCAGAAAAAGAGTTGAGTCAGCAAGATCTGCAAGAAAAGAGACGGAGCAGAAAGGATTTTCGCTTGCGGAACCTTGAGAACCAAATCAGGGAGGACACCTCTGCCGGACACGATGGCTACAAATCCCATGGTAGCCACCTCTGGTTGCAAGACCTCGCTGTACCCAGCAGAACCTCGCCGTGAGCGCTGGCACTCGCTGCATGTGTGGGCGCAGGTGCCAACTAGATGTGGATCGGACGATGCTGACATGATGTTGCTTTTTTAATTGGGAGTCTAGGAGAGAAATTATGAGAGTTTGGGAAGACTCCTTCACACGAAGGGGATGATTGGAGGAGACGAGCTCAGGAGAGAGCCGGAGGGGATGACGGAGTAGATAGGAACGGTGAGAGAATTATGATTTTTTAGTATAAAATATGGGACCCACCTTAATGTGGTATACATTGTGTTCTAGCCTTCTAGGCTGTAAAATTATCAATTTCCCGGTCTTCTCTCTCCTCACGCATACTGCTGACAGACATCCACCAGTCAATGCAACTTTCACCGTTTTATCTTGCATGCATGCATCGAACATGTCTTACAGTCGAGCATGTCTTAACTCTATTTGGGCTAAGCAATGGTCCTAGGCCTATACCAGCGCATGAAGCACTTAGATGTCATTGACTGCTATTAGGGTCCGTTTGGCCGGGGTTCTTCCAGCTCCAGCTCCACAAATGTAGTGCTACTGCAGCACACAGGAGTTGAAGCAGGGAAGCAAAACTTTCTGTCTCCACCAGCTCCCGTTGCATCTATGAGAGGGAGTAAGAGGTGAGAGAAAAACTGATTTTGTAGCTAGAGCAGGTGGGGTTAGGTGGAGCTCGAGCTGGGTGGAGCTGAAGTTGGGCGGAACTCCACCAAAAGGAACCTAGAGATTTGAATTTAGAGGAGGCTATATTGTATACTAGAATGTTGTTGTAACTATTTTTTCTCTAAGAGCTTATGCAAAAATAAACAATGTGTTGACACCCAAAAGTGGCACGGTGACAGGCAACGGTCGGACCGGTCACCTTCAACGGTCAGACCGGTCAGGATAAACTTCTCCAAATGCAGGTTGGACTTCACCATTGGATAGCACTCGTCGAGTAGATCAAGATTCATATATAGAACATCCAATTTGGAGTTCGGATGAGTGAGATATGGCTTCGGGAAGTCCTGCACCCTGGGTTTACCGGTCAGACCGGTGCCCTTGATAGGTCAGACCGGTGTGGTCTGTAGAATCCGAGTAGGAGTTGTATTTTGACACGAGATTTGTATAAGTTTCGACTCCACCAGGGGCAAGACCTACCCTCCCTATAAATATAAAGGGATTCGGCCGATTGAGGGTATCCCAATCGAATCAAACAAACATGCATCTACTTTTTATCTCCTAAACCCTAAATCCCTTTTCCAACCTCTCCATGCTGTTCGTCTACTGATCTCCGCGATCAAGATGGCGTCCTAAGCTTGCTGGTCAACCTAAGGCACGTCCGCCGACGTCCACGCCCTGACGGGGTCCCTCCCGGGCGAGAGCTTCGACGGCCTTTGCTAGTTTGCTCGTAAACTAGTCGTTCTTCGCTACGTAAGTGCGTTGGTTATCCCTTTGCTGGTTTGCTCGTAAACCTCGCCGTCGTTCACCACGTAAGCGTGATAGTTATCCTCTCAAAACGATCGATCCGGCGAAACCCTAGGGCACCGGTCTGACCTTTGTCCCTGACCGGTCTGACCTTTGCCCCTGACCAGTCTAACCTTTGTCCCTGACCGGTCTGACCGGTCAAGGCAGCATCCCTGCCGTTCGATTCGTTTGCGACCCGCGCGATCTAGCGCTCTCGTGTGTTGACCGTATTTTGCGTCAACATACTTTTGGCGACTCCGCTGGGGAAGAATATTCTGGTTATTCAAACAACCGAATTTTTCTGACCTAGCCATATACTTAAATTGATCTATTATCTTGATTCGCCACTATAGTTGGATCTGGTCTTTTTAGACCGATTGCATCTATAATCATAATTTTGCATCAGGCTGCTCAAAGCCGATTGCATTGTGCTTTGCTCGCTCTATTGAAGATCATTGATTGTTCAAGATATCAAGAACAATTGGATTTATTGGTCACAAGACTTGAAGCATCAAGACATACATGGCGGGCTATCCATATACTCCACAGCAGTACTACTACAATGAGCCTGAGGTACAAGTTGCAAATATGTTAGGTTTTTCTAATAATTATTTTGCAAGTACCACAAATCCTCATGTTGATGTTGCTAGATATGATACTAGTAGGCATATTGCATCGGCTAGTCATTGTTCAGATAATGCTTTCAATTATGTGAATTATAATTCTGAAATGTTATATGCAAAAGCCAATGTTAAATGATATGCATGCTTTGAATTTTAATGTTACTAGCAACATACAACATTATTCTCATACACCGGCAGCGGGACAAGTTCAAATGCCGGTTAATGATTATCAAGGCCAAACTAACATTGTGAGTTCGGCCAATTTTTATGAAGCACCATGTCTTAATAATTCTAGTAATATTCAGCAAGGTGTTTCATCTTTTAATTCATCGGCTACAAATCCACAATATGGGATTATACCACAAAACATGCCGGTGAATGAGAAAGTTGGACATGCTAATTCTAGCTATCCGGCCAGCTATTCTCAACCATTGTATGCTGCACAACGTATTAATAAAGTGGAGGTTGCATCGATAAATTCAGCACCATATGCAAATGCTAATAATCATAATTTGGCTCCAAATGTTATTCATAACCAAAGCCAAATTAATGGAAATTCAGCAAGCGTGCATTTATCTCCACATGTGCAAAAGCATGCAGTAATTGCAAAATCGGAAAGTACTGTCTTTGAAACCAAAGCATCCGATTTTCTAGATGAAGAAGTCAAATACGAGGACCTCTCTGAGGAGTATCGCAAGGAATTCGAGATGCTTTTTGGAAAATTCAAACAGAATGACATGTATCAAAGGATAATCAATATGGAAAAGAAGAACAGTTCATATTTGAGAAATAGTTCGGTTATTACAACGACTGAACGATCTGGATCTGTTCAACCAAAAGAAACAAGTTTGGCTGTACAAAATCAAGTCAATCATAAGAAAAAAAAGCCATACTTGATTTTTCTAAAGCCGAAGGTGTCGTGCAGTTTTCTAGTGATTATCACATCATTGAACGACAAGTTCTGGCTGAGAAAAGTTTAGTACATCAAACTGTTGAAGACCATGACAAAAGAAATAAGGAGAAGGCATTGGCATGTCAACGCAAGGTGATTTCCAGCAATCCTGGAGGCACCGGTCTGACCGGTCCTATTAACCGGTCTGACCGGTCCATGCAGAGTGTGGTTGTGGGCTGCCATCTAGAGGAGAAGCATGATATCATCCACATCAAGGTTCCTCGCCTCTCCAACATATTTGATAAGGTATGCTTTGCAAGTAATTCCCAATCAGATTCTGTATCTTCAGTTAATAATTCTAAAAGATCGATTGAGGATGGTAATTTACTTGCTAGCAATAGTATGCCTTTAGATTCTATCGGCCAATGCATTGTGAAGATTAGAAAAGCTGATCATAAAAATACTTTGGCATTTAAATTTTCTACATCATCATTGCCAAAGTTTTTGTCTTCATGGTTTGCTTGTGGTCATTCTGGATTGAAAAGCAAGAAACCAAAGTTGATAAACATTGTGAAGACCGATGATAATATAGTGATCAATTCAAAAACATCGGGCAAGGGAAGCACAAGTAAAGGTATAGCCGAATGGATCGATGATAAATCTGAACCATTCGTTTGCTTAGCCTTGAAACCTTCTCCACAAAAGAATCAACTAAAGAAGACAAAGTATACCTTTGATTTGACTTTGTATGATGACTTATTTGATATCTTGCTTGAGCATAATTTTATTAAGTTATTTGATCACAAAGTCATACCATCATTTCTGGAATTAAAAGAGCAAGAATATTGTAAGTGGCATAATTCATTTGGTCATAACACTAGCCATTGCAATATTTTTCGCCAAGTCATCCAATCGGCCATTAATGCAGGACGATTGAGATTTGCTGAAATTTCAGAAGATGACCAGTTGGATTCAATTGGTCTTGGTGGCAAGGGATCATCACATCGGTTAGCATCAGCTGGTTCATGCAAAGATCCAAAGCTCCCAAGTGATGAAAAGGACATCGTCTATGACCTGCAAGATCAAACAATTATTGAGGACAATGAGCCTACAAAAATTCCAGAAGTCGCTGGGGGGCAAGCGAATATTTCTGAATCGGAACAAAAGCCGATTGCTCCTGCTGGGCTGACCAAACAGGTCAGACCGGTCAAACCGGTTGGGCACACCGGTCAGACCGGTCCTGGTCAGTGGCATCCAAAGATCCTGGAACCAGAGTGTTCTACAGCGCAAAGAGTTAAAGACCGTGACAAGCACAATGGTAAAAAGCCGAAGCTCACTTTTGATGAACTTCTGGCTAAATACCAAAAAGAAAATAAGGCCAAGCATGCTAATCGGTCAAATGATGTTGAATCATCAAGATCATCTCCTAAAAATAGTTCTGGGAATTGGAATTGGCAAAGGAAAAATTTTCATTCAGCAGCACCATATTTTCCTTTTGAACAATCAATGCCAATTCCATATGTTTCATACCCCACTTGTTTTGATCCTTACTCGTCATGGGAGTGGAATAATCCTTGGACACATACTCCTTCATATTTTAGACCATATCATGTAGAGTATGCAGCTCCAAGAGAACCTTCATATGCGAGACAACCGTACGTTGAAAATGACCGTTTTGAGCGAAAAAATCGGTCTAGAGTTCAAGACAAGAAAAAGGTTGTCAAGCAAGTGTATCGAGTTAAAAGGGATGGCCGCAAAGATAAAAGTTCAGATCTGAATATAGTTGATGAAAAGCCGACTGAAGTGTTGAAAACTTCGGCTATTGATGGCAAAAAAAACAAAAATCGGCTATTGATCCTTCAAGTGCCAAATCTGAACTAAATGAGTTGAGAGCACCAAAAATCAAGAAGAAAGCACTGCTGTCCAAAACTGAAGCAAAGCCAAGTCATTCACTTGATTTATCTCATTGGCGGAAGAAGAAGTTACAAAAACTTGGTGCTCAAGAACTGAGAAAGATGGGCATGGCATGGGTTCCTAAAGTAAGCATTCAAACTCAAGATAAGGGTGATGTTCAAGCAAAAGGTGCAACAAAGTTAACGAAGAAGAAAAGGCATGAGAGAAGATTTTCAAAACTGAGGTTTGCACCAAATCATCAGAATTATTGGGATTTACATCATCCATTTGCTTTACAAATGCCATATATGCCTATATCTTGAAATTCGTCCTTAGATATGTTTGGTTATCCCTCATGTTCTTATTTTGATCCTTGGATGCTATATGGGTCTTTATATCATGGAGGGTTCTCACCAAATATCTATGCATATTAATTAAATAGGTATTGCTCTTGATCATTATAAAGCCGAAATATTTAGTTCCTAGAGATGGTTTTAGTTTCTACATTTATGAATTTCTCTATACTTTATTTCGGTTGAGCATACTATTATGGACAAATTCACTATGGGTGATATTTCATTATCATCCTTGGCAACACATATGGCCGATAAATGTCTTTGACTATCGTCCTAAAGCAATAGTCTCCCGATGAGAGATTATTTATTGACTTCAATGTTCGGGGGGCAAGATATCAGCAAAATCAAATATGCTGGTGTTAGCCATCGTCCCTGTATAAATTTGGATCAGATGAATGTTTCTTGGTACGCAAGCTTTACCAAGAAACAGGGGGGCATATGTTGACACCCAAAAGTGGCACGGTGATAGGCGACGGTTGGACCGGTCATCTTCAACGGTCAGACCGGTCAGGATAAACTTCTCCAAATGCAGGTTGGACTTCACCATTGGATAGCTCTCGTCGAGTAGATCAAGATTCATATATAGAACATCCAATTTGGAGTTCGGATGAGTGAGATATGGCTTCGGGAAGTCCTGCACCCTGGGTTGATCGGTCAGACCGGTGCCCTTGATAGGTCAGACCGGTGTGGTCTGTAGAATCCGAGTAGGAGTTGTATTTTGACACGAGATTTGTATAAGTTTCGACTCCACCAGGGGCAAGACCTACCCTCCCTATAAATATAAAGGGATTCGGCCGATTGAGGGTATCCCAATCGAATCAAACAAACATGCATCTACTTTTTATCTCCTAAACCCTAAATCCCTTTTCCAACCTCTCCATGCTGTTCGTCTACTGATCTCCGCGATCAAGATGGCGTCCTAAGCTTGCTGGTCAACCTAGGGCACGTCCGCCGACGTCCACGCCCTGACGGGGTCCCTCCCGGGCGAGAGCTTCGACGGCCTTTGCTAGTTTGCTCGTAAACTAGTCGTTCTTCGCTACGTAAGTGCGTTGGTTATCCCTTCGCTGGTTTGCTCGTAAACCTCGCCGTCGTTCACCACGTAAGCGTGATAGTTATCCTCTCAAAACGATCGATCCGGCGAAACCCTAGGGCACCGGTCTGACCTTTGTCCCTGACCGGTCTGACCTTTGCCCCTGACCGGTCTAACCTTTGTCCCTGACCGGTCTGACCGGTCAAGGCAGCATCCCTGCCGTTCGGTTCGTTTGCGACCCGCGCGATCTAGCGCTCTCGTGTGTTGACCGTATTTTGCGTCAACACAATGGTAAAGATTTAATGAGTGCTTGCGTAAAAAAAAATTGCAAGTCACAACTCTATAAGTTACCAAGCAAACACGCAAAAAGAAAATGGTAGAAAAAATAAATGTGAGTTTTAAGAGAAAATAAAAATAATAATTTTTTACCGTAGCAATGCACGAATATTTTGCTAGTATTAAAAGATGAATCTCCATTACATAAATGATCGATGGAAAAATGTGGGTGTATGTATCTACATCTGTATTGGTATTTCTAGAAATGAATGAATTGGAAACATATAAAAAATCACCACGTTGAACAATACTGTTGCATCAGGAGAACCAAACAATAATGTGGAACGGCTAGCCACGTCGTAACAAGTATTCCTCTTATTCATTGGTAACCATCGAAGCAACCCAATCACCCAAAAGTAAACCCCAAGAACCCAGAAGTCGTACTGTAGCCGGTCACGACTTCAACTCGATCGCGTCCGTTCGCACTACGCCGTACGCCCTGATGGCGGCGACGTTATGCATCTGCTAGAAACGCGCCGAAAGGGCGAAAGGTCAGGCAAAGATGGCGTCGGCCCGAGTTACGCGGAGCAAGCGAGCGCGGCTCGCAGCTCCTCCGCCGGCCGCCGCCGCCAACGACGGCGTGCTTCCAACGGAGGTGCTATTCGACATCCTGCTCCGTCTCCCGATCGAGGAGCTCTGCCGCCTCCGCCTCGTCTGCCGGGCGTGGCGGACCCTCACCTCCGACCCAGGCTTCGCACGCGCGCACTCCTCCCGCGGGCGCACGCTGCTCATCGCCGGGTTCTGCAAGCTGCGCGGCGAGATCAAGTTCGTGGACCTATCCGGCGACGTCGTCAAGCGGATGCGCGTCGACGAGGCGCACGCCAAGTACGGCCACAACCTGAGCGCGCAGGCAGAATACATCTGCATCTCGGAGTCGTCGGAAAGGCCAGCCTCCGTGCTCAACGTGGCCACCGGCGCCGTCACCGTCTTGCCCGCCGGCGTAGCCGCCGTCGAGTATCCGACCATCCGCCGCAGCGTGTACAAGTCCACGTGTGTTCTTGGGCGGGTCCCATCCACGGGAGAGTACAAGGTGCTCCGCACCAACCTGTGCGCGACGGATCGGGATGGCGTCTTCAGCACTGCATGCGACGTCATAACACTCGGCCGCGGCGGACGCCATGGGAGGTGGAGGGCCAGGCCAGACGCTCCAATGTGCATCTCGGGGTGTTTCGAGCGCAGAGTCGTCGTCCATGGAGTCGCCTACTTCTTGTCGAACCATTGCGACGGCAAGACTGGATCGAGCGACATGGTAGCCTCTTTTGACCTGGCGACGGAGGAGTGGAGACCGGCGATGATCCAAGGACCATTGAGCAGCTGTGCCGATGGGATACTCGCGCACAATAAGCATGGAAGTGATCTCCAGTTGGCGGAGCTGGATGGTTGCTTGGTCGCGGTGCATTGCAATTATCAGGATCGTTCGACAGATCTTTGGTTTCTTGTGGATGTCGACAAGGGGATTTGGAGCAAACGATACTCGATGCAGTGCTCATCACCTGATCATCATGATGATAGGAAGCTCAGTGAATACAAGTCATTCCCACTGATAATCTTAGATGATGGGAAGATAGTCCTTTGGATACAACGGGAACAAGCTCTAAGACTATATGATCCAAAGACATGCGCGTGGGATGATTTGGCCAAGGTGAAAAATTATTTTTGCATTGGTGTGCTCAAAGGAAATCTTTTGTGTTCAGGTTTTCAAGGTTGAGTCTCAGTTCTTTCTCTGATGTAGGTGTTCTCTATGTTTAGCTTAAGGTGCCCTTCATTATATTGCTGCTGCCACAAGAACCACAAATTTTATTTCCATAAACATCTTAGCCAGCAGATGGAATCAAATTGTTTTTTAAATATGTGTTTTCTTGGTGGCTCATGACTTGATTTGTTAATCGTGTAGCTGTATGCTTCAATGCAATTACTCGAAAGCCAAAAGGAAATAAAGAAAACATTGTGCCCTAATACATGTGATTATTGTAGGACTTTGCATTTCATTGAAAACCCTGACAATGCCCACAGGGGCGGAGCCAA
>CM014272.1:31723167-31733498 GCA_004135705.1 Alloteropsis semialata
AAACATGGTAGAGACCGAGCGGTCGACCTTCAAAGTACAGTTGAGGCTATGGTAGCGAAGGTGCTCGAGGAGAAGGGGTTGTCTACGGAGCAGCGGACGGTAGCGCAGCCGCCAGGGCAACTAGCACTACTCGGGAGCCCTTCGGAAGGTCCCAGCAGCCAAGGTTCCACTGCAGGCACAACCCCGGTCGATCGCATAAGAGAACCAACAAGCTGCATCTTGGGGGTTCTCATGGGAAGGGGGAACTTCATGCTGGAGGTCGCAACGGGTGTGGCACATCCTCCTGGTGGCTCATGGCACAATCAAAGGATCCCGCCAGACTACACTAGGGTCGAGGTGCATACCGTGAAAGCCCAGTACAAAGATTTCAAGATAGATATCCCAACTCCCGAGGGAGTGGACCTCCTAGGACAAGTAGAGGGGCAGTTCATCCTCTGGCACAAACGGGACATCGTGTTGATTGGGTATTCACCACCTCCGCCAAGTCAATCGCCACCTGTTGAACGTCTGGATAGAGTTCTTGAAGAAGGAGAGATGTCGCCATCCCGAGCCGACGAGGGGTTTGAAATGCCACACTCTTCTCCGCCACGTAAGGACCAACCTTCTCTGCCACGCACTTCTCCGCCACGTACGGAGCAAGTGGCAGATATGGCACAACCTTCTTCGCCTCATGTGCCTCCAGAAGAGCTGCCTCGTAAGGAGCAAGAGCCTCTAGAAGAGCCGAGACGTAAGGAGCAAGTGCCTACAAGAGAAGACCATCCACAAGAGGATGTTTGGGAGGAGGCAGAGATTAGAAAAAAGCTTCCAATCCGCTTAAGGCCAGTCTATGTACCGATGAAGGACGTCACATCGATGACTAAGTGGTATGCCCATGACCAGTTCAAGCCTGAGAACCTAGTCAAAGAAGTACCACGACGGGTTAGTGAAGAGGCCGTCACCAGTAATCACCGACCAACGAAGAAGTATCCAAATGTAGATGCCATCAAATGGACAAAGAACTGTCCAAAACAATATCAAAGAGGAAAGAACTTTCTACCCAACCGGATCATCCAAAACCTACCACTTGGAATGAGAAAGTTCCATGATTGGTACCTTCATGCTAGCAAAACAGATATAAGTCTTATATTAGCAGTCTTCCCTGACTTGACATTCGGATTCACCTCTGGGGTTATTGGTGCTACCTTCGACGACATCCAGACAGTGTTTCACCTTGGTGAAATGGACGCCAATCTAGTTCACATGTGGTGCCTGTAAGTCCTTTGCCCTCTTCATATGCTATAATTGCAATATTTCGATATTGACATAATTAATCCACCCCGTGATTTGTAGGATGCAAACGCACATAGCAAAGCAACTTTCAAGTCTGAAAGTTGGCTATGCAGATCCTCAACTAATAGCACAGGCTACTTTTACGTATCCAAAGCTATGGAGACTGGATGGCAAAGAGTTAGAAGCTGGGAAGACTAATCAGGAAAAAGAGCAGATCCGGGCGAAGGCAATCAGGGAAGCCTCCACTAAGGTTGCGGCGATCATATGTACGATTTTCAGACGTCTCCAACATAACGATACTATATGGCTACCTTACCACTATGAGTAAGTACAAATAAATACATAAACCTTTGCAGAATACATCTTCTATGCTAATTTATGAGCTTATTGGTTTCCTGTGATTGAATTCATGCAGTAATCATTGGATTGTTATGGCCGTCGATGTCGGGCACGGCATGGCGTGGGTTTGTGATTCATTAGACAGGGACCCGGTGACGTACAAAGATTTCGTAGCGATTGTCAAGACGTATGTATATCAAACAATCCTCTTATTTAACCTTGTACCCTCCACTTTTGAATACTAACAAGTTTCTTTTGTGAAATCACTTCGAATAGGGCATATAGGCACTACGTTAACAAATACAATGGGAGACATCATCCAGAAAGGAAGTCTGAACTATATGTGAAAACAAAATGTGCGGTAAGTATGACCAGCTAAAATAGTTCATTATAGTTTCCCTACATTGCTTTGAAATGAATTTCCTAACATTTGTATATGTGAAACAGTGTCCCAAGCAGAAGCCCGGAAGCGTACACTGTGGATATTATGTATGCAGTATGGTGAGTAACACAAAGGCCTACAGGAGACACCCAGCATTGGTAAATATTCACTACGGCTCTTTTCAATTGCTCACTGTCTTTAGATAAATGCTCACTGCCTTTGTATATGCTCAATGTGTTTGTATATGCTCATTGTCTTTCTAAATGCTCACTGTCTTTGTATATGACCAATAATCTATACATATGCTGATATGCTCACTGTCTATAATATGCTCACTGTCTTTACAAATGCTCACTGTCTTTACAAATGCTCACTGTCTTTCTATGCTCTCTATCTTTGCAAATGCTCACTGTCTTCACAAATGCTCACTGTCTTCACAAATGCTCACTGTCTTACTGTCTTCCTAAATACTCACTGTCTTCACAATTGCTCACTGTCTTCACAAATGCTCACTGTCTTCACAAATGCTCACTGTCTTCCTAAATGCTCACTGTCTTTACAAATGCTCACTGTCTTTACAAATGCTCACTGTCTTTCTATGCTCACTGTCTTCACAAATGCTCACTGTCTTCACAAATGCTCACTGTCTTCACAAATGCTCACTGTCTTTACAAATGCTCACTGTCTTTCTATGCTCACTGTCTTCGCAAATGCTCACTGTCTTCGCAAATGCTCACTGTCTTCGCAAATGCTCACTGTCTTCGCAAATGCTCACTGTCTTCACAAATGCTCACTGTCTTCCTAAATGCTCACTGTCTTTGTATATGCACACTAGCTCTAAATTAGCTCATAATCTGTACATATGCTCACTATCTTTTTATATGCTCATTGTGTAGTGGAAAGAAGACGTAGGAAAAAGAAACTCCCCATACAGCGATGACAACCTCTTGGAACTTGTCGGTGACCTTTGTGACTTCCTATTAGACCAAGTTATTCACACCAAAGGTGACTACCATGACAGAGAGTCCAATCTAGCGACGAATCCAACTTATCAACATCTGCGTGAGTGGGAAAGGCTAGGCTTGGGTCGTTAATTGAACTTGTGAATGTTTTGTACTTTTGGCAAGCACGATATGTACTTGTGATGTGAACTATTGGATTTGTGTAATGGACTTGTAATTTATGTGAATTATATGTGTATTTGTGAATGCAGCGAATTTATGTGAATTATATGCATTCTGTGATTTATAGAAAAATTCTGTGAATTATATATGAATTTCAGATTTGATTTTTTTTTTGTCAGAAAAACAACTGTAGGGGCGGTTAGGGAATGAACCGCCCCTGCAGAAGTAAATGATAGGGGCGGCTGTATTTCCAACCGCCCTTACAAAATGGATTATTAGGGGCGGTTCTGAAAAGAGCCGCCCTTACAGTTATATTTTGTAAGGGCGGCTGGAGTAACCAACCGCCCCTACTAAATGTTTAGTAAGGGCGGCTAGTAACAATAGCCGCCCTTACTAATGTGTTTGTAAGGGCGGTTGTCGGAGCCGCCCTTGCTATCCAGGAACTGTAAGAACGCTTGTTTAGGGGCGGCTGGCAAAACCGCCCCTACAGAGGCTTACCAGCCGCCCCTACAGTTCCTTTCTGTAGTAGTGGACTAAAGTTTCAATAGAGTAAAAAAAGAAAGTTTCCCCTGTAAATATCCGTGGCTAGCTAGGTGATGGAATGAACATGAACACGTATCTATTTATGCATTTTTTATTGTTAACTAGCAAATATGCCTGTGCATTGCAACGGGTAAAGACAATTATGTTATACCTTACCTAATAAACATGGCTAAAAACTTAGATGGTAACTTAATTTATGACTCACTTCATTTTTTTTTTGAAATATCAAATCTTAATTTTAGCTAGACGGGAGGGCAATAATAAAAAAAATAAAGATCAAGCTCGTCAAGGTCACGATATACTATTTTTCTTGAGCAATATTGCATCATAGGATCACCTTATACAATCGTAATTTATAAAGACATACTTACCCGTCATAATTTGCGGTGGACATACTTTGATTAAAAAAATAACAGAAATTGCCGTATTCTCAATCTCATATCATGCATTACATGTTGAAAAAAAATCTTTACAAACACTTTTCAATCTGAATCTGATGACTCAGAGTTATAGAAAGAATTCTTCATAGCGACGGACTTCTTACTCGGAGTGTTACATCGCATCCAATGACGTGTTTTCTCACGGTGTTTCTTAGCATGTTTTTTCTCATCTGTCATGTTTGCATAGAGCAACCTTTGATGATCACGTATCGCCCGGCTCTGTTCAGGTTTCAAATTTGCATAACGTGCCCTAGCATTTGCACGTCTTGCTTCAATTTGCTCAAATGTGCATTGTAGGTTCTCTTGCACAAATTTTTCTGACCTTGACTAACCATGTTGTTGATCAATAAGGTCAGCTATAACTTTCTCTTGTTGACCAGCTTCACGACGTCTCTTTAGTAACTCATTGTTTTGCTCGTCAGAGAGTTGTGCATACCGGTTCCTTTCTCTTTGTCTCTTACGTTCTTTAGGATCCGTGAGTAGTGGTTGGTCACTCGATGTCATGGATATCCACTTCTGTTGCTATTGTTGTCTGCATCTAAAGAAAAAACAATATGCATTGTGTTATATAGTATCAGATGGGATGACCATTTATAGTCAAATAGTTGATCAATATTACTTGTGCCAATGGTACTACTACATATGTCTCTCATAGGAGTGCGGCCTTTAGATTGTTTTGAAGAAGCCATTTTCAAGTAATACATCTAGTGATCGGTCAATGTTATCAGTAACAAAATGACATATGTTCAATTGAATATAATAACAATATCTAGTTAATCAATGTAAAGGGTAGGAAAAGGTTTCCATAAACTATCAACTTCACTCACCGCCTTCTTATCTATATAATCTATATAATTGGTCCCCACTACACTATTTCTCTCAATCCTTAAGAGGCCACATCATCACCTCCACTAAGATGCATTAACACCACACTAAGATGCATTAATTGCTATTTCTCTCTTATGTGGTGCACATCATTTTGAATTTCTAACTATCCGGGCAACTTGGTGCATATTTTCTATTCATTAGATATATGTCTTATTGCTTTTTTTCTTATCTATTCAAAAGTAACATAAAATTTTATAATTTTCATCAAGAGATAGCTCATATGGCTCTCGGGACAATCTCTACAAGTGCACTATTTTTACGAGCAACTAAACAACCACAGTGATTCATAGTTTATCAAAAAAACTCTTTCAAATCCCGCAGTAACGTGCGGGGAATCACCTAGCTATCCATGCCATCTCCCATCAATTTTTTTATGCAATTAAACAATTTAGGTTCATAGTTTATCGAAAAGCTCTCTTAAATCTCACAGCAACGCGCGGGGATTCATCTAGTATCCCTAATATTGTCTTACACATAATATTTTCTATTAATTTTCAGAAGCAAACTATCTTACTCTTTGACCCCGACCAAGTATAAATGCACGTGAGGCACTAACAGGAGCTGATTGGCTTGCAAACCCAATTCTTTCCGTTTTCCTTGAAAAAAAGCGTACAGTCCATACTTATCCCTGGCTCTCCCCACCGTGGCATCGTTCTCATAATTCATCCTACCCTATTTGCATGACTGCATCTCAGATTCTCAGAGACAGGCCAGCACACATCCAGCTTCCAGCTGGCTCTCTCTCTCTCTCCCTTCCAACACGGCAATGGCTTCTCCTCTCTTCTCTGCCTTCCAATCCAGCAGCTGCAGCCTAGGAGGCATCGCCTGGGGACACGACGAGCAGCAGCCCCTACAGAACACGCACCACAGCGAAGCAGCATGGCGACGAAGGCTTCAAGGGAGGCGGTGAGTAGAGCTACGGCGTCTCAATCTCCATCTTCGTGGATACTACAGCGGGTAAAGGCTTCGGCACTGCGTCGTGCAATTACCACACAATGACAGGGAGAAGTTTCGATGGGAAACTCTCACCTCAGCACAGTTCTCGGCCTTGAGTTCTCGAGGACAGAGAGACGATGATGGCATATCGACGGCGGCGACTACTTCAGGTGATGACTGCAGCTACCCAATGAAGCTAGGGCACGAGGAGCCATGGACGTATCTTTATAGATAGATGTGAGAGAAACTCGTGTGCGTCAATACCTCGGTTGCCAATGTTCGAGTCTGGCTCGGTTACCATGAGCCAGGTAGAAGCAGGATCGGTACGGGAGCGACGGACGGACGAAACTACGAAGGATCTCAACCTCCCTTCGTTCCCGTGCCCGGTTCACGCTCCACAAGTCCGGTTTTTAACCGGTTTTTGATGTACAGCAATTACGTAGAGAGGGTGGACGCTGCGCGACGGACGAAACCTTTCTCGCTTTAATATTATATATAGGTAGAGATAAGTACTAGTGTTAGAGGATATGGACAGGATTCCCCATCCATACCTCTTCAATTGCTTGAGATCTATTCCACCGTGTCCTAAAAAACAGCTCACGAGATTCGATACAAATCATTCACAATACTCCTATACTCCCTCCATTTTTATTCTATTTTTATTTATAAAACATGATAAAATTTGGCACGGTCTTCCAAATCACATATAGAGTAAAAAAGAAGGTTTCCCTGTAAAAATCCGTGGCTAGCTAGGTGATGGAATGACCATGAACTCGTATCTTTATGCATTTTTTTACTGTTAATAAGTAGTGTTAGAGGATATGGCAAGGATTCCATTCCATCCATACCTCTTCAATTGATTGAGATTTAGTCCACCATGTTCTACAAAACAGTTCACCAGATTTGATACAAATCACTCAATACCCAGCGTATATTTTATATTAGAGAGAATATACCGTGGATCCTTCAATTATATCCATGAACTTTCAAAATGATCGTTTACATCATTACTCTAATAAAAAGTACATGTTTTGGTTCGCCCGAGTCCACATAGTTTTGTTGTGCCTAAATGGTGCCGCCAGCATGAAAAAACTCTTGGCCTGAGTCCACACAAATAAAATCTTAGTAGAGAAAAATGAAAACTTGAAATGCATTCGTAGAAAATCTTACTTCAGCGAAGCATCGTTTGTTACTTTCAAAAAAGCAAAGCATCGTTTGAGCGTGTTGGGTGCCACCGCCGGGGGCTCCTATCTAGCAACTAGCAGCCGCTTAACCAAATTAAATATAAAGCCCACGAAAAATAGTGCACAGCCCAGATTGTATTCAGCTGCTCTTGTCAACTCACCACCGTTCCGTTCCGAATGGGAAATTTGATATTAGCAGCGCGCGCCTGAATTTTTTTACTTCCGCGCGCTTGACTTTTCAAATGTTCACTCGCGCTTGACTTCTTTTTTTCCAGCGCACCTGACTTTTTAAATGTTGACATGCGCCTGACTTTTTTTTGAGCGCACAAATTTTTGAAACATGGTTGCGCTTGACTTTTTTTTCCACGCGCGTTTGTGCATCATTTTTGCGGGCGATGTGGTAGTAAGGGGAAAGTGATGGGTGGAAATTCCAAACTACAAATTTGAAGTTGCAGTTTTTAAAATAAACAATGTAATTTCAAAAGAGTAATAGAAAAAGGCTTAATTTATAGTAAACTATGAGTACAGTAGACATAAATATCATGTATTTTGAATACAGAAATATCCTAAAATACTCGTAACATATCAGTAGCCACTCTTTGAAATTTCTGTCAACTTGCACCTATCAAATGAAAAAAAAAGTTACACATACCAGATTAATTACTTAATAAGCTAAAAAATGCAAGTATAGAGAAATGTTGATATACTACTAGGTAAATGTTGACATAGCTTAACACAAATGTTCAAATTATTTTGCATAAATATTGAACCATTGTACAAATAATGTTGACATAATTTGATTTAAATGAACAGAAATGTTGAAACTATTTTACATAAATATTGAACCATTGTACACATAATGTTGACATAGTTTCATTAAAATGTTGACATAGCTTAACAAAATTATTCAAACTGTTTTACATAAATATTGAACCATTCTAAAGAAAATATTGACATAGTTTCATTTAAAAGTTGACATAGCTTAAAACATATGTTGAAACATTTTATAGATAGATTGAACCATTTTAGAGAAAATGTTGATTTAGTTTCAGTTAAATGTTCACATAACTAAAAACAAATGTTGTATCATTTTATAGAAACATTGAACCATTTTTCAGAGAATGTTGACATAGCTTTAATTAAATGTTTATTTTGATGTACAGTAATATTGTCCTAGGTTTAGGGATATGTTATGTCATTATAGAGGTATTGTGACATAGAAAAATGTTGAGACACATGTACACAAAAGTTTGATTCGAGGAAGCAATAGATATTACATATCCAATTAGCAAACAGTTAGGTTATTTGATCAAGATTAAAGATCCACCAGTTGGTCCTGCCAAGTGAGTGAAAAAAGAAAATATATTGAAGATACCTTCAGAAGAAAGTTCAGAGAAAAAGGAAAAGAAATCTTCCAATAAGCAGAAGCAGCAACCTTATGAAATATTTAGAATAAAATTTAGAGAGGAAAACTATTAGTAGTATGAGTAAAATATTTATACAAAATATTGCATAATAATTTATAACTTATTTGCTTAACAAAGCTAAATGTACGCGATATCTTGAAATGTTTTATTGTGTGGAGGAGACCCTGTTTAGAGAAGACATTTCAAAATTATAATTGTGAATCTTTTATATGTGGAGGATATCATATTTTGATTCGCACAACTAATCAGATGCATTTTTAAAATAATTACATAGAAAAATGTATTATCAAATCAAACTATGACAAATGTTAAAAATAATGAGACATTTTGTTTACAATAACATACCTCAATGTTGAGCACTATAAAACTAAATAGACAAAAATGATGAGATGGCATTCCCCAAGACAGTCAACAAGATCTCAATAATTAAAGAAAATCGGAATAAGTGAATAACACAGATTTTAAATGAAACTCTTAAAGGATAAGCTAGCATTCCCAAAGGCAGTCAACAAGATCTCAACAATTAAACAACATTGGTCCAAATCAGAATAACATACCAAGACATGCTCAAATGTATACAAATACAAGAAATTAAAATGGGATTCATTTTTTTGACAGGCTACCTAACTTACAGATTACACAATCACACATCTATGAAGAACACCACATACTTCTCACACAGAAATGGCTTTATTGCCATTGCAGTAACAAACACATAGATACATTGAGTCTAGATCATGAGATAGACGATGAGATCCAACGCTGGACAAACTGACCGAATAGCCTCGCCGGTATCCACACCAAATCGCTTCCCCACCCAAATTCGTCCTCGAGCACCCAGTCTGAATAATTTGAAGAGACCCTAGGTCACAAACAAGAACGAATCGAACAAACAACCCTAGCTACGAATAAAAAAAATCAACGAATCGAGGAATCCTAGCTATGAGAAAGAACAATACCTAGCCCACGGGATTGCCGACGAAATCACCCGCAATCGCCGGAGAGACCACAGTCGCCGTCACTGGAGAAACAATTGTCGCCCGTCGCCGTGGCCGTCCCCGTCGCTACCGAAAGCCAGATAGGTTCTCCAGCCACCGCCTCCACCTTGCAAGGGCGCAAGGCTGCTGTTATCTAGTATGGGGCTGGGCCCTTCATTTTTCCTTAATCCAAGTTGGGACACTATTACTCGGGCCACAAGGTTTTACCTGAGCTGGGGCTGAACCTTCTTTTTCCCTAATATAAGTTGGCCCACTATTACATGTCAATACTTGGCGTTAGATAAGCTGGGCCGGGCTACAGATCCTCCCGCTTGAGCCCTAGATCCACTCCCTGGTCCCTAGTAGCCGGCAGCGGTGACGGGAGAGAGGAGGCAGCGGGGGCGTTGTCCACTAGTGTCTGGCGCGCGCCCCTGCGCGCGTAGTGTTCCATGATGAATATGTGATGCTTTGGGGGCATTGCTTGATAAATGTGCCAAAACAATTTACAATGGCATGATTCAGTCAATACGGCAGGCAGGGGTAATACAGATATAGCGCTGAAAGTTCATAACATACGCACAGTAGTCACATATAATTTTAAAATAATTACGTTACATAGATCCTTAGTGGTTTTGCACATACAATTCCACCTAGAGCTGTACATTACGGTATGATTTTCATATAGCTACTTTGTTTATGATATGCTTGCGGGCGATGGCTTCTGAAGTCCTGAATTGCTTTGGTTTTTGGTTGAACACCTGATCGGCGAGTGATGATTGTGTTGAGCTAACCAATTCAGACAATTTGGATGTGGGCTGTGCT
>CM014272.1:31734498-31782935 GCA_004135705.1 Alloteropsis semialata
CATAGAAGATTTTGCATAAGCACTCTCGAGATTTATATGGTCTTGTATTTTTAGAATGCAGCGCAACCGAGGTCAGTTTACATCTTCAAAACCAAAGCCTGATGAAATAGCAGCAGCAGCAGAAATGGCAACTGCAGATGGCTCCCCGAATTGGGGGTTAGTGGAAGGTCGACCTCCATCTACAGCCGAGTAAGTTATAAAAGTGTTTCCTGTTTGCTCTTTTGGTTTACATGTGTTCGACATATCCAGCAATATTTTGAGATGAATAAAAGATGCTAGGTGCAGATTTTCGTGGTGTTTATAGTGATAAACAACGTTGCTATGAGTTTAGGTACTCCCTAGTTCATTAGATGGCATGAATTTTGGACCTTTATTTGTTCTTTGAATCTCTGTAAATATTACCAGAAGGAAGCATGGATCTGAGATTTAATATTGTTAGAAGCTAGGAAGCACTGATCTGAGATTTAATATTGAAAAATCCGTAAACCATACTACAGTGACTGTTCATCTTACCGGTAGACACCATATTATTGTAGCGCCTCAGTACTTCTCTTATAGCTTGCCTCACCTGGGACTGGGATGTTCATTTGTTACTTGCATGATCTGCCCATACTATCTTATCAACCAAATGTTGTGGTGTTGGTAGTTGTTGAAAGCTTTTCAACCCCCCTTCCTAGACTATCATTCCTGCTGGTTGGTTCTGGTGGTTTGATAGGCCACTGCACAGCGTAAGGAGTCCGTCCTCCAGCAATAGGCATGGATTTATTACTTAAACTTAGGCTGTTGTACAACAGTACAAGCAAATTTGCAACAGAAGGCATTTGTTGGTATACTTAACATGCATTAACAGATGCCTCTTTCAATTTTTTGTATGGATTTTATGTTTTCATATGGCATGTGGTTGGAGTTTCTTTTAAATACTAGAAACATAATTTGTGAATGATGTGAATGTGATGTCTGTCTTCTGTTAAATTCTTTCAGATGCCATCACTGTGGTACTAGTGCGACTGCCACACCTATGATGCGTCGTGGACCTGATGGACCAAGAACATTATGCAATGCTTGTGGCCTCATGTGGGCAAACAAGGTACTTGTCAATTCTTTATTTTAGGGAGCATTTAAACATCAAATTCATTTGTTTTTAGATTAGACTATGCAAGGGACCCAGAATTGTGTATGAATAAGAAATCCGCATGCCTGAACGACCCAGGCTATTGTTCTGCTTTTAATAGCCTACCCCAACATGCTTGAGACTAAAACACTTTTTTTTTTGTAAACTATATAATGGACGACTCATCATAAACTATGATGACTGCCTTGATATTGAAACTTTATTATTATTTTTCTTATTTTACCATCATGAAGTTGTTATGGCCCTGTACTTGGTAAAGCAATACACATCCATCTGTGTTTATTTGCGTGCCACTGTAGTCTGTAGCCTGTACCCAAACACTTCTGGTGTTATTGCACTCTTTTTGTCTGCTTTATGTTGTAGTAATAAAATGCTGATATTTTGCAATTGCTATACAGTTTGTTGTTTCTTTTCTGTTTTTTAGGATTGAATTAGTGAGAATACATCAGAATGTTAAACTTTGTTTCTGACTCCATCTATTTCAGAAATGAGAAATTTGTCTCTGTTTTGTTCTGCACTCTTCGTGTAAATTTAGATGAAGTATTATGTAAGCATGAGTAAATGTAGTAAATGTCCATTCACATCTTTATAGGGTCTGCTGAGGGACTTGTCAAAATCTCCTATGCCTATTCAAGCTGCGCAATCAGCTCCTGTTCTAGATGGTGGTGTAAGTTTTTCTTTTCTCTGTTCTCTGCACATGTTTTCGACCTGATCTCGGTGGGGAGTTTGTTTTGTTTAAACTACTATAAGATGGAATGAAAAATACATATGGTCCAGATTAGTTTATTCCTTATGTAATTATCTGACAAAGCAATGCTCTGTCCTATGAATGTTATCCAATACTTACAAGCTGCTAAAATTTGAGACAAACTAAATCCAGCTTAGACCTCAAAAAATGATCTGTCCAAGCTCACTGTTAATTTTTTCTATGCATGTACAGACGAGCCATTTACTGAAACTGAAAGAGTGAGGGCTAGAACAATGATGAGGAACAATCAAAGCAGAGGCTTGGTTTAACCGCAGGCATGTGTGATTGCTTATAGTAGCGTGTATTAGGAGAAAATGTTTACAGTCCTTGTTCATGTCAGTAAGCCTAATAAATCATGCATTAGTGGCTGAGTAGATTACTAGTAGCATTGTATATGCTAGTGTGCTCTGTTTGTGCAGGTGAGATTATGTGAATTATATGTGTATTTGTGAATGCAGCGAATTATATATGTATTCTGTGATTTATAGAAAAATTCTGTGAATTATATATGAATTTCAGATTTGATTTTTTTTGGTGATGAATTGTGAATGCATTATATATTTGTGAATTATTGTGCTGTGAAAATTGAGACATTTTAATTATTTTTTTTTATTCTGGAAAAACATATCACAGCCGGTTCAAACCGGCTGTGAAAAAGAGTTTCACAGCCGGTTTTGATTTGCAGAAAACCGGCTGTGAAAATGCCCTTTCACAGCCGGTTTTGGTTGGAAGAAAACCGGCTGTGAAAAGGCACTTTCACAGCCGGTTTTTTGGCAAAAAACCGGCTGTGATAACGCCTGACGCAGCAGGTTTCGAAGGTTCAAAACCGGCTGTGAAACTGATTTTCACAGCCGGTTCATAACGTAAACCGGCTGTGAAAATCGATTTTCACAGCCGGTTAAAAACCGACTGTGAAAAAGGGATTATCAGCGTCACTTTTGAAAACCGCCTGTGATGTGGGCAACCGAACCGTCTGTGATGCTCCTGCTGTAGTAGTGACTGCATCCACGTCCGAACTGCCAAATTTTCTTTTCGTTTTATTGGGAAGAAGCACTCGACGCGCGCTAAGTGACGATGCCACACGTGAGTTGGCCCGGGCATAAGGGATCGGGTTCCCACCGCGATGCAAGAGATGTCCGGGATTTGAGCGGCCGGACGGCCGGCCAACGTGGATCGCATGGAGCTGGCCCGCGCGCGATAGAGATTGCTTCTACATGTGTAATTGTGTATAGCCTGCTGGATCATATAGGAGTATATCCGTGGCAGACCGAGAGCACTCGCCCAGGGAAGGGCCGAAGGGTAACACTAACACTATATGGTGCCAGAGCTAGGGATCGAATCACAGTCTCCCGTTTGGGGCTGGCTCCAAAACCCGGTCGGACTCAACTAGCCCCACCAGGCCACCAGTTATTTGTCCTTGCCACGGTGTCTTCCTGCTTGAATGGCCGTGTAAAGCTTTTTGCTGCTCTTGAAATGGATTTCTTGCGACCTTATTTTCGTACACATCGAGATATGCAAAATAACTCACTTTTTTAAGAGAGAGTGATTGTGATGTTATCCTAACAAAATATGATGTGAACGTCCTCTGGTGAAAGAGCAGTATATTAATATAATCATTGTTGGTCAAAGGTTTATCTCAGCAAAATTAAATAAGGTTATATACTTTCGAACTTTCGAACAAGTGGCGCAATAATATTACGCTCTATAGGTGTGTGGAGGCTGGAGGTAGTCAAATTTCTCGTTTTCGAAAGGACCTGGAGGTAGGCAAGTTGACTTTGGGAATCCAGGGGATTCACAAATAAAACGAGGCAGCCACAATAGTCTCGAGAAATTCAAATATCTGTGGTCACTTTCTCCCTGATTGTCCTGATGAATTGGACGCTAGCTAGTGGACCCTCTCGCCGGCACTCCATTCTCTGTCTACAACCCGGCCAAACGTTGTGCAAGGGCGAGGAAGTCTTAGTCCGGTCCTAGAAGACAAGATTGGCAAAGGACGGTGTGGAAAATGAGCTGCTGGCAAACACATTTTCTTTTTCATATTTTTGTAATGGACAAACAACTTTGAGAGCTACGTTTCCACAAACCACCAAACTATGTTGTTGGATAATCCAACATTGGAGCGCTATCTCAGCAAGTGCAGGCAGACTAAAATATCCCGTTAAACATTTACATAGAGAGTAAATAGTTGTTTACTAATATTTAATTGGACAAAAATACATGTACTGTGTGCTTCACTGGTTTGTCATATTCACATTGTCATATCTATATTGTGGCAAATCCCCGACTGATTACAACATAACTCAAACCTCAAAACCGATCATCTTGTATATTTGATGGAGGGGATAGGTGATGCAAGCCAATCATTTAGGGAACCATATTTTACATAGTTACATATACTGTTTTAATGTGATGCTTACATTTATTGCTTTTTTGAATTAAAAATATATATCTGAACCTGCCTCCACCATAAAAATAGCAAAAAAGTATTCTTTTGAATTTTGAAAAGCAAAAAAGGTTTACCTGATGTTTTTGTTGGCATGCTTAACCCACGGGAAAAATTTCAGTGTCCCTCTCACTGCCTCACTGCCACTGGGCGCCTCTCCATGCCCCAACAGAAAAACCCAAACAAATCCCGTGCCCCACTGCCCTTTTCCTAGTTTTCTATGCGTGCCGTGTGCCTTCTCTCTCGCTCTCCGGTCTCCGCTTCGGCCAAGCCTCGTTTGAACCATTCTCCCCTTCTCCGAGTCTCCTCTCTCCTTCCCCAGTTCCCCTTCTCCCCTTCCAATTCTTAACTCCCCGAGCCCCAAAATCACGCACCCAGAGACCGCGCCTCAAACCCTAGCCACTCGTCCATGGGGTGCGCGCAGGGCAAGTGCTGCCTGCCTGGCCCCCCGGGGAGAGGCTCCAGCGGCGGGCGGGGGCGCGGTGGGCCCGGCGGCCACGGCGGCGCCACCCTCGGCCGCGCCCCGGTGCCCGGCGCGGGGCTGGTGCTGGAGTACGCCACGCTGGCCGTGGCGGGGCTCTACCCGGACTCGCCGAGCCGGGAGTCACAGGACGCGCACCTGGTCGCCACGCGCTTCGCGGGGGACCCGGACCTCCACCTCTTCGCCGTCTTCGACGGGCACGGCGCCGCGGGCACCACCTGCGCCGGGTTCGCGCGGGAAGCGCTCCCGCGCCTCCTCGCCGCGGCGGCGGAAGGCGGGACGCTCGCCGCTGACCCCGCCGCGGCCTTCCGGGAGGCGATGCTGAGCGCCAACGCGGAGATGCACGCGGCGGCGGGGGTCGACGACTCTATGAGCGGGACAACCGCCGTGGCGGCGCTTGTGGCCGGCGGCGCGCTCCACGTGGCGAACGTGGGGGACTCGCGCGCCGTGGCCGGGGTGTGGCGGGCCGGCCGGGTCGTCGCGGAGGACCTCTCGTGGGACCAGACCCCGTTCCGCGCCGACGAACGCGCACGCGTCAAGGCATGCGGCGCGCGGGTCATGTCCGTCGAGCAGGTGGAGGGCATGCGCGACCCGGAGTCCGAGGGGTGGGTGCCCGACGAGGGGGACCCGCCGCGCGTCTGGGCGCGCGACGGGCTCTACCCCGGCACGGCCTTCACGCGCAGCCTCGGGGACCTCGCGGCCGAGGCGGTTGGCGTCATCGCCGAGCCTGAGGTGAAGAGCGTGGAGATCACTCCAGCCCACCTGTTCTTCGTTGTTGCGAGCGATGGCGTGTTCGAGTTCCTCTCCAGCCAGGAAGTTGTTGACATGGTACTGGTTTCATTCTCTGCTCTGTTCTTTTTCGGTTTTTCCTGTTCCTTCCTGTTTGTTTATTGATCCACTTAAATTAATTCTAGTATTTTAGCTACTGCATATTGTGGTCCACGAAATAGACAGGTAGACTAGTTGTGAACCTTGCAATATGGTGAGTCTAGTGGGTGCGCGAATAAGCTGCTACATTCTGTCTGGATTACTTCTAAGGACTACAGTAACCACACGTGTTTGTACATTACAGGAACTGATGCATATCAGATTTTACTGATTGCCTTGAATTATATCAGTAGGATGCATGCTTAATCTTTTTGGTTATTCAACCTAATCGCTTAATTTTTGGTAAATTACAGGATTTTCTTGACTCAGTAATGCATGTTGGGATAAGTATGGATAGTAATAAGTTTGACATTCTGCATAATGTGAAATGATTTCAGATTAGCTTGGTGTATGAGCTGCTAAGAATAATAAAGCTGGTGTCAAGTGGTTGCTGATGAGTAACAGTTTACCTATAGTGTATTGGCCAGTTTTAACATGCTGCAAACAGTACAAATGGACTTCACTTTTTTTTTCTCACATAACTTAATGGCATACCATCAACTAAGTTGCTTTTCTCAAAAAGTTGGAACTACAGGATGGTGTAATGATTATGAACTGTGAGGGTTTGAACTTTTAAGGTCGATTGATGTTGTCATTATGAAAGCTCTCTCTCTGAATAAAGTTCTGCATAAGTGGAGGTAACTTTATTAAGTAGTAGAACAATAGACTAGCATTTGAGTCGTGATGGAAAGTTGACTCAGAAAAGTAAAGGTACAAGCTAGGTATATGACTGTGAGGACTAAGTAGGCATGTCTTGCAAAACTTTCCTAAAGTATTGCTGATAAAAAAGGTATATTGGCCATCTTATTGATCTGAAAACTGGCAGGCCACTTCAAATTGGACTGCTGATTGCTGAATCACTAGGACTGTAGCTGCATTTTGTCAATTTTATTCCTATTAGGTCAAACATGATCTGCAGTTAACAAAGGGATGGTCCCCTCATAACCTCCGCATTTCTGTAACAACATTTTTCTCGAGTTTTGGAATTATGTATTTGACTGCTAATAGCTGTTTCGCTTTCTCATTCCCTTTGATGTATATTCTATCTTTGCCTCTGGTGCACATCTGCATGAGGTGCACTGTTGTTCTAGTCTGTTACATATGCTATTCTTGGAGCTATCAAAACTTCCATCGCCCCTGGAATTTCAGTAATGGTCTAATGTTACATACGTGCTTTGTTTGGCTTTGCATCTGATATCCTCTGTGGATCTGTCTGTGTCACTAATTCTGAACTCTTTCTGGTTCACTACAGGTTGCTATGTATCAAGATCCTCGAGATGCTTGCTCAGCAATCGCTGCGGAGTCATACAAACTATGGCTGGAGCATGAAAACAGGACAGATGATATAACAATAATCATTGTGCATATTCGGGACGCTGAAAATGTAGGTGCACATAATTTTAATTCTTGCAAGCATAAAAAGAGAATTAAGTGACTTGCAGAAAATTTATTGTTCTTTCCAAAATTTACTCAGTCAGGTCCTGCAGGGAGCGACAAAGTGGACTATGGCAGCATTGGAGCATCAATAGCTGTGCACACAATACAGTCAGAGATACCTGTATTTGTACCATCAGAAGCTAGTGACTTGAACAGATGTGCTGCTACCGAGATGCAGTCATCTTCCTCAGGCTCTCCAACAGAACGAAACCTCTCCTGCGTTGTTCCTTCCCCTACACACCCCTTATTAATACACGGTAGAATATCAGATGCTTCCAGGCCGGTGCAGAGTGAGCAAGCTGCATCACAACCAGTAAAGCCTTGGCATCAATTGGACAGTGGTACTGAGTTGAAACGGCATACGCAGCGAAGTATCCCACCAGCCTCCTGCTGAAAGTGGGGAAGAGGTAATTCCACCTATCTTCTAAATCCTTACTGCTGAATGGAGAAAATGCAAACCAACTCACATAGCTTGTGCACTCCATTGCAGTGTCTACGTTAAATGGTGAAAAGAGGCCTTACCATACCCCATCGCCATCCTCCGTAAGATCTTACACTGAGACCCGAATTGTTTGTGTCAGATTTTTGGGGAAACTATTATTCAGACGCTGTTGTCTTTTGCAGGGAGCTACTAACTGTGCCATGGATGTGATGTCGGTCAGCGGCATATCTCAGTGTTGCTCGTGTTTTCTTAGAGCACCTGCTGCAAACTGACGATGCGAAGCTTCTAATCCGAAGATGGGTCATCTAACCAGGGATTGATTGGTGGTGATGGGCGCCACTAGAAGTGCTGTCTGTGGAATAGAGTTATTCTCCATTTAGTTTGTATTTGTTCACTTTACCAGTAAATTTAATTCAAGTTGATGCTTGCCGTGGCCCGTGGTATGGTCTGAGATGCAACCCTGCAGTGTCATTGTGCCACAGAATTAGGATCTGGAATTGAAATGCGGGTGCCGTGCAGAACAAATCAGGTTGATGCTTTCACAAGGAAAAGAACGAATATGCATCGCTTCTTTTAGCTGCTTTAGAGCCGCTTTGAGTTGAAGACGGTCGAGAAACGTTGCTTACGGGTACAAACACGTTATTAGCTTTATTCGTTGCTTATGCTTTTCCGGCTGCCGCTGCTGTACAACGAGTTAATCGTGGTAGTCAAAGCATCTATGATTTGATACTTCGACAAATTGGGGTTCTTATTTACCTCTACTGTACAGCCGGTAAAGGATTTACTAAGATGCTTCTGCCCATACGACGCGTACTCTCCTAAGAAAACAATAACGAGCAGAATCATCCTGATTTCTTAAGTAGCCATGGTTGCAGCAGAAATGACGGTCGTGCAATGCACCATGTGATTCGAAAAAGAAACTTCTACATAGCAATGCTATAAGATCATTTCATTCATGCCAAAAAAATGAATGACCTTTTTTTCTTTCAAAACCTAATGTTACAAGTGTGGAAGGATGGTGTAATGTTAACCCTTCCAGCCTTTCTATAGGCTCAAAAGTAAATGGAAAGCGTGTCATCGATCCTGTCCTGCAACTTGGTACACTGCTCCAGTAGCCGGGCAAGCTTGTCGTCCCTCTCGAGTGGCACCAGCTCCCGCAACTCTACCCTTCTTGGTATGTACATTTCATCACTAACACTATGCACCATGTTCGTCTCACCGTTGGTGTCGGCTGGTGCATGAGATTCTTCATGAATATGGTTGGGTGGTCGTGGCTGTTGACGCGCGGGTTGCTTAAGGATAGCATCGAGATCGCAACTGATCTCAATAATTTCATCTAGTGAGAGATCAGTTGATACAGCAGGCATCATGCTGTGATCCTCCAAAATGGAGGACTCGCCGCTGGTGTTGCTGCTGGCAGTGAACCCTTCTGTGGCAATGGCCGCATTAGAGTTAGCTGCTGCAGGAGCCTGACAGAGGCGCTGGCTCGGGACATAGGCTTCTGAGAACTCTCCAGTGGAAAGCTTTGCTAGCCTCCAGTTGTAAATGCGCCGGAAGATAGCCCCCCATCTTGGAACAAGGTAGTAGTATGAGTCCCGGTGCTTAAGGCCAACACATCTCTGCACCATAATATTCACTTCGGTGGCCACCTGAGTTTCATCTAACAACTGAGTTGATTCAGTCAGATATCTCACCAAGCACTCTTGAAGGAACTTCTTCTGATCTTGGGTCTGCTTGCCCATGTGAGAACCTTGGTTTAGCCAAGATAAATCATAACTGAACTCTGGAATCTTGCAAGTGCTAATGGCTGCAAGCAGTGCCTGGATCCTCGATGGCGATGACCATCCAGTGCCAGGCAAGAACATTTCTGCATATATCCTCTCATTGCTAGTTCTCTCCAGAAGATCAATCTCAAGAGCTGGCCATTGGATAGCGTTCGTGCGTGCTGCAGCCAAAATCTCTTCTACAACTTGATCGACAGCATTGTTGAATACTGAAATGCAATCCCCAGGGCCAGCTCCAGGTGCAACATGGGGATTAAGCAGCTCAAGTTGTGGGTTCAAGTAGTCAAGAAGCAACTCATGGGTCTTCACAAGAGTGACATTAGGCTGTCTTGGTAAACTTCTAATCAGCCACTTCAGACCTTCACGCAACTTGTTATCATCAAAGAAACCATTGGCATTATCTTCCATGTGTTCAACAAGAAAAATAACCAATGATGAAGAGATCTTTTCTCCATGAAGACCACTGAGGCCAAGCCTGTCAATGATATACTGTGAAGCATAGTCATACCCTTCATGATATGTATCGCCACTCAAAATCAGGAGAGGAAGATTGGATTGAGCCGGTAAAGAGGCTAACAGGCTGCTAAGTCTTGCCTTCTGCATTTCCCATGAAATGCCTTCAGACACTAGGAATGCTATACAGCTCGTACTATTGGCAATATCATTACCAATAACTTGCTGATCACTGGCCCTAACAACAGACAGACAGCATGTCTTCGGAAAATTGATCCAATCTGTCCAAATTGATAGGCCTGCTGATGAAAAAATCAATCCACTATCTCCATTTCCAGAACACATGAGCTTCCTAAGTAACCATCTTGAGGCAAAATTGTTGGTCTGTGATTCCATGGCACCTGGTGGGACAAGCACAAGAAACTTCCAGCAGAGGCATCTAGCATCAGGGTTAGTTTCAAGTAAAATGGGTCCAGACAGCTCAGAAACATTGAGCCGTGACCAAGATCTTTGTTGTCTTGCTTGTCTTTCTTTAAAGGCATGCCCAATGTCTAGCTCTTCGACAGCAAGCTTAGGAACCTTCATAATAGACAAGTCTGTGTCATTATTAAATTTTAATAATACAGAATCACAGAACATCATTGCGCACAAAAAATCGTACAAAATCAAACTCAAACATGTTTTTCTTGGAACCAAAGTTAAAATTATTAAATCTATCAACTGAGGTGATAGTTTCAATCATTTGAAAATTCACCTTGCAAAATGTGATGTTTATACCACTTGAGATAAGAATTAAAAAGCAAAATCTCAATTAAGTGGTTCTGGAAACAAATATAGCACGTCTTAGGATGACTTACCATTGTAGTATTATGAACTGGCGGGCCAAGTGATAGAGAACACAATGCTGTAACAGCGAGAGCATTTTTCTGCTCCCTAAGAAATCGCCTGTCCGCAGCACGTTGCCTCCATTTCCTGAAATAACACAACCAGGATCAAAATTTCACAAGGCACCACCAAAACCCTATCAAACGGGAACATAAATAGGTCCAGGATTGAAAACAACCTCAGTATTGCCTTCAGCTTTTCATCAGAAATTTCGTCAACTGTGTTGTTACTAATATTATGATCCTCATATTCATTGTGATCAGACAAAGAGGAGCCAATAGGTGATCCAGGTTCAATATCCAGAACTTCATGGTCTGGTGGAGTCCACTCATCCATGTGTATACCAATACCAGAACCATGTACCCTGAACTTGTCTTCCTCTCCAAGCACATTGGAGTAATCTAAAGAAATGCTGTCTGTAAGAGAATGTGAAACTATTGGTTCTGTCAAAGCATTGATGTTTTCTGTATTGGCTTGTGGCAACAGTATCTCTGTTTGCATCTCCATTTTTTGAGGTGACCCTGAAAGGCCACTATCTTGATCTTCAGCTATAAGATCATCAGCCAACTTGGTCTTTTCTTTTGCTTTTGGCGATGCTAGTTTTGGTGTTTTTGAGAAGATCTCCCTCTTGCTACTACGCGGAGAAGCAGCAGTAGGAAAGGTTGAAACACTGTCTTCTCTACCGGCATTTGGGATAAGAGGACTTGGATGTGTTGAACTGAATAATTTTTTAGCAGCTTTTGGAGAAAAGGGATCTAGAAACGGCGAGTTAATATGTCTGCCAGGAGTCCCAGAAAACAATGAAAACAGATCCCTTCTGCCATCATGAGGAACCACAGGAGCATGCTGTGATACCGAAGTACTTTTTTTGCTTATAGGTGCACAAACTGGCCCAGAAGAAACATCAACAATGATTCTCTGAGATTTCTTTGAATGCACAAGCTGAGAACAGCCAGATGGGAAATCGCTTTCACTGTTAAGAAAAGCTCCTTCTTTTACTAGGTACAGCTCTTCATACTGCCTCAATCCAAAACCATGGTATTCTAAGAGACTTTCGATGTCCTCGTCCTTGAAAAAAAAAATGAAGGCATAAGAATTGCATTTTTTCCAGTGTTGAAGTATGTTATCGCGCAAGCAAGAGAAAACACATACCTCCATAGCAAGCCACTCCACAACCTGTGAAATAGGGATGCCTTGTCCAATCTGGAGACCACTATGCAATGAAGCGAGCGCTTGCCTCCTTAGCTGGGAAGAGACTTCACTTGTTAAGATTTACAGAACTGCACTTGAAATTGAAGAACATCGATAACCTACTACATGGAAGTATACCAAAGTAGTGACTACTGAGTAGCAAAAGATGACACTACAATAAAATCATCCGATGCCCACAAATAAATAATGTGTAAGGATGGGTTAAGGCTTTGTACTATAATTAGGGTATTTTATGTCCTTCTTAGCATGCGTGGCTTTCTCTCCCCTTCCATACTTTTGTACATGTGCATAACTTCCTCTCTTGTTAACATCAAAAGGGCTGAAATATACTAAGAAAGTAGTACGAATGTACGATGACAGGCACATGATATATATCCATGATGACCAAGAGAATTTACCGCCATTTCCAATCATTCGACCAATATTCCCTTAGCCCTTAGGATACATATTCCTCATACCATATTGCCACTGATTGCCAGGCAAGTCAGGGCATTTGATAACTTGCCACCCTCTTAAGTGTCAATTACCTGTTGTCACTGACATGCGGGGCCATTCTAAATTCCATGACAGTGGGCCAGGGTGGCAAAACTTTTGCCACTCAATCAAGAGGGTGGCAAATTGTTAAATGACATACAATACAATGGCACTATACGACAACTAATATTAATCAAGTTTATGCTACAGCGCATTTGCCTTGGGAAAAAGAATTCACAAGTAATTATCACACCGTTAATTCCATTATAATATTTCCAGCACAATTGATAACTAAGGCCCTGTTTGTTTCAGCTTCTGGCGAGCTTTCCGTGCATAGCTTTCCATATATCCGAAAGCCGGAAAGCTCTGAACAGTGGAAAGCTGGAAAGCTCACGAAAAGTGGCTTCTGGCTTTCCACTGTTCAGAGCTTTCCGGCTTTCGGATATATGGAAAGCTATGCACGGAAAGCTCGCCAGAAGCTGAAACAAACAGGGCCTAAGAAATGCACCAAGCAAGAATAATTTCCACCAGACATTGATGAACAGCTTTGAGAGGCAATGATTCTACCTTTGCAAAGTGAGCATGCATCAAACAGGCCTGCAAATAAGTTGCTGTCCTTGCAAGACGAAAGAAGGCAATAAAGTTCCCCATTCTGCAAGCTCTGAATTGCATAGAAAATGCAGGCATTGAGATAAAAGATAGTGCAAATGTGATAATAGTAAATGACATTTGATGATATGACTACCTGGCAACTTCTCTTGCAAACAAAATCTCTGGACTGCCTCTCATTTCACGAGACATCTTAGCAAGATCCAGAGATAACTCAGCAGGTTCGACCTAATTCAAATGTATGTACAAGTCAGCAAATATCAGAACTGAACTGACCAGATCTGTCAATTTACCTCACCTTGTAACCAGGATGCTTGTCTAACTTGAGCAGTGCATAATAACCCCGAAATTCCTTTTCTGTTGAGAAGAAAACACCCTTTCTCCTATGGTCATCATACATTTGAAATAGCTCAACTGATGTTTTATTCATCTGCTCAATGTTGAGGTGTGCATCGAAACCCTCTGAAAAACCTTCCCCTTTGTTGTACTCACATAATTCATGCATTGCAATAATGTGAAGCCTTATCTGCTCAAAAGAAAAAACAGATTCCACGATGAAATACTCCAGGAAACACAGGTGCCCAAAGAAATTAATACATAACGTCAGATGAAAATAAGCACTGGCATATAAAAGTACCATTTGCTCAAGCATAGAAATAGCTTCTTGATTGAAAAAATGTTGCATTCTAAGATCCATTCTTATCGCTCGCATCCTATCCCACAAGAAGTTGTATAAGCCCAAGAAACTGTCATCATACATGTGATCCAGTAAACTAAGAAGGTAATCCATTGTCTTCTGTAGAACTGGAAGAGGCCTTATCAAGTCCGCATCTCTCTCAGCAGTCCTATTATACTGTATCAATCAGATAAGAACTTCCATCATGCTTTCTGTTATATGTGATCAGAAATAATTAAAGATAAAATACTGTCGTACTGCCAGGTCATAAGGAAACATTAGGTACCTTTTTAACAGCAAGAAGCTCAGTAGTTAGATTTCTGTCTCCATCTAATCTCTCATACCTATCAAGGTCTCCTTTTCTCTCACGCTCTGCCCTTTCAGGTTCTAACAAAAAACAAGGATACATGCAATCTGTTAGTACCATGCTTAGAGAAAAGTATATTGAAGAGGCGATGTGAATGGCTAGCTCTGGGGAATCCATGTCCACCTAGAGAAGCAAGTACCTGGGCACATATCTCGGCAAAGCCCAACAATTGCGGCTAACTCTGGGGAATCCATGTCAGCCAAAGTACTTTCATCAGTATCGTCATTTTTTCTCATTGGAATTTTTCCCACCGATGTGTCTTGTTGGAGCTTATCTGCAGAGCCTTTGAGTGTTTTTACAAAGTCCTTAGTATTTTCCACAGGCCTGCTTAATTCAACATGGAAACGAGCCAGCCGCTTCGCTTTTGCTTGTTTCTCCCTGCAGGAAAGGTTCCATGAGTAACACCAACAGGCAACGCACATAAACGGAAATATTGTTGCAAGGATAGAAATGTGAAAAGTCATGTGCAGGGCAAGGATTACCTCTCAAGTTCAGTTGAAGGGGTAGAGTGATCATCATCACCGGCAACCAAAGGAGAGGTCCCCATTCTACGTGTAGCACTAAGGATAGAAGGTTTTGGTGGAGAAACAGCAGATGTGTTAAGTTCGTTGGAGGAGTTTGAAAGATTAGACATCTGGTGTGGCGGTGAACGTGCGCCACCAATGCGTGATTGTATTTGATTTTCAAACTTGGGAAGGGATGTATTAGACCTGTAATAATGGTAAAAAAAGGCCAGTTATTAAATAGTTAAAGATCAGCAGGCACAGTAAGTTCATTTGCTAACTACTACTTCAAGGGGGTGGGGGCGATATGGGACGTTGTAGAATGTTATCATTTCCTAAACCAACATACTGACCAAAATTGACATGAAAAAACAAATTCAAAGCAAAAGGCTTTACTTCTGGACATCGGCATGTGCACGAAGATTCTGGGCTGAGTTGGGTGATGACCTAATATTGTCTCTAATGTCTGATGGTGGTGACTTGACCATGCGCGTGAATACTGATGCAGGTGATCTCATCCTTTTTGAGGTTTCAACATTTTCATCACCGATGAGGGTATCTGTATAGTCAACCAGTCTGCAAACAAGGGGATATATTGTCCATATTAGCTGCAAGCTCATAGTAAATCTGTCACATAACTAAGTGGAATCGTGGGACATTCATGCCACTTTTCAAAATACCAGAACATAGCCTGCATCAACATTTTGAGAAAACCATGCGGCAAAAGTTAAGACGATATAACAAGGCAATAGAGTAAAAAAATATTTTGATTTGAACAGAACAATTGTATTAGAACATAAATAAACCACCATTCTCAATATATCCCTTTAGCAAGAAATTTCAAGAAAATATTTTTTTTCAAAATGGAAAGAAACATATAGAGAAGTATTTTTTTTATGTGTAACCATGCTCTTCCAGCTTCAGGTTCAAAAAACAACTGATCAGGTGGCAGAAAAATTCCTAACGGAAGCTTCTTTTTTTAGATTGGTTTCCAAGGGAAGTATACTTCAGAGTTAATTTCCTACCGAATCAGGTTTTTAAGCACTTCACACAACAACAACAACAAAACCTTTTAGTCCCAAGCTGCCAATCAAATTGGGGTAGGCTAGAGTTGAAACCCAATAGAAGCCATAAATAAAGTTATTACTTATTCAATGTATAAAATCTTCAACCATAAAGAAATGAGCATCTTTACATACCTTCTAGAATTTCCACCAGTATCAATGCGAACTTCCATGCCACCAACATCCTCATAGGACAAAGTAGGTGACCTCGACCTTTTCGAAATGTTATGATCCAATGATCGATTTTGCAATGGACCAGTGAATCTATGAAGAAATAAGAAGAGAACATATTACAACAGCCAGGCATGCAAGCACTGAATGAGATGGCTTTGGGCAATGAATTCATATTTATATGTAAAATTGATGTGAAAACTACATTTTAATTTATTTATACAATGAATAATAAAATAATATGACAGAGTGAAACTTGGAAATATCAACAGAAACCCTTGTAGCACAGCGCGTGTATCTACTGAAACCCAACATAGCAATGTTGTCCCTTGTGAATTGTGATATCAGCCAGCATATGTCCGGCACAACTCCAACTCACAAGAAAACAAAGACAAACAATATTCTGTCTGGAAAGAATAATGAGCTAAAGGCTATTTATTTAATAAAAAAGAATCCATACGGGCCGTATTGTTAATTGGAAACGACACCCTCAAGTGTGTTTTTTTTAGATCACAAATAGAGCAAGTTCAGATCAAAATTATGGGAGTTTCTACAGATCAGCATGCGTGCACCCGTCTCTTGGTAAGTCCATCAGTCCGTAAATGGTATCATTGAATTGCTAAAATGGTTTGCATCATTAACATAGACAAGATGCACTACTCCCTGAAGGGAGAACAGTGCCTGTCATATGCAGGAACTAACTGTTTGCTGATATAACGAGGAAAACAAATTGCTGATGTATCATGCAAAGGAGACTGGTTCTGGATTAAAAACTTGAATGGTAGTATATTATGCCCCAATTATCTGCAGCAAACAAGGAGGTGGCCAACAAAGATAGCAAAGAGCATTTAGTACTGAAAATACTAGTAATCAATAGCTAGGTAACAACAACACTCATTTTCTGGATAGTTTGTACTGACAAAACATTTGAAGCTAAAAGGTAACAGAGTGTATATGGAGAAAATTGTATCAAAGAACTCACACATTATCACGAGGATCAGCAATCTGCGCAGACTGATGATCTGGAAAGTCTGATGGAGGTCTAAACTTGCTGGCAATGTTTGATGGCGGTGATCTGGCTGAAGTGTGCAACCTCGTTTGCTCTGAAGGTTGCATTCTCAATTGCTCTGAAGGTTGTAAACTTCCATTTTCAAATAATGGATCTGCATAGTTCACCACCCTGTTAATAGAAGAAAGATTAGGTTTCAAATTTCTAATGGGCAACGCATTCCATGACAAACTTGACGGGCGCATACGTAACAAAGAGATCTTTTAAAAAACTATACAATTATGCCCACTAATCGCGTAGCGTACTACAGAAAAATAATACCATATCAGGTGTGTCAAGGCTAACATCAATTATGCACTATGTTCCATATTCCAACAGCAGACATCATAATTCACATAGTTCTCCGTGTGAGAGGTTCCAACAAAGAAAATGCATTGTACATTAAACCGTGAAATTTCAGTAAATGATTGCTAAAAGGTAGTATATGTGTCATGGTTCAGCAGTAAGTGAAGGATATTTGGTACAATGCGCACTTCACCGATAGACTTGAGGCAGAGGCCTACATGATAGTACTGGTGTTACAAAAAATTATCCTGTGCCATATGTTCTTAGAACAAAAGCTCGGAAAATGGTACTTTGGGTGAAAGTCAGTCATATAAGCTCCAAAGGAGAAATGCAGTTGCCAAATTATAGACTATCAGTCTCACAAGGGAATACAAATGTAGTTGCCAGGAGAACACAAATGTTTCTTAATAAGAACCAAAATAAACATAACAATATTTGCAGAAACCAGTAGCTTGAGGGAGATGCATCAATAAGTGGTTATACCTTCTTTGTCCAATACCGTTATTGTAATCTGCAGGGGGATCTGCGCGCAGATTTGACACAGCTGATAGGGCCCTGCTTCTTGAGGAAATAAAAGAATCCACCGGCCTGCTTACTGATGGTGTAGCTGGCCTACATAGAATGCAAGGCATGAAAAAGTCCATCAGCAAGGATACATGTTGTTTTCATCTTTGAATGTGCATATAAGACTTATTATCCAACTACAAGAGTTCATATGTCATGTAACCAGTTAGATGGTTGATACGTCCAGTTTCAGTTTGCAGCATTTCTCTATGATGAGACAGCAGACCATGTGAATTTACATTTCTCTAGAATAGGTCAAATTGAAGAAACTAGCCTCATTACCCACACCATCGAGTGGCTAGTTAATAAAGTGAATAAGTTATATTTAGAAAATGAAACTATAATCAATACTTATGACACGTATAAATCAAATCTTAGTTGTGCATGTTACAACCATAATAACAATAATGCTCTATATCTATCTCCTTTTCCCATCAATGTGGGAATATGTAGCCCTAGAACAAAGGAAAACTTGAATCCTTCCAATTGTTTATACATGTACAGACTGTAGTGGTATGATTTGCCAATTGTCACACGAGGCATACATACATCTGACCAAACAAGAATTTACATCTACACAAGTATACAGCACAGAAATCATTCATATATGTGGTCACAAGAGAAGTTCCTGCCGGTGGAATATAGCTCCACACAATGGAAACAGCATTCCCATAACTATGTTCCCTAATCCTACGTTTCTAGAACCCGCACTACACCTGCTTAGATGCAACAGCAAATATTAAGAGCTGAATGCAATCCACAGCAAAATTTAAAGTTCACACAGGCGTAATGCAAACTGAGAACCAAAAAAAAAAAGGTTAACAACACAAAACATCACCTCGACGGGGGATGAAGATGCCGAGCCGCGTGGCGACCAGTGGCGGCAACTGCGCTTGGATCGAGCGTGGGGCGAGGGCTCGGGAATCGCGCGGAAGCAGCAACGCCGGGAGCAGCTGCCAGGCGCGCTGAGGGCAAGGCTATGGGCATGGGCGGGGTGGTAGCAGGGAGAGAGGTTGTAGCCGCGGCGGAGAGCTGGGGCCGAGGGCTCGGGAAGCGCGGGGTGGCACCGGCAAGAGGGTTGTTCGGGCGAGCGGAGGGGAAGGAAGGGGTGGCCGGTCGAGCAGAGGGGAAGGAAGGGTTGGCCGGGCGAGCCGAGGGGAAGGACGGGGTGGTGGGGCGAGCGGAGGGGAAGGACGGCGTAGCGGGAGACGGGGCGGTCGTGGTCGGGGTGGCGGTGCCGACGCCGAAGGTGGGGAAGGCGGAGCCCGGGCCGCGGGTGGAGGGCCCAGCTTCGCGGCCGAAGCCGGATGCGGCCATTGGCTCCGCACCTCCGCCGGGTCGCGGAGGACGAAACCCTAGCCGGCGGCGCTCGTCGCCGGCGTGCTGGAGAGGAGGGCTTTGAGTTTGAGTGGGAGATCGAGGGGAGACGAGCGGCTCCGCAGGCAAGGGTCACTGACCCGTGGGGCCTATCTGCTGGTGGGCACCTTCGGGAGTAATTTTTGCCACTGTTTCCGATCGCAAGCATTCAAATGCTCGTTTTAAAATGTATTTAACATTTTTGTCATCATGTAGAGAAATTTTCTTACATCTTTGTCAAATTTGCTAAGTGGCATGATGCATCAGCTCGCCGGCATGAATATGGGCTTGTTTAGTTGGTGGAGGAAAGTTTGCGAACTTTACTGTAGCAATTTTAAACCAAAGATTAGAAGGACTAAATATGATCTAATTATAAAACTAATTACACGGATGGATGAAAAATCGCGAGACGAATCTATTAAGCCTAATTAAGCCGTCATTAGATATTATTTACTGTAGCACGACGTTGTCTAACCATGGCCTAATTAGGCTCATTAGATTCGTCTCGCGAAGTTACCCGGAGTTATGGAATGAGTTTTACCATTAATCCATGTTTAATATCCTTAATTAGTGTCCTAACATTTGATGTGATGGATGAATAGTAAAAAGTTTGAAAAGTTGATGCAACTAAACATGGCCTATATCATGTGAAATGTCATTTTTGTCCCTGCTAGACAACAAACCATACTCTTCCCCTCTTTGACAGTTGGGTCTCACTTGTCATCCCTACCATCTCATCTGCCTTCGCCTCGCAGGCCTCCCCGACGGGTTCTGCCACAGGAGGGAAACAGAGTGCGACAATTGACCTGCCCTTCTCTCTTCTCTGCTTTCTCTCTCTCTTTCGGACCGGGACTCATCCGCAAGGAAGGAAAATATAGGACCTTGCTAGAACTTCTCATTGTAGTCCTGCTAGAAGTTCCTTTTGTAATCCAACTAGGAGACTTGACATGTAACCCTATTTTTATATAAGGAGGGCACGGTGCTTCTAGGAGTACACGATCATAACAAGTCAGATCAATGAGACCTGACACCACATCGCATGACGCATTACTATACACCTCAAACGGGGCATAGGGCATTATGATTATGGTAGGCCATTGTGTGTCATTGTGCTCTATGGTACAGCTTGCTATAGGTCGAGGCAATCCCCTCCGCAAATCTACCTCCTAGAGATATCCTTAGGTGGATTGCTGGTCACAAAAAACCGCCACCCTCCACCGAAGCAATCAACCCTCCCGTGTTTAGATGGAGGGTGAAATTTTTTTCACCATCCTTTGACCACTAATTAGGGGTATTAAATAAAGTCAGTTTACAAAACTACCTCCATAACCCCGTAGTAAATTCGCGAGACGAATCTAATGAGGCCTTTGACCGCACGATTAGAGGATGATTACTGTAGCATTACTGTAGCAAATCATAGATTAATTAGGCTCATTAGATTCGTCTCGAAAAGTTACGCTCATCCGTGAAGAGGTTTTACAAATAGACTTCATTTAGTACTCCATACAAGAAAGATTCCTTTTTGCAAAAATTTTTCAATCTCCATGTGAACACGGCAGCGAGAGCAAGCAAGCCACGGGCCCACATCCATCAAATCCAAGCATTTTGTTGCTCGGCCTCAAATCGGCAACATTTATGCGATGATGCGGGCCTCCACATGGTGTTTCAGAAGTCGGGCGCATCGGACCATAGCTTCGACGACGCAGATCGCTGCCTACCACTCCCACATCCAACGCGGAGGCCACATCCAGCCCTTCAGAGTTCAGAGCCACGCTCGCCGACTCCAACTCCTTTCGCATTCTCGCCTCCTCTGAGAATGTTGTCGACCTGCTCGACCTATCGCGGCACCACTTGGTCGGTCGACTCTGCACCGCTGCCCCTTGGTTGTCGACTCATGCCTCCTCTTTGTAACGTCCCGACCCCTGGACCGGGTTCGCTTACGCCTGACAGCTCTCTAGAGCCTTAAGACTTCCCTCACAGACCAACACAAGTCTTTTCTGCACACTCTGTTCTGACTTATGCGCACCTGGGAAGAACTTCCCGGTCGGTCACCTATTCCCAAATTGCTCTACGCTAAGCACGCTTAACCTCAAAGTTTTTTGGAGATGAACTTCCGGAAAAGAAGTTGCAACTTGTTGGTATGAGTATTCTATCAATCCTATTAAGCCATGGCCAGAATGTCACGTAATCACCCCCTTAGAAGACCGACGTCCTCGTCGGTCAACCCCAAGCCAGGAACGTCCTCTCTTGGCCATGTCTGTGTGCCCAGTGCCAGCGCATGTGCCATGCTGTGTGACCACTCTGGGCCCACACCAGCCATGCGCACTATGCCTGCGTAACTGCGACCCCATGCGCCCGTGAAACCGCGAGAGTCGGCTCTGATACCAATTGTAACGTCCCGAACCCCAGACCGGGCCCGCTTACGCCTGACAGCTCTCTAGGACCTCAAGACTTCCCTCACAGGCCAACACAAGTCTTTTCTGCGTATTTTGTCCTCATGCGCACCCGGGAAGAACCTCCCGGTCAGTCACTCATCCCCAAATTGCTCTAGGCTAAGCACGTTTAACCTCATAGTTCTTTGGAGATAAATTTTCGGAAAAGAAGTTGTAGCTTGTTGGTATGAGTATTCTATCAATCCTATTAAGCCCTGGGCCAGGATGTCACACTCTTCTCCCCCTCGTCCGCAGCCGTCTTTGCCGCGCGCAAGATCTAGCTAATCAAAGGGAGTGAGAGGGAGGTTAGGTAGGACCAATGTCGAAGGAAGTGGGAGGTTGCAGGTAATGGGCTAGCATGGGCAAAAAAGACATTTCACATGGCTATCCACGCTGGCGCGCCAACGTGTCGTGCCACGTATGTGGTTTTTTTTTATTTAAAAGGGAGGGGGGGAATCCCCCACCTTTGTATTTCTTTGGCCCTTAACGGCCCGCATTGTACAGGTGGTGATCCGGGTTTACAGGGGTCTGTGGTTTACATTGCCGAAGCGAAAAGGGCGCACCATGCGTCGGCTACACGTATGTGATTTTGGCAAACACATCACAAATATTCTCTTTCTAGTAGCAAAAATATAAGAACCATACTAAAATTGTATTTGAATACCTGTCTTTAAGAACGATGGCAAAATATTAAATAGCCCCTAGGTAGAGCCGGAATAATAACATGCCACTGCCTCATAGACGGTGCATTTCTACCCCACGCGAACTTGAAGCCCAACTTACCCAGGCTAACAGGCTGATTCCATCAGATATATCGAAGAAACAGCTTTATGGTTTTGGGTCCTAGTTTGCTTGCCCATACATAGCATTTTCAACTGTCTCTTTAAACCTTAATAAACCGTTATGGTGAAAAAGAAAGTATTCTACGATACATTTTTGTTTGCTCTAATACAACAGTTCTTTTAGCACGTTCTTTTCCAGGGGAGCGATGACTCTTCCCTTGTCGCGTCACTATCTACGCTGTCCCTTGATATGCCGCACATCAAGACATAGTAAAATAGAATCCCTATCCTCTTCTATCTCCATTTATGTTTTGCGATCTGAAAATTGAATGGATTAAATTATTGGAAAAGATTTTTTTGAAAAATTGCAAAAGTAATTTTCTCAATATTGTATCGGGATAGTTCCAATAACTAGGATTTACTGAAAGACTGCTGAGATGCTCTGGTTTAGCCGAGATAAGGCTACGTTTGGATCCACCCAGCTAAACACCGTTGAGATGTGTCACACCCGATTTTAGGGACAAAATCGAATGCATCGCATATGTGTGCCAGGATCCGTTCATCACACATATGTTGACGTCATCAGTGAAAATATCAAAAGACAATGTTCAAAAGCGTACAAAAAAGAGAGTACATAACTTTATTACACTCATCGATAATTAGACTCGAAGTCTTAATCGTTCACCGACAACCTAATACGATAAAACAGTTCCTTGACTTCATCCACAGGCACTTGACTGGTTGACGCGCCTAGAACTCATCAAAGTCGCTGAAGTACTCCACATCATTGTTATTTTCTGAACAGCAGTTGTTTAGCAAGGGTGAGTACACTTATGGTTGGTACTCAACAAGTGGGGGAATATGCAAGGCCATCAAAAGGGGTTCAGGCTCATGCGGTTAGCACTTTTAGTTGGTCAAGTTTTATTAGCAAGCACCTATTTATTAGATGTAAGTTTATACCAACCCAAAATTAAGCAGGATAACCCAAAATTATTCCACCAAAATCAAGAACCACAAGTTAAGATCAAGTTTAAGTTCAATTATCATGTGAGGGTCCAAGCCGCCCTTAACCGTGGGCACGGCTGATATATCAGTTTTACACTCTGCAGAGGTTGTACACTTTACCCACAGCTCGTGTTCCCTTTGTCGCCCGGGTTTGCAAGGCCCTTAAACACTTCCTTTGGTGAGTGGCGAGGGTTCACTACGAAGCCTTTACAAAGACCCAAAGCTAACTAGCAGCCCGCTAGAGTTTCGGCAGCAGTGAGGTCCATAACCCTCCCTAATGAGGCCGTACCTTAGCAAAGGCTACTCCTCCAAGAGGACCGGGCTATGACCCCTTCACCAACCCCAAGTCTAATTAATTAGCTAAGTTCAGAGCCATGTGACACTGTGGTTGCACTGTTTTCTTGGGTGGTTCTCCATGTTCCAATTAATCATGATGGTCTTGTATTTAAGCATGAATATAACAACATATTTAAATCATGATTAACATTGCATAAAAGGTAACAGAACCATCCCAAGTTTAAGCAAGCTAAGCATTTCTACCCATGATATAACCAGGTGATTCAAGGTTCAAGGCAAAAAGATCTAGTCATGTCCTAATAGATGACCAGTCAAAATTAATGCATAAACAGTAAAGTAAAAGTGAATTTCATGAATGTAAATGGGACAAAAAGAATGTTCATGTAGAGGGAGGCCACTTGCCTTCCTCAACAAACTGCTGTTGGTCCTCTTCAAACAGCTGCTGCTCTTGATCTTCCTCGAACGGCACGTTCTCTACACGATCACACAAGATATACAACAAAATAAATAAAATAGTACACCAAACAGTACTAAAAGTACAGAACAAGCACCTTAAACTAAAGAGCATGCAAAGACGATCGCGTGAACGCGAAAATCGCCCAAAACGGATTTAAAACGACGAAGTTACACTAATAACAAGGTTGCAGGGGCCTATATGCAATTAAAACTAAAGTCTGCGTACTGTTTTATTAAAAACTGAGGACTAAAATACAATTATCCATAGATCTCTGGGGCTAGCACATGAAAAAGCCATTCAGAGGACGGCGGGTTAGAATATATGAAAGAATAGGGGCCTAAACAGAAGTTGTAAGGGCATAAATGTGAATACTTTCTACTGTGAATGGACTGCGGGTTAAATAGGATAAAACAGGGGGTCTCTTTAACAAAATAGCCAGGGGGACGGCGGGTTTGACCCCTGTTGACCGTTATCGGGAGGGTGATCTGGGCCGTTGGATCAACGATGAACGGCACACAACAAAGGGAGCGGCCGGCGGTGGAACTGGTGGCGGCGCCGCCGCGAACCACGGCAGGAGATCGCCGGAGAGGCCTCTGGACAGGGCTACGGTGCACGAGAAGCTAAACAAATGGCACGAATGTGAAGAGGGAGGCATGGGAAGATCACCTAGGCGGTTGTGGACGTCGGAAGGAGACCGAAAATGGGTCGGCGACGAGGAACCGCGGGCGCGAGCTCGGTCGGACGGCAAGGACGAGATTCCGGCGATTGCTTCAGCCCCTGGACTCCGAGGGCGCTCTCCTGGTGACCCTGTGGAACGAGTGAAGGAAGAGAGGGGGTCAAAGGAGATCGGGGCGCAATGAACCGAGCCGGCGGCGTTGCCTACCTCACGGCGGCGATGGTGAACTCCGACGAGCGATTGCGCGCGGTTGAGAGCTGGTTTTGGAGTGGGAATTGTGTGTGCGCGAGCGGCGAGCGAAAGGAGAGCTTTATAGGGGTTTGAGGGGGAGTGCAGAGGCTCGGTCGCCGTGGATTGAGTGAAGGCGGTAGTCACGGCCATGAAGGCCCGAGAGACGTTGCAGAGGGGATGAATGAAGGAGGGGAGTGAAGGGCGAGGGCGGCTCGGGTGAAGGCGCAGTGAAGAGGATTGAAGAGGGGTGGGGATTGCGGGCGCAGACGTGGGGCGGTGATTTCGGACGAGCGGCGGCTCGGGCATCCGCGAGCGGGAGGAGGACGATGGCGCCGACATGCGGGACCCGGCGTCCAGTGACCCAGAGAGAGGGGGAGGGAGAAGGGCCGAATGGACCGCCTGCTGGGCCGGCGTGGGAAAGGAAGAGGAAGAGAAGGAAGTGGGCCGGGCCAAAAGAGAAAAGAGGAAGGGAGGGAAAAAGAATAAAGTTTGAACATTGTTTGAATTTGGTTTGGAGAGTTTGAGAGATATTTGAGTGGAGTTTGAATTGGAGAGAGAGATTTGAGATACACACAAGCAAACAAAAACAAATGCAAGGCATGATATGCAACAAACACTTATTGGACTAAAATTAATTAATGTTTAAATATTTAAGGCCACAATTTAAATAAAAGAAAATGCATTTAACCCTAGATAAACCTATATAAAAACAAAGTTGCTATAATTTGTTACATGATGGAATTTGGGTGTTACAAGATGTTCACAGCTAATCAGCTAAATTTTAGCTGGGTGACAGGTAAAACAAATGAGTAAAGTTTAGCTGAGGATCCAAACAGACCTACCTAAAGTTTATCTAGCTAAAATTTAGTTGGGTGGATCCAAACAAAACCTAAGTCTTGATTGAACTATGGAAGCTTGCACCTGTCAATAGCAAGCTGTGCTTGGAATCTTGGATCCTTGATGGCAACTGTGGATGAATCTGTCAATAGCAGAGATTGCTACTCGATGCCCCAAAGGATCAGTCTCTGGAGCTGGTCATTGGTTCGAGGGTTTGCCTGGTCCACACCCAAATCTATTATGCAAGGTAGTTCATAGAACTGTTGAATACTGAATCCGAAAGCAATCCCCGGGATGAAGTATAGGTGAGCATCTTGTTAAGCAACTAGTGTCTGGCGCGCGCCCCTGCGCGCGTAGTGTTCCATGATGAATATGTGATGCTTTGGGGGCATTGCTTGATAAATGTGCCAAAACAATTTACAATGGCGTGATTCAGTCAATACGGCAGGCAGGGGTAATACAGATATAGCGCTGAAAGTTCATAACATACGCACAGTAGTCACATATAATTTTAAAATAATTACGTTACATAGATCCTTAGTGGTTTTGCACATACAATTCCACCTAGAGCTGTACATTACGGTATGATTTTCATATAGCTACTTTGTTTATGATATGCTTGCGGGCGATGGCTTCTGAAGTCCTGAGTTGCTTTGGTTTTTGGTTGAACACCTGATCGGCGAGTGATGATTGTGTTGAGCTAACCAATTCAGACAATTTGGATGTGGGCTGTGCTTGTAACTGCTGCATTACCAACCTGGTTAGTTCTTCTAGGCTTTGGCATAAGATCTCATGCTAGTCCATGTTCATATCAGCGAAACCTGGAATAAGATAGAATAGGGAAAATACAACTATTAAGTGACATTTTGCATGAAGGTAAATTTTTTGAAGAAAAACCTTTGCAGCTGCCATGTCATCTGAAACTTGCGACATCGTTCCTCTGTTTATAACAATAAAAAAGATTGTGTGAGCACACATCTCGCTGTATAAGTAAAAGGAGTTCGTCCAGTCAGGTTATACGATGATGCCTTAAATGTATGTAGCAGTCAAAATATTAATTTCAGCAGTATTACCCAGATTATCTAGAATACTTGGCTTTAGAGTACTTAAAGTATTAATTTTAATAATGGTATAGTTTCATAGAAACAACTAACCTGGTGCAATCAGGCTGCTTCAAATAATTGTGTACCATGCTCAAAGCGTCAGATGAAGTATTTTGGACTATTCATTCCAAAAGAAAAGCAGTTGACACAACAATTGAAGTGGCAATGCTCTATTTGCATTGAAATATAAATAGTGGCGTTAAGAATATGTGATGCAAGTTGCTAACCATTCCTGCATAAACAACACAAAAACTTTTCTTGTCACCTAAACCTGAAATCTGTTGCATCTATTATTTAGTATCATAACCATTTTAGTCTTATAGTATCAAGATGATTGGTTGACATATTAGCTAGTATTTGACAACTTCTATTACTTAAAAGATAGAATAAATCACAATGCATATTTACAGCAATGTTATGGGCATGCTTGCTTGTAGGATCATATCATTTCTCCAATTCAATAAATCACAATGCATATTTACAGCAATGTTATGGGCATGCTTGCTTGTAGGATCATATCATTTCTCCAATTCAGAAGCACATTTGTCCTAAGCATCAACATTTCAAGTTTGTAATTTATATCACAATGGCTATTGAGGGTCTGCAGTGAGAAAGTGATAACCTGAAAATAAACACACGAGGTATTCTGAAATGTGCCGCTATTTGATAAATTTAACTCAATAGCTATAATATTTCTGTGGAAGTAGACACACAATTAAAACCTAAAAATAACTGTTCTTAAGATTTCATGGTATGCCAATTAAATTTGAGAACACTCAGGTAAAATCACTTTTTCAACAAAGAACTATGCATAAAGAAGCTAAATGGGCCTACAATTGCTACAGGAAGATCTCTCCAATTATAATATAAGAAGTGACATTAATGGCCCTGAATTATTTAACAAAAAGAAAAGCCACCCTAAGGGGGTGTTTAGTTGGGTATATTGAAAGTTACCGTTTACTGTAGCAATTGTAAATCAAAGATTAGGAGGACTAAACATGATCTAATTATAAAACTAAATACACGGTTGGACGGAAAATCGCGAGACGAATCTATTAAGCCTAATTAATCCATCATTATAGATTGTTTACTGTAGCACGACGTTGTCTAATCATGGCCAAATTAGGCTCATTAGATTCGTCTCGAAAAGTTGCCTAGGGGTTATGGAATGGGTTTTGTCATTAACACACGTTTAGTACTCCATGCATGAAAGATTCCTTTTGATGAATAGTTGGATGTGACGTTTTGGCAATTTTTTTTTGCGAACTGAACAGGCCCTAAGTATTGCTGCATGATAGCTTGCTGGTGCAGTGCTTATGATATGGCATCTGTATGATAGCTTGCTGGAAAGTGCACTGGTATTGTCAATCCCAAAATGATGATGTTCACCAGATGTTACAATTTGATGTGTCATCACATTTTACCTGACAAGCCTATCACAAGAGGCAGCTTCAAGCTTTTAGGGGAGAATCATCCTGTACACTAAAGTTTATGAAGAAAAAAATATGTTGATTTTCAATGAAAATATGTAAATGTAGCAGATGATTCAGATATCTATATCTAATGATTTACTATGGTCTCTAACTAAACAACAATGAGGGTGTGAAGGCCATACGTGGCAAATTTTGAATTGTCACCAAGCATAAGATAAACCAAAACTGGATATCAAAGGTGGTTTGCATTACATTCACATGAGGGGCATTACAGAAAATGGAAAAGCCCACCATACCTCGACAATCTGGACCGGAGGTTGCTCATATCACCGGCTTGGCCACTACATGCATCTTTTCATCCAACATCATGAAGAATACCTCCCCCCTGTCTCCATTTCATGAGGCTGTTGTAAACATCGAGATAATCTCCCACCATCACAATAAATTAGGCACAATTGACTAATCATCTTTGCATAAGCTGAAGTGAAATACAGGTACTTCCTTCGACACTGAGTGGCAACACATCAAGTGTCCAATGGTTTGTGAATTTGTTAGATGACAATCACCATAATTTTCAAACAGATGGCAAAAGGATCACACAGTTCACCTCGACATTGGAATGAATGACTAAATGAATTCTGTATCAACAAAGTACACTTGTCAGCACACAATTAGCAACATCCTTTGCCACATTTTTCTTTTATAAGTATCTGAAAACAGATAGAGCATCCACTCACCTGGCCATATGCTAATTATGTCTATACATGATTTGGTTCCACTACTGTGAGTGGCATCAAAGCACTAATTTATAACTATGCAAAACACATATGGATCCACTACACAATCTCTCCGTAATATATGAAATTCGCTGTATGTAGCAGCTGCCTTTCCATTGCCAGATAACCGTTCACCATTCATGCATTTCATTTCATGGCAAACATAATGAAGTATTCCATCCCAAACTATATTATGGGGCCAACACCAAAATAGCCAGAGCCCACAAGAGATCTATTTGGAATAGGCAGGCACAAATAACAAGGAAGCTGAAGGACGTTCAAACAGCAAACAGTAATGGTAATTCACTCAGGGTTCTAACATAAAGCTTATCAAGAACTGGGGAAGCAAGGAAAAGGCTGCTCTCTGCATTGCCTAGTATCATATATAACAAAATCAGGTTGGAATGCTTTTTCTGGTTTAGTAGGCTTACCTGCAAAAGGTTCAGTCGTGTAGCATTGAACTCCATGTAGCACACAATCATTTTTCATTGGAACCCAAAACAACAGACTGTAGGGAAAAAATGAATGTATGTCTTTGTAGTCACATTAAAATAATTGACTGACACTTTTGGACTCTGTTAAATCGATCAATGATGAAATAAATGATAGCAACATTCCTGTATCAATCAAATTTGACCATATCTCCTTTTAAGCAGTAAAATATCTAGGGACAAAAAGACAGAAGATACAGAATATGGAGGCGAAAGGATGTACCAAACAGTAAATAGTAATGGTAGTTCACTTGGAGTTCCAACATGAAGCTTATAAAGAATTTGGAATGCAAAGATAGAGCTGCTCTCTGCCTTGCTTAGTAACATATTTAACGAAATCAGATAGGAATCCCTTACTGATTTGTAGGCTTACATGTAGAAGGTTTGATCTCCTAGCATAAAACTCCATGTAGCACATACACTCTTTTCTCATTGCAATCTGAAATAACAGACTGCAGGAGAAAAAATAAATGCATGTATTCATAGAACTATAATTTGACACTTTTGCACTCGATTCAATTTATCAATCATGAAATAAATTACAACTACATTCGTGTATCAAGCAATTTGACTATAACTCTTTAAGGAAGTAAAATCTCAAAGGAAAGTAGCTCGTGGTACCTGCCATTGTCTTGACCAGCTTAAGGTAAAATTACCTATAACATTTTCCATAACAAATGGCTTGTCGCTAGGTCCTGAGGAGAACATATGAAAGAACATAAATGTTCTTTTCGGCCTTTGGTGCTAATGTATGGATATATGGTGAGTAACCAAAAATAGATAAATTTTGATAAGATATTCAGTTCTGGAAATACAGTAAAACAAAAGGTTGTGAAAGCATACACCATATCCAGATTCAGAGCAATATGCATACCTGAATCACTGAGCTGTATGGTAATGCGGATATAATTTTCCTCTGGACTGAGTGGCAACACTTCAAATCTGTAATAGCTCATGGATTTAGCAGATAAGAAATACCAAAAATTATCAAATAGTTGCCAAAAGATCAATATCAGAATGCATCGGCCATTTCTATTGCATGAAATAATTAGTGCATCAGCAATCACAATACAAAGGCCAATCTAGCAGCCACAACGTTTCACAATCACTGTAAGCAGAGGAGATGCAAGCCAGACACCCAAAGAAAGGAGAGAGGATTGAAAAATGAGAAGGGAAGATAACTGAAGTAAGCATACCAAAATGCAACGGATTTAAAATTGATGCATCCCTTCGCGTATGCCCAGGACCTGAAAAAATAGATCAGGCATTGGTAGTTTGGGACAACGCGAGGCAGCAAAGGTCAAACGAAGCATGAAAAAACTGTAACAAATTAATTTTTTTATATGCAGCAAAGGTCAGCTCTTGCACATGATCTGGGGAACCATTTGCATATAACCTGAACACACAGCAGCAAAGAAACACCATTAGATGGGGACATGAATAATGAACATAGGCAAATGTCTATGCAAGGAGAAGAACTACAAATCAAGGTTCTAAATCCAGCACGAATAGTAAAAGAATATAGATTTATCCAATCTCTAATCACAACAAACAAAAACCACAGGGAAATTTCACTTCTACCAACATTCACCCAAAAACCAGCAGCTGGGGCAGGGGAAGAAGAGTCGGAGGACGGAGGGTGTCCCGGCCAGATACGGCACCTGCAGCACCGCCGCCGGCCCGCTGCTACGCTTAGCCACCACGCTGCAGCACAACAGCTACGCTTAGCCACCACGCTGCAGCACAACAGCTACGCTTAGCCACCACGCTGCAGCACAACAGGGATCTCGCAATAACGAGCGGCTGGGACGGTGTGGCGTGGAGGATGGCGCAGGGAGGGGCGGCGCGCGGTGAAATCCTATAGCGGCAGCAGAGGCAACGAACATGGGGAGGGAAGGGATACGGGTCTGGGGCCGCCATGGGGGCAGAGCCATGCCGAGCCGAGAGAGAAAGTGGCGGGCATGGGAACTCCATGTTGCGTGAGCGTCGGCGACGGCGGCGGCGCAGGGACGGAGACGAGGACGAGGAAGGCACGATATTTTCCCCAGCCAGACGAGGACGAGGACGAGGAAGGCCACGATATTTTTCCCTGCTACAGATTGGGGGAAACCGGGAGACTCTAGACTCTTCCAGCCAACGAGAATACAGCATGAGGATATGTGCGGGTACAGTTAACAAACAGTGCAGCAAACCCTCAAAACCAGATCTAACGGTAGAAATTAATTTTACTGACGCGGCCGGTTTGCCCGGCCGCCGAGCCCGGCGGCTTTAAAGAGACTTCATGAGATGAGATGAGTGAACTCTTGGTTGGGCGCTAAAGCAGGGGTAAGCATTGGTGTAATTAGGCATGGGAACAGCCGAACAGTCATGACGGCAGCAAAGGACAAGCACCTACTATAGGTGTTTGCAAAGAGAGAGGACGATGGCAATGGGCGGACGAGGTAAATGAAGTGGGGAAGAAAGGTAGGGTGAGGGTTGATGGCATTGTTGATTGTAGATCTAATTGCTTGAGGATTCAGGTGTGTGGACCGTGGAGAACAAAAAAAAAAAAAGTCTTTCATTTTATATAATGTAGCTGGCGAAAATCAGATTAACCATATTTAGCCACTGCTTTGATTCAACTTTTTTCTTTTACCTTGGACTAAAATTCTTAACACAACCGGCCTGTCAAGCAAACATCCCATTTATCATGTATGCTCTCCTGGCTCCTCCATTATTATTCTCTAAACATACACTTGACAATTCCAACAAAATGGACCGATCGAGTAGCACACCAACAGAAAGCAGCACTAGGTAGAGCAGTTAAGGGCTCTAGTTACACGAAATTCAGATATCACCTTTCAGGGTGGAGCGAACGTTCCGCAGCACTAAAAAGTGTTTGCACCGACGTTATCTAGTCCTTGTACTTCATGTCCGACACCCTGAAGCCAGGCATCTCAAATGATGTGGCAAACTTCTCAACCTCCGCCCTTAGGTCTTCGATGTCCTGATTATTCACCAAGCCCTTCTTAAAGTCCTTGAGAATCTTGCCACGCTCCTCCTGGACCTTCAAGCAGATGGTTACAGCCTGGTGAAGGTACTCGGCAATCTGCACGAAGTCCTTCTCAACCAAACCCCTCGAGGTCATTGCAGGTGTACCTGGAACAAACGTTCAGAAAAGATTATGAGCTTGAATATAAGCAAATATCATTCAAAGTTCACGATTAGAAAGAGAAGTGTTCCAATCATGTGGAAAATACGCTTTACAGGTCTGCCTAATTTGCTGGATGTTAAGCATGCAAGAGACATTCTGAACCTTACGAAATCATTATAAACACAGATATATCGACACTGAAACAAAACCCAGACAGCAGCTATAACCCGTTTACTGTAGCATATTCATAAGATAGAGATCACACACGGCTGTTTACTTGAGCAAAGACAAATTACAGTAGCAACATCTTCTCATAGGAATACTACAGAATGATAGTATATTCCTTCAAAGTCCAAGATTAGTTTTTGACTGCTACTATTATTGCCCTTCGTAATTAGATGAAACAAAGACAGGTAGTTTCACTACTTATAAGTTGTAACAAGTTCCAGAGTTTTCAAGAAGAAAGGAACTAATGTGATATGTTTAGACCAAGACTACGTAATTAGAATAAATTAATTTAGATTTAATAGGCCTTTTACTCAATGATAACAGGAAGCATCATTGAGCGCGACACAAATGCAAATAGCCTACATGAAAAATCCTGTAACAGTGATGTATCACTTCTTTTTTGGACCATCCCACCACTCGCATACTCCCAGAGGTCACACTATATGACAAGTGAGGATTAAATTTACTGACTCATAACCTCTTTCATTCCCAATAACCACTAGCAAATTCAGAAACATATGTTCAAGAAAAGCAACTGTACTATATTTTGCACAAGGCATCATACTACAAACAATGTTATGCTTTAAATCTGTTGGCTAGAAAAAGGTACTGACCAATGCGCACACCGCCTGGTGATAATGCACTGCTGTCACCGAAGACAGCATTTTTGTTCAGTGTAATGCTGCATAGGTCACAGAGCAGCTCAACTTTATTACCTACAATTTAAATAAACCAAGTTTAGAACAAGTTCGTACAGCCTGCTAAGGGACAGCCAAAACATGACCAGATATCCTGCGGTGCATACCAGTCAAGCCAAGAGGACGGAGATCCCAGAGAACAAGGTGGTTCTCTGTTCCATCAGTAACCAACTTGTAGCCCTTACTCATCAAATGGTTTCCAAGGGCAACTGCATTTGCCTTGACCTGCTGGATATAGGCCGTGAATCCAGGTGACATGGCCTGCTTCAAGGCTACAGCCAGTGCAGCAATCTGGTGATTGTGAGGACCCCCCTGGAGTGAAGGAAATACTGCAAAGTTGATCTTGTCCTCATAGTCATACAAAGCACCCTCAGGCTGGCCTTTTTTTGGAGGCTTCGGACCTTTCCTGTAGAAGATCATACCAGACCTTGGCCCTCGAAGACTCTTGTGGGTGGTAGTGGTAACCACATCAGAGTACTCAAAAGGATTCATAGCCTCCTACAGAAGAGTGAAGTGATTAATTAGTATGTTACCATTGATAGACAGAGGAAAACAGGGAAAAATGTGAAAACTTTGGAAATTCCTTTGAAATTTTTGCATTCCAAAATTCCCCTGACAAAACAACGCATCAATGTTTGCATGTTCCTACGTTAATGATTAGTTACTTGTGCAATAAATACGATATATTGCTGTACTTCAATACTTTTGAGAGATTCAGAGATTGTGGGTATTTAGAATTGTCAACAGATTTGGCAAAGCCTTTGCACGTCAACTCCATCTAAACAGAGAATTTTTCTTCCAGACAAAGTCTATTTGATCCTAGACTTTTTGTGTAAATCCCATGAAAGAAATTGGCAGCTTCGAAGCTACTTTTCAGGAAAGGAATTATTAGCCAGCACCAGCAAACCACATCTTTGTAGTGGGAAGGAGATTTTGACATTTCCAGACAAACATATACCATGATTCTAAAACAGAAACAGAGAGTAATACTAACGCAAATACAGACCTAGGGTCACTAATGACCCTCTTTAGTTCAATTAAGAATTAAGATTTCCAAAATGCATTGGATTGGGAAACTATTATTATTAATCAAACTAAAGAGGGCCATTGGTGACCCTTAAGGGCACAAATTCGCACTCGTATACAGAGCAGAACAGAAAAATAAGAATTAAGACTTTGCATCAACTATGTAGCTAGTAGCAAAAGGTGAGTAACACCAGTTGACGGTCGAACCAAGTCATCTTTCATATTTCTGGATGGCAACAAGCCATCTGCCCCGCCATACTTAGGAAACATTCAAGCTTGGTATCAATTACCCAGAATCACAACATTTAGACGGATAAAGCATGAACATAAGTAGCACAGGAAATGCAATTGATAATTTGAAATTTAATACCTAGTGAGAAAAAGACAATTTACCACGCACAAAAAAAAAGGAAAAAAATCAGAGAAGTTGTTACCTGCGCTGCAACGAGGCCACTGATGTGAGCCATGTCGCAGAGCAACATGGCCCCGCACTTGTCTGCGATACTCCTGAGCCTGGCGTAATCCCAGTCCCGCGGGTACGCGCTTCCACCGCAGATTATGAGCTTGGGGCGGAAATCCATGGCCTTCTCCTCCAGCCTGTCGTAGTCGACGTATCCAGTGTCGGAGCTCACCTTGTACGGCAGGCTCTCGAAGTAGATGGACGTGGCAGAAATCTTCTTGCCGCCCGCCGTGTAGTAGCCATGGGTGAGGTGGCCGCCCGACGGCAGGTCGAGCCCCATGATCCTGTCGTGGGGCTGGAGCAGCCCCGTGTAGGCCGCGAAGTTGGCCGGCGACCCCGAGTAGGGCTGCACGTTGACGCCCCAGCGGGCGGGGTCCAGGTGGAACGCGGCGAGCGCGCGGGCCCGGCAGAGCTCCTCGACCTCGTCGATGACCTCGTTGCCGCCGTAGTAGCGCGCCCCCGGTATGCCCTCCGAGTACTTGTTGGTGAGCGGGGAGCCGAGCGCCTGCATGACGGCGAGCGAGGTGAAGTTCTCGGAGGCGATGAGCTCGATGCCCGCGCGCTGCCGCCGCTTCTCGCGCTCGATGAGGTCGTAAACCTCCGGGTCGGCCTCGGAGAGCGGGGTCAGCCCCCAATCCGCCACGGCGTCCATCGCGGCAGAGGCGATGGTGGAGGCGGGAGAGGAGGCGGTGGAGACCGCGGCGGCGGCGGAGAGGCTCGCGGGCCGGGTGGCGGCGGCAGCGCGGAGGAGCGGGAGGCGGAGAGGGGAGCAAGAGGAGGACGAGAAGGCGCGGTGCCTGTTGAGAGCCCCGGAGACAGCGCCGGATGCCGCGGCGGCGGGGCGGGAGAGCTGGTGCGGCGCCATGGCGGCCATGCGTGCGCGCGAGGTGCTCGGTGGAATGCCGCCGCGGAAGGCGGCGCTGCGGCGCGGGTGGGGGAGGGAGGAGTGTGACAGCCTGACGGCCGTGGGGATGAATGGGCCGAGGCTGGGCTGGGCCGCGGCGTAGCTGGTTTCCGGGTAATTTATAGTGACGCGACGCTTTTTAAGGGTTGGTGTCGCGGCCGCTTGTGCGCCGCTCACTGATTCCGCGCGTATCGAAGGCTTCTCGTTTTCTTCCTTTTTTTGAAAAAAAAATCAAGAAAGGTTTCGTGTTTTATCTCTAACTGGTTCGGGCGTGTCTCGCGCTGGTAGCGACGTATAGAGGAGAGAAGCTCTAGCTTTTTATCTCCAAGACTCGAACTGATTCCTTTCGTTTCCTTCTTGCGGGCTTCTGCTCTACTAGTGCTCTACGGTCTTTACGAATGTAGCGTTTCTAGCATGCTTGTCTATTTCAGATATTTTCCAACAATGACGAGTCAGGGAGTATGCGGGTATAACCCATAGAAAAAAAAACCGGACCGGTCATTGAACCGGTAGAGCTGCTGGTTCAATGGTTCACTGGTCTGACCAGCGGTTTGACCGGTTCAACCCCGGTTCAATATTCTTTATATTCAGTGTATACTCGATGTATTCCACAAGAGATTCACAGTCGAGATGGATAGTGCAGCTGAGTTTCAGTGCCCCGACCAGGGTTCGAAGGCCCTCCCTTCCTCTTTTCTCTTGTTTTTCGGTGAATTTGTGCTTTGGGCCGGATGCAGGCGCTATTTCAGCCCAGTACTCATACAATAGGCAGCCCAATACGCATGGAATATACTAGTTAGATCCGGTTTTTTGCCCCACCGGTCTTTTAGGTGAACCGAACCGGCAAAGCTACCGGTTCACGGTTTTTCCGGTCGGACCACTGGTCCGATCCGGTTTTTTCTTCTATGGTATAACCTAAGCATGGTCGGATAACCGTGTATCTCGCCGTTTATTAAAAGTACTCCTTTCTTTCCAAATTATAAGTCATTTCAATGTTTTTAAAAAGTTAAAGTATCTAAAGTTTGACTAATTTTTTACGATAAAGTACTAATATTTATTATATGATGACTCTCCGCCGCCGCCGTCACCGCCGTCTCCGCGTTCGCCGCGTCGGCCGCCCGTCGCCTGGCCCACGGCCATCCTGCCCAGATCCAAGCAGGGGATCTGTTGGTATTTCTTAACGTTTACATTATTCTGCAAGCGCACAGAAGTACGTTGTAGAATTTCACCCAAGAGTATTCCAGAGTATCATTATTTCGTTGTTTATCCGCAGGGAAAGCCTTTAGTTAAAGAGAGGTGTGATCCAATGTATTTACTTACAACATTATTAATCTATCAAAGTCTAAGCAGGGGTAAAGGATATAACGTTATGGGGAAAGAGTGACACATAGAAGTTCACTGCTCATCATTAAGTAAGTCTTAGTTAATAAATAGAACATTAGTAAAGATCACAAAGGGTTTCATGAACATCATACAAATGGGACTTGGATATACAACCTTATCCTATACAAGCTCATACAAGGGACATATGCTAGAGGACATATTGAGGTGCCAGTGGTTCTCTCGTCAAGGGACGGCATGAGGACTTCTTATCATAAAGGCCTAATATCATCTTCGGAACGTGGAGGATTACAAAGGACGGACAGGGCTGTCACCACCTGCTGCCTACCTCTACTAATGCGTGGGGTAGCGATACCCTCAATGGTATTTCCTATATGAAACACCATGCTTGCATAAAGAAATACTCCATCCGTCCTGAAATAAAGGTCACTCTAGTTTGTCCTAAGTCAAACTAGTTTATGTTTGACCAATTTTATAGAGAAAGTGTTAACATCTAGCGCTTCAAATAAGTAAATTATGAAAATTTGTTCCATAATGAATCTAAATATACTTATTTAATATCATAAATATTATTGTATTTTTCTATAAACTTAGTCAAACTTAGACTAGTTTGACTTAGGACAAACTAGAGTGCCTTATATTTCAGAACAGAGGGGGTACAACTCTATCTATCACGTTAATAGACAAAGCAACCGTGAGGCACATTGAGCCAATGTCATAGCATACGTCAGCTTAGATAAGATGCAAGACATAAGAAGTATATGCTAAGTAAGTAGTGTAAAGTGAAGGCATGGGACATAAGTACGAAGATAATTCCATTAAGATCAAAGTCTTACAAGTAAGTAAGAGATACAAGAGCTGAACTCTAAAGCTTACCAAGACTCCTCCGGAAGCCCTTCAGAAGATCAACTACTAGAACTATCACTACTAAGACTAAGACTAAGCTTGTAGCAAAGGAGAGCTCTTCTTCTGGTGTGTGTTGAATGTGGAGGCCCTTGCAGGTATTTATAGCATCCATAAGCGGTGGGGAGCCAGCCAGAGGCGGTTGGGCCCAGGTTGGCCGGGGGAGTGGCATCGGGCGACCCTCAGATGTACCGTCTTTAGCCATGCACGGTCCAGATGTGATCCCAAGGTCGGTAACAAGGCACCGGTCAAAGGAGGGCCGAGTCGGCCACGCGTGGAGGTCGGCCGACCCAGCTCCACCGCCTCTCGGGCCAGCCTTTTTCTGGGAAACTGTCTGGTGGGTACTGAGGTTGGTTCTAGGTGGGTGCCGTTGGTTTGAGTGCACGAAGCTTTGGTTGTGGGCCCTTCAATCCATGTGATGGTGTTGAGGCCAAATCTTGTCCATTGCTTTCAACCGTCATTGAATCAACGTCCATGATGATCCAACTTTGTGCTTCTTTTCCTGCAAGGAAGATGGGCTCGAGTGGGTGCCAGGCCAGGTCGCCTGACCTATCCAGGTCGGTCGACCAGGGCCTAGGCCCATCCTCCTTCATCTTTTGCTCTCATGTCCCTGTACTCAAATATATTCCATCTATGCATGCTACAATATTATTTGAGTGTAAATGCCTAAGTTATGCTTAGCCTTTATTCATTTTCTGAGGCTATTGACAGTCGGATTTTCTGTTATAAGGACTATCAATAACTCCCCCAAGCTTAGCCCTTTTCTCGTCCCGAGCAAAAACTAGAACTTTAGGCTCAGTGGATCAGGAGTTGCTTCCTCATTACTCCTCAAAAGTACCAGTGGTTCAGCAAGATATTCTATCAAGAATTGAATAAGCTGGTGAAAAAATAACTTCCCTCATTACCTTGGCTTTTATGGGGCTTGTAGCTTCTCCTTGTCTTGGACGGTTGATACCCAGAACGATTTAGACCAAGCACCTTATTTTCTACCTTGCTTAACTATCAAACCAGAGGTTTTGGGGATTCAAGAAAATAGAGTCCGGCGAATCTCCACACGCACTTAGCACTGCCGCTGGCCTGCGTCAAGCAAGCCCCCCTCCCCCCCAGCTTGGCCGCATCGCCGAATCTGGCGGAAGCCGGCCCACACGCAAATCCAGGTAACAGCACCCACTAGCCTCCTATTTTTTGAGTCTGATCTGCATGAAGTCCGGAATCGCGCACCCACTGAGTAGGATTAGATTTAGTTGTCCCTTGGTTTGCTGTTCATGCTTTTGTGTGTCTGGTGTGTTCGAGGGAGCTGCTTGTTATCATGTACTTGCATGTTAATTTTGAGTACTGCATTGACATTGTATTAGTAGGCACATATCTCAGTCATGCACCTGCATGTTTAGTTTGAGTAATGCATTGATATAGTATTTGCTGTACCTGATTCATGTTTATTTTGAGTGCATGTGCCTGACATTGAATTAGTAGGTCAAATACTGATTCATGTACTTATGTGTTGTTCATGTTTGTGTGTGTCCACCAGAGATAGAGGGAGACATTCCCAACACTGTTGATAATCATATCTTAGTTATGAACCTTTCTCTGTATTCTTGTGCTAACCCCAGTGAACAAAACAGCTGGGCCTCTGTATCCTTAGTTTCAAACTGAGTCTTGTACACTTTTTCAGGAAGCAAGGAGGGCTAGAATATCATCCCCATGTTGACATTTCTGGTTTCCGCAGATTCATCCAGTCCCGCAGGTACATGTTCCCTTTTCCTAAGATGTGCTTCCTCTTTTATTTGATGTACGATCCAAATGGAGCTAGTTATTTTGTTATGAATTATTCGATCCAAATAGTTAAGTTGACACCGTTACCATGCTTCTTCTGTGCAGCTGCTGCCCACATTTTCCAGCGCTGGCAACTTCATCCACTTCGTCGTGCTCCCCGCCTCACGAAACTCATTACAATATGCGGTTCAAACGCTCCAACCCTACTGCTAAGGCAAGTTTTAGTAACACTATGTATGGTACACGCTGTAATCTGTGTATATTCTTTTGCTGTTACATTCCGCTCATTTGAAATTATAGTATGTATTGTACGACTGCGTACAGATGGCTGACACCCATGTGAATTGGGACTATAAGACAACAAAAACTTTCCTGGACATATGCATAGAACAGAAGAATGAGCTGAATGTGAACGTCAAAGGGTTAAATAAGTAGGGATGGATCAATGTCCACCACGCATTCCATGAGAGGACTGGTCTTCCATGGAATGTCAAGAAGTTGCAGAACAAGATGACATACTTGAGAACTCCAGACCTGGCATGGAAGGAACTTCAGGCGCAGAGTGGCCTAGGCCGTGACCCAGATACTGGCGGTGTTGCTAAAAGTGCATCTAGGCCCCTAGGTGGGTTTTGGTGAATTGAATGACAAAACGATTAAAGGACTAATGTGTTTGTTACAGATTATGAGCAGAGATTAAAATGTATATTTTATGATACACTATTATTCATGGTTTGAATGCAATGTGTATGGCTCATTGTGACACAAATGAACAAGTGTGTGGTCCCATTATGCATGAATGTGATGAATGGCAAGCTATGGTGAAACAAAGAAAGAGACATATTAACATGTGTGATATATTGGTCTCTAACTTGATGAAGGCTTGTTGAACATATATATGGGGTATCTAAGATCATGGTGGATAAAAATATTGAATATTGCAAGCTTGGTTTAATGGACAAGAGACATTGTGATATAGCTGACTCTTTGTCTATATTTGAATAATGGCGTGCATAAGATATGATGACTTTGAAGGAAGTGAACGGTCAAAGTAAAATGGATATAGTGTATATCAAGAATTGGTTTTCATTGTTGAATCTAAATGTGATACAAACCTATATGGAGCTATATGTGATGCAAGGATGAAGAGATGGAATTCGGGATAGTGTTTCAAGGTACTAAGCAATGTGTGATCAAGTGGTGGACTTGAGTCATGTATCTTTGCTAGGGTGACGAAACTTTCTTTGGATTTCAACTTGAAGAATCTTGGTTACATATGGTGTTCATGTTGACAAGTATCAATCTTTCAAGAATAACATTATGAAAGGGTGAATTGAACTAGAAGTGGATTTCATTCCAAGACAAAGGTTCAAGTCACTAGCTCAAGTTGGTTTTCCTCAGCAAGAACCATGTGGACATTCCTCAAGTGAAAGAAGCAATCATGTATGGCATGTTTGAAGACATACAAGCTCAAGTGGATGAATTGATTTTATATTTATTCTTGAGTATAGGTACGCCATACTATCAAGAGGGATGTTACATTGGCTGGATGACAAAACACCAGAAAAGTGCTCAAATAGTTGACCTATGTGAGAAAGCCTTGAGAGTTAGCCCTTGAGATGAGTGAAAAGTGCTAACAGGGCAATAGCGGTTTAACCGGGTCCAAGGACCGGTTTAACCTCTATTGACCCTCTGACAAGGGTAACGGTTAGTAGGTTTGAAATACCGGTCTAACCGGTATGGATAGCGGTCTAACCGCTATTGGCAGGTTTCTAACGGCTAGTTTTTGATGGCCGGTGTATTTATACCCCTTAGCCCTCTCCTTTGAGGGCTGCTGGTTCTCAGTGAATTATAAGCCTCCTAGACACATTTCTAACAGCAGAGAAGCTCTCCCCAACACCACTTTGTGAGGTTGCTTGATTTGAGTGAAAATCTTTGAGTTGGGTTGAGAGAAGCCTTTGTGTGTGAGCATTGAGAAACATTGTGAAATCAGAGAGCATCTGAGAGCATTTGCTAGCTTGAGCACTTGTGGTTGGCGTTAATAAAGTCCGTGTACATTTGTTACTCTTGGAGGTGTGCCTCCTAGACGGCTAGGCGTCACCGGCGAGCTCCCATTCGTATGGTGAGCGGCTGGAAGTTTGTAAGGGCTGGTCTTGTCTCCTTCGTGGGAAAAGATCAATTTAGTGGAGCCAAGAAGATAGCTTGACCTAGGTGGTGGTCGCATAAGCTTCCTCAACGGAGATTAGGAACCACTGAGCTTGTCAATGGTGGACATGCAGTGGGTCTGAACTTCGGGAAACAAATCCTTGTGTCTTCGCTTTGGTTTGCCTCATTTGTTTAATTCTAGCTTTATATTTGCTTCCGCTTCGATCTACTTGGGTGTGCTCTATCTGTGTGCAGGGACTTTGTGAATCTACTGGAAAACAGCTATACAAGCAGTGCCCTAAGGTTATTTGATGCTAGAAGAACAAGAGGGGGACGAGCACCACTTTTGAAGCCTCACTGCCTAGGACCGGTTTAACCGGGTTGGCATACCGGTTAGACCGGGTTGCCCCTGGCAGCAGGCTAAAATTGCTATTGGTGATTTTAATCGGTCATCTCGCCTATTCACCCCCCTCTAGGCGACATCTAGGTCCTTTCAATTGGTATCAGAGCTTGGCTTTATATCAAAGCTTAACCGCCGTGAAGAAAAGATGTCAATATCATTTGAGGTACAATTTGAGCCTCTTGTAAGTGATGGCTCAAACTATGTTTCTTGGTCTGCTCATGTGCATAATGTTCTTAGGAATATAGATCCTGCTATAGAGAAAATTTTGTTTGCGAGCATTTTGCCTCCTATGTTCGATATGAACAATATTGTTTGGTTGAATATCACTCAAGAGGAATCAAGTCGCATCCAATTCAATGCTTGTGTTTCAAACTTCTTGCAAAGGTCTGTTTGTGCAGAGTTACAGGAAATCATCTATGGAAGACCAGAAATTCAAAAAGATGCACATCTCATTTAGGTTTTTCTCTCCGAGTTATATTCAACTCCCAAATGTGAAGATGAAGAGCAAGAAGTCATGGAGTCACCTGAGGAGTGCTCAACTGCATCAACACTTTGCCATGAGCCTCAAGTGACAACATCCATGCAGCAAGAGGAGCAAAACACACTTGACCTAGTTCCTGTGCAGGAACTGGTTAGACCGGCTTGCAATCCTGGTTTAACCGCCTCTGACAGAGAGCGTGTGTCCAGCTCCATCCAAAGCACAAGCGACGACTCAAGCAAAGCTTCTACTGCAGCACTCTCATCTTCCAGTGATGAGGGCATGGTGTGCTTGATGGCCAAAAAGAAGAAGAATAAGAAGAAGACCAAGAAAGGCAATGGTCAATCCGATGAGAGACTATCTTCCTTGACGAAGGAATTAGAGGCTCTCAAATCATCTCATGCCTCTTTGGTCTGTAAGTATGATTCATTGGCAAATGATTATGCTTGTGCTACTAATTCTTTATCATGTCTAGCACAATTAGAGAAGGCCAATGAAGTGCTCAAAGCTCAACTTGACAAGCTCACTAGTGAGCATATGAATTTGCAAGGCACTCACAAAGAACTTGAATATTCTCATGAGAAGCTTGTCGACACATATGCTTCACTAGAAATAGCTCATGAGGTTGTGATCACATCGGTAAAATTTTATCAACCTCTCACACACACATGCACATGCTCACAAGTCAATATTGATTTATCTTATGCTAAAACTTGTTGCTCTCAAGCAAGCCAATCTAGCATTGAGCATGTATTTGTAGAGTTTTTTGATGACCTCATTGCCAAAGAAAATGATGAACTCAAGCAAGAGGTCGAAAAGCTAAAAGGTGACTTGATCAAGGTGAGAGGCAAGAGCCAAGTGCAACCTTCTCAAGATAACCGTGACTTCATGGTGAAGAAGCTTGAGAAGGGGTCCACTGCCACTAGCTCAGCATCTCAGCAAAACCAAGTCAAGGAATGCAAGACTCAAGAGAAGATGAAGGGATCAAAAGTCTCATCCTTAGTAGATCCTTCATCAAACGGTTCCCGCAAGATCAAGAGTCAAACAAGGATTGCTAGAAGACAAAAATATAGATAAGCACATAGAATCTGCTACATGTGCAAAGAGAAGGGGCATTTGATTAGTGAATGCAAGATCTCACAAAATGAAGTGGACTCAGGGCTATACCGGTCTAACCGGGTTCAAATACCGGTTAAACCGGTATTGGATCAGGTTGACAAATCTTCTGATATCAAATGCAAGCAAACTGCCTAGATAAGAGGAATGTTGGGGTTAGATCAGAAGCAAGATGACAAGAACCAGGAACCATCTAGCAAGAACAATCATCGACTATGTTATGTGTGTCGACAAAAGGGGCATATGAGTAAGGATTGCCCAAATGGTGAGGTTCCCAAGTCAAACCTTGTTCATTATGATTTTACTGAGCTTAGAAGTCACAAAGTTGGTACTTGCACTGTTAAGGTGATTAGCTCACCTCAAACTAGTGTGAGAGCCATTTGGGTTCCTAAGCACCTTGTGACTAACCTGAAAGGACCCAACAAGGCTTGGGTACCAAAATTAGCTTGCTGAGCTTGCAGGACCATAGAGATGCATTGAACATTTGGCTAATCAATGATGAGTGTGAGAATGACTATAGCCAAATGAGAATCAATATTGCTCTATCTTGTTATTCAATGACTTCTCGGTAAAAGTATCCTCACTGTCATGCTGCAGTCATCATCTGATTTAGTGTGACATATATGGTTCACAAGTTTTGTGCTTGTGTTGTACTAGCTGATGGATATAGTTCCTTCCATGGTTATGCACCTCCATGCCATGTGATGCTTTTAATGGCTCTCTAGAAGAGCATATTACTTTGAAGTGCAGGAACAGAAGAAATTAATGAAGAAATAATTTCTCGGAACATATAAAGATACATTTCCACTGAAATGGAAGCTGCCAGGAAAAACCGGTTTAACCGGTTTGGCAAACCGGTTTAACCGGTTTGGTCCAGTGTGCTTCACATAAGTTCCGGCCGGCTTCAGATCTTCCGACCCAAAAATCCGGTAGCCTCTGTCTCGTATCAGAAGTTCCGGTCATCTGTGCCAGAAGTTCTAGCGGAGGTTCAACTGTCATGCTTCATCTAAATTGGAATATCACAAGAAATTCTTTCAGTACTTCCATGGCATACAACTTGTATACTATCTTTGTGGTAGTAAGTATTCTTGGCACTATTTCATTAAATGCGATTTATTTATGTGCCTGGACCAAATTGTGAGATAAACTCCTCAAACTCATTAAGTTGATCAAGTGCATGTGACATGATATTCAAATACATGATGCACCTATTAAGGGGGAGATTATCCTACAATTTGTGTCCTAGAGACTAACATTTTCTTTTAGTGATTTTGTAGTCTCATATGTGAGAGTTTGTCTCTCCTTGAAGCAAGCTATGTCTTTTGTTTAAAATTGATCACTAAATGATGAAGCTCGATCTTGTGCTACTTAATGCATCTCTTTTCTAGATGTATATAAGGGAAATTTATAAATGAGAAGAGGCATTTGGATTATATTGATAATGCACAAAATTTGAGAAATGAATCTTCATCAATGAGAAGAAAGATTAGCTAGAGGCCAAGGTATGTTTCTTTTATCCATGTTTTTACATTGAGCATCTAGGACTCATATCCATGCTAGTGTGCTTTTGTATGTGTGTAGTCCAATTTAATCTCTCTTGGTGTGCTTCTCAGATATTTAGTTGATGCCTTCCTATATTGACCTTGGTCAAACATGTGTTCTTGTATAAGACATGAACTAAATATGCCGATGAAGTCTTTATCTTGGACTAGCACATACCTGTGGTGACATAGGATAGTTTTTTGAAAACATCAACTAGCATGATAGGAAGTGTGCTTTTTGAAAAATATTTGGTTTTTGGTCTTTATGACCCAATTGATCTGCTAGTGACCATCGTTCATCTTGATTGCTTGTTGGCTGGTCACTAGTAGTGAGGGTGAAATTTCTCTCAAGTCCATAAATTATCTATCTTTCTCGACTTTCTTGGAAGTATCAAGGAGTTTGAATAAAATTGAAAATTCCTATCTTTTGATCAAGATCCTGTGCCAATATCTATTCAGCAAAAGGCTATATCAATTTTGGATTATTTCTTGGCTATGAAGGTGCAACTTTTGGACTTTGGCTGGTTTCCTGGGGGAAACCGGTCTGACCGGTTCCTGGAACCGGTCTGACCGGTCTGCCCCGGGTCCACCCAACTATTTACCCCTACACCCCAAAAGTTACCCTATCCACTCACATTCACTTCTCTCACCCAGACCAGACCTGTGCCTCCCTTCTCCCGTGCGCCCCCATGGCCGAAACTCTCTCTCCCTCAAGTTCTTGAAGTTTTCCCCAAGGAAGTGCTCGGCCCCTTGAAGTTTCTGAGGATTGAAGTGATTCTCGTCGGTCTGACCGGATCAAACACCGGTTCTTGGATTTAAATCTTCAGTTTCTTCCCTCTCAAGGAATCAGTGCTGATGGCTCCACAAAAGATGGTGGCAAAAAGAAGAAAGAAAGGGCAAAGTGGTGATGAGGACATTGCCGGGGGATCTAGCCAGGTTCCCGTGGTTACTAGGCCTGGTCTAAGGCCTAGAGGACAGAAAAGGGCTGCATCAAGAGAGACATATGACAGTGATGAGACAGAATCAAGTGCCAGCAGTGATGATGTTGACATTGAGGATGAAGACTTTGTTGTGCAGCCAAATCGTGGCAAAGGGCCAGCAAGAGAGGGCAGCAGTGATGAGGATGATGATGAGGAGGAAGAGGAAGAGGTTCAGGTCCCTAGAGGCAGAAGGCCTCCAGTTGGTCAGGATGGTAGCTCCTCTGCTGCCATGCCTATTGTGATGGCTCCCACAGGTCCAGCTGATCGCAATATTATTGATTATTATGGGACTGGGACCACAGAAGTGATAAGGAGGATGAGAAAGGAAAATCCTCTCGATGTGCCTAGGTCTGCTACAGATTTCAGATTCCATACTTATTTTCAGCAGGACTACTACCAGACCGTCATTATGAGAAGAGCTAAGGTAGTGGCAGAGGCACAGTGGATAGATTGGGCTGCAATGGAGAGGAAAAATAATCCATTACTGAATCAAATCATCAAGGAGTGTGAGGACAGAAAGATTAAGAGTATCATGGGGTACTCACATGATTGGAACACCGAGATAATAGCCCAATTCTATGCCACATTATATTTTGGGACTATTCAGGGAGACAGAGTGATGCATTGGAGGACTGAGGGAGTTGATTACAGCATCACGTACACTCAGTTTGCAGAGTGTCTTGGGTTCAGGAAGAAGGATGCCAAGCGTGGCAAGATCCACTTTGAGATCATGATGGTTCCTGAAGCAACGAAGTTCATGTATACCAGGGGAGAGCGGTACAACTATGGCAAGGTAAAGGGCTTGTATACCTACTACTCCATCCTAAACAGAATATTTAGGAAGACTATCTGCCCTAGAGAAGGAAATCCCACAGACATATCCCTATATGGTAGAAATCTCCTTGCTAGAATAAGGCCAAATGGACAGAACTTTTGTGTTGCTGATTTTATTTGGGAGGAGATACGGGCTATGTCTGAGAGCACTCAGAAGTGCTGTGGATATGCACCCTATATCATGAGAATGATTGAAAGGGTAGCAGGGAGGACTTGGGGTATGGATGGTGTGCACTTGCCTCTCACCGTTAAAGTGCCCAAGCATCCCATCTCTATATCAGATGAAGAAGAAGAGGAAGAGGAAGAAATTCAAGTCGAAGAGGATGAGGAGAGGCGGCAGGAGCAGCATTTTCAGCAGGGAGCTGCTGGCCTGGGGCCAACCGGTCTGACCGGTTCCCCAGACCGGTCTGACCGGTTTGGGCCTGGGCAGCAGCAGCAAGGCAGTTCTTCCCGGTCCAGTGGGAAACCATCCTCGCCCATGAAGAAATTCCTAAGCTTTCTCACTGGAATTTGCAAGAGTCACAGGGACATCAGGGTTGAGCAGCAGAGGGCAAGGAGGGCAAGCAAGAAAGATAGGGATTCTATCAAATTGATACACAATGCCATGAACTTGGACCCACCAAGATCTCCACCCTCTCCAGAGCCTGTTGAGGAAGAAATTCCATCTGTAGAAGAGATGGTGAGTCAGTACAACTCAGGGGCATGCTATGAAGATTTCTCACATATCTTGGATCCCGCCTTTGGAGCTTCTTCGTCTTCAGTTCCACCACCTCCTCCACCTCAGTATGGTGCTCCAGCCCAGGGTGAGTTTGGCACTCCCTATGTTGCACCAGCAGATCCTCCAGCTCAGCCGGAGCCATTTGAGAGATTCATCACCG
>CM014272.1:31783935-31798703 GCA_004135705.1 Alloteropsis semialata
TCGGCCTTTTGATTTTGAGAATTTTCAACGGCCGAATTTGAATCTGCAGACGCCTGACCGGTCTGACCGGTGGCCGGATCGGTCTGACCGGTCGCTATTGACTCGTGACCGGTCTTGGCATCGGTCTGACCGGTGCGGCTCTGCTCTGCAGCAAGTATTGGAATTTCTCCATTGGCAAAAGCAATCAAGGGCCTTTTCTTATGAAAGTGTCTCTTCTGGACATTATAGCCTGATGCTTGCTGCGTCAAAGTATTCGCTCTAGGATTATCACATCTTGGTACATGATAAATGGTGAATTCATCAAAACATGGTATAATATCAAGGCACTTGTCAAGATAGATATTCAACGAACTTTCAAAACATTGACACACCTTAGATACTTGCTGCACAACCAATAATGAATCACCAAAAGCTTCAACATGTTTTACTCCCATGTCATGCAAAATTTCTAATCCGAATAGTAGAGCTTCATATTCGGCTTGATTATTCGTGCATTCAATTTCCAATTGGCTAAGAGCTTCAAAAACAGCTCCATTAGGAGAAACAAGAACAATTCCTAATTCCACATCCGTTCTTGCAAACCGATCCATCAAAATGCAATTTCCATGGAGTAAAAGTCATGTAATCAATTTCTAAATCATGCTCATCCTTAATCCGATGTTCAACAATAAAATCAGCTACAATTTGGCCTTTCATAGATTTCAAAGGTTCACAAGCCAAATCATACTCAATAAGCGCATATGCCCACTTTCCGATTCTTCCACTCAAAATCGGCCTATGCAACATATACTTGATAACATCGGCTTGACACGCAACTATGCAAGTACTAGATAACAAATAATGTCTCAACTTTGTACAAGCATAATATAAAGATAAGCATAATTTTTCAATAGGTTTGTACCTTGTTTCTGCATCCAAAAGCCGTCGACTCAAGTAAGTAATAATGTGCTCCTTGCCATTTGTTTCTTGAGTCAAAACAGCCCCAATAACATTATCTTCGGCCGAAAGATAAAGCCTAAATGGCACCCCATTCTTAGGCGCTTTGAGAACGGGCGGCGAAGATAAATATTTCTTGATTTCATCAAAGGCCTCTTGCTGCTTTGCCCCCCAAGTAAAATCGGCTTCATTCTTTAACCGAAGTATAGGAGTAAAAGCACTAACTTTCCCGGACAAGTTAGAAATAAACCTCCTCAAATAATTAACCTTGCCCAAGAATTTCTGTAAATCATGCTTGCAAGTAGGCGCTTTGATCTTTTCAATAACACCAATTTTCTTAGGATCTATCTCTATGCCCCTTTCATGTACCATGAAGCCTAAGAATCTTCCAGCCGATACACCAAATGCACATTTCAATGGGTTCATCTTCAGACCATACCGACGCATTCTTTCAAAGGCAAGACGCAAATCAGCCAAGTGAGAGTTTAATCCAGCCGATTTGACAACAATATCATCAATATAGACTTCTAGGATAACACCAAGTAAGTCATAAAATATTAAATTCATTGCTCTTTGATAAGTAGCGCCGGCATTCTTTAAACCAAAAGTCATCACAACCCATTCAAATAAACCAACAAAGCCGGGACATTTAAAGGCCGTTTTGTATACGTCTTCCTCGGCCATAAAGATTTGATTATATCCCGCATTGCCGTCAAGAAAGCTAATAACCTTATGTCCAGAAGCATCATTAATAAGCATATCGGCTATAGGCATAGGATATTCATCTTTGGGAGTTGCTCTATTAAGATCTCTAAAATCAATGCACACTCTAATTTTATTAGAACCCTTTTTCTCAACAGGCACAATATTAGAGATCCATTCAGCATAGCGACACGGCGGAATAAACTTCGCTTCAAGCAAATGATTAACTTCTTCTTTTATTCGATCATAAAACAGAGGATTGAATCGTCTATTGCCTTATTTATATGGCCTAAAATCAGGTTTGATTGGCAACCGATGTTTAACTAACTCACGACTTAAACCAGGCATCTCATGATACTCCCAAGCAAAGCAATCAGAATATTCTTTCAATAACTCGATTAATTCAACTTTATAATCGGCTTTCAAATTTTGATTTACAAAAGTCGGCCTTGGAATAGAACCATCACCTATATCTATCTTTTCTAAAGGATCAGCCGACGTAAATCCTTGTCCTAACTTCTCTACTTCTTCAAAATCATTAATGGCTTCACATGCATCGTTCATATTGGACCGATAATGCTCCACCCTTTCCTTCAACCACTTCTCACTTGCATCCATCTACTCTTCATTATCTGAATCAACCGATTTTGACACCGGTCTTAGAGCAGCGGATACGAAGCCATCCTTAGTACAAGCAAGGAACTCAAAGTCCGAAATATCAATCCCGGTCAAACACTTGACATTATCATGAGTTCCCAAAATAGATGCATCGGCCATAGCAACACATGCCGAAGTATCCGCATGAACAACCTCAACTTCGTCACCAACCCATTGAATCAAGCATTGATGCAAGGTAGAAGGCACACATTGATTTGCATGAATCCAATCGCGCCCCAAAATAACACTGAAGTTACCTTGCACCTCCGTGACGAAGAAAGCAGTTGCCAGCGTCTTGCTCCCAATGGTAAGCTCCAAGGATGCAACTCCCTTGGCACTCATCGGTTCTCCTCCTCCAACGCCGCTGATCGTCATGCTTGTCTTGATGAGCTCGTTGTCCAAACCTCCCAACTTCTTGTACAAAGTGTATGGCATAAGGTTCACAATAGCGCCACCATCAACAAGCATCCTAGAAATCGGCTTTCCTTTAATGTGACCTTTTACATAAAGAGCTTTCAGATGATTATCCGATTCTAAGGGCCTCTGAAATACGGCATTCTTGGGAGCAAAGTCAACTTGAGCCATTCGTTCATCATCTCCGACAAAGCAATAGTCGGCGTTCAAGTAGATAACATTGATGTCCATGTCCGTCCTGCTGAGTGAAGGCTCAAAATCAACAGCTTCGTCCTCATTGCCCATCTGAGTATCAGTAATTGCAGTGGGCGGAATCGAAACCTTATCGAAGACGAAAACGCATCGGCTACCGACTCCCTGGGCGACACCGGTCTGACCGGTTCCCCCTGACCGGTCTGACCGGTTCCAGTTGCCAGAACTGGAACAGGGACGGGCAACCGGTCTGACCGGTCAGGGACACCGGTCTGACCGGTCTCGGCTACGTCAGCCGAAACTGCTGCAGATGGCTCGGCCTTTTCTGGTGTCTTGGCCTGAACATCTTGATCATCAGAACCATCCTTGGAATTCTGACCAGCTACTGGAATCATCGGCTTAACCTCATTGAACCACTCCTCCCTCTTCTTAGCTGATTCTTCTTCTTTTTACTTCTGAGTGCGCAACCGCTGCAATCTCCTTTTCTGAGAATGAGTTAAGCCAGGAGGACACCACTTTGGCTGCGTATACTGAGGCAAAGGCACCTTCTTCACTTTTTTCACGGCCGATGTGCCAATAACATTGGGCCCATCTGCCATAGATGTGTCAACTGCCATGGAGCCAATTTGAATCATGGTTTTCACAACTGGCTTTGGAACCACAGGGGTAGGCTCTTCCTTTTTCTGCACGGGGCGATATTCCTGTCTGGCCGGCTCCTTGCCCGGCCTCCTCTGGTGACCGGTCTGACCGGTCGGCGGCACCGGTCTGACCGGTTGCTGCTGCGGTAGCACAGCCACCGGCCTCTGTGGGGCACCGGTCTGACCGGCTGGGGGCACCGGTCGGACCGGTCCGTGCTGCTGGGGCACGAACATCTGCCTTGGTTGAAATCCTGCAGGCCTAGGCTGTTGTTGATTCATTCTTGAATGCACAGGAGCTCCAGGCCGTGGTTGGTTAGGTGCAGGACAGTAAGGCACATACATAATCCCATCCCTCCAAATAGGCTGAGGAGGGGGAGGTGGAAACGGCCTCCATGGCCTAGAAGGACCAGCACCATGGGATGAGCTTGGACCCTGATTCCACTGTCCTCTTGGTGCCTTCATCGCACCAAAATTCCTTGGTGGCGAACTTGGTCTCTTTTTTGGTGGCCGATCTTGTTGAACGGCCGCATTATGCATATGCTTCGCCATGACTTGATCAAAGGTCGCTTTTGGCTTGAATGTCTTCCCCTGATCTTTGTCCTGGTTCGTCTTCCAAGTTCCCACTTCAGGACGCTTAGGCACAAAGGTTCGGACCGGCCTCTGGGCCGGACCGGTCTGACCGGTCATGGCAACCGGTCTGACTGGTGCCCCCTGGGCAGCAAGAGCAACCGGCCTTTGATCCCGCACTTGAGAGCTTGATTCCCCCCTAACTTCAGAATTCTTCACTGTAATAGTCAAGATCTTCTTCCCATCAGGAGTTTGTTTAAGCACAACCTCTCTCCCAAGCACTTTGTCAGTTTCCACCACCTTCCTTGGTTCACCAATCACAACATTCTTGCCTCCTGTCGTATCGGCATTGTCGGGCCGAACCAACATCTTGGCATCCTGAAGATCCATGGTATTGACCATCATGTTGTTGACTGGAAACGGGCGCTTGTCCACTTGCATCTCACTCAAACTCAATCGTCCATCATTTAAAGCCGATTGAATCTGTCGACGAAAGAAATTACAATCATTAGTCGCGTGAGAAAATGAATTATGAAATTTACAATAAGCACGCCGTTTTAACTCCTCAGGTGACGGAATAGCAAAAGAACATTTGATATATCCATTCTTATGTAATTCATCAAAAATCTTATCACACTTGGATAAATCAAAAGTAAATTTCATCTCCTCCTGCCGATTCCTATGAGTCGGCTTTAGAGATGTGCAAGTAAAAGCTTTATTAGATGTGGCCATACAAATTCAGCAGCCAACACCTCATGAGATTCATCATCGGAGCTACAAGAATCACATTCTACATTATGCACACTAGCCCGATGAGTCCTATGACTTTCTTTTAGATCTTTGCTTCGGCTTTCAGCAGCCAAAACTCTTTGATGCAATTGATTTACGCTATAGAATTCAGAATTCTCTAGTTTATCTTTAATGTGAGAGCGCAAACCATTGAAAGCCAAATCAGCAAGATCCTTTTCGGCAATAGTAACACCGAAGCAACGGTTTTTAGTATCACAGAAACGTTTAATATAATCATTAACAATTTCATCCCGCGATTGCCTAACCGATGTGAGATGTGACAATTTAAGCTCATTACTGCCAGAAAAGAAATGATCATGAAATTTCTGCTCTAACTGTTCCCATGAAGTAATAGAATGAGGAGCTAATGATGCAAACCATGAGAAAGCTGTACCAGTTAGAGACAAAGAAAATAAGCGCACTTTTAAAGCCTCACTAGAGCCAGAATCGCCTAGTTGTGCCATGTATTGACTAATATGCTCAAAAGTGCTTTTAGTATCCTCCCCATTAAACTTAACAAAATCAGGAAGTCTAAATCCAGCAGGGAAAGGAACTAAATCAAAGCGAGGAACATAAGGCTTTTGGTACAACCTAGCCTTATCCCTTACATCTACTCCCAAATTCTCCTTAAGAGTAGTAGCCAAATCAAGTTTGTATTTAGAAAATATTTTATCTAAATACTCTAGTGAATTATCTTGAAAATTTGGCTGTTGGGTGTTTTGTACAGGAGTAGAAGGTAAATTCCCCGTTTCTGAACCACCAGGACCGGTCTGACCGGTTCCAGTGACCGGTCTGACCGGTTGGGGCAGCGCCAGCTGGCTGGCTGCACCCGACCCTCCAGGGCCGGTCTGACCGGTCACGGCGACCGGTCTGACCGGTTGATGCTGTCCAGGCTGGTTGGCCGACATCATCCCTTGCATTTGTTGGCCGTATCTTCCGAAGAGCTCGTAAGGTACAGGGCCTTGTGCAAATAATTGTTGTACTGCTGGGGGTACAGAATATCCATAATTTGGATTTTGCGGGGTGAAATTTGCAACTTTATTACTAATTCGGCCTTGATTAACCGAATTAGGAAAAGTCACAAACGGTTGAGGTGCAGTAGGCCTAGAAACCATTGGATTGGATGGAGTAACAGATTGGCCCTCAAAATAATTCAACGGCATACCAAACGTAGGTTGTTCAACAGGTTTTGTTGCCGGTGCTTTAAAATCAGGCGCAATCGGAACTTTAGGAATCAAAAGATTGGGATCGGCGGCAGGTTGTTCAACCATGGGTTGTTTGCCTTCCGATTCTAATTTTTTGTTCATCATCCAGTTGACTAATTTAACATTATTCGCAACCATCATATCCTCCATGTACTTAAGAAAAGCTTCGTGAGAGTTTTCATCATCTTGTACCTGAGGGATTGGTGATGAAGATGTAGCAGTTGCGTCTACCTCCTTGAACTTGGAGACCATGCCCTTGCGGTCCTTCTTGAAGTGCGAGAGGTAGTAGAGCCGATCTTCTTCTGCCTTCTTCTTCATGTACTCTTCAAGTCCTTGACGATCTTCGGCAGAAAGTTCATCGTCCTTTACGGTGACGATGTTCTCGAGATCCAACTCATTGTTGGCACCCATCTAGATTGAATTAGATAGAACGGTTGCAAAAACCAGATCTCCAATTCCCCAGCGGAGTCGCCAAAAGTATGTTGACGCAGAAATCGGTCAACACACGAATGCGCTAGTTCGCGCGGGTCGCAAAGGACCAGATCGCAGCTGACTCCGGGCTGACCGGTCAGACCGGTCAACAGCACCGGTCAGACCGGTGACCGCCGGTGAGCTACGGGGTAAACCCTAAAAGCGCCTCCCGGAAGGATCCGTCAGGGAGAACGCCGCCAGGGGTGTTCTAGGGTTGGCAGGCCACCTAGAACACCTTCAGACGTCGCGGAGACGAAGGAAGAACAGCAGGTAAGGTTGGAAAAGCTAGGGTTTGGAGATGCAAAAAGAGTAAAGGTAAAAGTAGTAAATTGGATAGATTCGATTGTTGTGTGTTCAATCGGCCGAATCCCCTTATATTTATAGGGAGGGTAGGTCTTGTCCCGCAAGGAAACCAAGTTACAACTCGTTACAATCTCGGAATCCAATTTTTAGAGTCCTAGTCGAATTACAACTCAGGTGACCGGTCTGACCGGTCTCCCGCACCGGTCAGACCGGTCCGGGCGTGTCCAGCACCTCGCGCCATCTTCTGTCTTGCTCTTGCGTCGTCTTTTGTCTTGCTCTTGTGCCATCTTCTCTTTTGCAATCCTCCTAGTCTTCGTGCCAATTTTGGTTGTCAACACCCAGGGTCATCCCCGGATGGCCTGCGGTTTTCTTTTTTGAGCACCGTCCACCCTTGTGTCGGTCTGCCGACCAAGATGCTTCAGCCGACCTGGAAGGCTTCGTTTCTTCATCGACAGTCCGACACGCACCTGCACGTTGCTCGGGGACTTGTGGGATATGGGTACCCCTGGGCCCACTACCGACTGGGTAGCCAGTCAGCCTGGTCCCACATCTGACAAGGAGGTGGGCCGATCCCAGGCCGGCCCACGAGGATCCTCGGATTGATGGACAAGATTGGAGAAGACTTAGCCCGCAAGGCATTCGGCGATATCCTCGGATCCCACCCGGAGATCATGGAGATTATATGGCAACCGACTCAGATTAGTTTCCTAGTTAGAGCTGGATACAATTAGAGATAACCGACTTGTAAACCCTTGGCCGCCAGCCTATATAAGGCGGCCTATGCGGGGGAGCGGGGGGAGCGACGTTTTTCCGCTCCCTCTCCCGCGTTCCGCTCCAGAGAGCGCCTTTTACGGCAGCTTCTCTACGGGAGCTGTTTTTTTCACCCGTTTGGCACGGCTCCGTCGAAAATCGCTCCCGGAGCTGTGCCAAAGGGACCCGTAATATCAACACAGTGTTGCATTAACTCAATAAATTACACTCATTTTTTTTTGTCATCCATAGCGACACAGTCACAAACCTATATGTCACTGAATCATTCATCTTATATTCTTGGTGTAGTTGCAGAATCCAATAGCAATGGACAACACGAATTTATACATATGGTGCTTATTGTGATGTAAAATCGATGTCTTTTCATGCGAAACTTATGTTCTAATTCTTTGTTTTCCTCCCGTAGCAACACACGGGCACGAACCTAGTATATATATATATATAGATTTGAAATAACATGTGACCATCGTCATAGCCCTTGTAGGCATTTTTATCTACCCAATAAAAAGGGGTTTTTTTGGATCCAGGCCATTACAATTTTGCGAACTTGGAGAAACGCCATTACAATTCGTCTTATTGGAAAATTGCCACTACAATTCTCCAGCTCCCACATCTTTGCCCTATTCTACGTCTCCCGCGGACACGGGCCCATTGTCAGGCGTATACGGCCTGTGAAATCTCCGTATGGACGATTTTGCCCCCGTCCCAATCGGATAGAACGCACACCCGGCCGGTCTGTCGTCCCCATCTCCTCTCTTTTCCCCTCCACCAGGTCACCTCCCGGCTGCCATTTTCACCGCCGCTCCTCGCCGCGCTTCGCCGGCGGCCACTGCAGTTCGACGAGATGCAGTTCAGGCGAGAGCGGCTGCGGCAGGCTCTTCAAGCAGCCCGACGGCTGGCGCGGCTTCAAGCAGCCCGACGGGATGGGGGCTGAACCAAGATGTCTGCCCGTTTTGCCGCGTGCAATTGGTACGAATCAGAAGCAAGCAGCGACAGACTTTAGGCCAAATGTTCGTCAAGTGCCGGTACTCCGTCAAAGTAAGTGAATTTGTGCTCAATTTTGAGTGTGCCCAAGTGCCCGTATGGTTTTGATGAGGCTAGGGTTTCATGCAGGGCGACCCAACAACGTGCCGCTTCATCATGTCAGAGGAGCAGTACGAAGGATCATACGGTCGGTTGAAGACGGCGGCCGTGTTGCCTGATTGTGGCTCCGGTGATGGTGGTGATGGGGCTGTCGACCAAGCTTTGGACATGAGCCAAGAGCTGGATGAACTGAAGCAGAGGGTGGATAGCATTGTGCATGAGTTTTGTGAACTAAGAGTGCAAGTGCATGAGCTGAAGATGACAGCAATCCAACAGCAATTTGTGGTGTAGCTATTGGTTTTGCTATCAGCAGAATGTGGTAGTGTCCAAATCAGTGAACTTTGTGAAAGGGTCTTGTGTACCAGTGCTTGTGTCAGCAATCAGTGAACTTTGTGTAATCTTGTTTGTGTCAATGCAATGGAATAAATTTCAGTTCACTTCAAAATGACAAGTTGCCTAATAATTCATCAGAAATTGACAATGGAATCAGGTTCACTAGCACAACCATATGAGTGAACTTCACAGGTTCACTAGCACAACCATATCAGAAGCTCATGGAGATGAAGTCCTTTCAAGTGCTTGATCTGAGCATTGAAACTCTCAGACACATTATTAGTCAAATAATCACACTTGCTAAGCTCAGAGAATCCACATCTGTACCAGATCCTTGGATGATTCTCCTCTAGGTAGTCAATTGTACCTGGAGCAAACTCAAAAATTTTCTTCATGTGCCACTTGAACATGTACTCTGTATAGCTTTTGGCAGCAGGATACAGGTGGTCAGTGAAAACTTCCCCTGAGTAGTGTTTCATGAAGTTGCTATACATGTGCCTCATGCACTCTCTGTTTTCAGCCTGTGGAAAAACTTTGACTACAGCCTTCTCTAATCCTTTACAAGCATCTGAACATAATACAAGTCCAGGTGGGTCTCCTATGACTTTGTGCAAATTCTCTAGAAACCATGTCCAATTATCTTCAGTTTCAGAGTCAAAAACAGCATAAGCATTGTCAGGTGGCTGTGCAAATTGAGGAGCAGGTGGCACTGAACCATACATGCCCTCATCGTTGACTCCCACATATTCTTCAGGGTTGTCAAATATGTCAGGCTCCCTATCAGGCTCTATCTCATCAGCAACACTAGTGGGGTCATTTGGCATGCTGGCAGCTGCAGCTGCATCTGCCTCTGCCTCTGCCTCTACATGTGTTTCATCTGGAGGAATCACACACAAAGGCTCAAGTGCATCAAATTCAGCTTCCTCACAAGTGGCTCTATCGAATACACCTACTATAACATCACAGCTCATCTCCTCCTTATACATTTCAAACAAATCGACCATCTGTATCTCATCAACTAATCTGGTATCCTCATTCAGCCTTTTGTCATAGAACCAAACAGTGGGTGTCTGGTTAGTGCATAGGTTCAACTCGGTTGTCAAAGAGTTCAACAACAACTGCAATGTCAGAGACCCATACTCCACATCCCATTTAAAATTGAAATTTCGGCCTTTAGTGTACATTTTCCTACCAGACGAGTCTTTGGAAGCAAAACCTTCGACTTTAATCTCTAGCGCAAACATCCCATCCCTACGAAATGCAGTAAATCGAACCAGAAATCAAAGTGTACATGCACAAATCAACTCTAATCAACAAGGCTGATGAACACAGAGCGACAAATCGCGAAGACAAGGGCTAGGGTTTCCGTACCTGGATGCGCCGTCCTCCATCGCCGCCGCACCAGTGCGACAACGAGGCGGGGAAGATGCCGACGTCGTCATTAGGCCTCCTCCATCCCCTCCAATGGATGCGCACTGCCGGCTAGGGTTCCTCTCCGTGGGAGATGGCGAGCAGCAATGGCGGGCGGCGGGGAGAGGGAGCCGAGAGAGACGAGCCGAGTGAGACGGGAGGGTCGTCTGCGGTGGATGGGGAGTTCTATCCGATTGGGACGGGGGCAAAATCGTCCATACGGAGATTTCACAGGCCGTATACGCCTGACAATGGGCCCGTGTCCGCGGGAGACGTAGAATAGGGCGAAGATGTGGGAGCTGGAGAATTGTAGTGGCAATTTTCCAATAAGACGAATTGTAATGGCGTTTCTCCAAGTTCGCAAAATTGTAATGGCCTGGATCAAAAAAACCCAATAAAAAGTGGTGGTGTTTATAAAACAACCCAACAAACAGTTTCTGCGTATAAATAAATACATAACTTCAGTGTGTCTCATTGGACAAGTTTTGATAAAAGTGCATGGTATAATATGCAAAAATTATATGCATTTTTGGCGCACATCACATTTTCTACCTGTGCAGTTGAATTTGTAGGCAATCACAAATCTAAGAAAATTTGTTTGTGACGAGGCGACGAAGCTTGGTGAGTGGCTAAAGCCATCCCACCTGCAAGATTACCTACTTCAAAATATTGACATAAAAAGCCTTGTAGCTGTCAAACTAACATGGTCCCGTCAGACATTAATTTTTGCGTGTTATTCACTAGTAAAAAAAACAACTTGCACTAGCTGATCGTCCTCTTAAATGCCCGCCAATATAAATCAATACAACCATATTAATATTAAAAATATGATGTTAAAACAATAGCATCTCTTGTGTATATTGTATACTATGCAATAAGTAATGTGTGGGTGAGATGCTTAGGCCATCTCCAACCCAATGACTAAGATGGTTTCCATAGAATTAAATGAGATGCCACCTAGGATAAAAGGTGTTGTGGCAAGTGATTAAATGAAGAAAGAGAAGGAAACTAGGTCTTGCATTAGACATGGTTTCTACACGATATCTAAGACTCAATGAGAGATGAATGATATTAAATTTGTATATGAAAGAGTAGTGTTTGCATTGGAAATGTAGTGTCTTGCACTAGTTTCTTGATGATGTGGAGTTTATGGAAACTACGAGTAATGTCTTGGGTTTGAGATGGCCTTAGAAAGACTACATGTGAAGCATAAGATAATTTGAACCCTACATGCTTTAGTGCATGAAAAATCATGCGAATGAGTTCCAACCCTTAAACACTTTATGTCATGAAAAATCATAGGACTGTGGCATCCACGTCATCAGTGGTGTAGCCAGGATTTTAACTTAGGGTATGCCACAATACATAAATCAGTATAGTCCAATGAACAACCTATTCGGCTGGGCTGGATTCAGCCGGCTGGACACCAGTTGCTACAATATCAGCCCAGCCAACAGTGGTCCAGCCAGCCAACTCCAGCCACCCCAGCCGGCTCCAGCCAATTGTTGGCGCCACATCAGGGCTGATTCCAGCCAGGTTTCAAAAAATGGCGGTCAGGAACTATTCAAATCAAAAAATGGTGCCACAACAGTGCATCCATGAATTACACAGCATAACCATTTCAAAAAGCAATCAAACAATGGACATTACTACACAGAACACAACATTCAGCCCAGATCACCATAGTTCAGCGCATTATAGCCTACAACACATTCAACACAATACAAATCACCACTGTTTCCAAGCCTACAACACATTCAACACAATAATAATCAGCACAATTCAGCAGCTAGGCCAATTGATTTGTACAAAACATATGTGGACTGTACAATTAATGTCCATCTACAACAAATAGTCCAGCAGAATTAGTTTGTACATACAATACCTACGTGGACAGTAGAATTCATTTGTCCACCTACAACAACTAGGCCAATGTGCCCATACGTAGCTTCCCACCCAAAATGCGTTCTTCAAGATGCCACCCTTCACTCCTCAAACTCGATGAGGACCTGCACGTCGCAATATTGTCATATTAAGTGATCAGAGAGACACATATGCAAGTTTAACATCTCCACAACTGTCATACCTATTACCATTAAGGCCAATGGATGCAGCAATCCAATCTCGCTTAGTTGCCATGTCTGCACTAGCCTGTAGTTTCACCCATGGCGACGGTTCATAATCCATATCTTCAGCAATGTCCCCCCCCACTCCATTTGTCTATGATCGTTCCAACAAATAATTGTGCAGAGCAAAGCAAGCAATAACAATCTTGGTTTGTTTCTCCCTATCATACAAGGGTACTCCTTTCAAAATATGTCATCGCCCTTCAGCACCCCAAAGGCTCGTTCCACAACATTCCTAAGACTTGAGTGGTGGAAGTTAAAGTTCTCTTGCACAGTTTGAGCCCTTCTGTGCCTGAATTCTTGGAAATAGTACCTTTGCTTCTGATATGGCGGCAAATAACCTTGCCGCAGCGCATACCCCAGAGTCCACCAACTAATACCGCCCGACATACATATCAAACTCTGGTACATTAGTCATAGCTGTAAGCATAATTGCATGAAGAGTGATGGAAAATATGTACCATACCAAGTGGTGGATGTGGATAACCATGCTCCTGTAGACAATCTTTGAACACTGCCATGTCATGGGTCGACCCCGCCCTCCCTGCACCTACAAATGTGAACCGCATGTCCATATCGCATATGGCCAACACATTAAAACTTGTCCACCCTAATCTGTTCATGAAGTCCAAACGCGCTTCACGATTCACATGTACTAGAATGGGAGTTCCATCTATAGCCCCTATGCACACATCAAAGAAAGGTGCATATCTCAATAGCCTATTATTCACTTTTGTGAAGTGAGGTTCCTTTGGCTTGATAACCTCATGTGCAAAGGTGAACATGGCATCTGCCACATTACCCATCTTCCTACAAACTGTGTCCAAAGAGCGCTCAAACCTGTCGCTGATATCTCTAAAACCCTAATTTGTCCTACACGCCCATAGGAACATAGATAAAGCCTCTACAGACTCCACCTCTTGACTTGACAGCAGCCCATGATGATTAACTAAAGTGTCATGCAACTGAAGAAAAGTTTCAGGATACATACGGAAGTTTTTGAAGCACTTCCTCCTATTCTGCAAATTGAGTTCTACCCATTGTCATCCAGTCATGTGGGGCAGCTGGAAGGGATCTCTCAAAACAGGTTGCTGTAGGCTTGAGGCATGTTTAAGGACTGCAAGAGCTGTTGCCACAGATGCCACACCATACAAGATAGAGCTACCATCACTAGAGACCTCGCTGCCGTCCGATTCGTCCTGGCTGCTCATTATCAGATCCACCACAATTTAAGCACCCCTGCAGTTGAAGAAACAAACTATTAAAATATGTTTGTAAAGCTGCAAAGTATGTAAAGCATATCCAACAAAATAATGCTGCAAAGTATGTAAAGAGTATCCAACAAAATAGTGCTGCAAATTATGTAAATCGTATCCAAAAAAGTATGTGCAGCCACAACACATGTTATTAGAAAATTCATACACAACACAACAAACATTATTCAGGACAGATGCGTCAACACATGACAAGAAATAAACAAACAGTGATAAGTTCAACACAAATCATCAACAAGAAATAAACAAGACTCAGTTTTAAACTAAAGACAGAGGCCCAGAAACACTCATTTTCTCCCATCTGCGCTACTTGTTCTCCCAGTTGAAGTTGATCCAAAAGTTGCGTGCCTCTTTGCTCTTCATTTTGGTGAAGGCCTGTAACGTCCCGGAAAAAAATTCAAATCCTAAATCATGAGTTTTCAAAATCTTTAGCGATGAGTTTCTGAGTTCCTAAATCCAATCAATCCCGATCTGTCCGTTGTTCCAAAATCCAAAGTTTCCCAAACTCCCGAAAACCTTCCCGCCGTCCTCTCCTTTTTCTCGATCTGCGCGTCGCGCCGTGCCGGCCGACCGCCGCGCGTGCGTCCTCGACGCTGCGAATCCCGGCCCGTCTCCCTTTTCCCCTTTTTCTATTTCCTAATCTATTTTCTTTCCATTTTCCTAAAATTCCTTTCTTTCTTTTCTTCTCTTTTCTTTTTCTCCTTTTCTTTTCTTTTTCTCCTTTTCTCTTTTTCTCCTCCTTCCTTTCTCTTCCTCCTCGGCTCACTCCACCCGAACGCCACCTCCCCCCCCGAACCTCCTCGCCGCCGGCACCCCCTCCCCTGCACCGCCACCGTGCGCCGCTCCTGTCTCCCTGCGCCCGCGCCCGCGCTCTGGCACGCCCGCACCACCCCGCCC
>CM014272.1:31815295-31836981 GCA_004135705.1 Alloteropsis semialata
TTCAACATGAACACCATATGTAACCAAGATTCTTCAAGTTGAAATCCAAAGAAAGTTTCGTCACCCTAGCAAAGATACATGACTCAAGTCCACCACTTGATCACACATTGCTTAGTACCTTGAAACACTATCCCAAATTCCATCTCTTCATCCTTGCATCACATATAGCTCCATATAGGTTTGTATCACATTTAGATTCAACAATGAAAACCAATTCTTGATATACACTATATCCATTTTACTTTGACCATTCACTTCCTTCAAAGTCATCATATCTTCTATGCAAGCCATTATTCAAATATAGACAAAGAATCAGCTATATCACAATATCTCTTGTCCATTAAACCAAGCTTGCAATATTCAATATTTTTATCCACCATGATCTTAGATACCCCATATATATGTTCAACAAGCCTTCATCAAGTTAGAGACCAATATATCACACATGTCAATATGTCTCTTTGTTTCACCATAGCTTGCCATTCATCACATTCATGCATAATGGGATCACACACTTGTTCATTTGTGTTACTATGAGCCATACACATTGCATTCAAACCATAAATAATAGTGTATCATAAAATATACATTTTAATCCCTGCTCATAATCTGTAACAAACACATTAGTCCTTTAATCGTTTTGTCATTCAATTCACCAAAACCCACCTAGGGGCCTAGATGCACTTTCAATCTCCCCTTTTTGGTGATTGATGACAACCCGATTAAAGCTTACAAATGAATTAATAAAAGCATTTTAGATTCTCAGATATATCAAGAGCTCCCACTTAATATGTACTTTGAATTGAATTTCAAAAGATTTGGCCTCACATGCCAATTGCACATATAACAAGAATATCATGAGAGCTCCCCCTATATCTCAGAATCTGTGGGGTGCAACAAGTGTGTGACAGAAATAATCAAAACAAGTGATGCATATGACAAAGACACTTCAAGCAATAAAAAGAAGATGTTTGGTTTCCTGTCAGGACCATACCGGTTTAACCGGCCCCAAGGGCGGTTAGACCGATCCTGTCTGACAGGAAATCAAACTGAACAAAAATCACCAATCAATCATGCATCACACTACCACAAAGTCACTTAATAGCATAAATAAGTTCAAAACACATAGTAGCACTCATTACAAGTTCTCAAGCCCATGAAAAGATAAAGTTTCAAATTTATTACAGATCCAAGTCTCTAATACATCAGATACCGGTCTAACCGCCCCTGAGACCGGTTAGACCGACCTACCCAGAACAGATACAAGCACACTGAAATGAAGCTTTAATTCCTTGCTCTTCTCCCCCTTTGTCATCTATCATCAAAAAGACCTGAAGAGCATCTTGTAGAGTTGATCACTGTCCCTCAGAGCCTTGCCCGTTGCCACCCAGCGAAGGAGAGTCAGTAGTCCAAAACACGCCTGTAGTATTTGATCCAAAGATGGAAGTAGATAAATTTTGAGTCAATTCTTCAGTAGCACTAGAAGGTCTGGGGGGTATTGCTGCTGTTGAAGAAGAGACTCCTGGATCACCAAGTCCAAAGCTTGTCGAGGAGGCTCCCATGTAGCAAGTATATCCAAGGCCGGAGGCATAAGCTGACTGAGAGTGAGGCTGACCCATCATACCACTTGGCATAGACATTGGAGCAAATGTGGATGTGAAACCTCCATAATCAGTAGCTGCATAAGAAGGAGGTGTATGTGATGGTGCCACAAATGGAGGAGCTACTGCAGTTGCTCTTGCTGCTGCTGCCATAGCTGCTGTGGCTCCTGCAATATCCTCTTGAGTAGGAGTTGCTTGAGTTGAAGAAGAGTCACCCTCATCAGGATAAAATATTCCAAACATGTTTGTCTCTTGAAAGCTCCTAATCATGGTGTTTGGAGAAGGTATCTCAGGCTCAGGTATAGTAGGTGAGATAGGTGACCGAGCTGGTTGAAGGTTTTGAGCTTCATATAGCCTCTTGAGAGTATCTCTATCCTTCTTTTCTTTGATTCTTCTGTCACTATCAGCAACCATTATATCCCTTTGGTTCTTACAAATACCAGCAAGGAGATTGAGCACCTTTTTGAAACCGGATGAGGATTTCTTGGGCCTAGAAGAAGATTGTCTCTGCTGTCCAGGGGAGGACCGGTTTAACCGGCCTGGGGACCCGGTTAAACCGCCCTGGGTCTGATGTGTATGCTGCTGCTCTTCCACTTCTATTTCTGGCTGTTCATGCCCTTCTGCTGCTGCTAGTGCTGGTGCTGCTTTAGGGGATGGCATTCTGAGAGTTGAGGGCTTGTGAGGTCTGAGAGATTCATGTTTCACATCTTTTTCAACTTTCCCAACATTTGTGCCCTTCTCAATGAGATACATGATGTACGGTGCATATCCACAACCATTCAAAGGATGCTCAGAAATATATTTGATCTCCTCCCAAATATAATCAGCAACATTAACTCTAGGTGCATCCTCACGCATATACCATAACAAGTTTCTCATGTGTCGTGAGATTTCTGATGTGTTTCCACCACGAGAAGAAATAGTCACTCTAAACAACCTGTTCAGCACCCTATAAAATGTGTAGAGGTGACTCACTTTGCCAAACTCGGATGGGTCAGTCCTGGATGGGTACATAAATCCTAGCTCCTTGTCTTCCATCGGCTTGGAAAGATGAATAATAGCAAAATCTTCATTGTTCTCTAGGCCAAGACGAGCACAAAAATTAGAGAAAGTGATATAGTACACCGCCCCTTCAGTCATCCAAGTCATAGCTCTTTCATTCTCTCTATATCCAAAGTGAACTGTGGCATAGAATTGAGCAATGAGCTCTCTGTTCCAATGGCGCCTGACCCCCATTAAATGCTTCATCTCTTGCCTCCTGCAAGCTTCAATGATTTCATTGAATACTACATTGTTGGCTTTTCTCATATGCTCCCAATCTATATATTTTGCCTCCAATGTAATCTCGGGCCTTTTGTCAAACATGGTGGTGTAGTAATCCTGCTGAAAGATAGTCCAGAATCTGTAATCAGTGGCTGTGGTCTTCTCTACAGCATATGGATTTTCTCTTCTTTTCTTTCTTGCCACCTCAGTCATCCCAGTACCTGAATAATCAACTGGCCTCATTCTACCTGGATAAGTGGGTCTCCTAGGTGCAAGAACCAGAACATCATCTCTAGCAGCCCTCTGTCTAGCTTCTGAGCTCTCATTACTGCCACCACTTCCCCCTTGAGCTGCTGCTGTCCCATCATCATCATCATCATCACTATCATTGCTGGCCGGTCCCTTGCCATGTCGACGCTCGAATCTAAAATCCTGATCCTCAACATTGTCATCACTGCTAGTGTCAGCTGGATCCTCTTCAAGTATCTCATCAACTGGCTGCTCTGCTGCCCTCTTTGGTGGCCTTGGTCTCAATGTCCTGCCCACAGTAGCACTAGAGCTTGAGCCACCTTGGGAAGCTGGATCAAGTTTCTTTTTCTTTCTCCTCTCATAAGTAGACATGCTGCTGCTGTCCTGAGTCACAAAAGATTGGAAGAAATGATATAAGATCTCAGGAACTGATAGGATCGAAAAGTGAAGAAAATGCAGCAAATTTTGAGGATTTGGAGCAGCTCTGTGCAGGGCGGTTAAACCGGTCTCGGACCCGGTTAGACCGGTCCTGACAGAGCTGAGCCCAAAAGCTTAAAAATGCCAGATAAAGATGCTGATGACTCTAGATATGAGATATAGAACTGTATTCCTGTTCTAGAGACATGATGACTAAGCCTAGAAACTAGACACCTGACAGAGATTTTATCAATGATAGAAAACATGTACTAGATGCATTTGATAGGGCCTAGATAAAGCAGGTGTACAAGATATTAACCTAGAGAGGCAAGTATTGAATGCATTGCACAAAACCACGATTTTTGGCTTTGGCTGGTAAGACCGGTTTAACCGCCCCAAGGGCCGGTTAGACCGCCCTGCCCAGTCAAACCCTAAATCATGAATCCGAGCAATGTACCCAACAAAGTTGATTCAGCTCCTAGGATGTGCTTCTATAGGCTATTCCAAGATGTTTGACCAAAGGAAATTCAAATATATGGGCTGAGCAAGTAGATCGATGAAGAACAAGATTTGAATACCTTTGGAGGGATGGAACCGAGATTAACTCCTCAAAACAGCAGGCACCCGGTTAAACCGACAGAGGGCACTCCAAATCTCCAAAGAAACCGAGCTTCCCTTGGTGGAATCCTCAAATCGCCATGGGGGGAGAGAACTCGGTGGTGGAGTCGGGCTGAAGGTGAGGGAAGATGTCTGTGGTGAAGGGGTATGAGTGGATAAGGATAAGGGGCTGTAGATTCACGAGAGGGTAAAAGTGTAACTTCCCAGACCAATACCGGTTAAACCGCCCCAGGGGCCGGTTAGACCGGTCTGGTCTGTGCACAAGAAGAGAGATGATTTTGATAGATTTTTGAGCTCCAAACAATCCTCACTTGATAGATAAGAGATAATATATATGATAAATCCATTAGTGCTCATTAATCTCAGAAGAAAGAGTTTTTCCAAAAATTTCATATATTTCTTGCCTCTTTCAAGAAATATGGATGGGTAGATATGGATCTTTATGGACTTGAGAAAAATCTCACTACTAGTGACCAGCCAACAAGCAATCAAGATGAACAATGGTCACTAGCAGATCAATTGGGTCATAAAGACCAAAACCAAATATTTTCAAAAACACACAAGTCCTATCATGCTAGTTGGACTTTTCAAACTCTATCCTATGTCACCACAGGTACGTGCTAGTCCAAGATAAGGACCTCATCGGCATATTTAGTTCATGTCTTACACAAGAACACATATTTGACCAAAGTCAACATAGGAAGGCATCAACTAAATATCCGAGAAGTACACCAAGAGAGATTAAATTGGACTACACACATACAAAAGCACACTAGCATGAATAAATGACCTAAATGCTCAAAAGTAAAACATGAGTTCATAGGCACATACCTTTGCCATTTAAGCCATCCATTTTGTGCAATATGAATTTTTAGCTCAAGAGTTGCTCTCTTATTAATAGTTCCACTAGATCAATCATAAAGAGAGAAAGCATTAATTTGCACAAGCACTAGTTTCACTTTTAGTGACCTTTTGATTTGGAAGGCGTATGAGTCACTAAAGATGAAACCTCACAATATAGGTTAAATTCCTTTTTCTTGATGCATATGTGTATATGAGTGGAAGACAAGTTCACATGCATCAATCTTGTCACAAAGCCAAGCAAAGGGATTTAATCTATATTATGGCAAGCAGCTATTTAATAAGATAATTCATTGTCCAAAGAGGAGGTAGATACTCTTTTACCAATTTTGAACAAAAGACATAGCTTGCTTCAAAGAGAGACAAACTCTCACACATGAGACTAAAAGATCACTAAACGAAAATGTTAGTCTCTAGGACACAAATTGTAGGATAATCTCCCCCTTAATAGGTGCATCATGTAGTTGAATATCATGTCACATGCACTTGATCAATTTAATGAGTTTGAGGAGTTTATCTCACAATTTGGTCCCGGCACATAAATAAATTGCATTTATTGAAATGGTGCCAAGCATACTTACTACCACAAAGATAGTATACAAGTTGCATGCCATGGAAGTGCTGAAAGAATTTCTTGTGATATTCCAATTCAGATGAAAGCATGACAGTTGAACTTCCGCTGGAAATTCTGGCACAGATGACCGGAATTTCTGATACAAGACAGAGGCTGCCGGAATTTTGGGTCGGAAGATCTGAAGCCGGCCAGAACTTATATTAAGCACACTGGACCAAACCGGTTAAACCGGTTTGCCAAACAGGTTAAACCGGTTTGCCAAACCGGTTAAACCGGTTTTTCCTGGCATCTTCCATTTCAGTGGAAATGTATCTTTATATGTTCCGAGAAATTATTTCTTCATTTATTTCTTCTGTTCCTGCACTTCAAAGTGATATGCTCTACTAGAGAGCCATTAAAAACAACTTGTGGCATAGAGGTGCATAATCATGGAAGGAACTATATCCATCATCTAGTACAACATAAGCACAAAACTTGTGAACCATATATGTCAAACTAAATCAGATGATGACTACAGCATGACTGTAAGGATACTTTACCGAGATGTCATTGAATAACAAGATAGAGCAATATTGATTCTCATTTGGCCTTGAATTCTTTTGTTACACTTGGCAAACTTATTTGAGTTGACTCATCTTCATTCTATGCCAAGGTTCCAATACATCTCTTTACCCCTGCAAGTCTAGCAAGAACTTTTAGGTACCCAAGCCATGTTGGGTCCCTTAGGGTTAGTCACAAGATGCTTGGGAACCCAAATGGCTCTTAGGCTAGCTTGAGGTGAACTAATCACTCTAGTAGCATAAGTACCAACTTTGTCATTCCCAAGCCTATCAAAATTATAATGGACAAGATCAGATTTGAAAATGTTACCATTAGGACAATCCTTACCCAAATGTCCCTTTGAGCGACAAGTGTAGCAAATCCGGTGTTTGATCTTAGTTGGTGATTTGCTCTTCTTTTTGATCACTTGTCCCTTGCTAGCCTTTCTGCTTGAGGATGTAGCTTGATCACACTTCTTGAGAGATTGATCTGCTGCCCCAGCCAGAACCGGTTTCACCGGTTCCTGTAACCGGTTAAACCGGTTTTGCACAGGCAGCTCCATCTTCTTCAAAGGACATGCATCGATCAAGTGTCCAACTTGCTTGCATTTGTAGCATGCCCTCTTCTTGGATCCTCTCTGCTTCTTTGTCTTACCTTTAAGCTTGATGGGACACATGGAAGCATAATGCCCCATGTTTGAGCATTCAAAGCATTGTATGTGATCAAGCCCCTTTTTCCTCATTTCTTGAGTCTTGTTCTTGTTGACTTGCTTGTCATGCTTAGGGACTAAACCAGTGCCTATTGATCCCTTCTCAAGCTTATTCACCATGTGTTCACGGTTATCTTGAGAAGGTTGCACTTGGCTCTTTCCCTTAAGCTTGACCAAGTCATTCTTGATCTTTTCTCTTTCTTGCTTCAAATCTTCCAATTCTTCAGCAAGAAGATCATCACAAGACTCTACAACAACATGCTCACCACAATATTTGGTTGCTTGGGAGCAACACGGTTTTTCACATAATAAAATAGAATTGATGTGAGAGCATGTGCATGTGTGTGTACGAGGTTCAAGATGTTTTACCGATGTTAGTACAACCTCATGAGCAATGTTTAGCACAGCATATGATTCCACAAGCTTCTCATGAGAACACTCAAGTTCTTTGTGAGTTGCTTGCAAAGCCATATGCTCACTACTGAGCTTTTCAAGTTGAGCACCAAGCACTTGTTTTTCTTGTTCTAAGGATGCTACACAAGTAGATAAATCAGTAGCACAAGCATAATCCTTTGACAAGATTTCATACTTACTGACCAAGGAGGCATGTGACAACTTGAGCTTTTCAAGTTCTTGAGTTAGAGCCTTGATGGTTCCAACTCTATGGAATTCATCTCTCTTGGTCTTCTTGTTCTTTCTGCAAGCCATAAAACATTTAGGCCCATTATCATTGAATAATGATGTACCTGAAGTTGACGGAGTGACGCTTGCAGCTGGAATGTCTTGAGCACACTCGGGAGCAGTTTCCTGGGCAGAACCGGTTAAACCGGTTCCAGAAACCGGTTGGACCGGTTCCTCCAGGCAGACTGCTATTTCTTCCTTTTGCTCCTTAGATGGAGTCACTTGAGGCTCACAAGATATTGTTGATGTATATGAGCATTTCTCAGGTGATTCCATGACTTCTTGCTCCTCATCATCACTTTCAAAATCTTCAAATGTTTCCGTGATGAGAGTCCAAATGTGATGAGCATCTCTTCGGATTTCTTTCTTGCTAGAGATGATATCCCATAACTCTTCACAAACAGAACTCCGCAAGAAGTTAATAACACAAGCATTAAGTTGCGTGCAAGCTAGCTCCTCTTGAGTGAGATTTGACAAATCAAAGTTGTCATAATCAAATTTAGGAGGTAGAATGCTAGCAACTAAAATATGTTCAACTAAAGGATCTAAATTTCTAAAAGCATTATGAACATTACCAAACCAAGAAGCATAGTTTGAGCCATCAAGCTCAAGTGGCTCAAATTGTACCTCAATCGACATCTTTACTTCACGGCGGTTAAGCTTTTATGTGAAGCCTTGCTCTGATACCAATTGAAAGGACCTTGATGTCGACTAGAGGGGGGGGTGAATAGGCGAATCTGCAAATTACAAAAACTAATTCCAACTGTCAGCACCAAAACCGGTATTACCGGTTTCCCAAACCGGTAAAACCGGTTTCTATACAGATTGCCCTAACAAGTATAATTCCCCTTTACGAATTCTAGCACAAACCACAAATGGTGTAAAGCTTCCAGGGATGTTTCCAAGTGTTCCAATGAAGCTCCTGCACACAGCTCAACACACCAAAGTAGATCGTAACGGAAGCACGAGTAATATGCTAGAAAAGACAATATGAAGAAAAAGCTCAAACCAAGAGACAAGAGATTTTTCTCCCGAAGTTCGGATTCACCGCTTGCACCAAGCAGCCACCACGGCACGGTGAATCCTACTCTCCGTTGAGGAAGCTTATACGACCACCCAAGGTCAAGCTATCTCCTCCTTCCACTAAGTGACCTCTTCCCTTGCGGAGGCGAGGTGAAACCTTCACAAACGATCCCGTGGCTCACCACACAACTTGGTAGCTCACCGGGCGACGCCTAGCCGTCTAGGAGGAAGAACCTCCAAGAGTAACAAATGCTTCAACAGCTGATCGACGAAACCACAAGTGCTCAAGGAATGGATTGCTCTCCAATGCTCACACACAAGTTACTCTCTCAACCCAACTCAAGAATCTCACAAGGATAGCTCAAATCTCACAAAGAGAGGTTGGGGAGAGCTCAGCTGGCCTCTGAAAGATGTTAGGGACGCAAGGAACCAGCAGCCCCTCAATGAGGAGCTCATGGGTATAAATACCCATCCCACCAAAAAACTAGCCGTTTTTCTGTCAGAGAAAACCGGTTTCACCGGTTACCAAAACCGGTTTCACCGGATTTCAAACAAACTAGCCGTTAGACACCTCAGGCCACAAAACCGGTTTAACCGGTTTCCAAAACCGGTAAAACCGCTTTTCCCAGGGAACCCCCACTAAGTTAGAAACTCTCATGGTTAGACTCACAAGGGTTCACTTGAGCACTTTTGGAGTTTGTCATTCAACCAATGTTGCATCCCTCTTGATAGTACGGCATACCTATACTCAAGACATAAGATAAATCATAATTCAACTACTTGAGCTTGTATGTCAATGATCATGCCATTACTTGATCAATCACTTCTTTGAGGGCTTTTCAACATTGTATCTTCAACTGAGCATATCCTCCTTGAGCTAGTGACTTAGGATTTTCCATAACTTATATTTGAATTCACTTTAATCCTTAGGTCACCCTCTTTATCAATCATAACATATATATGCATTGCATTGCTTTTCTTGATGAGACTTGAATATGATACTTCGAACACACCCCGGATACTAGATGCTTCACCCTAGCAATTTGCACCTTAGCTTGCTTAGTCCCTCGCTCTAGTCATCTCGATTTGCTTCTTCATCACTTACCCTTGTATCATCAAGTTGACTTTGCTTTGCCTTTGAATGAATTCCACTTGAAAGAATCTTCAAATGCTTGTTCTTGATTGACAAAGAATATCCCACATAATGCAAGCTTCCAATTGAAGACCAATATGTAACACATATGCTCATGTCATTTTTATCATTCATACATGAAGTCTTGCACTGTCATTCTTCTTTGACAATTGGATCATCTCATAATATTGGAGACCAACATAACATATCCCGAATTATTGCTTCATCATTGCTTCTCATGTAGCTCCATATCGGTTTGTATTGCATTTGGATTTCAATAGTGACAACTAATCTTGCAATATCTAGCAATCTTTATTAACCATGATCCAAGATATCCCATATGTATATGTTCAACAAGCCTTCATTATTTTAGAGACCAATATCTCACATATGTCAACATGTCTCCTTTCTTATTTCACCATAGCTTGCCATTTATCATATCCTTGCATAATGGGACCACACACTCGTTGGTATGCAACACTATGAGCCATACACATTGCATTCAACCCATGAACAATAGTGTATCATAAAATATTCATTTTAATCCCTGCTCATAACTTTAACAAACATATTAGTCCTTTAATCGCTTTGTCATTCAATTCACCAAAATCCACTTGAGGGCCTAGATGCACTTTCATTGTGTCTCTCCAAATAATCTTTTAATGTTTGAAGTTAAAACTGCTATAAATAGCTAGCTAAATCCACGATATAGGTGAGACTCTACTGTGGATCGGTGAATAAAGCTATTTACAATCTTAGTATGTATACTTATAGATCAAATTCATATCGTATGAAAATCATTAGCAAACAAGCATTCAATGAGCAGGCACTCAACTAAAACCTAAGCACTACAATCATATATATCATCTTCTTTGCGAACGGGCCTCTAGCTGAGTTGGTTTGGTGGCTCTAGCAGCACTCCTCAGGTCCTGGGTTCGACTCCCCATGGAAGTGAATTTTAGGCTGAGGTTAAAAAAAATCCCCTCGTCTGTCCCATGGCCAAAGCACATGTCTAAGCTGAGGTTAAAAAAATCCCCTCATCTGTCCCATGGCCAAAGCACAGGTCTAAGACCCGGCCCAGGTCGTTGGTCGTTCTCACACGTACTACGGTGCTGCTGTGTAAGGGGGCAGAGGTCTTCTTCTTAGCAAAATGTTCGGGGGGCTGTCTTACCCCCGCAGGTCGAGTTTTTTTTTCATATATATCATCTTCTAATATCCTAAAGTGAAGTAAAATTTAGTACAGAGGTGATTGTACTCATCCAGTTATCATTTTTTAACATCTCTTACTATATCTATTTATTATTTTTAGACATCTCTTGCTATATTTACGTGGATAGATCTATCAATGTAGAAAATTTTGTAACATTCTTTGTTTTTTTCCATAGATAGATTAGTTGTTTTATTTGCATATGGCATCCATAAAATAGTATTAGTCATTCATTAAGATAAATGTGTTTGTAACATTCTTTGTTGGTTTTCTACATAGATAGAATAGTTGTTTGTTATTTGCGTATGGTATCCATAAAATAATATTCGGTAATGCTACGTATCTTGCGTCCGACGCCCGTCGGACGCCTCATCCGTTCGTCCGTCTCCCGCACAAGGATCGAACGGCTGACGTTTCTTCCGCAACAAATATCCCGTTCTCCTTCTTCGTGACGGCAGTTCCTTCCATACACCGTCTCCCTCATCTGCTCCCAAATCGCAATGTGCCCTCCCGGCCGGGCGAGAAGGCCCATGGAGGAGGCTGTCCGCGGCGAGGCAAGGGCGCGCGCCCGCACGAGAAGCACCATGGCGGCGCACCCCCACGCCGAGGCAAGCCCGCGCGCCCGCACCAGAAGCTTTGCGGTGGAGAAGACCGGCGGCGATTCCAATGACCCAGAGAAGCTAGGGGTATCCTCGCGCACGCGCGGAAGCCGTGCGCGGCCATCCTCTTCCGCCGCGGCAGCTCCACGACTGTCGCCTTCTCGTGCGGCCGCTCCTGCGCATCGGACCTGCTCAAGCCAAGCGACTGATGGCGCCGATGCGCTTCGGCCCGATTCGAAGATGCTAAGCGGTGAGTTCGTCTTCCTTGCGATCTGATTCGGGTGTGGAATTGTTTCATGCTGAATCCGTGCTCTCCCTAATCTCATGCCTATACATCCATAAATCAATGTCGATTTAGGAATTAGGGTTTCGTCCATGAGAAGTATGTACTGAAATTTGACCTCACCTTCATTCGATAGCACTGTCCATGTTGCAATGTTGCAAGGTTGGCATAAATGTCGTGATATGTAGTTGTTTATCGGTTAATCTCGTGTAGGTGGCATACTGTTTCGTGAGTTAATTTTGTGTGATCGAGGTATCTCCATGGGAACTCATGAACTGAGGCACTGATGAGGCATGAACTGTGTATTTTTTAGTTTGAAATATGAACTGTGTTTTCTAAGATTGTGGTGTGTGATTCATGTCTTCCATATGGATATGTGATCCTTGTTGCAATCATATATATGATTTTTGTTCTATATTCTACTAGTGGCTATTGTCAAATGCCTACTGTATATGGCTGCTAGTTAAATATGTATGAGTTTTAGGGCATGTTTGGCACAGCTCCAACTCTCGAAAAATAGCTTCGCTCCGGCAACTCTAAGTTTTTTCATGCCAAACACGTCCAGCTCCAGGAACTCCAACTCCGAAAAAAACCTGGAGTTTGGGGCCAACTCCAGGTTTTTCTTGGAGCTCCTCAAGAGGTGCTCCAAAAACCCTTGTTACAAACATTCTCATGGAGTTGAGGTAAAATTACCCACCATTGCCATCCATTACACAACGTACCGGTTCAGAAAAAAGAAAAGTCCGACCCCCCTCCCGACGCCCGACCTTCTTCCTCCCTCGGCGCGTTCGCGAGCCGCCCCCTCCCGCGCCGTCGCCCCTCGCCAGAGGTCGCCTCCCAGTAGCAAATGGATCCCAAGGCAATGCTCTTCCTTCCGATCCAGGTGTAAAAGTAGGATCTCGATCGTCGCGTGGCTGTACACCATGGCGTAGGTCCTGCTCGACGCCCACCGGCTCGGCTCCAGGCGGCCGGGACCTGATCGGGACGAGGAAGGCCTCCGCCCTCGTCGACTTCGCCAGAGATCACGTGAGCCCATGTGCACGCGCATCGCATTGCAGGCTCGCAGCGATCTGATGGGCCGAGGGAGCTCGGAGGCGCAACAGGATAGTCGCCGCTGCGGCTGGTGATGCCGGCGATCTGGGTGCGGCGGTGACGGAGCCGAGCGAGGAAGGAACCAGTAGCGGAATGCCTGCGAGGAGCCAGCCTTCTGAACGTGCGAGTGTCAAGTGGCCGCAGCCGCCCAGCCGGTTTCACTTTCGAAGAGGCACGAGAAGTCCCCTCGGTGGCGGCGGGGGTGACAGCTACGAAGGGGAGGACGAGCTCCATTATTTCTCTCTTTTTTTTGTTTATGTTGCAATTTTTACAAGAGGATAGGAACGGGGAGAACTAAAAAGGGTATAATAGACCTTTCACAATAACATCTCCTGTTTTAGGAGTTGGATCTGTGCTTCTTGCCAAACATGTAGACAACTCCAGTATTTTTTTGGAGTTGGTGGAGTGGAGTTGAAGAACTGTGGAGTTGGTGAAGTGGAGCTGAAAAATTTGGAATGGAGCTGTGCCAAACACGCCCTTAATCCTATGCCTACTGTCATATGTGAGAACTTTTGTCCTATACCTACTGTCATATGGCTACTGTTTAAGTACGTATGAATTTTGTTCCATGTTCTAGTGGTTGTTGTGTTTTATGTATTCTATGCCTTTTTTGTGTCATATGGCTATGTGAATTTTTAGGATATAAGAACCACTCATATGTATTGCAGTTATTGGTTGCCTTTCCATTATGTTGCAAATGTTTCGTTTGATCAGCAAGTCTCAATCCTTAATCTGATATTTTTCCCTCTTTTTACCCCTCCCATTTGTATCACATCTTATTTTCAAGGATTCTAGGTCATGCTTTTTATCTTAATGCTTTCCCTTTTATATTTTACAGAACATGATTCCGGATTACATGAAGCTGGTTGCAGTGTCCTTGCTGCTCTCTCAATGCAATAGGATCGACCCCGTAGAGTTTGTGAAGAACGATTGCTACAAAGAGGACGCCAAAGAATGACATCTCTGCTGTAGTTCTAGAAAATGACTTCTCACTTTCTATTTTGGCTCAAAGAGTCTGTACAACTTGAGCAAAGTCCTGTAGTTTGTAGAGAGCATCCCCATGTAATGACTTATGTTGCATTAGTAATTTCACAATGTTTCAGATAGTGTGATGATATGTTGCAATCCCATAAATACTATGTTTACAATATCATGTGCTCAAATGTGTAGTTTCTGAAACTTTTGAGCCCGTTTCTACCTGTTGTCTATGGTGCATTGTGTCGTCTCAATATTGGTCTTATAATTACGCTTGCAAAATTTTATATGTTTCATATGTTTTGCCCATGTTTCAATTCAGTGACAAGGTATACATGCCTACGACATTGTGTCACTATATTTGAAACATTGAATAATACCTAATGCAACATCTGCTCTCTGAGTGTATTGCTCTGCTACTCGACAACCTTTTTATGTTTCAAATGTTGTCACCAAATGTTTCATCCACCTTTCAATGTTTCAAAAACAATGACATGGTTTCCATACTAGCAACATCCTTATTGGCATTTTGAAACATTAATAACTATGCGATGCAACATCTACACAAAGGGCTGATTATGAGCTGTTGAAGACGCTGCACCATCGGAATATAAGCACCACTCATATCGTGGGATAATTTCTGATTTCCACGGAGGGGTCGGAAACCTGACTTTCACTAGCAAATATGTGTCGAACATGAGGACGCACCTAAGAGGAGGGCTCAACTATAGAGCTATGGACGCGACACTTGAGTATTTCCAGCGGCAACAGCCTGAGTGTCCTTCGTTCTACTATGCAACGATGATTGACCGCGGCAATGCGGTCAGTGGGCTTTTCTGGGTGGACGGAAGGACGAGAGAGCTGTACAAGAGCTTTTGCGATTGTGTATTCTTTGACACAACCTACTGTACAAACTGTTACGACATGTCGTTCGCGCCAATTGTCGGTATAAACAACCATCTTCAAAGCATACTCCTGGGATGTGCGTTGTTGCCTGAGGAGACAACAGAGACATTTGTTTGGGTGTTGCAAAGGCTCAAGGAGGCCATGGGCGGGCAGGAACCGGTCAACATAATGACAGACCAATATAAGGCAATGAAAGCTGCGATCGAGATAGCGTTCCCCAACGCAACTCACAGATGTTGCAAGTGGCATGTGACCAGTAAGGCAAAGGACAAGCCTGCCTGGCTAATCAGCGAAGAAGAGGACTTTGTCGGTGAGTTTGACCACTGTGTGAACCGGACCGAAACACCGGAGGAGTTCGATATGGAGTGGGAGAACTTGGAGCAAAAGTACCACTTGCAAGGCAACGATTTTTGGCAGGCCATATCCGCAACAAGCGCCCCCCTCCCCCACAACCTGACCTTCATCCAATGTTGCATATATGTAGAAGATATTTTGTACTAGCAACATGTTTGAAACATTTTAAATAATTCAATGCTTCAGCAAATCATTTTCATTGTTGCACTAATATAATAGGAATGTTGCAGTTCACAAACGACCAATAAAATGCTGAGTATGTTAATCAAACATTTGCACTGCGGTATCCATGAGAGCTTAATGCAAACATGGACGTAACATCACAAAGAAAATTAACATTTGTACACCAACAAGCAAACACCATGTTTCAACAGAGAGAACCCAATGTTTCATTGCCATAATTTCAATGTTTCACATGTTTAACTTAATGCTGAAATAGAAAAGTAATGTAAGATCACAGCGTAAGTTTAGTCTGCTTCATCTCCATCTCTATCTCATGTGCTCTGGCCATGCATTCGCAATCCTTCATTGTATGCCCATCCTCTTGGCAGTATTGGCACGGTGGGATCTTTTGCTTTTTTGTGGCCTTATTCTTTTTCTTTATTGATTTGTCTCGGACTTGTTGCATCGTTGATTTCATCCTTTCTTGCTTCCCCTTTGGACGTCCTTTGCGGGCTGTCTTTGCGGATATGGCCTGCCAAAAATCGTTGCCCTGCAAGTGGTACTTTTGCTCCAAGTTCTCCCACTCCATATCGAACTCCTCCAGTGTTTCGGTCCGGTTCACACAGTGGTCAAACTCACCGACAAAGTCCTCTTCTTCGCTGATTAGCCAGGCAGGCTTGTCCTTTGCCTTACTGGTCACATGCCACTTGCAACATCTGTGAGTTGCGTTGGGGAACGCTATCTCGATCGCCGCTTTCATTGCCTTATATTGGTCTGTCATTATGTTGACCGGTTCCTGCCCGCCCATGGCCTCCTTGAGCCTTTGCAACACCCAAACAAATGTCTCTGTTGTCTCCTCAGGCAACAACGCACATCCCAGGAGTATGCTTTGAAGATGGTTGTTTATACCGACAATTGGCGCGAACGACATGTCGTAACAGTTTGTACAGTAGGTTGTGTCAAAGAATACACAATCGCAAAAGCTCTTGTACAGCTCTCTCGTCCTTCCGTCCACCCAGAAAAGCCCACTGACCGCATTGCCGCGGTCAATCATCGTTGCATAGTAGAACGAAGGACACTCAGGCTGTTGCCGCTGGAAATACTCAAGTGTCGCGTCCATAGCTCTATAGTTGAGCCCTCCTCTTAGGTGCGTCCTCATGTTCGACACATATTTGCTAGTGAAAGTCAGGTTTCCGACCCCTCCGTGGAAATCAGAAATTATCCCCACGATATGAGTGGTGCTTATATTCCGATGGTGCAGCGCCTTCAACAGCTCATAATCAGCCCAACTGATGCTCTGGTGAAATCTTAAGTGTTTCCTCAGTGAAACCGTTTTCACCAAAGGATGTGTATGCTCAGGCTGCATTACAATCACCTTCCATTTGCCATCGCGCTTGCCAACAGCCATATGAGCCTTGCGGTCAAAATTTTTGATGGTGTTACGCTTTCTGGTTGATGTTGTCATTACAGCTACTGCGCTTCTCTTCTTCGACATCTTCTGTGTTGTGGTGTCACTCGTTGATGTGCTTGCTGAGTTGTTCTCTCAGTTCTCTTCCTCTGCATTAGGTGCCTTCCTTGCATGTGAACATTCTCACTCTTTTTCTGATCAATTCTTTACTGACAGTGCTGGTCCTTGATGATGCGACTCTAATGCTAAAACCCATCTTGTAAGCATAGTCATTGTACACCTTGTTTTGCTTCATCTAATGTGAAGAATTCCATCCCAACACGTGGCACCACTGGCTCTGAACAAACCACGTCCTCATCTTCATATTACACCTCTTGATCTGACCCAACCTCTACTTGGACAAGCTCACTTGAATTTACTGACAAGCTTGCAGCAGCAGCACCTGACCCTTCATGGCCCTAAACATCAAATTTGGAACCGGTGTTTCAAAACATAGAATCCAATGCAAACATAAAGCAAAGAGCATAAGGAAAGGGCCAAGTATTATTTACTTGTGTTGAAACTCCATATTGAATTGCAACATCATGTGTGCTGACAAAGTAATTGCTTGAGCTCGCTTCACTCTGTGGCTGTTGCAGGGAACCACGAAGCTGCAGAATCAATGTTGCAAAAGTATTAATCAGATGTTGGAAATGATACAACAAAATGTTGCAATAGTACAAACACAATTTGCATCTACCGTGCAAGCCCAAAGGATTGAAAAAAGCACGGGATTATCCTACATATATTCATCACGCACATCAGTGGGGAACAAATCCATCCAATTTCAAATACTCGAGGTGCAGATCTAACCTGAGATTCAGATGTGCGGATAGACAAGTGATGTGCTCCCCCAACATGCCCCGCAACATGGCGATTTCCACCCCTTGATGTAGAACCCTTCAAAGTGTTGGATTCACCGGATCTTATGGGGAGGGAAAGAAAAACGAGATCCGAAGGATTTCTTGCAACAATTAGCTGTGGATGGTTGGGGTTTGCTTCACCCGATGGAGGGAACTCGATTCTCTGTAGTATATGCGACATAGCTCGAGTTTTTAAAGGCGGCGGAGACCTGGGCGACCGCCTCGCCCGTGCGCTTGTGCTCGAGCAAGAAGAAGAGACGGGAAAAAGAATGTTAGATTCGCAATAATGTTTCATGCAACATGGGTTTAATGTTGCGGTGGGAGTTTCGTGCCACCAGGGACCAAACGAGGTGCAGAGCGCCCGAATGTTGCGTGCAACATTAAACAGATTTATGTGATGTTGCGGTGGGAATTTTCATCGCGGACGTCAGAATGTTGCGTGCAACATCGAACACAAGAATCTAATGTTGCGGCGGGAATTTCCCCTGGATGACCGTCCGACACCAGCACCGGACGTCGGACGTCCGGGCGCTAGCAGCTCCGAATAATATTAGTAATTATTTAAGATATTGTATAGCAGTGTTCCATCCTATGGTATGGCTATGAAGGATACACATGGTCAATGCAAATTCTCAGATTTAATAGAAAAGATGTGTATCCTAACGATACACTAGTAGAGTGCACGTGCGGCACGCACGTGTCTATAAAAATTTATATTTAAAAATTAAAGTTTCTAACAATGAGTGTGTTTGGTCGGATTAATTTTGGGACTTCAGAAATTATTTGCAAAAGATTCCTAATACCGAGCATCGATGTCTGGTGATAATAATTTCTTCCCATTTTGCTTGCCGACTATCTCGGCAACGTTCGATGATTATGCACAGATGGTAGGAATACTCATTACATCAACTAAGGAAGCATGAGGCATGTGTTGTTGCATGCGTCATCTTTACATGGTATATTTTGACATTATATTATTTATGCTAAAATCATATTATTCAGCCCAAAAATTGGACCACTACACCAGCAGAAAAGAAAAGGACGTATCAGTATATGAGCATCACCCTAACGTAGAAATATTGCTGCAATCTCCCTATAAATCCCACTTTGCAGATGAGTACATATGCAAACAATGAAAGTCTGAGATAACAGGGTACAATATTTTGAGGAACGGTAAAAAGTACAGTCAATACACAATGAATTCCACTTAGATTACATAACTGAAGTCCGACAATGCATCCCCTGCGCTTGCTTGTTGCAAAGAGAACAAACCTTTGCAATTATTTTGAACTCTTTAGCAGTTCTACTGATGTTCATGTGAGTAATCATACAAAATATCTTATCAATTACCACTAAACATGTTCCAAATCAGTTTCATGTGTTCCATCCTGCTTTCAAAAACTTTAGATGTATATATATGCCGCAAAAGTAAGAATATATTGTTAGTTGTTTTCAATTATAATATATAGCCAAAAAAATATGAAACAAAAAAATGCTTGATACTGACCTTTGTTATTCTTCTAGCACATCCCTATACACAATATTTTTTGTCCTTTTCCCAGTTGGATCCAGGTCTTTGTTTGGTTTGGCCAATAACCAGGTAGTATTTCGTGAAATCCCTCTAGACAATGCAACATAAAGTTGACCATGCGAGAACACGGGTTCAGGAAGATAGATGCCAACATTTGGAATAGTTTGCCCTTGAGCTTTGTTTATAGTCATAGCAAAACTTAACCTGATTGGGTATTGCTTCCGCTTGAATTTGAAGGGAAGTGAAACATCTTCAGAAGGAGAAAGAGGTATTCTGGGAAGGAACACCCTAGTGCCAATATGCTGCCCATTGACTATCTCGGCATCAATTGCATTGTCTTGGAAACCTCTCACAACCAAACGAGTGCCATTACAAAGACCTTTGTGGGGATCCAAATTTCGTAATAGGATCACAGGACAATTCTTTTTTACCTTTAACTCATGGGGCGGCAACCCATTAGGTGTGATTGAGTTGAGGAAATCGAGTGGATAATTATTGTTTGAATCATCATCAACCGAGTCATGACTATAATACACCTTTTCATCACCTGGAAATTTGTCAATCATCCTAGCATTAAGCGCATCCACATACTCATTCCTCGTAGAGAGGATTGCACGCTCACGCATATAAGATGTAGATGTACACTTATTCTTTAGGTCTGGAAACACATGCTGAATTAGAGTGTCAACTGACTTGTCTGACTTGTACTCGATCATTATGTTATCGGGAAGCTGCACATAATCATGTATATCAGTTTCCTCAATACCGTTACCAATCCTTAGCAAGAAATCCGAGTAAGTGGTGTCGCCCTGTGCTCTCATGTTTTGTTTGAGACAAATCTTTCTTACACTCTCCCATATATATGAGCGTTGTAGGGTCGCATCAGTTATCTGGGCCCTTGTTCCACGAGGCACAACCGGTAGAACTTGTCTAAAATCCCCTCCAAACACCATAACCTTGCCCCCAAAATGCTGATTGCATCCCAATATATCCTGCATTGACCTGTCTAATGCCTCCACTGCTTGTCTACGTGTCATAGCAACCTCATCCCATATTATCAATGATGCCGCACGCAATAAAGCAGCTGTGCCACTTTGTTTCGTAAAGTTGCAAACAGAATTAGGACCAAGATTAATTGGGATTTTAAATCTAGAGTGTGCAGTACGTCCACCGGGCATAATTGAGGCTGCAATTCCAGATGTCGCAGTTGCTACTGCCACAAGATCCAGCGAACGAACTTTTGCAAGCAATGCTTTATACAAGTATGTCTTACCAGTCCCACCAGGACCATCCACAAAAAACACATGTCCCTTCTTTTTAATGACATGGTCAAGTATTAAATCAAAGCCAGCCTTCTGTTCCACATTCAAAGTGTCAATAATATCTAGGTCTGCTTGTTCAAATCCAATATTTTTCTCCTCTGTCAGTTCTCTGTAGTAATCCCTTGAGGTATCATCTGTTAAGTAATGAATAAAATATTGTTTTAACTAACAAAAATATATATTATACAACATATATCAGGGTAAGAATAAATATAATGTTTCTTGCTCCAATGCATAATAGCTACCAAGACATTAATGCAATATAGAAATGAGCACAAATCGGATCACACGGAGTACAGAGAGGATGGGGTATAATGTTAGTATGGCACGCTAAAAAAATATCCTCGTATAATTCATATTACAGTAAGAAGATAGAGACTAACTAAAAGGATGTAATTTAAATTTATAATATGTTAGATAGACACACTCTAGTTTCAAATAGGTAATAGGTTCATGCATGTCCTAGACATGCGCTAGTTCCAAATGTGTACATAATTAAAGTGTACTATAATTATGAACTTGTGGTTGCAATATACTGTGATATAAGTAAAACATGTAGCAAATGACATGTATTTATAAAAAAACTCACTTGTCATATACTCTTTGGGAAGCCCATACGATCTTATGTCTTTGCCCATCGAAGTGACGATATCTGCTATGTCCCTCATGACCAATTTCAGAACATCTGGACCCCTCCCATGAATACGTCGATAGTCTTCAGCCATTGACTCACAGTGCTTGTCCCAAAGACCACGGATGTTGGTGTACTCACAGAATACAATAATTGTCGCAAACAACCTTCGAAGTGCATATGGCATCTTAAAAGATGTAGCTTCAGTTAGAGCATCATCCAAAGACCTGTCGGATTCTACAAGGCCAAGTTTCTCACAAGCCTCTCTGAAAGTTGGATATTGACTACCATGAACATGTCGGAGGGAACCATACGATGTCGCACCCCTAACATGGTTTAGGAGTATTCTCAAATAATACCGCTCGCCTTCTGAAGGGTTTGCATAAACTAATCTACCAATCTGAAACCGCTGCACTCGGGTTTTCCAGCGTTTACGAGAATTATTCCAAGTGTAGTGTTCTGGAAACTCTCTGTACAAATATTGACGCGCAGTCGGATCTACGGAATTCATCTTGAAATACTCAGTTAGCATGGATCTTTGATGTTGTGCACGTTTAGCAACATCTTCGAGCTTTTCTTTATCGTTAAAAGGGACCATGTGCATACCAGGTAAATGCACTTGCATCTGCAAGACAGGAGGAGACAT
>CM014272.1:31842381-31861067 GCA_004135705.1 Alloteropsis semialata
ACTAAGACATGAATAAGGCAGTTACAAAATTTTCGAACATCTAACTGCAGGAGTGCAGGACCATGTAATAACCGCATACAAGCAACTTCCACCCAAAAAGCACATGGTCGCCAACCAAAAACATGGTCCTACCACAAAAGTCAGGCAAGCAAGGAGTACTGCATGACTGAAGTTCCATTGAAAAAATTGTAGTCAATCAAACATTGCTGAAATACATTTGAATGCTAATGGTTTATATTCCAAAGTTCTACTTCGTTTTATATAGCCCTTCCTTTCTTTAAGACTCCATCTGTTTTAGTTGTAATGGATTACCCTTGCTTACAGGCAGAGTATCCGATGTGAATCTTAGTCCCTTTTTCTGTATAGAAACAACTAATTTACTATAGTATGAAAGTATTTTTCATGACAATCTGTCATGCAACCGAAAAGCACTACTAATCTTCTGCAAATGACGAAGGCTCAAATGGCTCAAATGACAACATAGCCATTAGGTCTAACATGTTTATCAAGTGTATATTTTAAAGTATTTTTTAGGTCTCAACGATCATATCCAAATCACGCCATTCAAGTCATGGCTCTGATAAAGATCCATGGTATTTAACCATGGTTGAAATTTAAACAATAATTCTATGTTATCCAAGTGACGTATTTAAGAAACCCTAACACCCCGTTTGGATGTTAGAATTGGACCGTGGAATTAGGAATTGGAATTTGTGGATGCGAATATCAGTCGTTTGGACGTCGCTGGAATCGGGAAATGGAAACGTAACCCAATACCGGGCGACATTCGTTTCACTTGCGAGCGCCCTCGACCAATTCAGAGCTCACACGCTCTGTATTGCGCTGAATCGTCCCCGCCACTTCTTCTTCGTCCGTCGCCCCTGAAGAGCAGCGGCGCGGAGGATCTCCCCTTCCTGCGATGGTGCAGCGCGGAGGCTCCCGCCCTTCCCGTACAGCAACGGCGCAGAGGAGCCCGCCCCGTCCTCTTCTTCCCTGCGGCCGGCGACCTCTTCTTCTCCACGGGCGGTGCCCCATCCTCTTCTTCCCCAGGGGCAGTGGCCGGAGAGGAGGGGGAAAAGGGCACAGAGGACTCACTCAGGGGAGGGAGAGGAGTCTCACCGTGCCATCAGTTGGGAAAGGGGCGGCTTCGAGGAGCAGTTCCACATGCACCTCGAGAGCTCGGGTGGCCAGTGGCCATGGTGGGCGTGGAACTTCAATTCCCAAGCGTAGGGAGGGCTGTGGACGGAGCTGGTGGGTCGAGGGTGTGGCGGAGAGAATTGTCTTGGTCCTGGTGCGAGTAATTGAAGGGAGGGGGCGTGGGTGCGGCGAATTTTGCCGGTGTCAGCTGGGCTCGCTTTCTGTTCGTGGCAATGGAGAAGAAGAACAGTGAAGGTTCGTGGCTTTCTATTCATGACTACAATTCCAGCTTTGTACATCCAAACATGTATTGGAATCGGTTATTTCCTTTGATTTCAGCTGTCAACTACTTGCACATCCAAACAATGGCATTGGCATTTGAGGCCATTTCCAATTTCCCTCAGCATTGGTATTCTGGGCCAATTCAATGCCATACCCTCCAATATCTACATCCAAACGAAGCCTAAGAAAAAACTACGAAGAAACAAAACAAAACCATAACACACACAGCACCGCAACAATGCACTGCAACAATCGGTGACTAGAAGATTTGGCGGGAGATTCAAAATCAGGAGCACCAACAATTGTGGTGGCAAGTGTGGGTGAGCACCGCAACAATTGGCGACTGCAGCTGGTGTACACTTGGAGCCTGTTCGGCTGGTAGAATAAATAGTGCTCGGCTGGTAGAATGAATAGTATTGTGTGAGAGAAAATAAGCCGAAAGAAGTCAGCCGAGCACTGTTCATCGGACCAGCCAAACAGGCTCTTGGTCAGAAGACACAGCAGCACCAACTATGGTGGTGCTAACTAGAAGACCCACCGTAACAATCTGTGGTGGCGATGGAGATGAAAATCGGCTCTGTTTCGATAGACTATTGTGGTGGCCGCCTTTGATTAAGGCAACGCAACAGTCGGTGGTCACCCGTGGACCCACATGTCAGCCCAACGGGTTGAAAATGGTCAGGATAAATCCCGTACCGACCAATTTCTTAATTTGTATTATGATATAATTTCTGACTATTCCCTTTTTAGCAAAATATAAAAATTGTTGTTTTCAACTAATTTTTTCACCATATTGTACTGTATTTTGATTTACTCATTTGATAAAATATCACTACAAGAGATGTTTAGATAGGTGACGTTCCATTTATGTCACAAAAACAGTAAATTTCATCACATTTTGCGTTTTGTGACATTCGTGTGACGAAAACCCGTTTGTCGCCTATAGTGTGTCATAAAAGGTATACTGTGACAAAAACATGTTTTTTTGTCATAAAATTTGTGACGATTCTTATGTCGTCACTAATTTGTGACGCAAAATTTTCGTCACTATCAAACTAAAAAACATCACAAACCATTAGCATGGATGACTATGTAGATGCCACATAGGATAGAAAACGTCACAAAAATTTTGCACCATATGACATGGCAATGACTAGATTCTGACATGGCCCTTGAATTGTGAAGATTTGATTCGTCATAAAATTTTTGTGACAAATGAAACGTCATCTTTTGGTTCATTTATTTCTACAGAAACAACACATTTGCAGTTACAAAACATCGTTTCCATGTAATAACTCATATTGCTATTACAAAACAATTCGATACACACTTTCATGGTCCATCCATACAAATAGATATACACAATCTATAGCAAAACAACTTTCCGACATCCATACAGAAAATAGCTGTACAGAAAAAGTATTGAATACGAAGTCAATTTCTCAGGAAAATAGTAGCATCTGAAGAATATGTCCATGCTAGGCTAGTAGCACTGGGCTTCCTACACAAATAAAACAACAATAAGTTAAATTTATTTAGATTGACGAGCATAAGACACTAGTGCCTGTTTAGATAATGACTCAAAACCTTTTGTTAACACAAATAGTGCCATGCATTATAGGCAGTAATCTGAACTTTAATTATCAAATAAAGCTGGCCTTATGCTTTTGATATAGAAAAAGCTATTATATTTTTTTGACTAGCTGTCAGAGCAAAATATGAATATAAGAGAAGAAAGAAATTGTACCTCTCTCGGATTATTTTAAGTGCTTCCATAGCTGCATGAGGCACCCCTGTCTTCAGATCAGGGTATCTACCGGAAACATGCCTCGTATTCAATGCTTTTTGCTTACTACATAAATTGGTTATACACCCATGAAATCCTATTCAACTCAATTCCTGCAGTACCATTTTAAAATTCTAGATTAGGAGCATGCTACTAGCTACCTGATAAACTCATTTGAAATTGTTTGCATGGTTAGTGGAGGTGAAGCAAGAGATATAAATAAGTAGAATTCAAGCAACACAGTGTCTCAGGGTTGATTAATCAGAATGTAAAAAAACCAGACTATAAATGAATATGAACCTAATAAACAAAAGATGCATGGCACAAATACAATAGCACATTCATACCAGGCAACACATTGTCTTAAGAAAATACAGTACCAAAATTAAGATAGCCAAGTCACAGATCCAAATAACTTAACAATGGACCATTCATCAAGTATCTAGAAGGTAATATGAGAGTTGAAGGAATTGCCTAGTCATTGAGGATGAGCAGCTGATAAACAAGGGCATTGGCTAGTGCCTTCGTCAAACTTTCAATCTTGCTAACTGCTTGGACCTCTGATTCGCCTACCTTCTTCAGGGCATCTAGAGAATTTATCATCTAGCACCTACTACCTGCTGCACAATACCCTATAACAAAATGGATTTCAACATTAGTACTGCAAGGCAATAGATAGAAGATTAGGAGACAGTTTATGAAATAATTAATGGGACATTTTTATCAATTATTAATACTGCAACAGTAATTTGTTTAAATGGACAAGGAACAGGCTGCAGGTCAGAGACAAGATTAATTGCTATGCAATATATTTTCAGACTAACTCTTGGGCAAACGGCTAGCTTACAACCATGAAAAATGAATAATGAAGAGGCTTTGTAAGCCAAATCTTTATATCATGAATGTGTATGGCACATTATATTTTTAACACTTGGCAGGGATTTTGATGTTATAATCTGATAAACAACATAATATTTAAGAGATAAGCTGTGAGATGCATGTGTTAATAATATCAACTTCTCAAAAACGAACAACCATATAAGAGACACTAGTATAAGAATTTGTTATCCAGAGCTCAGGAAAGACAATAGTAAGTCAACAACTCTAATTCCATATTAGAGGCTACAATGGTTTAGTCTAAGAACCTCATGCATGTATCAGATGTTAACTACAATTTGCAATTTACAAGGCATCAAATGAAAAAAACTGAAGTGTTTGCAACATACATACTGTGGTAGATAAAACCTGCAGCATATGATTGCAAGCAACTGCCCAGTGGAATACACTTGCAAGCTCCGGGACACAGGCAGGACACAGGCATAACCACATAACTTATAACTACTGGAGCAATGAACCATAGCAGAAAACAACCATGTACTACATCCCATGCCATATATGGTTGTGCTACCAAAAAGTAGCTCAATGTTATTCTCATATGCAGCAAGCAATGTTTTTAGTTTCCTATACAACAGAAGTTCTTTTGTGATATCCAACCATAATCAGATAACCATCATATATTCACTAGTTATGCAACACTGCAATATCCATTCACTAATTAAGTTCAGATGTACTCTAATTTGTCAATTAAAAGGTGTTACACAGAAGATACATCATGGCATAGGCCAGTGGAATGTAACACAAAGCTTAGCAAGACAATTGCTAGGGCATTGCCAAAACAAAATAAGTTCCAGCTCTAGGACAACAAGCAAAAATCTATCACAGATCAAGGACCCAAACCCTAATCCATTACAAATCTATCACAGATAAGGACCCAAACCCTAATCCATTACAAATCTAGGACATCTGCAACTTGAACCTACTGGTGCTCCACTGCTCCCCACTGCCTCCGTTGTTTCCATTGCAAAAATAAAGGACAAAAGCACATGAATCTACCTGTTGATTGGGCTTTGCTTTGCCCCCACTTCTGACCCGGAGGCATCTTGAAGATAACCTTGCTCGGCGCCCTGGTCGGCGTCGGGGGGTGGTTCGGCGGTGCCCTAGCGAGGCTGCGTCTTCGTCGTGGGTGCCGAGCAGATCGAGGGGCGGCGGCGGAGGGTGGACGGGGCCGAGCAGAGCGAGTCAGAAGGTGGAGGGGGAGAGGCGGCGTCGGAGGGTGGATGGGGAGAGGGGTCGGTGTCGGAGGGTGGAGGAGGAGAGGCTGCGGCGGAGGGTGGAGGGGAAGGGGCGGCGGCGGAGAGCGAAGGCCGGAGGAGAGAGGCGCGGAGAAGGAGAGACGCCGTGGGGTCGCAGCCCGTCGTGCTGCGATGGAAAAAGAGGATAAGTCCGGTGGAGCAATGGGCTAATGCTAATCCTGTAACAATTTACTTGTAAATTAAACTCATTTCCCACTGTCTCCAACAAATTCATAGTGGTGTGGTGGAATGGCAACTGTGGCCTGTGCGAAAGGTCGCGGGTTCGAAGCTTTGCGGTGGCCCCTCTATTTTTCTGAATGTTTGCTACAACCGCACATTTTTGCAACAGCCCCAGCCCACAAAGGTGCTGTCTAAGTGCATTAGTCCGTATAAGTAATAAAATTTTCCTTCACATTCTAACATAACGCTAGTTAATACACTATCATTTGTTGCTAAGGTTGTTGACTCAACTCCAAATTTTGCTTGAATTTTTTATCATTTCTTTTCTGCAGACCAATTTTTTTGTGTAGGCCTACATCCATGGCCCATGAAAAAAAGAGTGAGATAGGAAAATAATGTGGAGGTATTATTTTTTTAATTGTTTAGAAATAGTTTTTTATGATGAATTAGCATTGTCATAATTTTTGTGACGTTTGTCATTTAGCCTTTATGACGAAATGAACATTGTTATCCGTCATAATTTTTGTGACGTTTGTTATTTAGCCTTTGTAACGAAATTAAGTTTGTCACGATGTGTAACTGGATTCGTTTGTGACGATTTATAATTGGTGTTAGCGACGAAAACCTTATTTTCGTCACCAAACCATGGTGCCCAGTACAAAACGTCATAAAGTAGGCTTGTCATAGCGACGATTAGCTCCGATGTCATGAGATATTTGTCACAAAAGGTCCTATGTGTTGTAGTGTATAGAAAAATCCTGACCGTACCATTTTTGTTTTCTACATTTGCGTAAATTTGCGATACTATTTTCGACCGTTTCCAATCGTTTGCTGTAGTGCACCCTTTTGGGCACCGAAATAGTCGATGGTGCACAGAAAATGTGCAATAGCTAGCTAACGGCTAATTGGCCACTTTGGGGCTATAAACACCCCCCTCCACATGGCCATTTGAGAGGTGTTAGAGCTTGGGAAGCTATTGAATGTTGAAGTTCACCAACGTAAGTGCTCTATCCACCAAAGTGCTTATAAGATTAGGCATTAGTCTAGAGTTTGGTGTGGTTTGATCTCCGTCGTCTTCATTGGTTGAGTGGTAAACCACCAAGGGACTCTTGTCCCTTACTCTAGACTAATGCCTAGAGCAAAGCTCTAAATGGCCTAAAGCGAGAAGCCAAGCAGAGACCCACTCGTGTTGTTGATTGTCCCATTGGCTATCACGGAGGTTGCCTTCCACAGAGCTTTCCCTAGCAAAGAGGCATGCATTTTCCAAGGGGCACCAACAAGGATTAAGGGGAAGTTAGCCAACTTCTCGATACCTCGAGAAAAATCGTCGTGCCGAGAGTTTGCGTTCTATACTCTTTACACTTCCATATATAAATTGTTCCCTTTACATTTTGTGTTACCTTTTCTAGAATTTTCATGTGCAGTTGATAGGATTGGAACACTTTCACATTAGACATAGCAACATATAGAAAAAAACTAGTGCACATCTAGATAGATATTGGATAGGTTTTTATATGTATTTGGAGCCTTAGTTTTTAGGACACCTAATTCACCACCTTCTTATGGTGTCAGGGTCCCTTCAGCTACATAGGTTTTTATATGTGTTTGGAGCCTTTGTTTTTAGGACACCTAATTCACCACCTTCTTATGGTGTCAGCGTCCCTTCAGCTACATAGGTAATTAGGACAAACAACATTGTCATGTGCATATTTATAGGCATTGTAGGTCCCAAGGATGAAATCCAACCCCTGGCATCCAACTTATGTAATCCAATTAATCGAAATTTAACCTTAGAAGAAAATAAGAGATGGTGAAATCAAAGAAAGGGCTTGAGTTGATTGAATTAGAGAAAGCCAACAAAGTTTCTAAATATGGATGATCCGGTCAGGTATATTCCATCGAAGGAGAATTGCCAAACATCTACAGCATGCAGGGAAGGCATTGGCTGTAGGTACTTCTACATGGCAGAGTTTTGAGGAAAGGTACGGCGTGCACCAATAGGATTGAAGATTCACATAATGGACGGTCCAGTGTTAATGTTGTTATACATGGTCGACATTAGAGCAAAGCTACGGCAATCAAGGCTGCTCTGAAGTTAGGGCTTTATATACATGGCAGAAGATCTGGCGATGAATGGCGCAGAGTACGGCGGACCAGTTGTGCAGTAAGCATGTGGGCATTGAGTTGATGGGTTCTACGCGGTGTGGTTTTATTTGACCGTTTGAAAAGTAAAGTGATCGTTGGGAAAGCTACATGGAGGATGTTTTGGCATTGGGAGTCTGGCACACGACGGATCCTCCAAGCCACCCAAGTGCATAATTGATCATCCAAAGTCAATTAGCACATTCTTATTGAGTGATTATTGCTAGATTAGGCCTAGAGATAGAGTTTGCAAGGAGTGTTGCCTTGTGCATGGTTCTTTGAGTGAACCACCCTTGTAATCTTGGTGTGCCGAGCCCTCTGTGTCTTGGTGACTCACCGACAAGTCTTCGACCCTCATCTTGGTGTGGAGCGGCATTGATGGCTTTGTGCGGGGAGCGAGCAGACCCCTCCTTGGTGTGTATATTACAATATTGAGAGTGAGTATATTGATGTGGGACTCCATGGAGTTAACAGATGGCACTTTTTGAAAATTACTCATATTCATTGACAAAAAAGTATAATGAAATAATGGAACTAGGGCAAGTTTTGATCCGTTAGAGTTAATGGGTATCCAAACGAGCCTGCTAATTATTAGCAGTCCACCGTTCTAATAATTTATCCATTATCTAGTTGGAAGGTGCGAATGTATAGTACAAAACAACTATCCTACTATCTATTAGCAGTGGATCCAAACACGCACTACCCTACTAATAGTTAGCTAGCTAATAATTACCAACTATCAGCTCTTAGATAGATTATTATTAGTTCTAAATATTCAAACAGACCTTTAGTTTAGTGTTCCAATCTTTCAACAAAGCTCCTTTGGTGGACAGACCATGTGGGCTTGGAAATTCTGCACCACATTTCCAGAAAAGCACCTTTCGGCAACGTGTCCCTGTCTGTTTTTTTTTTTCAATCTGGGCAGCGCCCGAATTTCATTACCATAAGCAACGAAATTACAGCAGTCTTTGTTTGGCAGAAAGTAAATGGAGTATAACCCAACTGATTCAGGATAACAGAGAGCAAACCACCATTACAACCTTTAGACACTAAAATGACTAGAAAAGGAACAGCTCCAGAGAGCAATCAAGACGCAAAACGCCAGTGATAGCAGCAGCCTTTACATCAGCAAAACAATCAAGACGCAAAACGCCAGTGATAGCAGCAGCCTTTACATCAGCAAAACAGTCCTGGCTCCTTCCTCATGTGCATCTTGTGGGTGGAACGCCAGCACCGTCGCTTTGACAGCTTCAGCGCCTTCCTCCAAAAGCTTCTTGTTCGGCTCCGACTGTAGTTCTGCCCAAAATATCAAGAAAGAAGAGGCTAAGCAAAGGATCTCAGAAGGAGATCTACAAGTTTTCCTTTCAAAGTACACATTGTTTCGTATTCTCTAGGTCCCCCAGCAAATGGCTGCTAGGCCGACCATCAGGAGCTTATCTCCCCCAGGGAGATAAGTCTTAGCCCAAATCCAGGACTGTTGCATAGAACTGGGCCTAAAGTTTGCGCCCACAACATAAGCAATGACACTCCAGACATACTTGGCCATTGTGCAACCAAAGAAAAGGTGCTGGATAGATTGAGTTTCGTTATAGAAGCAACAGTTATTGTCCCCGACCCATTTTCTTTTGAACAGATTATCTTTAGTCAAGATTGCATTTTGATATATAAGCCATATGAAGACTTTAATTTTCAGAGGGAGTTTTGCCTCCAAATTCTTTTGTTGTGGTTCTCTACTGCAGCACAGCAGAGGTGTGCATACATGGATTTCACAGTGAAACTCCCCTTCTTCCCCCAGCCCCATCTTGGGAGATCTTCCCCCTTAGATAGGGCAAAGGAGGTCACCATATCATTTAGTCTTCTGAGCTGGTTTTGTCGATCTTCGTCCAGCCATCTTCTAAAGGATAATCTCCATCTTTTGTTGGCCATGAAATGCACAGAACACTTTTGTTCATTACAGATATTGTACCGATCTGGGAATTTATCTCTCAAGGCTACTGCTCCACACCAAGTATCCCCCCCAGAAGTCCGTTAGTTTGCCATTCCTCACCATCATGATTCTACCTTTAAGATATAAATCCCTAACCTTTAAGAGAGCATTTCAGACAGGAGAGTTAGAGGGTTTAGATTTTAGGTGAGCCACACTAGCTTGTCTAACATATTTTCTTCTAACAATTTCTTACCAAAGACCTTCACCCTTTTCCACCTTCCACCACCATTTGCATAAAAGGCTCATGTTAAGCTTTCTCAGGTCATGAATTCCCAGTCCACCGTTTTTCTTTGGTAGGCAAATTTTGCACCACTTTACCAGATCGTATTTCCTTTTGGTACCATTCCCTTGCTAGAAAAAACTCTTCCTAATTCTGTCCATCCTCTTACGAATTGTTTTGGGGAGAAGATACATTGACATGAAGTAGATTGGAATACTGCTGAGGCAAGAATTTATAAGAACTAGCCTCCCTCCCAGGGAGAGGCAGCTTCCTTTCCATCCATCCAATCTTTTTTCTAGCTTTTCCACCAAAGGCATCCAATCCAAAATGTGCAATCTGGATCTAGATACAAGGACTCCAAAGTATTTGAGGGGCCAAGTTCCAGTGGCACAGTTAAATAAGTCTGAGTATGACAAGGACTTCTGTACATCTTCTGTTACCATTACCACTTCGCTTTTGTTAAAGTTAATCTTGAGCCCAGACATTTGTTCAAAAACATACAGCAGCAATTTTGTGTTTCTTGCTACTTCCATATCATCTTTCAAGCAAAGAATTGTGTCATCTGCGTATTGTAGGATAGCCACCCCTTTCTCCACATATTTCGGTATCAGACCTTCAATAATCCCATTGTTTTGTGCTAGAGACATCATTTTTGCTAGAGTATCTGCAGCCAGGTTAAAAAAAGAGTGGGGAGAGGGGATCCCCCTGTCTTACCCCCTTTCCACACTTGAAGTAATGGCCAACATTGTCGTTTACTTTAACACTTAAAGCTTGTTGACGGTCCATAGATGCGCCAATTGTGAACCGCAAGGGCACGGATCATCATAGCTTTTCCATTAGAGTATTCCATCCAAGGTTTATCAATCCATGGATCGACAATGAACTTACTAGGGTTTCCCATCTAATCTAATGGATCTATTCCTGGCATTAAGCATTGATTGCATATAAAGGGTAAACCTATAAGATATGAGTGTAGTATATAGGTTGATCACACCCATGAACATAGGCAAAGATTAAGAACAACCGAAGGTAAACGAGCCTATCGTGTTCTAGTTGTAGTTCTAGCTAATAAGAGCAAGCGCATCATGCATCTCATCCAAAGCTGTCTTTAAACTACTATCTTCTGGTCAAACCCCCGAAAGCCCCACCATACATGGGATCACACCTTGTCATGACGCTCCCTATCGGCATGGGTAACATAAGGGCACGTTCACGAAGAACGTGCTGAACCACTTGGTAGATCCGATATGAACCTCTAGCCACCATGGCTACAAGATCACCCCAAGCAATCTATATGCATAATAGATTGAAAGCAAAGCAAACCCAAGAAAAGCACAAGATCGTAAAGGAGGAATCGAGTCGCTAAAAGATCGGATGACATGAAGAACATTACTCACATAATAGATGTATTAGATCATCACCTCCAAGTACATACCATAGATGATCCACTACTAGCTCCTGAACTCCGCCATGGCACAACCACGCAGGGAGGCCATGGCAGCTAGGGTTGGCCTAAGCCATCCCTAGACAACTTCGAGGACTTGCGGCGGCCGTCGTCTTCCTTTGGTGTATGCCCTAGGTTTTCGCCGAGTTCTAGTGGATTGATCTCCGTGGCTTCAGGGTACAGGGGCTATAAATAGTCCGAGGAAACCCTAGCTCAAAGGGGAGGTCGAGGCGGCAGGAAAGGCCTGGGCCGACCGGCCTAGGGCCTTTTTGGCCCGCCTCGGCCCTATCTTTTGCGTGAAAGCTCCTTGATCCTCCAGAAATTAATTTGCCAATGCATGTGGGTATTTGACGTCGGTTGCTTCAGGATAAGATTGGGTCTTGATAACTTTCCAAATGTCCACCTGATTCGCCTTGACCCCGAAGTCATCCGACCTTATCTTCAAGTCTTTGCCCTTCCACATTCTTGGAGGTTGGTTCACCATAGATGAGAGCGAACGAAATCCGAGTTGTATTAGGTTTTGGCCTTCATATTCCTCCATGCTACGCATGACCTTGGTCTTCATCCAAAAGTGCTCATTTATAGCTCAAATACCTGTGTAAACCAAAATCCTCCAAAAATACATGCACATGCGAAAATGGGGTTATTTCAAGTGCCAAGTGGGTTAGTATATGAATTGGTCCCAAAACACCACTTAATTAGCACTAAAAAGGTGTCGCTAACGAGCGTCAACAATCCCCCATGCTTAAACCTTGCTCATCCTCGAGTAAGTCCAGGATCTTTGCTTAGCTAGAAAATCAGCATTGCTCTTCAATGTCTTCCTGCACTTAGTTATACACAACAAGACACATTGCTCTCAAGTTTTTAGCATTTAAAGTTCAAGTTGTGACCGACTACTTTTCATTATGGAAGATAGACTAGCAATAATGAACAAGCCACAATAGTAATTAAATGCAATACTCTTGAACTTAAGCAAACTTTAGACCTTTACCTTGTTCCATCGTGAAGAGTTTTCAAAAAGATGCATATCTAACATAAGTGAGATTCTCTTGCAAAAGCTCATGGGAACACTCATCTCATCAAGTTGCTCAAGCCTATACTAGATTATTTTCAACCTATTCTACTCATATATGAAAGTGGAAGGCTTATGTGGAGCTTGGTAGGTAAAAACAATCCTAGCAAAACATTATATCTCAAATATTGTCAAACTAAGAGAGAGATCTATTAGAATTACCGAGACTAGTCAAAAAGGCCATGGAGAATAAATATTGGAAAGAGAGAGGGATGGAACACACACATTTAGATAGGTGGACATGTGCAAATGACAAGTGGATGATCCCGAGGCACAAATGAAGTCCTCATTATTAGATTGCACATGGTTTGCAAATGGCAAGTGGAATTGTCTTCAAAGTATATGGAATTTGATGAAGCTAAAAGAACCTAAGAGCATTATTTCTCTTTTTTCTTTCTTTCTTTCATTTTTTCTTTCATCTTTGTTTCTTTTCTTTCTTTTTTTTCCTTTTATTTTCCCACATTTTTCTTTCTTTTTGCTCCTAAGAACTTTTTGCAACATAGTACTTACTCAGCATCTTCCCCCATGCTTAAACGATTGCTCGTCCTCGAGCATGGAAGTAAGGGTCGATAATTGCTGAAGTAAGTACAAAAAGTCCATCTTGATCTTCTAGAAAAGCACTTGAATCTTCAGGGAGTTTCTTCGATGCCTCCCAAATTGATGTTCTCTAAATTAAGCTCTCGATTCTTGTGGATTTTCGTCGAGAAATTATCCATACTCAATTGTGGGTTGTGGTCATGGAGGTAATCACAAAATGATATTTGGTTTAGAGTGGATATCTAGCAAAGTTTGCGAAGTTTTCGGTGTAGAAACTCACAATGCATGGATAGAAAGGCTAGCAAAAAGAGGGTATGCAAAAATAGAATGGCCAGCTTCTTGGTCTCGAACCATAGAAATCAATCTTAATCTAACTCATCAAAATATAAGTTTGTAATTCTAAAGGTTTCATCATGAAAGATCATGTATATGTAAAGGCTTTGGTAGGTAGAACTTTGCAAGAGATTCACGAATGTAGATAGCATAAGAATCAAGTTTTAAATAAAACAATACAAGGTGTAAGGTCATCGGTAAACTTAAATCAAAGAGCAACAAAAGGAATATGTGGGTCTAGAATTTAGTCATTTAACCTCTACAAATAAAATAGCCAGTATTTAGAGTAAATAGTCAAGTCATATACAACATCATGTAGGCGAACAAAGCGGCAACTTTCATCACTTTTCCATAAGCAAAGGTATTCAAAATATTGCATCGTGGTGGGCACAAAGTGATGGTGATCATTTATTGAAAACAAAAACAAAACTAGGTTGTCCTCCTAGTAGCCATGTTATTAACAAGAGAGATATACAAAGGTTTCTAACCTATGGTCGATGGCATACATATATACAAGCATTAAGAAGTAGATGAACAAAGAGAAGGTTGAGGAAGAGTTACCGTCCTTTTCGATGCTTGCAATGAAGTGTAGTGCGGCTTCCCCCATGCTTAAGCATTGTGCTTAGCATGGAAGAAGAATCTTGAGCATCTTATGACAACCGTGATCATTGTACTCCATATGGCTTTTTTCCTTTTCGTCCAACAAGTCCTCCCCCATGCTTAGCATGTTGCTAAGCGCGAAAGAAGAAGATGGACCATCTTGTAATTCTTGAAGTCCTTCCTCCATGTGCTTGGAGATTATCTCTATGCTTCTTCACCTTTGTTGCCTTAATTTTCCTTCAACCCCTTCCCATTGTCACTAAGCCTTGGTCCCAATCATTCTTTGTACCGTTATCACCTCCTTGCTTGTTGTCTTCATTGCTGCTTCAACTTCCATAATTTTTTTCATTATTTTCAGAACAGAACATGTACTGAACCATTGCTCCATTGCAAAGTGTACAAATTTTTCTTTCCAACGAGTCATCGTTTGCCCAAAATGGATTCCGAACAAGAGAGTTATGGCTATTTTATTCCAGCTCTGCAATCTGTCCCGAGCTGATTTCAGAACGCGCAGCGCCCAATGTTTTTGTCATATCTCCTTGTACGGGTCTTCAAATTCATTGATCTTAGATTCGTTGGAACGAGAATTTCATGGAGCCTCTGAATATCAACTTTTTGTTCTTTTTACATCTCTGAACATGTGCAGATTTTTGATAAAAACAGCAGCGTCCCTTTCAATCTTTGGAGATGTTAACGATCTTGGTTCAACTTTGATCATGAATTCATGGGATTTCTTCATCATGCCTGCAAAACAATTGAGACACACACATTACTTCTGGGGTGACGGTCGGGAGTATAAGCAAATATCGACAACCAATGACATCCCTAAGACCTTAACTTGTGGCATAATTAACCTAGCAAATAAAAACCTAATGGGAGTGCGTGTGTGCAAAGTGAGTATGCAAATGAGAGAAAAGCTTATAAACAAAGACAGTGTTTACACCTAGTTCTAAACACCATGTTTACAATTAGATTGCCAAATTTCTCCTTAGTCATAAAGATCTATTAACCAAGGTTAAAACACCATGTCTATCCCAAGGTCAATATTTCCTTATAGCACAAGAAAAATAAAGCGCATCGCAAAGCTTATAAACCGACCAATACAATGCAAATGCTAGCAACGTTCTCAAAACTAAATGATGATGGTCCGCGATCAAGTCTAAACACCATGTTTACACAAGACCGTAAAGGGAGAATGCCGCGCAAGCGTTAACATGGATATGAAAGTGTCGAGGTTGTACTCGTCAGATATTTGTCCGGTAGACACCCCGCTTTGTGCGAAGATTGATCACGGTGATGAACAGAAAGACACGGGATTTTATACTGGTTCGGGCCCTCGAGATCGAGTAATAACCCTACGTCCAGTTGCTGCTTGTATTATTTCGTCGAGTACAGATTACAATGCGTAACGAGTACCCTCGGGTGGATTGTGGAATACAAACTTGGATGTTCGATACCCTCTACGCACAGGACCCCGCTATTTATACCCAGGGAGACGTGCCTTACAAGATAAAACAGACCTAAACCTAGTAGGACTCGAACTGTCTTCGGGCTTCCCTCCTGCGATCTGGTTGTCGTGTCTTGTTCGGAGTCTTGGTCGTCTTGGAGTCGGTAGTCGGCAATCCTCGTGGTCGGGTACCCTGGTATTATGGCCTCAACAGTAGCCCCCGAGCTTATCTTGTTCAGAAAAGGTTGATCGTTCAATAGTCTTCGGGTCTTTTTGCTCTCTCGGGCGATTTTTGGATATGAGAATATCTCGTCAATCACGAGAGCCAGAAAAGTTCCCGAACTCTTGAATGTGGAAACCTGCATCTGAATGATAAGGTCAAAGAAAAATATCAGCCATAATAATATAAAAGAACTGTTCCGTCTTGGAAAACGAAACGCCCCAGGAGTGATGTAACTGCTGCCCAGTGCATTTAAAACCCACTCCGCACGTCTCCCGGAACTTTAGCAGTGCACGCGGTACGGCTCTGCTCCGGCTCCTCGAATCCCGCACGAAGCGTTGCATCTCTGGGTCTTTAAATATCAAATCTCCTGGATCGATCCGTACTTGAACTTTCCATTCTAAACCTTCCCCCTCCCCTCGCCATGGGAAAGAAAAGGCTTAGTAGTAGATTCAAGCTTCCTCGCCTCCTCTTCGGAAACTCCCCTCGCAGCTCCGGCGAACAACCGCCTGACAAGCCGGAGGACCCGCCGGCGCCGACACCACCCGTCGCTCCTCCTCAGGCTCCGCTCCTGGCTCTCCCCTGGCATGGGGATGAAGGAGTCGAGGTTGAGCCACCAGAGGTGGAGGCTCCGGTGATAGCGCCGCCGTCTCCCAAGGCTGCTCCGCCGTCTCCCGAGGCTGCTCCGTCGAGCATTGCCGCCGGGAAACGCCCTGCGCCTTCCTCTCCAGCCCCGGCGTCCCCTATCTCCCTCTCCTCCGACGACGAGCCAAAGCAAGGAGGGAGAAGGGTCCGGCCGAAACCAGAGGCGGCGGACGCAGGCGCATCTTCGTCTTCTGCTCCGGTGGACACCAGCGGCGACGAGGAACTCGCCCGGCGCCTCTTCGTCTCCCTGAACCGCGACCTGATCGGGATTCCCGGGGACGGAGCGCTCGTGGATCTCGTCAGCGACTCTGAAGAAGAGAACGCGATAGATGATGATCCACCGGAGACTACGCCATCGCCCTGATCAGCAGTTGATATTCATCAACCCAAGATCAGGGTGCTTTAGTTATTTTGATTTCAGAATAGTTATCGATCCACTGTGAAATGTTCCCTCTTTTGAATTTAATGAAGAAATTTCACTTGATGGATGTAATTTCGAATTTCTCATGCTCTGAATATTTTGCCCAAGTCAATCTGTTTAGGAAATTATTCATCCAGAACAAATCATCCCGAATAAACTCTTTCTCCCGAACAGACCGATAATCTCTAGTGTGTTCGGGAAATTTGATCCCAATTAAACATGATCGGGAGATCTCCTCGCTTCACACTAAATGTTCGGTCATTTAAAACTGATAGCTTCCCTTGTAAGCCAACAATTCTAAATGCATTGAATCTGACCTGCACAGTTTTCGAAACGACGCATGCCGCAGAAAAAGGAAAGAATCTTTTTGACCCAACAGTCACTGCGGATCGCGCGGCTCAAGGGCAGGTTTTTCGGGGTTCGCGCTCCCTCGCAGAACCATAAAGCCCCCAAGCGCGGCCGCTTGAGATCTATTTGGGACTTCGACTTCCTTGTTCACATCCACAAAACACTCGCCATTCTCAACCACTGTTCATCTGCTCCTCCAACCTTGCCTAGTCTCCAGCCGCCATGGCATCCCCGCACCAGTCATCTTCCGGCACCGAGTCCACTGAGAACCAGAGCAACGCCGCGACCGGACGCGAACTTCGCAGTGGAAACACGATCCCTACTGTGAATGAATACTGGAAGAAATCAACCACGACGGAGAGAAACCTGCAGAAGCTAGAAGATCTTGGATTACTCCCAAGCACCGAACTCTTCCCTCGGCAGCATGCCAAAGGTCAGATGTTTCCGACCCCGGACACTCTCGAGATGGTGGTGTTCTTGGAATTCTTTCATTGCGGATTCGGGGTTTTCCCATCTGAGTTCCTTCACAGCGTCTGTGAATATTACCAAATAGAGCTTGTGCATCTTAAGCCTGGCGCAGTGACAATGCTTAGCGTCTTTGCTTTCTTATGCGAAGCCTGGTTAGGAATTAAGCCCTCACTGCTGCTGTGGAGGTATTTTTACATCCCTTCATACTATAAGAATCAGATGATGATCGGGTCCATCAGTTTCTCCTTGAGAAATCGGGAGATTTACATTCCCTTTCCAGTCAAAGATAGCTGGAAAGGATATGAACGTCACTGGTTTTACATCACCCTTCCCCAAGCCTCGCGGGCAAAAGGGAAGTACTTGATGCCGAATCTCAAGGATGAGGTCAAGGCCGTGCCAAGACTCACTTCTGACATGAAAAAGCACATTGACCGGATTGTGGAGCTCCGCAACGCAGGTTTGACGGCAGTTCATGTGGCGGAAATCTTCATTAGATGGAGATTCATTCCGCTCATGACTCATGACCGATATGCCTGGACATTCACGGGCGTCAATGATCCGAACAGGATGAAACCTGATGGTGAGTATTTATTTTTCTGTTCAGTTGTTTTTCCGAGTTAGTTCGGTCATTTGAGTTCATGACTCTTAACTAGCAGTTGTCCCAGAGTCAGAAGTGCTTGAACGCTTGAACAAGATGTTCGGGACTGGCCTCCCGGTTTGGGAAGACGTCCCATCACCTTATAGCGCCGAGAACCCTCCTCCAGTGGTAAACTGTTTCTCAGAAAAAGCTTCTTTCCTGTATAATTATGATATAACATTTCTCTTTTCTCCCGACCAGGTTCCAGCTATTGTTGATGCCCCTCCCCAGAGCGGTGCCATCAATGTTGAAGAGGAGGGCGAGCAGCCTGTTGATCAGGGTACCAGGGCCCCGATCAACAATCCACCCGAACTATCACCTGGTTTGGAAAAGGAGATCCCGAGCAGCCCCCAGGCGAATATCCCCCGAACTCGGAAACGCTCTCGCAGTGTGGAGGGGATAGTTCCAGATTCGGAAGTCTCTGGATCGCCGGGGTCAGCCAGTCGGGAGCCCAGTCACAATCAGCCTCGTCCTGTCGCCCAGGTACCAAGCATGATCGTATTCGGGCGTTTATTCGCAGCCTTTGACCGCATATCCAAAGCCAAACATGATCGGGAGATTTCTCGACAGGAAACTCGTCCGACCAGGCCATTATCAAAGCTGACTGCTGGTGCCAAAAGGTTTAAATTCAACATTCCGACGGCCAAG
>CM014272.1:31868683-31899167 GCA_004135705.1 Alloteropsis semialata
CCTCGTTCGCCTGACTTGGACACGAATCGACTTAGGGACGCCATCATTCCTGCCAACTTCTGGACCTCGTGGCGGCTGCGTGGAGACTTCATGTCGCCGAGTGCCTTGATCTTATGAGGATTTGCCTCTATACCTCGTTGGGAAACAAGGTAACCGAGGAGCTTACCCGATGATACACCAAAGGTGCACTTGGCGGGGTTGAGCATCATCCTGTTTTTACGCAAGTTGTTGAAAGTTTCGGTTAAATCAGCGATTAGATCGCTCTTTAACTTACTTTTTACAACGATGTCATCTATGTATGCCTCCACATTACGGCCGATTTGGCCTTCAAGAACAATGTGAACACATTTTTGATAAGTGCAACCTGCGTTTTTCAGACCAAAAGGCATCTTTATATAGCAATAAACACCGAAGGGAGTTACAAATGCAGTCTTCTCCTCATCGTCAATGCACATGCTGATTTGGTGATACCCCGAGTAGGCATCTAGAAAACAAAGCAATTCGCATCCAGAGGTAGAATCTACAATTTGATCTATCCTAGGTAATGGATACTCGTCCTTCGGGCAAGCTTTATTCAGATCTGTGTAGTCCACGCACATCCTCCACGTTCCGTTGGGCTTCTTCACCATGACTGGATTTGCCAGCCACTCCGGGAAAGGGACTTCTCGAACGAAGCCGGCTTTGAGCAGTCGGTTGATTTCTTCGTTAATGGCGTCTCGCTTCTCCGGGGTATATCTTCTTTGCTTTTGCTTGACTGGTCGGGTGCCAGTTCGTATGCCAAGCTTGTGCTCGATTACCTCCCTGGGGATTCCGGGCATGTCAGATGGTTCCCAAGCGAACACATCCGCGTTTGCCCGGAGGAAAGCAATGAGCTCGAGTTCCTATTTGTCACCCAAGCCAAGACCTATCTGGGTGGTCTTGGTCGGGTCTGTCTCATCAAGGGTTATCGCCTTCGTGCCTGGCTCTGTTCGCCTGGCCGGCGCCTCGACTGGTGTGGCGTTGGCCGTTGAGTCGCCAGCTGCTTGCGGCGGCGTCCCCTTGAGTGGGGTCTGGTCCACCACAGCTTGCTTCTCAACAGCACGATCGTCAGCTCCCTGCCCCCCGACGAGCTGTTGTTCCCCGATGGGCTCCTGTTCGGGAACTTCTTTCCCCTTGGCCTTTGACCGGTTCTCAGCTGCTCGGGAGGTTTCAGCCAATGTCCCCTTGGCGGGTGCCTTTGGCTGGCTCTTTGTCTTCTTCTTGGCAGGTTCGGCAGCCTGCTCGCGACTCTTGATCATGTCCAGGGTCTTCATGTCGCATTGGACCGCGCCACTGCGATCGCCATAGACGGTGATCGGGCCCAGCGGCCCCGGGACCTTGATCATGGAGTACGCAAAGTGAGCGACCGCCATGAATTTCTTCAGGAAAGGCCGACCCAAGATGCAGTTGTAGGCCGACGTGATGTCAGCCACCTCGAAAGTGAGGAACTCTGATCGGATGTTTTTGCCCTCTACGAGGGTTACCTGCAGGTCGATCCTCCCCAAGGGATAGGCTTGAATGCCTGGTATGACCCCATAGAAAGGTTTCTCCACAGGGGACAAGGACCTTCTCGGGATCCCTAGTTCGTCAAAAGCATTGACAAACAGGAGGTTGAGGGCGCTTCCACTGTCGATCAGGGTTCGCCCGATCTTGCGGGGCCCGATCCATGGCTTGATGCACAGTGGAAGCAGCGGTCCGTCGTAAAGCGTCTCGGGGTGATCCCTTTGATCAAATGAGATCGGGATTTCTGACCACCTCAAGAGTTGCTTGCAGGGCTCGGTGCTGTTGATCTGCCTCTCGATCAGCTTGAGCTGGGTCTTGGAGGTTCGGGTTGAACAGCCACCGAAGATTGTAGCGATCTCCAGATCTTCGGGGAGATCTAGATCATCGTCACAATCCATGTAGTTTGCAGCACGAGGGTTGTGAGCTGCCTGGTCCCGTGGAGCCCCTTTCTGCTGGCTCTCCTCCTCCTGCTTCTGCTTCTTGTATACCGTACAGTCCACGAAGTGATGCTTCGTAGATCGGTGAATCGGGCAGTACATCGGGAGGTTTTCTGGTTTGCCTTGACGCCTGTACGGGGGCTTGTTGTCCACTGCCATGACTTCATCGCCCTCGGTCTTGCGCTTCTTGTGTTTATGCTTGTTCTTCTTCTTGCCTTCCCCGGCTGGCTGGCTTTGTTCGGGCTTTCCATGGACCCGTGCTCGGGCATCCGCCATCTTGGCGGTTTCTTCCAGGATCCCGTATAGCTCTGCCACTGTCTTCGGGTTCTTCTTGGCAAGTTCCTCCGCCGTTCGCTCGTCCTTGCAACCTTGATTGAAGGCTACAATCACCCGATCATCCACCATGTCAGGGATGGTGTTACGGGTGTCGCTGAATCTGCGGATGTAGTCCCGGAGGGATTCTCCAGGCTTCTGCACACAGTTGAGCAGATCTCCCTCATGTCCGGGGCGTTTGTAGGTGCCTTGGAAATTGGCTTCAAACGTCTCCCGAAGATGAGTCCATGACTTGATGCTTGCTTTGGGCAGGTTCATGAGCCATGTTCGGGCTGATCCCTGCAGAGCAGTCGGCAAGTAGTTGGCTTTCACGTAGTCGTCTCCCCCGGTGGCGTCGATGATCGTGGAATAGATCTGGATCCACTCGCGGGGGTTGGTTGTCCCGTCATACTTCTCGATGCTAGTAGGACGGAACTTTTCGGGCCACCTGACCTTGCGCAAGGCTGGGGAGTACGCCAGGCATCCCCCCATGCTTGGTCGGGAGTCACGTGGCGGCGATTCTGGATAGGACCGGTAGTAGCCCTCACGTGCTCGGTAGTCTCGGTTGTAGTTGAGAGTTTCCCGAGCGTCGCGAGTGCGACGATTGCGTTCGAGCTGCGGCCTCATGTCGCGCCCTTCACGCGGGCGATAGTGCGGTCGTCCGTTAACAGATCAGGACCGAACCGGTTGTGGTTCACGTGGTCTGTTTGACGGAGCCGGTGGTGCGGCAGCGGCGGCCTCGATGTGCTCCTTGGCTTTGTCCGCTGCTTCTCGAGCCCTTTTGGCTATGGTGGCCATTGGAGTCCCTTCGGCCATTGCTTCCATTGTCTCCAAGAGGGTTCGGATCTGTAGATTGTCCTGTTCGACGGCCCGGAAATCATTGTTGAGATCTCGGGGAGCCAAAGAGGACGCAACATGTTGTGTACGGGTTCTAGCCGTTTGAAGCGTTGGTGCGCTGTCCAAACGTGGAGGAGGCACGGTTCGACGCGAGCTAGATGACTCGGCGGCGGCCCCTGTCCCGTTTGCATTCAGCACATGGATGCGGCGGTCTTCAGATGGTTCTGACCCATTGCTAGATCCACTGTAGTCGAGATCCAACTGCGCAGTGCGATCTGCAATGTCTTCGGGAGTTGGCTCCGTGAAGGTGGCGAAAACCTCCCGACCGGCGCATGTGAGATCGGGATCGTGGATCCCTGTCAGCTTGAGCTCGTAGTCGCCCTGGTGCTCGAACACAAGATCCCCGAAGCGGATCTCTCGTGAAGGCACTTGGTGGCGGTGAGCGTAGAGATCGGAAGCGGAAGCAGAACTCCCGATCGCTCCCGACTTGACGGAACTGGGCATGTAGGGCATCGAGGAACTCGACGCGTCGGCGAACCAGACTCCGTTGATGATCGGCATGATCTTTCTTCACGCAAGGGCCCCTACCTGGCGCGCCTCTGTCGAGGTTGTACTCGTCAGATATTTGTCCGGTAGACACCCCGCTTTGTGCGAAGATTGATCACGGTGGTGAACAGAAAGACACGGGATTTTTATACTGGTTCGGGCCCTCGAGATCGAGTAATAACCCTACGTCCAGTTGCTGCTTGTATTATTTCGTCGAGTACAGATTACAATGCGTAACGAGTACCCTCGGGTGGATTGTGAATACAAACTTGGATGTTCGATACCCTCTACGCACAGGACCCCGCTATTTATACCCAGGGAGACGTGCCTTACAAGATAAAACAGACCTAAACCTAGTAGGACTCGAACTGTCTTCGGGCTTCCCTCCTGCGATCTGGTTGTCGTGTCTTGTTCGGAGTCTTGGTCGTCTTGGAGTCGGTAGTCGGCAATCCTCGTGGTCGGGTACCCTGGTATTATGGCCTCAACAGAAAGCATTCATCATGAAGTTTTGTGAGAGAGCTGAGCTAACAAATGCATGATGGAACGATGGAATGGATGCAAAATGCAAAGAGTTAGCAAAAACAAGAGTTAGCAAGGTTTGAAAGGTCTTCCAATGTTGTTCCACAATCAATTCATTCAAAAAGTAATTGCTTAGAGCGACAAAGCTTGGCCGGCCACTTCATAAGAAGTGAAGCGTTGTCGACAAGATAATCATTCATCAAAAGAACAAATCAACCAAGCTAACAAGGTTTAGGGGAAGGGTCATGGGTATCCTATATTTTTGGCTTAAAACAAGAATTTTAAAGAGAGAAGTCAAGTTTAGAAAATCTACCTAAGGTGGTTGAAAACAAAAAGAAAAACAAAGGTTGTTTCATTGGGTGGAAAACAAAACCTACGGTTTTAGGATGGCTATAGGTCTGAGAGGTTTTTCTAAGGGTTTAGGATCTCATAGGGAGGCTAGTCAAAGTTTTCCGTTAGGACAAGGAATAGAGATAGACTTGGCTAATCTGAATGATGCAGCAAGTTGATCAACACAAGTCGATCCTATCCTTGTTGGCTCCAGTTTTTGGCAGGGGCGATAGGAAGGCTTAGGTGGGTTTAACAAAAGGTTAGATCAAAACAAATATGCAATACAAGGGTGAGAACAACATGGAATGAAGTGCAACATGAGGTGGATGAACACAATGACATGACATGAATGGTGGTCTAAAAAACAAAACAAAAGTTAACCTAGATCAACTAGCCACAAGTTTAGAATCAAAGGGTGATGCCATACTTCATATTTCTCTCTAAAAAGACTCAAAAGAAAAAGACTCTAACACTAATAGTAATAGGCACACAAAAGGGTCTACAAGTTTTTCAAGATCAAATAACAAAGTGCTCCCTCAATAACGTTTAGATCATACAACATAACGTTGTGGCATTTATTAGAGCAATGGTACAATGTTATTTGATGATTCGATTAAAAAGCACAATATAAACCGTCATCTTATATAGATGATAGATAAAAAGATTGGATTGCCTCCCACAAAGCGCTTCATTTAAAGTCATAGAGCTAGACTTTTCCACGTACCTTCTCATTGTAGTGGAGCCATGGTCCTTCAGGCGAGAATCCGAAGTATCCATGTAACTTGATGTCACCTTTTGTAAATCCATTGTGATTTGCTTTAAACATCTTCATGTATCGAATGTTGCCGGCTTGTGTCTTCATATGCCAATTTTCTTGGGGTTCTTTTTTTGTTCTAAGTTTCTGAATTTGATCTTGTATGCTTGATGAAAGCATTGCCCAAGCTCCTCTTCATTGTTGTCATCATTATCTCCTCTACCTTGTTCTCATCACATTGCACCTGCCTCTTCTTCGTGGATTTTCCCCTGTGTCTAGAACAGAACGTTTATGAAATTACCTTTCCAACGAGTGGTCATTCATCTTAAATGGAGTTCAAACAAGAGAGTTATGCTAATTTTACTTCAGTGCTGTGTGCTGTATAGAAAATTTCAGAATGCATGACCTTCAATGTTTTGATAATAACCACTTATAGAAATCTTCGGTTGACTTGATTCTTGTTTCGTTGGAACCAAAACTTTATGGGACTTTTAAATATCTAAAAATATTCTACTATTTTCTTTAGATGTTACACAGACTTTTGATGCAAACAGTACCTTCTTGCAAATTGATCCTAAGATGTTGATGATCTTGACCTTGTGGTCTTTGGCGTCGTGTTGTGTATTCCTAGGCTTCAAGGTCATCACCATTGATTCACCAGCGAGTGGCATGGCTCCAATGATATTTCTTCTCCATAGTTCTTGCTTTACCCAAGGTGCCAGGATCGTAGGGGGCTCTTGTGCTATGTGTCGATGATCTAAGCGGTTTCCTTCGTTGGTAGCATCACTCAATTAGAAGCTTCTTGAGCAACCTACTAGAGAAGATTGGTGGCATCATGGTGCTTCTAATCTTGTTGCCTCCAGTCTTGATCAACTTCAAATCATTATCTTTTGTGCTCAAGGACCTCCAATCATCCTTTGACATCATCATCACCTTCTCCATTGTTTGCTGCTACTTCTTCTTCATTGAATTCCTCTTCACCCCTTGCAAAACATGTACCGAACTTCTAATTCATTGCAATGTGCATCAAATTCTATTTCCAACGAGTACTCATTCACTTCAAACGGGCTCTGAATGAAAGGGTTACGCTTGTTTTACTCCGGCATTACATTCTGTTCCGAGCGATTTCAGAACGCGTAATGTTGAAAGATTTTACCATAACTTCTCACTCCGATCTCCAAAATTTACTATTCTTGATGCGTTGGAAAGAAGACTTGATGGAGCTTCATATTTTCTAATTTTTCTCATTGATACCTCTCTGATCGTGGGCAAAAAACTAGTCTCAACAGCAACCTTCCAGAGATGTTAATGATCAGATCTCACGACTTCTTTGGAGCATGATTCATCACCTATAGCTTGAACAAACAATTCTCCAAGAAACATTAGTCTTAAAAATTAATTGACATGGTGGCATACCTTGTTCATATTCATTTGTTTTGAGTGTGGGCTCGATAGCAGATGATGGGCAACTAACAAAAGTTAGCACCTACCACTCAAGAGTGGATCTTCACGTAGCAATCAACTTGTTTGAGCGAGATTTGGACTTGTCAAAGTCCGAACATTGGGAACTTCTCGATCGCTTTGTTTCTAGGGTTTTAACTGCATTCATGGACACAAACAAGAAACACAGGATATATGCAATAATAAAATTAGGGTTAGTCCAAAAAATTAGATAGATCTCCCTAGGGTTCGAGTTGCTGATCCCCGGCAACGGCGCCAGAAAAGCTTGTTGACGGTCTATAGACGCGCCAATTGTGAACCGCAAGCGCACGGATCATCGTAGCTTTTCCCTTAGAGTATTCCATCCAAGGTTTATGGGGTTTCCCATCTAATCTAATGGTTCTATCCCTAGCATTAAGCATTGATAGCATATAAAGGGTAAACCTATAAGATATGAGTGTAGTATATAGGTTGATCACACCCATGAACATAGGCAAAGATTAAGAATCAACCAAAGGTAAACGAGCCTATCGTCTTCTAGTTGTAGTTCTAGCTAATAAAAACAAGCGCATCATGCATCTCATCCAAAGCCGTCTTTAAACTACTATCCTCCGGTCAAACCCCCGAAGCTCCACCATACACGGGATCACACCCTGTCACGGTGCTCTCTATCGGCATGGGTAACTTAAGGGCACGTTCACGAAGAACGTGATGAACCACTTGGTGGATCCGGTATGAACCTCTAGTCACCATGGCTACAAAATCACCCTAAGCAATCTATATGCATAATAGATTGAAAGCAAAGCAAACCCAAGAAAAGCACAAGATCGTAAAGGAGGAATCGAGTCGCTAAAAGATCGGATGACATGAAGAACATTACTCACATAATAGATGTATTAGATCATCACCTCCAAGTACATACCATAGATGATCCACTACTAGCTCTTGAACTCCGCGATGGCACAACCACGCAGGGAGGCCATGGCGGCTGGGGTTGGCCTAAGCCATCCCCTAGACAACTTCGAGAACCTGCGGCGGCCGTCATCTTCCTTTGGTGTATGCCCTAGGTTTTGCCGAGTTCTGGTGGATGGATCTTCGTGGCTTCGGGTATCGGAGCTATAAATAGTCTGAGGAAACCCTAGGTCGAAGGGGAGGTCGAGACGGCACAGGAAAGGCCTGGGCCGGCCAGCCGCATAGGTCCTGGACCGGCCGGCCTAGGGCCTTTTTGGCCCACCTCGGCCCCATCTTTTGCGTGCAAGCTCCTTGATCCTCCATGAATTAATTTGCCAATGCATGTGGGTATTTGACGTTGGTTGCTTCGGGATAAGATTGGGTATTGATAACTTTCCAAATGTCTGCCTGATTCGCCTTGATCCCGAAGTCATCCGACCTTATCTTCAAGTCTTTTCCCTTCCTCATTCTTGAAGGTTGGTTCACCATAGATGAGAGCGGACGGAATCTAAGTTGTATTAGATTTTTGGCCTTCATATTCCTCCATGCTACGCATGACCTTGGTCTTCGTCCAAAAGTGCTCATTTATAGCTCAAATATCTGCGTAAACCAAAATCCTCCAAAAATACATGCACATGCGAAAACGGGGTTATTTCAAGTGCCAAGTGGTGGGTTAGTATATGAATTGGTCCTAAAACACCACTTAATTAGCACTAAAAAGGTGTCGCTAACGAGCATCAACAAAGTTTCATTGGTCATCACCTACCAAATCCAATTACGCCATGTTGTGCTGAACCCCCTTTGTCTCATGCACTCCATCAGAAGGTTCCAGTTTATTTTATCATAAGCTTTTTCGAAGTCTAACTTTAAGATAATTCCATCTTTTTTCCTGATCCTCGTGTCATGGAGGATTTCGTGTAGGCTCAGGACTCCATCCATGATATTTCTATCCTTGATGAAGGCATTCTGAGACTTGCTAATTATTCTCCCCATAACCTTTTATAGCCGTAGCATCAAAGTTTTGGTAAAGATATTATAAACCATGTTCAGGTCTATACTGTTGAATTATGTTTGCATCTTTTGACTAGCAGGGTAATGGTACCGTAGTTCATTCTCCCCATATCCAGGTTGTTACTAAAAAAGTCATTAAACATTGATAATAATTGCCCCTTTATAATATCCCAACCTGCCTGAAAAAATTCAATGGGCATATGATCAGGACCCGGTGCTGTGTTTTTCTCCATGTCCATGATTACAGTTTGATTTCAGCTTCCTGGAAAGGTTTTTGTTAGCATTTCATTGTCTTCCGTGGATAATTTTTCATGTGGTAGCCATGCATTTGGATCCATTGACATGCTTGAGCAATCTGAGGGCCCAAACAGGTCCTTATAGTATTCTGTTGCCACCGCAAGGAGCTTCTCAGGCTCTTTGACCAGAGACCCAATATGTTGTAAACTGAAGATAGTGTTCTTTCTTTCTTTTCCATTAGCCATTCTATGAAAGAAGTTTGTATTGCTATCACCTTTGAGGATCTAGTTAGAGTTGGATCTTTTATGCCAATACAATTCCTCCTCAGATAACAATTTGAGGATCTCCATTTGAATAAATGTTTTCCTTTCCAACGGCACTGACGACAGACTCTAAGATGCTTCCAACATTTCAATTTGCAGTAATTCTTCCTGCAGAATGTGTTTATATTCCTAGTGTGACCCTTCAGGCTCTCCCCCCAACCTTTAAGAAACCTCTTAACTCTTTCCATTTTTATATTCCAAACTTCCATTGCGTCTTTAGCCACCACACTCTTATTCCAAATTTCAGCAATTTCAGGGATGAAGTCATGATGCTTCAACCAGGCAGTTTCAAAACAGAAAGGTTTTCGTTTCTTCTCTTGTCCCAAATCTGTGCATAACAACAAAGGTTTATGATCAGAAAGAAATCTAGGGATCTTCCTCAAAGTTTTAGGGGAAAGAATTTTTCCCTTTTTTCATTCATGAGAACCCTGTCCAACCTTTCCAGAGTTGGATCTTCTTGATTGTTACTCCAAGTGAATTGCCCCCCATTGTTGACGGTCCTTAGATGCGCCAATTGTGAACCGCAAGCGCACAGATCATCGTAATTCTTCCCTTAGAGTATTACCCCAAGGTTTATCAATCCGTGGATCGATAGTGAACTACCTAGGGTTTTCTATCTAGCTAAACAGATCTAATCCTAACATGAGGCATAGATTGCATACGGGGTTAAATATGTGTGTGAAGTTGATGAATATAATGAATGGATCACAACCTCACGACACGAGGTAACACGACCAAAGGTAGCACAAGCCTATCGTCTTCTAGTTCCAACTCTGGCCAAAGTGATAATGAATCTAATCTCATACAATGATAAAGAGTCATCTCTAAGAACTTTCCCATAGGTGCCCTTGCGAGGTGCACGTCAACGCCTAGGATTTCCCAGCTTTACCTCAAATGCCCACCAAGCGCTCTTTACTCGCAGCTCCTCCTCTTGGTGGCCGCACAACAACTCCCATGGTACTCGCCGTCGATCTTACTCAACATTACGCAATCGTTCGACCTTTTTCCTCCCACATGCTGTCACCACACAAGGGTAATCACGCCGACTTCCTACGCACTACTAAGATGTATCCGCAGGGCATAGACCAATCATCACGATTAGATCTATTCCTACTAAGAACATATGCTAGCTAGACATATGAGAGAAAGCATGCATCTTAGAAGATCAAAGTAAACAAGACAAGTAGATTGATATCACCATCGAATGTACATGTGCCTTGATGAGTTCAAGGCATGGCTCCAGAACTCTGCCATGGCTTCACCACGCAGGGGCCAACCATGGCAGCTAGGGCATGGCCTAAGCTATCTCTTAGGCAACCTCAAGGACTTGTGGCGGCCGTCGGCTTCCTTTGGTGTGTGTCCCTCTTCACGTCGACTTTTAGTGGATGGATCTGAATCTCTCCCCCCTTGAGGGCACTTAGGGGGTTGTATTTATACTCTAGAGGAGCCTTGGGGCGTGCTCTACCTTTCCTTTCATGAGATCCTTGCTTAGGAGTTCAAACTTGGTTTCCATAAGATTTGACTCGCCCGGATTTTCTAATTTGCAGCCCTACCTTCCCAACATCATATCTTCCACATCCAGACTCAAATAGGGTGAACTCAGATTCTAAATTGTGTAGCACAAAATTATCTCCAACTTTGGTATTCATCAGTTTCCTTGAAATGAAGTTAAGATCCCTAAAATAGCGCCGGAAGATAATCTGTCTGATTTCGGACTTCTTTGCACAGCATGCATTTCGGGGGCCATATCCCCAAGCTCCATATTCCAAATCATGCTTCCCATATATCCAAATTGAATATCTCGATGGCTATAACTTTGGTACTCAACATTTTGTGATTAAAGGCCATTTTGATCTCCGAATATCTGCACCAAAAGATCATGTCGTCCTAGACTGCACGAATATCTCTGAGGGTGACTTGATCTCGTGGATAACTTTTCAAATCTTCAATTCCTTCATGCTTACGTCTCTCATACTCCAGGTTCATTGAATATGGGCACCTAGGACCATGAGTTGGGCTATGAAAGCCCATATGGTCCAGTGGTTGGGCTACCTCCGCTAGGCTCGATTCCTTTGGGCTCGTACTTAGTTTTGCGCTTTGAATATAAATGCCCCAAATTGGGTCGTTTTCCTGTAAAAACACAATATGCTCCAAAACACAACATATATACGAAAACGGGATTATTTTAAGTGCCACATGGCGGGTTAGTATATGAGTTAGTCCAAAAACACCACCAAATCAACACTAAAAGTGTGCCATTAACGACCGTCAACACCCATTCAGATTGATGTCTCTTAGTTCATGTGTGTTGATTATGAAATTGAATATGTCATTGTATTTGTTACCGCAGAAGTTCTTGTTCTTCTCGGAGCTAAATCTAAGGATGTTGTAGTCCCCACCTATAATCATGGGGTGACTGATGTTGGTACAAATTTGAGACAACTCTGTAAGGAATTGCTCTTTTCCCTCCTCCTGGGCTGGGCCATAAACTAGTGGCAAAGTAACTTTCTTTCATATTCACCATAGTAAATTTCTCAATCCTAACACCATACAGAATTCCTCCTGATATGCCACAATTGAAATAAATGCAATGCTCTTGAACTTAAGCGAACTTCAGACCTTTACCTTGTTCCATTGTGAAGAGTTTTCAAAAAGATGCATATCCAACATAAATGAGATTCTCTTGCAAAAGCCCATGGAAACACTCATCTCGTCAAGTCGCTCAAGCCTATACTAGATTATTTTCATCCTATTCTACTCATATATGAAAGTGGAAGGCTTATGTGGAGCTTGATAGGTAAAAACAATCCTAGCAAAACATTATATCTGAAATATTGTCAAACTAAGAGAAAGATCTATTGGAATTACCGAGACTAGTCAAAAAGGCCATGGAAAATAATTGCTTTTCTGGAGAAAGAAAAGGATGAAACACACACATTTAGATAGGTGGACATGTGCAAATGGCAAGTGGATAATCCCGAGGCACAAATGAAGTCCTCATTATCGGATTGCACATGGTTGGAAAATTGAGTATGGAATTATCTTCAAAGCACTTGGATTTTAATGAAACTAAAAGAACCCAGGAGCATTTTCTTTCTTTTTTTCATATTTTCCTTTTTTCTTTTCTTTTTTTTTCATATTTTTCTTTCATCATCATTTTTTCTTTTCTTTTCCTCTCTTTTCTTTCTTTTTGCTCCTTAGAACCTTTGGTAACATAGTACTTACTCAGCATCCTCCCCCATGCTTAAACGATTGCTTGTCCTCAAGCATAGAAGTGAGGGTCGATAATTGCTGAAGTAAGTACACAAAGTCTATCTTGATCTTCTAGAAAATCACTTGAATCTTCAGGGAGTTTCTTTTGGATGCCTCCCAAATTTATGTTCTCTGAATTAAGGTCTCGATTCTTCTGAATTTTCCTCGAGATAAAGATCCATACTCAAATATGGGTTGTGGTCAAGGAGGTAATCACAAAAAGATATATTTGGGTTTTTTGGTGGATATCCAGCGAAGTTTGCAAAGCTTCCAGTGTAGAAACTCACAATGCATGGATAGAAAGTCTAGCAAAAAGAAGGTACGCAAAAATGGAATGGCCAGCTTCTTAGTCTCGCACCACAGAAATCAATCTTAATCCAAGTCACCAAAATATAAGTTTGCAATTCTAAAGGTTTCATCATGATAGATCATGTATATGTAGAGGCTTTGGCAGGTAGAACTTTGCAAGAGGTTCATGAATGTAGATAGCATAAGAATCAAGTTTTAAATAAAACAGTACAAGGCATTAGATCATCGGTAAACTTAAATCGAAGAGCAACATGGAATATGTGGGTCTAGAATTTAGTCATTTAACCTCCACAAATAAAAGAGCCGGTATTTAATCAATTTAAGATCATTTTATAGAGAGCAAATGGTCAAGTCATATACAACATGGTGCAGGTAGAACAAAGCGGCAACTTTTATCACTTTTCCATAAGCAAAAGCATTCAAAATATAACATCGTAGTGAGCACAAAGTGATGGTGATCATTATATATTGAAAACAAAACAAAACTAGGTTATTCTCCTAGTAGCCATGTTATTAGCGAGAGATATACAAAGGTTTCTAACCTATGGTATATATATGAGCAAAGAGAAGGTTGAGGAAGAATTACCGTCATTCTTGATACTTGCAATGAAGTGTAGAGCTGTTGGTGTTTCTTATGTCGCAAATAAATCCGCAAGCGCACGGATACCGTTGTAGCTTTCACCTAGAAGTATCCAGGGTATCGAATCCACAGGGAACGAGAGGGCATTGTCTAATTACTAAAGTTGACCGGATCGATCGAGTGTATATAAAGGCTGGGTAGAGAGGATAACTTAGCACTAAGGCTAATTATAGTGAAGGGAATTCTCCTATGCTTGCTTTGGGCACCGGGGTATCCTAGACCTCTAGGAAATTGTCGGCCAACAGCTCTATGCCGTACTCGAACGTGGAGGATTACAAAGGACGGACAGGGCTATCACCACCTGCCACCTACCTCTTCTAATCCGTGGGGCTACGAGGCAAACGAGGGCAGATATACACCTAAGCACCACGCTTAAGATAATATCAGCTATCCTAACCTTGGCCAAAGATTAAGATACTTTATGAATAAAGCAACGAACCCACAAGCACAATAGAGAACTCAGCTTTTCTATAACTCAGACTTAAATACGAGTTGAATCCCGGATACTTACTGAGTAGCTCGCATCCATCGAGGTACAGGTGGAGGGTCGCCGACATGCCGGGACTCCTCCAGTCTCTCCCTCACTCTCTCCCTACTTCTACTCTCATTTGAGGAGGGCTTCGCCTTGACTTGATGCTCCAGCTCGATGATGCTGTTCAATGACCAGTATGTATCTATTTATAGCTTGTAGAGGCGGTTGGGAGTGGACACGTGGAAGATGAGGACGAACGGACTCAGTCACAGGTCGGCCGATGCGGGGAGGTCGGCCGACGTTGGATGCACCGCCTTGAGTGATGCACGGCGTAGATGGACTCCTGGAGGCATACTTGCATCACATATTTTGCAAAGTCAAAGAGTGGATCCAAAAGAAAACTATCAATACAATCTGATCAAGATGTGCATGTGTGTGGAACAATGGAATGATAACTCCTTTTTGTATGATCTCTCTCCTCTTGAATTTATTTTGAGAACATGGCTATAATATATATTTTTTTCATGATACTTGGGCCTTCATGTGCCCATATTTTTTTCTCTCTTTTTTTTATGCTTGGACCTTCATGTGTCCATTTTTTTCTCTATAGCCCATGTCACTTTTTTTTGCAATAATACTTGGAGAGGAGATCAACACTTAAATGGAGTATTTATTTTGTGGGTGGATGAAATGTATGTTGCTAACTTCCAATGTAGAAGTTTAGCATATGTATGTGGAGTGTACGTGATCTTGATCATGAAAGCATGAAGAGAATCTTACAAGGGCCACAACAATTTGACAAAGCACAATGCAATAGTAAGCAGCATATGTGTATAGGTTTTTGCAATGTTAACATCATATGGCTTTGGTAGGAATAAGGCAGCACTGAGGAGCTCTGTAAGACTATTGATTTTAAGATTTTGCAAGAAAAAAAACATCCCAAAAACTTTATACAGAAAGAGCAAGATTTCTTTCATCATACCATATCTCATTAATCAACCACTTAGATAAACATGTTTTCCTAAAGATATATGCTCACAAGTAACAGGTGCTTGTGCAAGGAATAAAGAATATGCAAGCCAATCAAGGATAGACATGTAAACCAAAGGGGCATCAAAGCTTATTTTATCATGAGTTTAATTTTAATGATCATATCAAGATAGGAACGAATTAACTCATGAATCAGAGAGGATGAGGGATAGGGTGCGCAAACCATCGCTCAGGACGAAATTGGAGAAGAAAGGCACCAGTGGGCCGTCGGCCGACCTGGTGGCGTCGGCCGACCTCTTCTGGGCCTTTTCCACCTTGATCTTTCTTGTGTAGCTTTGTGCGATGTTGTGCAGCCTGTCTGTGGGTGGTCTCGAACATGTGTGCATAAAAAAGCTTGAGAGACCCCCACACTTGACCTTGTACCTGCATTTGTTCATATATGGTGGAAACAAAACAATGGCCCTTTGGTTCTAAAGACCAAGAGCCTTTATTGGAACTCAAATATATATATATATATATATATATATATATATATTTTTTATCAATGTGCAAGAACTAACACCAGCTCTGGACCAAAATAAGATTTGGCTTGAAAGGAAACTTACTTGGGATACTCACATACCTCCCCCACACTTGGAGTTTGCATCAACATAACTCAAGTGTGTGGAGTTCAAGCTTCTTTTGTAATGTTTCCCAAACCAAGACTTACCGATGTTTTTGTTGCTGATGTAGCTCCATGCTCTTAGGCATCACCTGTCCATCGTTCTTCTTAATCTCTACCTGAAATGGTTAGTGACCAAAAATACCCGAAGAGAAAGATTATACTAAAAACATGTTCTTGCTTTATTAAAAAGGAAATAAATGATAATCCGGGCCATCTCCCGGCAGTGCTTTGTTTATGGTCTGAAGCTAGACCATGAGGGACCTTCACATTGCAGCTATTCTTGGTGATGTAGTTTCCAAGCTCATCACCAATTGTTGATGTGTCATTGAAGCTTTAGCTGCAAGGTTAGTGCCACAAATGCATCCACGAAATTTGCAATGTTTATGATGAGAAAATGCATCTACAACCAACCTTCTAAACATTTTAGAATTGAGGACCTCAAGGTGGTTGTAGTCCTCGTAAGTGATTGTGGCACAAAGCATGGTAAACTCTGGAGATTTGTTAAATGAGCATAACTCTAGTGAGATTTCAAAAGAGAAAGTTTCATGCTCATTTATAGAATCCTTTTGCTCGGACTCCAGAGCCGATGCTTTCACTCAAGCGAGGGTGATGGAAATCATTCGTGCTCATAGAGATGAGAATTTGGGGTGAATGGTAACACGAACATCACCTTCTCGAGTGAGCTATGCTTGGGAGGAGGCTTTGCCTTTGGAATTTCTGGGCAGGAGATAGGAGTGGCAAAGGCAGCCTTCCTAAGTGTGTTATAAAGGCTCCCATGAGATACTTCTCCTTGGAGAAGCTTTTCTAGCGGATAGCCTAGGAGTAGATCAAAATTGAGGGTATCAAAGATGTGAAAATCTAAATTGACCTCGATTTTGTCTAGCGTGATTGCCACGGCACTAGTGATCCCCCGACATTGAATGATGTGTCCAAAAGGATAACTTTTGAAGAGCTTGTCGGATGGCCTTAGTGGAACATTTCCTAAGAGATTATGTGCACTGTGTCATGACATGATGTTGAACTCCATATTGGGGTTGAAATTGACAGTTCCCCTTATATACCATGGAAGGATTAAAGAAGGTGAACTATTCCAAATTGCTTCGAAAAAGTTCCACATTCCATCCAACAATTCCTCCTTTATGTTTTTCACGAGAAAAGCTTCGTGGGGAGGACAGGGAGGATGAGAAAGAAGGGGTGTCGTAGCCTTCTTGTGCCTTGAGTACTCCGAGGTGTTTCCATGATTTTCAAAGAGATCATCCTCGAAGTCAAAAGGTAATCCGAAAGGCTGAGTTTTCTCTACCTTAACGGATGGTGTCTCAGGAGTTGGATCTGGATTGGGCAAGTCTACGGGTAAGATAGAATCTAGTTGAAGGTCCTCTTGCTCAGTTCCATCCATAGCAGCGGGAGAGTGCTCTCAAATCTTCTCCAGGACCTCTCTTGCTCTAGCCAGTGTTACATGTAAGAATGATCCTCCGGCGGCTATATCAACGAATCGGGCAGCCTTGAAATCCTAGAATCGTTCGTATGCTGCCACGACCATTTCCTTCTCCTTTTGTTGGAAGTTAATAATTTCCTTCCGGAGGGCACAGATCCGATGAACAGGGAAGTACTCCAGACAAAGCCTATCTCGTAACTTCTCCCATTCACGTTCGTTGGCCCAACGGTATGGTCACACCACTTCCTTGTCTTCTCTTTAAGAGAGGACAGGAAGAGCTTCCATCTATTTGTTGCTTGTGTCATGTCTAATATGATCAGACATGAACATAGCAACTCAAATGTGTGCAGGTGATGTTATGGATTTTCATCACGTCCTGAGAAGGATGTCTCCTGGACCATAGCTATGAAAGCAGGGCGAAGCTCATAGCTATCTGTTTGCATAGGATTGGATGAGGGGCGCGGCTCCAATAATTCGCCCTTTGGAGCAGAGTACTCATGGATTTGGGTTGAGTCCATGGGTAACCGAAATAAAATAAAAGAAAATAAAAGATAAACGGACAACCATAGTTCTTAGACAACACAGCTACCGTTCCCCGACAACGGCGCCAGAAAGCTTGTTGGTGTTTCTTACGTCGCAGATAAATCCGCAAGCGCACGGATACTGTTGTAGCTTTCACCCGGAAGTATTCAGGGTATCGAATCCATAGGGAACGAGAGGGCATTGTCTAATTACTAAAGTTGACCGGATCGATCGAGTGTATATAAAGGCTGGGTAGAGAGGATAACTTAGCACTAAGGCTAATTATAGTGAAGGGAATTCTCCTATGCTTGCTTTGGGCACTGGGGTATCCTAGACCTCTAGGAAATTGTCGGCCAACAGCTCTACGCCGTACCCGAATGTGGAGGATTACAAAGGACGGACAGGGCTGTCACCACCTACCGTCTACCTCTTCTAATCCGTGGGGCTACGAGGCAAACGAGGGCAGATATACACCTAAGCACCACGCTTAAGATAATATCAGCTATCCTAACCTTGGCCAAAGATTAAGATACTTTATAAATAAAGCAACGAACCCACAAGCACAATAGAGAACTCAGCTTTTCTATAACTCAGACTTAAATACTAGTTGAATCCCGGATACTTACTGAGTAGCTCGCATCCATCGAGGTACAGGTGGAGGGTCGCCGACATGCCGGGACTCCTCCAGTCTCTCCCTCACTCTCTCCCTACTTCTACTCTCATTTGAGGAGGGCTTCGCCTTGACTTGATGCTCTAGCTCGATGATGATGTTCAATGACCGGTATGCATCTATTTATAGCTTGTAGAGGCGGTTGGGAGTGGACACGTGGAAGATGAGGACGAACGGACTCAGTCACAGGTCGGCCGATGCGGGGAGGTCGGCCGACGTTGGATGCACCGCCTTGAGTGATGCACGGCGTAGATGGACTCCTGGAGGCGGTGGGAACCCGAACTAGAAGGATGAGGCGGTTTCGCCTTCGGACCAGGTCGGGCGACCGGCCACCGGCACCGATCGGGCCCATCTTCGGCTGAGTGACTGTTTAGTGGGTCCTCATGGCGGTTCCAGGTGGTATAGCTTGGATTGAGTACGTTTAGTTTGCGAGGTGGGCCCTTCAATCCATGTGAACTCCCCTTGGACCATTCTCATCTCTTGGATCCAACCGACATGGAATCAGTGGCTAGGATGGTCCTGGAGTGTGCTTCTTCACTGCGGTCAAAGATGGGCTCCATTGGGTTCCGGGCCAAGCTCGGCCGACCGGGCCAGGTCGGCCGACGGGCCTTTTGTGCCCGATTGGCTTCATCTTTTACCAGCCTCTATCTTGTAGGCCGTGGAGTCTCATCCTAGGTGACACCACTCCATTTGAGTACGTGTACTTGTGGATGTGGCCCCTTTGTGCTTCTCTTGAGGTCCTTCTCCCATATGGGCTTGACCCAACCTGGGTGCATAGGCAAGGGTTGGTCTAGAGTGGCTTTCCTAGCACATATCCAAAGATAGGGTCATTTAGCCTCGGTTGGGCATCGGCCGATCTGGCAAGGTCGTGCGACGGCCCACCGAGCCTGTTTCGCCTCAAATTTTACCTGTTGCCTCCTGCATCCACATAGTCACCAAAATTAGTTGAACTTATTAGATATAATCCCTATAGCTATGGTGAATGTGTATTTGTATATCAAAGTTGACGGTCTGAGATGTGCATTAATGAGCGTCAACAAGAGCGGCTTCCCCTATGCTTAAGCATTGTGCTTAGCATGGAATAAGAATTACGAGCATCTTGTGGTGAACATAATTATTGTACTCCATATGGCCTTTTTCTTTTCGTCCAATAAGTCCTCCCCCATGCTTAGCATGTTGCTAAGCGTGGAGGAAGATGGTGAACCGTAATGTGATTCTTAAAGTCCTCTTGCTATGTGTTTGGAGATTATCTTTATGCTTTTTCATCTTTGTTCCCTTAATTTTCTTCAACCTCTTCTTGTTGTCGTTAAGCCATGGTCCCAATCATTCTTCGTATCATTACTACCTCCTTGCTTGTTGTCTTCATTGTTGCTTCATCTTCCACGAATTTTTCCTCTACTTTCAGAACAGAACATGTACTGAATCATTGCTCCATTGCAAAGTTCACAAATTTCTCTTTGCAACGAATCATCATTTTGCCCAAAACGGATTCCGATCAAGAGAGTTATGCCTATTTTATTCTAGTACTGCAATCTTCCCGAGCTGATTTCAGAATGCACAGCGCCCAATGTTTTTGTCGTATCTCCTTGTACGGGTCTTCAAATTCGTTGATCTTGGATGTGTTGGAATGAGAATTCAATGGAATCTCTGAATATCTATTTTTCCTTCCTTGTACATCTCTGAATATGTGCAGATTTTTTATGAAAACACAGCACCCATTTCAATCTTCGGAGATGTTAACGATCTTGGTTGCAACTTAGATTATGAATTCATGGGATTCCTTCGTCATGCCGGCAAAACAATTGAGACGCACAAACTACCCCCAGGGTAACAGTCGGGAGTATAAGTAAATGCCAACAACCATTGACGTTCCTAAGACCTTAACTTGTGGCATAATTAACCTAGTAAAAGAGAAAAAAATAAAACCTAATGGGTGTGCATGTGTGCAAAGTGAGTATGCAAATGAGAGGAAAGTATATAAACCAAGACAATGTTTACACCTAGTTTTAAACACCATGTTTACAACTAGGTTGCCGAATCTCTCCATAGTCATAAAAAGACATATTTCACCTTAGAAGGGAGCTACCAGCCAGCAGGGTGATTTTGTCACATTGCATCCTCTTCAGAACTTCACATCAAGACATGTCATGGATTCCTCTGACTTCTTCTAATTTTCTGTATTCGGCATGGGGTTTTAACAAGATGTGATGGCCATATTATCCAATATTATATTCATCTTTCTATATAGAATGGGATGCATCTAAGAAGCCAGTTTATGATGAGATGTTGCATTCTACACATGACCGTTTGGCGCCTCGTCAATCAGGTCGAGACCAGCAGAGCAAATCCGGTGGCACCGGATTGCCAAACCGGTTATACCGGTTTTCCAGGAAAAACATGCAACTCCTCCAAAACAGATTTATCGTGTCAAGAAGAAGGAAGTGGAGGTGCAAAGCATGGATGACGACCTAGAAAAGACTACCGGTAATGATGTCACACAGGTTGGAGGCATTGATGTGATTTTAAAGGACGACGGCAAAAGACCGATTGTAATTGACAATAAGGTTGAAATGTCAGTCCAGAAAAATATTGATGTTGCTCATGGTGAGAACAATGAAATTGATAATGATACTTCTAAATATTTCTTGCCAAGATGGTGTCCTCTAGGTTTAACTCGTACACAAAAAAGGAAATTACAGCGGCTTCAATTTCAGGAGAAGAAAGAGAAGGAACTGAAGAAAAAAAGAATGAGAACTTGAGCAAGGATATACCAATGGTTCCTCAAAAGGAGTGAAAGATCAAGCTTGGTGCTTGCTCAGCAGCAAAACTTGTTGGACCGGATTCAGAACCGGTGGAACCAGTTTCCACGACAATAGAGGCGGATTTGGTTAACACGGTGCAGGTTCCTCCAATTCCCAATGTTGTTGCTCCTGATTCAATTCATTATGATGAGAAGTTTTCATCGGATTCCTAGAATAAGGACGATGAACAATTTTTGAATTATGAGTCATCCTCTGAGCATATGAATATTAATCTTGATGTGGTGCGCTTGTCTTCGGAAGAGGGGATGGCTTATTTTGTTTTTGGGCCACGTCTTCAGAGGAGGGGATGGCTTATTTTGATTTTGGGCCACAAGAAGCTATTTTTTAGAAGCCCAAGGATAATGATGATCATCTGAAAGCTCTATACATGAAAGGTTATATCAAAGGGAGGCCAATTTCTCGGATGTTGGTTGACAATGGAGCGGTTGTTAATTTGATGCCTTATACTTTGTTCAAGAAATTGGGATGTTCAGATGGTGAGTTGATCCAGACTGATATGGCTTTAAGTGGTGTGGAAGGAGATGATCCTATAAGTGCTAAAGGAATTGTTTCTATGGATCTCACAATTGGAAGCAAGACATTGTTTGCCGCATTCTTCGTCGTTGAGACCCAAGATAAATTTAGTTTGATTTTGGGACGTGATTGGATGCATGCGAACCAGTGTGTACCTTCTAGCTTGCATCAATTCTTGATACAATGGATAGGCGATAAGCTAGAGATTGTGTATGGTGATACATCGGCTTACGTTGCAGCTGATGGTTCTACTAAAGGTGTGCATGGTAATTTCAAGTGCTTGACAGGTATAGACATTTTATGTATGAGTTTATAAGGTCTACACGAAGTGGTTTTATTCTTTGCAATAGTGAAGCCGATTGAGGGTCGGTTAGACCACTTTTCTATGATTTGAAAGAATATAAATATAGAGTGGTTGCGGCAAAGAATTCGATGCTATCGGGCATATGAGAACGATATGTGTGAAATTGTTGAGCAAGATTTGGCAAGGGATGGCTGGTATTTTGTGATATCGCTCTTAGAGTAAAAAGGCTGATGGATTATGTGTTAAACATCGCCTTTAGTTTTTTTTGTGCTTTTATGTTTTCTGCTACGCAAGCTTTACCAGAAAACAGGGGGGCATATGTTGATGATCAAAATTGGCACGATAGAGATTTGCTTGCAATCTGGGCAAACCAGTAACACCGGTTTTAGAAATCGGTATGAGCAGATTTTGTAACATTGTCAAATTAGTATTTTTATTGCACTATTGCGTAGCTTGCGTCGAAACAATCAAAATGCANACTCACGGGGTTAACATCGGTGGCACATATATATACGTCTCTCCTTATAATAATTAGTCGGATTTCTAGCGAGCACACAACCTATGGTCTCGTAGTTAGTGTACCTGCAGAAAATATTCATCACTGAACCGTTTGTGCCAGCACTCACAAACAGCTCCCATGTACCTCACGCCACATGGGTGACGCATATGCGGTTACCCACATATGATGACCACACTCTGTTGCTCACTATAGAAGCAACAGTTCAACCATAAATTTTAAAGCACTACAGTCATTATAATACCGTGAAGGCATTATATTGACTGCACCCCAGGTAAGCCACTGCTTGGGGAACAGCGTCCAGTATTCACGCCCTCTGGCAATGGGCGACCATACATTACCTGGAGTCGTCGGTACAGAAAGTAATGTGCTGGAAGTTAGTCATATATATATACTACTATGCCACCTAAACATACCCATACTTCTCCCTAGGGCTCACGTTCTATTCTTTTCAAACCCTAGCGTATCCAACAAATCCCTAAGTCAAGATTAAGCCTTTGCACATCAAGAAAACATTTTTAAGATTTGTTGTACCACCCGCTGCCTATTTTTCGGCTCTGATACCAGCTGTGGCAGACCGCCCCAATTAATCCGGCTCAAGGACAAGGGACCGCTATCACAGCAGTGCGCCACACCCCTAAACCGAGTTAATCGTGCAATCCGTCGGATACCTTCCCGATTACACCACATTTTTCTCTTGACCGAAACAAAATAGCAGCAGTCCCACTCGAAGGTGGGCTCAGGCAGTACAACTCATCGCATATTTTACAGCACATGGTTCACATAGATAATTATACAAATACAGTACATATGTTTTAAGTTATTACAACCCAGAGTTATTTACAGCGGAAGTCTATACATCGAAGCAAAAGACATTAAGCGGAGCCCTCGCTTAACATCTACTCACCGCGGCCCGAGTCGGACTCGGACGGCACCCGCTCCACAACCCAGCCGTCGGGCAACACGCACGGCCAAGTCAAAGCAGCCACGGGGTCGTAGCCAGCACAATCATCTGCAACAAAAAAAAATTAAGCCACAAGCAAGGCTGAGTACTAATTACTCAGCAAGACTTACCCGACAAGGATAAATACTAGACTATGCAAGGCTTTTTGGCTCTGGGGTTTGTTTTGCCAAAAGCATCTACAGTTTGAATCTATTTTCAATATTTTAGCCAAGTTTTAAGTTGTGACTAACCATTCCTACGTTTGCCAAGCTATCCGACCACAATCATTGTTGACAAACAATTAATTATCAGATTATCCATATTTCTCATCTAGCCACTTTTCTACTTAATTGGCCCAAGAACCTTGATGTGCAACGAGCGATCAAGCAGCTTCATGTAACCGCGAAGGACGGACAACTCGAGTTGATTTTAACCATGCATGGGACAACCTAATCGCACGACCCGTGAGAGACACCCAAGACCTCACGGGGCAACCGTTCCCATCTCTCCCTGCCGTCTGCCATCAGAGCCCACTCCACCCGAGTGCACGCCCCAACGGACCCCAGGTGCCCCAGGCAAACCTGTGCCGCGGCCACTGCTACACTCGCCATCATCCCCCTCGCCCAATGGAGTGGAAGTGTCCGTCAGACGTCAGTTTGCATCAAGTACTAGGTTTACCAGTTTACCATATTTCCCGGCATACGATTAGTACCTTCAAAAGCTTGACCAACAAGGCCACACACTCAAAGCCTTAGCCCACCATTTTTCTGCGCAAGCGGGACATTCAACCAAACATGAATATCGCACAAGCCCCGCTTGCCGATCCTTTGTAACTGATATAAAGTAAAAACCTATGTCTCGTGAGTGACCAAGCAATCACTCGACTTCTACCGGTCCTAATTAAGCATAGCACTCTATGCGACCTACACATACTAGTATTAGGACATAGGTACCTAGAGATCATGCAACTAGGGTTTCAATCAACTCCTCAAACTTAAATGCATAAACATAAGGCACAAGGTAAGGAGTTAGGTCACAGTGGGTTATGCTCCGGGGCTTGCCTTCTTGATCAGCGATGGCCTTGGGCCCTTCCGGATTTTGATCCGGGTCTTGCGCAGCGGAGTAGTTTACTTCGGCGGCGGCGGAGTCACCCTCGGGCTCGACGTTGATCTCGTACACGCCGTCGGTAATCGTGTGCTCTACATGATATGCAAATGCATGCGTGAGATGCATGAATGCAGAGGCAACAATCATAGGAACAATCCTAATCAATCATGGCATTCTATACACATTTTATAGAACAACCCTAACTAAGGGGCAAAACTTGCCCAGGAACCGGTTGGACCGGTTTTAGAAACCGGTTAGACCGGTTTGGCCGGTCTAACACACTACGGCTGAAACAAAACGTAAATCAACCTATCAAAGCATATGTATCTAGGAGTTAACTCCTTTTTGGTGAGGGTGACCTAAACTTCATGCAATCTTAACAAAAATTGCTAAGTTTCACTGGGGAAAATATGCATTCCTTACTTTAACTACTTCATTAACTTAACCAAGTCCCAAACCCCCAAAACCATAAGTAAATCCTAGCCACTAGGTACCTAACTTCACTCCCCTGGCTATGCCAAAACTGATCAAGGTGGATTGACCTATCTAGCTTGCTCCTATGATCTATGAAACCAAGAACATCTCTTTAGCACACACTAGCACATGGAGTAACACATCAATCAAACCACCATTATGCACACTACTTCTAGAACCCTATAGAATAACTCCTTTATCATTTCTACTCTTACCCCAGGGTCCTTTGGCTCCTTCCCCTCAGCTCACGGCTCGAGCTCGGCTCGGGAAGAGGCCAGCGGCGGCTCTGCAGCTCGAAAACAAGGCGAGAAAGGGGGAGGAGTAGCTGGGGATGGCTCGGGAATGGGGATGGCGAGGCAAAAAAGCGCGGGGTGCGGGGAATCGGGCAATGGACGAGTGAAGACGGGTGGACTCGGTCCCGGCGCTTTACCGCCCGTCCATGGAGGTGGGGTGGTGAAATCGGCCACCTGGGCATGCCATGGCGTGCCAGCGGACAGGGGAGGCCACGTAGACGACGAGAGAGCGGCGCGTGGCCGGAGTTGGTGAAAAGGACGGTGGTTGGGCGTTGATTTCCGGCGCGGTTGGCAGCGACCGACTGTTGCGGTGGTGGGGTAAAACACCCACCGCAACAGTCCGTGGGGTCGAGATTACTGTGCCGACGAAGTTTGAATTCAATTGCCGCGGCCACCGACTGTTGCGGTCATGGCTTTGGCCTAGCACCGCAACATTCGGTGCTATGAACTTTACACGTAAGTAAATCAACCTGATAAAGTTGCGGTGGTGTAAAAAGGAGGGACCACCGCAACAGTCCGTCAATCCAGAGAGGATTTTCACTGTTGCCCGAGCCCACCGACTATTGCGGTGGTGACCTGAAGTCCACCGCAACAGTCGGTCATGCAGGGGTGAATGGGTTAAAACTTTGCTAGGGCTCGTGTTGTTGCGGTGACCATTCCCTTGAGCACCGCAACTTACCATCCTAGCGGCTATGGCACTTTTTTTTTAAGTTGAGTTTTGATTCGAATTTTTTGTGGAATTAAGCCTTATGTCCTTATGATTGTTAAATTGGGTCACACATACACCCATATGCACAAACAAAACTCTATGACTATGAAATGATGCATGCCATTATTAAGTTAGTTAAATTTTTTTAGAGTTCTTGATTACCACAGTGACACTAGGAGTGTCACACTGAGACGGCGATCATGGTGGCTACTTCTTATAGAAGTATTGGCTAGCTTATGATCATGATTTTTCCAATCACGAAATCTTGAATTTGGTGTACCGAGGCGGTGGGGGCTGAGCGGCTGAGAGGTGGTGTTTAGTTCACCCTCTCTCTCTTCTATTTTGCATAATACGCATTTCCCAATGTATTTTTTCTCTCTGTGGCACACGACCTAATGCATAAAAATACTATGCATAACAACATCTAAACGCCCCCCGAGCCGTCTCAGTTGAGGAAGCCCCCGCCGGACAACCTTGTGGAGCCAGAGTACTTTTTCCTCTTCGGTGAAAGTCATAACTTGAGCTGAGCGTGTCAGCTGTGGACCCAATGTTTGACGAGGGTCTCTTTAGTTGGTTGGTGAAATTTTACGAGATTTACTGTAGCAATTTTAAACCAAAGATTAGGAGGACTAAATATGATCTAATTATAAAACTAATTACACGGATGAGCGAAAAATCGCGAGACAAATCTATGAAGCCTAATTAATCCCTCATTAGAGATTGTTTACTGTAGCACGACGTTGTCTAATCATGGCCTAATTAGACTCATTAGATTCGTCTCGCGAAGTTACCCGGGGTTATGAAATGGGTTTTATCATTAATCTACGTTTAATATCCTTAATTATTGTCCTAATATTTGATGTGATAGGTGAATAGCGAAAAATTTGAAAAGTTAGTGCAACTAAACAATGGCCGAAGCGAACTTCCTGTCATTGCAGTCTGCGCCTCAGACTACGGCAGCAAAGGCAAACCCTGTATTTCTTTTCTTTTTTGAGCAAATAAAACCCTATATTTCGCGGCGACACCGAAAATATTTCCCTGTCCTGTCCGCGAGACATTTCGTCCCTTGACCTGCCGTTGGCCAAGAAGCACCTGCGCGTGTTGTAGCTCGGCTGTCGCCGGTGCCGCCGTCTCGCTGAGATGTTATCGTGCTGTAGCCTATGCGCGAAACAGGTTGCCGGCGCCTGCAACCTGTTCGACCGAAAGCTTCTGCCAAGGAAAGTAGTAGCATGGAGCGGCATGTGGGCGCCTGCATCCTGTTCTTTGACTTGTGGGCTTTATATGAATAGTTTTAATATTAAAACATTATCAATATGGGTAGCCTTAATTGTAAGGGGCACGTGGTTCAAACAGATTAAGAAATAGAATTACATTTTAGGCGATATTTATGCTCTAATGATGGGTTTTAGCTTTGTTTCTGGACAGCATAACCGACGACCTTGTATTCAACCATAACCGACGACCTTGTCTATACTATAAAGAGGGAGAGATTTGATGTCAAATCCTACACAACCTTAATCCTACCCCCACCTCACTAAACGTCCTTTTGGGCCCACGTAGCAGGTAGGACGAAGACCAAAAGGGAGGGGGGAGAACAGTTTTGGCGTGGTTTCCCCGTGAAAAAGCAGCTGATTCATCTGATTTTTTTTCACCGTTTGCCTCTTGTGTACCCACCGGGCCCACTTCACCCTTCCCACGTATTCTCGCCGGCCTACGCTCCTTCCTCGCCAAGGCAAAACTGGATCACCGCCACCATATCGCGCATCTCGCCCGCAATCCCGCCGGCGCATGCATCTTGCCGGCAATTTCGCATCCGTGATTCATGCCCTTGCTTTGAAGGGGCGCGAAGGCACCACCGTCAGGGACTCAGGGCTATATAAGTAGGTGCTTCGTCTTGGCCTCCACCTCGTCGGTCCCCAGATGGCTTGGATGCCCGCGCCGCTCCATCGCTGGACCTCGAAGAGCTCCAATGCCCGCACCGCTCCCCACGGGCTACAGGGGAGTCCCCTACGATTTTGCCCCATGGTAGGTAGTAGCGTGAAGGCAGGGGCGCCCGCCGGCGGGAGCCGCCGCACGTGGCCGCAGCGAGCACCCACGGCCAGCAGCAGGGCCCGCACCTTGATTTGGTCGCCGCCGGATCTTGCTCCACCCCACCAGCCTCTCCTCGATTTACGCCACCGCCGGACTGGAGAGGGTCGAACCGGAGTTGGAAGGGCACGGTGCGGGCGACGGAGAAGCGAGAGAGCGCCCGTGCTTTGGCCGCCTGATTGGACGCTTCTGTTGCTCTCGGGGCGCGTGGCTGACGCCTCCGGCGAGCTCGAGCACGACGACGCAGGTGCGGGAGAGCTACGGGTGCGGCGCGAACATGGGCAACCGGTGCGCCCGAGCCGACCGCGAGCAAGCTCGAACCACGGCGCGCCCGACCGCGGGCAAGCTCGAGCCATGGCGCGCGAGGCCGCTGGCAAGCTCCAGCCCCGGTTAGCGCGGCCGCAGGGGCAGCACAGAGATTAAGAATGGGAGGGAGGCGCGGCGCAGACAGCTGCACGCGATGGAGGTGGCCACAGAGATTAGAACGGGAGAAGATAAGGCAGGCGGAGGAAAAGAAAGGAAGAGGAAAAACGATAGGGGAAAACGCGGAGGAAAAAAAGAAGGGGAAAAAATAAGAGAAAAAGATACGGAGGAAAAAAGAAGCAGAAAAAAGAGAAAAAGACACGGTGGAAATAAATAGCAAATAAAGAAAGAAAAAACCATGGAGAAAAGAAACGAAAAAGGAAAAATCATTGAGAGAAAAAGAAAAGGAAACCGTGTCAAAATTTCATCATCCAAATACTCTCAATCCTTCAAACCAAATAGGAAAGTGGGATGAACCCATCCCTTTAACGAAGCAAGGGTGGGATAGGATCATCCCATTTCACATTGTCTCCAGACCAAACACACGCTAAAGGGACATGCTATATTGCCAAACTTTTTTTTTCAGAATATCAAGTTTGAAAATTGCATGAGCCAATATATGTTTCCGGATTTTTTTATCTTTGGAGTTGGCAATTCTAAAATATGATTGTTTTTTATATTGCCAAACATATGCTTTTTTTGGCAAAGACTAGAGGTATTCGGGTTTTACATGCTCACGTCAAACGATCTAAGAAGTATGTTTTACCTCGAGTCTATAAAAAAAAAGAAGACATCGTTTTCAGAGGAACTGAAACAAAAATAGTGATTTTAATGTGAGAATATTTCTTTCTACCACTAAAGGATGCATTTCTTTTTTGTTTTAGCTTAAATGTAGAATTCTGAGAGGGGCCTAATCTAATTTTAAATTTAATGTGACATTGGATTTTTGGGTATGTAGAGTATCATAATGTCATTTTTTTACTCAAGTGATGAACTGAATATTTCTATGTAAATGTGCTCTCCATCTTTGTTTACCCAAGACAATACGGTATTGACAGCCTATGCGTTGTTTCAGTTCTTTGACAGATTCTGGTATGAGAAAACTCTCATAAAGAAGATAATGATATGCATATACATGTTTATTTACTACTTTTTTTCAAAAACATGTGCCTGTGGTAGGTGCATCTCCACTGTTGAGTTAAAAGAGGGAAATGGAGATCACACATGGATTGAGTTACTAGGAGAGAGGGAGAGGAGAGAGAGAGATATCATACATTGATCGAGTTACTAGGAGAGAGATCATAGATGGATTAAGTTAGAAGATGGAGCATGGGAAATCACAAGTGCATTGAGTTTGAAGAGGAAAAGAGGGAGGGAAAGAAAATCCACATGTTGATGGAGTTAGGAAAATGAGTAATTAAGGTGGGAGAGATATCTCAAAGGATGGATTGAGTTAGAAAACAGATAGAAAGGTGGTAAAGAGGAGTCATAGGTGGATTGAGTTAGGAGAGCCCGAGAGAGGGGGGAGGGGAGAGGGAGTGAGAGAGATAGAAAGAGGGAGAAATCACGGTGGACCGAGTTAATAGAGAGAGAGTAGAGGAGGGAGAAGGGGAGAGAAATCAGAGCTGTCTGGAGTTATGAGTAGGTGAGAAGGTGTGAAAGAGAAATTAAAGGTGGATCGAGTTAGAAGAGAGAGAGAGAGAGTCACGGGGGATGAAGTCAGGAGGGAGAGATCACTGTTGAATCGGGTTAGTATTTGAAGAGTGAGAGGATGGGAGAGAGAGAAATCACACGTGGATCAAGTTAGCAGAGAAAGAGAGAGAGAGGACAGAGAGAGATAAAAGGGTGGATTAAGTTAGGAAACAAATAGAAAATAGGTAAAGAGAAATCGCGATGGATCGAGTTAGGAGAGGCCAAAAGAGAGGGAGAGGGAAGGGGGAGAGAGAGAAAACATGGTGGATCGAGTTAGAAGAGAGAGTAGAAGAAGGATAAGGGGAGACAAATCAGAGGCACATGGAGTTTGGAGAGTGTGGGAAGGAGAGAGAGAAAAAAAAATTAAAGGTGGATCGACTTAGAAGAGGGAAGGGGAGAGATCACATATGTATCAAGTTAGAAACGAGAGATCACCGTTCAACCAGATTACGATGGGGAGGGGTGAAGAGAGATAAACCACATATCGGTCGAGTTAGCTCGAGTTAGGAGAGGGAGGGTGATACCACATGTGGATCAAGTTAAGGGA
>CM014272.1:31900167-31931328 GCA_004135705.1 Alloteropsis semialata
CTCGATGTGGAAGAAAAGGCAAGGGCAAAGGATGCTCCTGGCACAGCTGATCATGGTGCGAGTGCAAACATCCTAGTGACCAAGCCCAAAAACAAGGGCAAGGGAAAGATGCAGTATGGTGGTAAGGCTAAGAAAACCACTAACTTCAAGTACAGGTATGAGAAAGAAGATAAATTCAGAGCATGTTATGTGTGTGGCAAAGAAGGGCATCTTGCGAAGAATTGCCACCACTGAAAGACAGGGATGATGAAAAGCCAAACAAGAAGGTGAACGTCACCATTGGCCCGGCAATGAGGCCGATTCATCTAGGTATGGTGAAATACCAAGTGTATTCAGTATTGCAATCTAATGTTTGGTGGGTTGATACTGGAGTGAATATACATGTATGCTCTGACATATCTCGGTTTTCTTCTTATCAGGGAGCGCGAATCTCGTCCATCATGATGAGGAAAGGATCCACTGTGCTTGTTCTTGGCGTTGGTACGGTCGAACTGAAGCTATCTTCAGGGAAGATTGCCCATTTGAAGAACGTGCAGCATGCTCCATCGATAAACAGAAATCTCATTAGTGGATCCTTGTTATGTCGAGATGGGTATAAATTAGTGTTTGATTCCAATAAAGTTGTAATTTCTAAATTCGGGAACTTTGTTGGTAAAGGCTATGACAGCGGAGGCTTGTTCCGCCTAAATACTATTGAGTCGAATTATCATTTAAATGTTGCATCCATGAATAAAGTTTGTGAGTCCAATGTGTGGCATTGTCGTTTATATCATATTAATTTTTACACAATTGCTAGAATGTCCATATTAGAATTAATTCCAAAAGTTGAAGTAGTCAAAGGATCGAAATGCCAATCTTGTGTTCAAGCGAAACAACCTCAAAAACTGTTTAAGAGTTTAGAGGAAAAGAGAGATTTGGCACCATTAGATCTTATTCATTCAGATCTATGTGAAATGAATGGATTATTGACTAGAGGAGGCAAGAGATATTTCATGACTTTGATAGAAGATGCTACTCGTTATTGCTATGTTTACTTGCTGAAAACAAAAGATGAAGCTTTTCATTACTTTAAGATATTTAAGGCCAAGATTGAGAACCAACCTGAGAGAAAGATCAAGCGTTTACGTGATGATCGTAGAGGAGAATATATGTCCACTGAGTTCTCTCAATTCTGTGCTGATCATGGTATAATCCATGAGGTTACACCACCATATTCACCTCAATCAAATGGGGTGGCTGAGGGGAAAAACCGGACACTTACAGACTTGGTGAATGCCATACTAGAGAGTGCTGGTATGTCCTATGAATGGTGGGGGGAAGCTATTTTGGCAGCGACTTTTGTCCTAAATAGAATCGTGACAAAGAACAAATATGTCACTCCTTATGAGGGATGGAAAGCGCGAAAGCCTAATCTCAACTTTCTACGCACGTGGGGTTGTTTGGCGAAAGTCAATATACCAGCGCCGAAAAAAAGAAAGCTTGGACCAAAAACAGTTGATTGTGCATTTTTGGGTTATGCACAAAATAGTACGCCTTATACATTCTTGGTAGTAAAATCAGACTCTCCTGATGTGACATAAATACAATCATGGAGTCACGAGATGCTTCTTTCTTTGAGGATGTGTATTCTATGAGAATAACAGGCGGCGATGAAAATCAGGTCTATAATCCACCTGAGCCATTAATTCCACCTGAATCAAATAGTGAACCAACTACATCCGACGAAGATGATGATATAGTCAATGAGACTCCATGCAGAAGTAAGAGACAAAAGATATCGAGATCTTTTGGTAATGACTTTATTGTCTATCTTGTGGATGTTGTGCCAAAAACACTTCCAGAGGCTGATGCATCTTCTGATGCAGAGTATTAGAAGGAGGCAGTCCGTAGTGAGATGGACTCCATCATGTCCAATGGGACTTGGGAGATCACTGAATGTCCAAGCAGGTGTAAACCAGTTCGATGCAAGTGGATCTTCAAAAAGAAGTTTAGGCCTGATGGTACAATTGAGAAGTACTAGGCAAGACTTGTGGCCAAGGGTTATACCCAAAAATAGGGAGAAGATTTCATTGACACTTACTCTCTTGTTGCTCGAATTAATACCATAAGAGTTCTCCTTGCGCTTGCTGCATCCTATGGTTTACATGTCCATCAAATGGATGTGAAAACAACTTTCCTTTATGGAGAGTTGGAGGAAGAAATATACATGGAGCAGCCAGATGGTTTTGTAATTCTGGGGAGGAGAATAAAGTGTGCAGATTAATAAAATCGTTATATGGCCTAAAGCATGCACCCAAACAATGGCACGAAAAATTTGACACGACTTTGAGATTTGTGGGGTTTAGAGTGAACGAGGCAGATAAGTGTGTGTACTACCGTTATGGTGAGGGTGAAGAAGTTATTTTGTGTTTGTATGTCGATGACATACTCATATTTGGGACTAGCACTGCTGTGATTGATGTGATCAAGACTTTCCTATCTCATTGTTTTTATATGAAAGGTCTGGGACCGGCAGATGTTATTCTGAATATTAAGTTGATAAAAAGTGAGGATGGGATTATGTTGAATCAATCTCACTATACAGAGAAGATCCTTAGCCGTTTCGGCTTTAAGGATTGTAAAGTCTCTCCAACTCCCTATGATGCGAGTGTGAAACTTCAAAAATTTGAAGGACAGGGAAGAGATCAACCGAGATATTCTCAAATAATTGGATCCCTTATGTATTTAGCTGGTACCACGAGTCCTAATATCTCCTAGCAAAGGTAGTCGGTTCACATCAAAGCCAGGAGAGGATCATTGGAGAGCACTAGAGAGAGTGCTGCGATATTTGAAAGGCGCTACAACGCTTGGAATTCACTACTCGAGATATCCACGTGTGTTAGAGGGGTATAGTGATTCCAATTGGATCTCAGATGCGGATGAGATCAAAGCTACTAGTGGCTATTTATTCACTCTAGTGGGTGATGCAGTTGTGTGGAGGTCCTACAAACAAACAGTCTTGACAAAGTCTACGGCTGAAGCAGAACTTGTAGCACTTGAGACTGCCACTAATGACACTGAATGGCTAAGAGAGCTGTTGATGGACTTGCCTTTGCTTGAGAAGCCGGTACCACCCATCCTAATGTATTGCGATAACCAATCAATGCTAACTCAGGTTATGAATACAAAAGATAATTCCAAGTCCAACAAACATATTAAGCATAGGCTTAAAACTGTTAGAAAAATGAAGAACTCCGATGTAATAGCTGTGAGCTATGTGCGAACTGAAAAGAATCTGGCAAACCTTTTTACAAAGGGATTACCACGGAATGCGATTTCTTTGATGTCTAAGGACATGGGTATGAGTCCCATTTGAATTTGTTGCATCACAATGGCAACATATCCTATGTAATCGGAGATCCCGTGAAGTAGGCAATAGGAAAATCAAATTGATGGTGTAACTTTTTGAAGGGCAAACTGTGGGGGAGTTCCCCATAGCACTTCATTTTAATAGTAAAAAAGAGTATATGTACAAGAAGAGGGGGAGTTTAAATTACGTTACACTCTCTAGCCAATGCATAATTGGGGGTCTAAAGCTCTCCTTGACTCTATGTAGCTGTAGAGTCACTTGCTCCTTGAATCGCATGATCCAAAGGCGGTGTGTGGGCTGCATGTTATCGAAGATTACTGCATTTCGAAGTTTCCAAAGTTCCCATGCTGCAATGAGGAAGATGTCCATGAAGTAGGCATTGCCTGAAGCCTGCCTCGCTTGCTGGATTCTTTGATGGATGGGGGCTCCCTGATTCCGTTGGATTTGCACACTATTCCAACAGGAAATTGCAAATGGATATGAGAAGAGGTGATCAATATCTTCCTCAACGCCGAGATTGCACAGGGCACAACTCACCCCTGACTGAGTGTTATAGTGCCAACGTCTTAGCATATTCCTTGTATTTAGCCTGTCCACTAGCAGTAACCATGCAAAGAATTTTATGCGAGGCGTGCACTTTGTTTTCCAGATCCTGGCAAAGGCGTTGGGGACCTGAACATTGGAGAAAACGAGCCTGTAGTCTACTGGATGTGTATGTTTTGTTACCCCATATGAAGTACCAGTCATCCTTTCTATTAACATCGTAGGCGATACTTGGTAGTAGATCTTGCAGGTCCAACAGTTCATTGTGAGAGCTGTGTTAGAGGCAGATTGAAGATGGAGGCTAGGTCTGGCGCTTCCATCATGCCCCTAACAGGTATAGATGGGCGTGAAGTATATGTTCGAAGAGAGCTGGGAAAGAAATTGCTTGATGGTGTAACTCAAAGAGTACATTTACATAATAAAATGTACCCATGTCCAAATGACAAATAAAGTATTCTTTGCTACATGGAAGATTGGCATAAAGCCTTAATGTTTTCTGTTGGAAATGATATCAGGCTGCAGGATATTCTTGAAAGAAAACACCTACGTGAGCCTAACTGTAGGTCTCAGTTCTTGGGACATGGCGCTCTCATCGAAAGCTCACTAAAAGATACGAGAGCATACCATTAATGCTCCGATTGCGCGAGGTTATTTTGGCTGCCTAGTATCAGCTATGACTTCGAGTGAAGTCTGACTGCACTAAAGCTGAGAATTCAAGGCGTAGTCCACTCTTCAACCGAAAGATGAATCTTGTTGTTCTAGGTATAAGTTCAACCCATACGAGACTCATACTGAAACGCTGGTATATTAACAGTATTACAGCACATTGGTCCTTTGTCATTCTCCTTCTTCTTACATTGGCGTTGGTGGGGGATTGTTAGAAAATAGGCCCACGGAGAGGCCCATTCATGGAATCCCAAAGCAAGAGGGTATGGTATAGAGTTGTCCCATACTGTTGGTTTGAGTTGGTGCATGCCAACTTAAATACGAGAGCTATCTCACTAGTCTGAACAATTAGAGAGAATGTGAATTAGGTTATACACGCGCGCGCACACGCGTATTCACGTTCTTTTTGCCATCTGCGTATTAACCTTTGACAACGGCCATTAGAGGGATAAGTACGCAGTCAATATCTTAATCCTGAATTTAGTGGGCGTTTACTACTGTCAATTAATGGGGCATCATTATAAATGAAACGGTCAGCAGTGTGCTTTCGATTTCTCTATAAGAGGACCTGGAGACGTCCAGGTAGAAGTGTTAGAAGTGTGCTGTGGTGCTGAGCTGTCGGATCTCGTCGGCTCTTCTTCTTGGCGTGCACTGAGAAGGAGAGGAGCGGTATCTTTGAGTCCTTGTCATCGTGAAGCCTACATGAGGGGCTGCAATAAGGTTTCTGGGCAGCACATCTGCGCGACCATTCGAAGCTGATCGACTTCGTTCTGCGCTGGCTCTACATCGAGTCTACACGAGGATGGAGCGCTACTCTATAAGTCCGTATATGGGTGATAGTGCAGCAATGCGTATGATTATGTTTATTACATATCTGCTTGCTATGTCTATGATGTCTTGGATGTTCTCGTTCTTGAGTTTTATGCCTGGTTATTTGTTTTACATAGCAGTAGCATTTGCTTACGAAATATGCATCGAATTAAAATCTTGTAGAATAATTCGCATATCTCCAACAGTTTGTCCCCGTCCATTAAGATTTGTACCTTGCATATATAGGGAGAGGAAAATGCAGATGATGCACTTGATAACACAGATGGTTTGAAGCTCGAAATAAGTGCCTCCTTTCTCACTTTCATTAGATTGCGTTATTTTATATTCTTGCTTATGTGTTCTTTGATTCGCGTGTAAGGAAAGCCTACATGATGAAGTCAATCAAATGTGCTTGGTTGATAACCAACGGAGCAATGGTGTGGCACTTGCAGGGTTTCGAATCTTAATGGATGGTCAACGTCACATACTTACCATCCAAATTACCTTACCTTCCAGAAGATTGGGCTAGTGTCTCATCATCTGCCCTCTCATGAAAAATATATATCTACAGTTTGATTTTTCTGCTTATATCTTGTTTTAGCTAGGGGCAAGGTGAATTTTTTATCTCTTCTATTATCTATGATCATTGCCATTTTGTTCAAAAAGGGTGTTCAGATGTTGACATCTAAGAGGATCGTCATTTTTAGCCTGTTCTAGAAGGGGGGGATTAGGACATGAACATTCTTGGACTATTCTCTCTCTCCCAACAGACGCTTGAGGTGCAGTACTTTACTCGGCAAGAGGTAAGTGTGGAGTCGCGAAATCCTATCCACTGATTGTCAAAGATAGTTTAGTTGCAGGATATATGAAGTGCAGAAAATTTCTTATCGTCGTTGATTTTGCATAAAATGCCTGTTTTATCGTCGTTGATTTTGCACAATAAAATAGTTCCCTTTCATAAATCTCTCTTCAGAGCCACAGCCAGAAGAAAAGATAACCATCACTGCCAATGATCGATTACAGGAACACTTATGCTGTTATACAGTCCATACGTGATTCTTCATTCTTCTCTGATAAATAATTTTATCTCAGAAACCAATTCGTTTAAATTAAAAAGTTGGATACTGTACACTATTATATCTTTCTAGGCAGATATTTGGTATTTATTTATTAGCTTGTACTTTGGGCCACATCAACAGGTTATAGTATTACAAATATAAAGTACAGTATGCACTTAGCACACATCTAACGTGGAAGAGTAGCAGAAGCAATCTCTTGCTCCATGCTATAATATCGCTTTGATTTGGGCGATGCTGTAGTAGCTATCCTGTCCAACGAGTCAAAGCCCGATGCATCAGAATAGGTTTTAGTGCTTGTACCTATAAATGCTTCCATGTCTTGCTTGTTCGCAGGAACACCACTGCTTGAGTTCAAGTGGGTCTTTCTTCACTGTGGGTCTTTCTTCACGACGAAGTCTCAAGCACTTCTCGGCAAGGGAGGCGACAATGTTAATTTCTTCCTCAGTTGCTTCCTCCAGAACTTGAGCAGCCACTATCTCTGTAACTGGCTTTACCTTTTTTTCCCAAAGAAAATAGTTGGATAAATTTTGCTTTGTCCCAGTCTCACAAGTAAAAACTGGTTTCTTTCGAATGAGCAGTTCCACAAGTACAACTCCAAAACTATAAACATCACTTTTTTCATTTAATTGCCCGGTGTGGTAGTACTCAGGATCCAAGTATCCAAAGGTTCCTTGCACATTTGTAACAACATGGGTTTGATCAATAGGAATCAATCTTGATGCACCAAAATCTGAAACTTTTGCAGTGTAGTTTCCGTCCAAAAGTTTGTTCGAAGACTTCACATCACGATGGAAGATTGATACTGAAGCTGCAGAATGGAGATAATAAAGCGCTCCTGCAGCCTCTGATGCTATCTTTAAGCAATCATTTTTTTTGTTGAAACGAACCGGCAGGAGAGCTGCCCGCTATATTTAAAAGAAGAGTGTCCGACGGGCAAGTACAAAGGTTTGCGAACTAACTGTACAGAGAGAAAAAACGCACCCAGCTCTGGCCAAAAAAAGGCGGCCGGCAAGGGTCCGAACCAGAAAAAAAGGAGAAGGCGGGCAACAATTATTCAAAAAGGGCCGCAAGGTGCGCAGCACCCGCGGCCATCCACGTTCGTGCCTGGTCTTTGATCTTTGATATTACTATCGGGCACGCCGTTTCCGACTTTTTGAAAATTCTAGCATTGCGCTCAATCCAAATCTCCCAAAGGACCAGAATGATGAGGCTCCTCAAGCCTTTCCTGCTGTTGGAGGGCAGTTGTGCTAGCTTTGTCCACCAACCTTCTAACGAATCTTGCGGTTGCCATGACGTCGGTTTCAAACCCTGAATTGCGGTCCAAGTGCTCATCGCGTCCCACACTCGCTGAGTAAAACGACACTCTGCAAACAGATGGATCCCCGATTCTTGCACAGCGCGGCATAGGACGCACACATTGTTATGCGGCCACCCCTTTGCTCGTAGCCGATCCGCTGTCCAAATCCTGTTTTGGATGGCAAGCCAGCTGAACAGCTTGCACTTTGGGGGTGCCCAGGCCTTCCAAATCAGCTTGTCAAAGATAGTAGCAGTTGAACCTAGGAATTGAGCCCTGTATGCCGATTTTGTATTGAAGGAGCCATCTGCCGAAAACCTCCAAGTAATGTTATCCGGAGTATTTGGCCGCAGTTGTGTCTGGTTGACTAGGGGCCAAAGGGCACAAAACTCACTGAAATGGGCCACCGAAAAACGATCGCTTTGCCAGTCTATATCTCTGATCCAATTATTGTTGAGGAGCGCCTCCTTGAGGCTTCTGTTCTTTCTCCTAGAGATGCAATGCACGCTTGGTGCTATATCCCTGGGCCTTTGTCCATGCAGCCAAGCACTCCCCCAAAAAGAGATTCTCTCCCCATCTCCCACTGTTATGGATGTAGCTGCCGCAAAGAGTTGCTTATCTTTGGTTGTACAAGGTGTGTCATCATCGAGCCACTGTCCGTGTTGCCTCTTGCATGTTTTCCACAACCAACGCAATCTCAGGGCACACGAGAACTTGCCTAAGTGTAGAACACCTAAGCCACCTCCCTTCTTTGGTCTTGCCGTTCTGATCCAATTGACCTTGCACTTGCCTCCTGTTAACGCTTCGTTGCCGGCCCAAAGGAATTGCTTTCGTTTGTCGTCAAAGGACTTTAAGATTTCCTTCGGCACGCGAAGGACTGATAGGAGGTGAATGACTTGTCCTGTCAACACAGATTTTACAAGAGTTAGCCTTCCCGCCATGGACATGTTCCGGCCATCCCACCCATTCATTTTGCCTGCCAGTTTGTCCACCACCGGTTGAAAATCCACATTTTTTAGTCTAGTTGTTGAGAGTGGAATGCCCAAGTACTTGATTGGGAAGTTCGCTCTTTTTGCTTGAAACTCGCTAAGGGCTTCGTTTAGATCGACGCCCTGACATCGGATGGGTACCACCGTTGATTTTTGAAAGTTTGTTTTGAGTCCTGTGGCTTCCCCAAAGAGTCTTAGAAGGTCGGCTAAAATCTTGATCTCCTCTCTTATGGGGGCGATGAAAAGAGCAGCGTCATCGGCATACATGGAGATGCGTAGGCTTGGGTTTCTGCCTCTTAATTTGCTCAGGGCTCCCAATTCCGTTGCCAAATCAAGTAGTTTCTGTAGGGGATCAATTGCAATGACGAAGAGCAGTGGCGATAAAGGGTCGCCTTGCCGTAGTCCTCTACCATGATGTATCGGAGGGTTTGGGACACCATTGAGGAGCACTCTCGAGGTGGAGGAGGAGAGTAGGGCTGCTATCCAATTCCTCCAGCGTAGTGGGAAGCCCAAATGTTGGAGCAGGTTGAGAAGGTATTCCCACCGGACCGAGTCGAAAGCTTTAGTTATATCAAGTTTGAGGAAGAGTGACGGGGTCCTGCTTCTCTGATAGCGTCGCGCCGTGTTTCGCACTGCCATGAAGTTATCGTGTATGCTTCTTGTTTTGATGAAAGCACTCTGGCAGGTTGACACAATGGTGGGCATGAAAGGTTGAAGGCGTAGTGCCAATGCTTTTGTTATGATTTTCACGAAGGAGTGAATTAAGCTTATTGGTCTGAAGTCCCCCACCGTGTCAGCTCCTTCTTTTTTCGGGATTAGAATTATATTGGTCGAGTTTATTAATTGCAAATTGGCTGTTCTCAAGGAGTGAAATGCGTTGGCCGCTTCCATGATGTCGTGCTTTATGATATCCCAGCAAGATTTGAGGAAAGCTCCGGTGAATCCGTCCGGCCCCGGAGCTTTGTCACCTGGCATAAGGTCAATTGCGGTTTTGATCTCTTGCTCCGTGAAAGGTTCGTCGAGACTGGTGAGGTCATGTTGCTGGACGCCCAGGAGCTCCCAGTTGAAGTCTGCTTGCCTGGCCGGTGGTCGGCGCATAGTTTCCATAAAGTGTGCTTGTACTTCAGCCGCTTTCTCCTTGTGTGTGGTTACCCATCCGGAATCCCGCTTTTTTAATCTCTGGATAAAATTTTTCCTTCTGCGTGCGTTCACCTTGCGGTGAAAGAATCTTGTGTTAGCGTCACCAAGTTTGAGTTCGCGTAGGCGGGCTGCCTGGCTTCGACGGGCACGCTCAATGACTGCAAGGCCTTGTACTCTGAGCTTCAGTCTTTTGCGCAGCTGCTCCTCGGCCACTGAAAGCTCCCTTGATTCTTGGGCCAAATCCAGTCTGAGGATCACCTCAAGCGCCATATGCAATTGCAGCTTAGCATCAGGGATGAGCTTTCTACTCCAATCTCTGAGTGCTTTTGCTGTGTCTTGGAGTTTGTAATAAAGTCTGTGGAAAGGCTCCTGGTGCGTTGAAGTGGTGTGCCATGCTTTTGCCACTACTTCTTTGAAACCAGGCAGCTTGAGCCAAAAGTTCTCAAATTTAAACGAGTTTGGCCGCCTTGGTCCGGTTTGGTTTGATAGAAGCAAAGGGCAATGGTCGGATAGGGATGTCGAGAGGGCATGCAGGACGTGGCCGCTGAAGTTTAAATCCCATTCCTCGTTGCAGAAGAGACGGTCTACTCTTGCTAAAGTCGGGTTTTGTCTCTCATTGCTCCACGTAAACTTCCTATTTTGGAGGTGTATCTCCCTGAGATCACAAGCTTCCAAGGTGTCTCTGAAACCGCTCATGAGCCTTGTGTTTAGTCGGTTATTGTTTTTGTCACTGGCCTTATAAATGAGATTGAAGTCGCCTAGTAGGAGCCATTGAATTCCCGGCTGTGGTTTCAGTTGCTGCAGTTCCCTTAGAAAGGCTTGTTTACGCGATGACAGTGTTGGCCCATACACTACTGTAAGCTGAAAGGAAGTTGGGGTTTCTTTCAGGGAGACGGTTGCTGAAATCTGAAAATCTCCGGTGATGATATTGGATATGCTATATGGCTGTCATCCCAGAGCATCATGATCCCTCCTTTTGTGCCACTGAGCCCCCCAGCAGGTTTGAAGGCAAATTTATTGAGCCGTTGCCCTCCCAGGTAGGTTGCTAAAAACATGTCAACATTGTGCAGTTTTGTTTCTTGTAAGCACGCTAAATGGCAGGAAGTGGTGGCGATGGTCTCTCGAACAGCGTCGCGTCGTGCCTTGCGGTTGAGGCCACGTACGTTCCAGCAGAGGATCTCAAGGTTGGCTATCGACATTTGAAACAAGAAATCCTCGGAAGCAGCTAGTGCAGGCCCCTTGCAGCGATGTCCCTATGGTCAGCGTGGCAAAGTGGCAACAGAGGCTGCGTTGTGGAGTTCCCAGCAATGAAAGGCAGCAAATAACCGATGTAGTACAGTGGAGGCCGAGCAGTTTAGCCATTAGGAGTACAACCAAATCGAAGGTGCGGAGTGCAGATAGTCTGGAGCGTTGACTCGACATGATAGAACTGTTGTAGACTCAGAGAAGTTTCAGGCGCCGTTGTTGGTCACGCCATCGCTTCCTGGGCCTGCGCTTGAAGGTGTCCCGCTTCATCCTGAAGGTCTTCGATCGCCTCGCCAGCCACGGCAGCAAGTGCCTCATCCAGCTCTTCCGCAAGGTCGTCGTCGAGGTTGAAGGCGGCCGTCAGCGCTGCAACAATGTGCTGTGGAAGCGGCCCTTGGAACATGGCCAGGAACTCCTGTAAAGCAGCCTCGACGGGTGTAAGGCCGTCATCAAGCAGCCCAAGTTTGCGGCACAGGTTTTGCTGAGCGCGTTGCATTGCCGGCATTGGTCGCCTAGTAGACAGACGGACGCTCCGACGTACCGTAGACATATCGAAGACGTGGCGTCGGCGCTGGCGCTTGGGCGGCGAAGATGGCATGGCCGGTGCTGTCACTTCCCCTCCCGAGGCTGTCTCCTCTTGCAGCGTCTTCTCGTGGTGCAGAATTGGTGGCGCCGGGTTGATGAAGAGGCAGTCGATCAGGGACGCGCCTGGGGGTACATTCGGCGACGGAGCAGTCGGCGTTCTGGCTTGCGTGCTGGACGTCGGCGCAGAATGCAGTGTCCCTGGTGACACGGCCGGCGACCGTGCAGCCGGCGCCCTGGCCGGTGTGCTGATTGTCGGCGCAGGTTGGCGGCTCGAGCCAAATGCCGCCGGCGTCTCAACAGCTTCTGACTGCTTGTCAGATAGCGTGGCAGATGCCTGGCGGGCTTTTTGGTACGTGGCGATGAAGGTCTCGTCCAGCTCTTCCAGCACGTGGGGCAACGGCGAGTCCGGCCGCTGGAACGTGATGTCGTCGTTGGCGCGGAGCAGTTGAAGATGGTGCAAAGCCGCGTCCACTTCCCCCACTGATGTTGGCGCTGCCGGGAAGTTGTCGAGGATGCGTCGGTATGCCTGTGGAACTGGAACCACATTTGGCCCTGGCGCTGTGTGTCGCAGCTCTGTCGTCGCGTTGTCGGACCAGGCTTTAGGCCCCATGTCGTCAGTGTCATGGAGCTGCAGCCTGTCCATGAGTGCCATAGCTTTGGCGATGTAGTCATTGCAGAGGCCGCTTAGCGCTTGCTCATCAGGCAGGCCCGTGCCGCGATTGCCGTTGAGGTAGTTCCTTGCCGCCTCTTGGATGGTAGAAGCCTGGTGAGCAAAAAGAAACTGCAGATCGATCACCTCTCTGGAGCGCAGGTTTGTGAGCTTGGGCAGGTGTTGGGGCAGGGGGTTGTTCGTTGTTGCTGGTGCCGCCTCGTGCCTTCTGCCTTCGTGTGAGGAGCTGCCGCCCCAGTTGCGTCTCCTGGGGGAGCGCTCGCGCTCGCGGGGGACAGCGCGTTCGCTCCCTTGGCGCCCACCGTCACCGCGCCTGCTGCGGTGGTCGCGCCCGTGCCCGTCGCGGTCGTCGTCGTCATCCTCCTTATGCCTCCAGACGTTCCACCTGTCATGGTGGTCGTTGTTGTAGTTTCTCCTTGGTCGCTCCCGTTCCTCCTTGCCGTTGCGCCGTTCCCATTCCTCTCTGTCCTTGCGCCGCTGCTCCCCGTCCTGTGCAGCGCTATGGCCGCGTTCGCCGGCTCGGGGAAGGTGCTGGTTGCGCCCGGCCCGCTCCAACGCCCGGCGCGGCGCCGATTCACCGTCGATGACGCCAAGACGCCAAGGTGGGAGCTTGCGGGACGTCGGCGTGCAGGAGGTCCGGTCATCGAGGTTGACTGAAGCGGTGGTGTAGTCATGGAACTCCTCCAGATGAACGATGACCGGGTGCTTGACACCCCTCTGCCAGCGCTCCGGTGGGGTCACGGAGACCTGGACAGAAGCCAGCTGGTGGTCTCTTGCCCGGCCCGTGAAGGTGAGCCAGACCAACTTGGGGATGGAGCTTGGATTAGCTGTCCAAGCCCACAGATCAATGGTCTTCGTGTCCTCCGGCATGTCGAGGTTGGTCTCGATCCCCTCGAGCGCACAGGTGCGGCTGATGATGCGCTCCGCCAGCTCGGCAGACCAAGCGTGGCGCGGTACGCCGTCGAGGCAGAGCTTGACGCGGAACATGAGGGCGACGCCCTCGGCGTCGCGGAGGCTCCTCCACTTGATGAAGTGAACATCAATGCCGCGGCGTTTCGCCACGCCCTTGTCCAGAGCTTCCGCACAGTGTCGAGCATACTTGAATTTGATGAGGAATGATTCAGGGAAGTGTCGGGTCACCCTCACCTCGTCGTGTCGCAGGTTGAACTCATCACGAATGGCCGCTTCCACCTCTGCAGGTCCAGTGGATTCCGGGCCGCGCACTGCCCAGGTGACGGCGCCCGTGGAATCCCATTCGCGCAGCATGTCGTCGATGGCGCGAGTGGACTGGACAAGGCAGTCCTCTGCTTCAGGTCTGGTGGCTGGGTCGCCGAGGCGCGACATCCTCGTCCGCGGCGTCGGCTTGGGCGGCGGAGGTAGCTCTTGGAACCTGTGGCGGCGCCGGTTGGCGGCCGCCGGTGTTGGCGTCGCCGGATCGCGGTGCTGGAAGGGCGCTGTCTTGTCAGGTGGTGCGTGGTGACGGCGGCGTGGCAGACCCCGGTCGCAGGCGTGTGCGCGGTGGCCAGAGCGGTTGCAGTTGAAGCAGCGGTACTGGGCGCGGCAGCCGGAAGCGCGGTGGCCGGTGGCGAGGCAGATGAAGCAGCGCCCGTGTGTTCGCTCCCGGAAAGCTCTCAGCGCCGGAAGTTTTGTTTCCTCTGGTGGCTTGGTTGGTGACGGCGTAAGTGCAGGTCGCCGCGGCGAATTGAAATCCTGTCTTTCCTCCACCAGTACGGTTCTTTGACCTTCGTCCATCCATCTTCAGTATTGGCCACTGGCGAATTGAAGGCGCTGCGAGCTGTCGCCACAGAGGGGGCGTGGTGGCGCCGCGCAGCTGTCCCCTCCAGAGCGGCCGTGTCGCGGGCGCGTGGAGCAGTACCTCGTCGAGATCGCGTGTTGGAGCCGGGGTAGAAATTGCTGCTTGCTGGAGTAGTCACGGCAGATCTGAGCTTGGTCGGCTTCTGGGTCGGTGCGGCATTGAACGCTGGCCCAGCTTCTCCCTTGACGACCTCCGGCGGGCAGGGGGCGCGCTGTCGCCACATCCTCTTTTCTCTCCTCATTTTCGTTCGGTTGCAGGGGGAGCGTTGGGTCTTCCGACTCCGAGGTGACGTGCAGTGGGCGGCGAAGTAAGTGCTCCGGGCGGGCACAGTAATGGCGGACTTCAGCTTGGGGACGGGTTGCTGCTGCTGGGATTTGGGGCTGGCTTCGAGCACGACGGATCCCCTGACGACATCTGCAAAGGAACGTGACAGCAGCGGGGACGCACCTTGCTTGGATTCCGGCATGTCTGGCACCATGGATTCATCCCGGATCTTCGATTTGAAACTGGATCTGGGAGGGGGAGGTGGTGGCGTTTTCTCCCAGAACGAGACTGGCTCCGCGACGGACCTCACAGGGCTGGCTGGGGCAGGTGTTGGGGACGGCCACGAGGACGCGGAGGTCCTGGGTGCTTCCTGGGGGCGGCGGAGGAGCGTGGGCGACGGCGACTGGAGCGTCGCCGCCGAGCGGGGCGGGGTGCTGCGCTTGGTCATTTTCCACTTTCCCTTGCTTTGGACATTTCCTTTTCCATTTTTTTGTTGTTGTTGTAAAAGTTTGTGTTTTGGGTGATTTGCTAGGACAAATCACTTGAGTGACCACAGCACTCGAATCACCCAAATCTAATTCAAATACATATTTTGGTGATTTGGTTGGACGGATCGCCTGGGCGAGGGACAGCCTACAAATCACCAGGCATGCCATAAACAAATGCCGAAAGCAACACAGAAATTTTCCGTGGTGACTGGGGAACGAAAAATTGTGGATGGGCTCTTGCGGAGACTGCTAATACCGAATACCGCAAGCCCACAAAACCTAACCAGCCGTTACCTGGGCCAAATGGTAACTTCTTGTTCAAGAAGCCCTGGTGCCACCTGTCAAATGGCAAAACGGTCATTAGCCATGCTGCACAATACTGACAAAACATTTCGAAACCGCCTTCCATCTTCTCCACGTCAAAAAGCTGCGCCCCCAACCACCTCTTCTCCAAAGCAAAACCCCCACCTCATCAATCCTCGTCGCCCTCCGCAATCCGCCTCCAATCTCTCCCCTCCCCATCTCCCTGCTCGCAATGGCTCCCCACGGCTGCCACTTTCCCCTCCTCGTCCTCGTTCTCCTCCTCGCCCGCGGCGCGACCACCGCGTCCGCCTCCGAGCATACTACTCAGGTGGCCGCGCACCACCTCCGCGCCGCTACGTCCAGCTCCGGCGGCAGCGACTCCTACGACCAGCAGTGCCCTGCCGCCATGGTCGACTACGGGGACCGCTGCGCCGCCACCTGCAGCGTTTCCCACCTCTCGCCGTGGGGCCAGGGCGCCGCTGAGGTGGAGGAGGCGCGACTGCTCGCCTCATTCAACTCGGCAAGCACGTCGTCGAGCGCTTCGGGCGAGGGCACGGTGGCGGCGGAGGAGGAGGCGAGCGAAACGGGTAGATGCGCGAGTACCATCACGGAGCGCGCGGCGGAGGCCACGGACGAGTCGCTCCTTCAAGGCGTCTTCGGGTACAAGGCGGCGGCGGTAGACGAGGCGAGCGGCTCCGTCATCAGCGTGCCGAAGGGAGTGTCAAGCGCTTGTTGGGACGGGGACAAGGCGGCGGCCGCAGCGGTCAGATTCGCCACCTTCTCACGTGCGGTGGAGGTCAAGGAGGCGTTGCCGTCGACCGCTCGGGCCATGGACAAGGAGGTCGCGACCGCAGCGGTCGGATCCACCTCAAGCACGGTGCAGATCAAGGAGAGCGCTCGGACTGGGGACAAGGCGGCGGCCGCACCGGTTTGCTTCTCTCGCCCGGAGGAGAGGAAGGAGGCGTCGATCTCTTGGACCGGGGACAAGGCGGCGGCCCCCGCAGCGGTCGGCTTCTCACGCGAGAAGGGGAAGAAGGCGGAGCGGCTCCTTGGCTACGTCACCCGTGGCACGGCTGCTGTCAGTTTGATCGAGGAGGCTGCGGGAGCAGAGGAAGAGACCGCAGCGCCCGCGCACCCTTCGTCGCGGTTGGGAATGGACCACTGGTGGGGGAAAGTCTCAGCGACCACCAGACCACCGCCGAGGCCGAGCCACATGCGGATCTCGGCTGGGACTTCACCGCTGGTGCGACAGCAGAAGCTGCCGGAGCAATCACACCTCGAGAAGCAGGGACGCCGCAGAAGCTTCAGTGCTAGTGGTACGTCTCGATGTGATTCTTCCCATCAAAGATTTAATCAACCAAGAGCATGTGTAGACGTGTAGTTTTCTCTCTAGCTTCAGTCATTATTAGCTGCTTTGGTCGTGGCTTGTCTATGGCACATCTATACTACATTAATCACGTTTCACCTTGTTAGCTGGTTCTACAAGCTGCATAGATGGTGATAAACTGATAGCTGCAGTTTGTGTATTTAGGCACTATGATTATGCTGGCCATTCTTGCTGTGCTTCATGATTCCCTATTTATTTATTACGATACTAGTTGCTATAATGTTTAGAGTCAATTGTTAGTTGCTATAATGTTTATAGTCAATTGTTAAACCAAAAAGAACGAGAAATGCCTATAGCTCCAAATGGTGGTGCTGGTTTTTGTCTTGTTATGATTCACGGATCCGATCAGTCTATCAATATGTTGTTTTGTTTTGTCTAGAAATGCCTATCAATATGTTGTTTTGTTTTTCTGCGATCCATGAATCTGATATGTTTACTGTGAGTATGCTGTTTCCTGTGAGTAATGCTGTTCTCTGCAATGTTCAGGATTTGGAATGATGGCTTGTTTTATTTTGTTTTTGCTATGCCTATTCAATTTAGTAGAAAGCATTGTTATGTACAGGATTATGTTTATTCTGTCAATGTTGATGACAGCATGACCTGTTAACTGAACATTCAATAATGAATATGTTCCTATGCAGGTGGGCTGACAGCAGCTACACTGGTGTGTCGTGCTTATTGCAGTTATTGCCATTCTGAAACGGAAGAAGAAGGTGATCAAGAGCCGTACTCACTGCAATCGATGTTTCATGCGCCCAATCCACTGGGTCCCAATGTGTTGCAGGTATGGTTACTGCTAGGGATGGAAACGGATCGAATACGTATGAAAACGGATTCGGATAGCACTTTTTACCATATTTTTACTCAAATACGAATACGAATTCGGATGCTCTCGAATATGAATACAAAACAAATGGTCGGATGCGGATACGCATTCGGATATTTACTTGATTTAGAAGACAACATTTACTTATTTTATTCATTGATGATTTTTAAATAACAAAATCATTATACAAGTAAATACTAAAGTATAAGTACATAACAAGTGTAGACAAAGACCACTCACTAATAATGTCACATTTATCCATAATTATTTCAATAATTAATCATATAAAAATTAAATAAAACTATAGATAAATATATATTTAATAAATAAATATATACATTTATCATGAAATAATAAAAAGTATATAAAAATATTTTCATCAGTAAATAAATAAACTATAGTATTAAATTAAATTTAACATTCATATATCTTTATTATTTTAAATTAATTACATTAGTTATTACAATTAGAGATAAGTTTTAAATAGTTATATGGGTATAATAATAGTAATATTAAAATTGATATTATAATCATTAGTAATGGAGATAACATTTTTCAAATAATTTTGATTATACACTATCATTACTAACATCTAAATAAACACTTTAAATGTTATCTTCATATGGTCGGATACGAATAGTGTCGGATATTACCGAATACGAATGTGGAACCGGATAGAGAAAATCGACGAAAAACGAATTCGGATGTATCCATTTTAGTACCACATTAAATTCGAATACGAATACGGATATCCATATTTGCATTTTAGCGAATACGGATATCGGATAATTCGGATTCCACTTTCACATTTCCATCCCTAGTTACTGCTCTCACTGTATAGCTCTGGTGATGATGAGGTGGCATAGGCGAGAGTGGGCCGATGACCCACCCAGTGATTACTTCTGCACTAGACGTGCACCAGTCGGGGATGTGAATGAGCAAGGAGAGGTGCTCACATATTTCCAAGATATGCTGCCAGTGAGGGAGGGGTTCATACGGGAGCCGTACCCACCCTGGTTCCTCACCGATGTTGAAGAAATCCGCGAGGGTGGGGAGACCTTCACGGTTCTGTGGTTCAAGAATATAGAGGACTGCAGGGCCAGTAGGTGGCCACGGCGTCGCAGGGTGGTGTTCCGTCATGTTGGCGAGCACTCTGTCGAACAGACTGGTGATGCAGAGAATTTACCACCGCTGATCGAATACAGTAACTGATCAGTGTTTGCTTAGATGTTATCCGGATATCAGAAGATATGTTTCTTGTAATGCAGGCACTAAATGTGAATGGATGTCTAGTATAATCCTAATGTTGAATTGATCTGAGGTCGCAATTCTCGTCTCCTCAAATTAGTTAGCAGGCCTTCTGAATTGAGTCGTGGCTTGTGAGAGTAGGAACGAAGACGAGAGAACATGAAGTCACTGTCGTCCACGGGGCCATGTTTAAATTTGCAAGATAAGTTTAGAAAATTTACTGTAGCGATTCTAATTCGAAGATTAGGAGGACTAAACATGATCTAATTATAAAACTAATTACACAGACGGATGGAAAATCGCGAGACGAATCTATTAAGTCTAATTAAGCCGTCATTAATCTATATTTAATACCTTTAATTAGTATCCTAACATTTGATGAATAGTGATGAATAGGAAAAACTTATGAAAGTAAACAGGGCCAAGCCTCATGCGTCATCTGTAGATCCGTAGATGGCTTATATCTGACGCTTCCGGGACTACGACCAAGCATGCCAGCATGCGTTTGGCAATGACACTTCTGTGAAGGAGAGGAGGCTAGATTTTACCTGATATCCTATTTGAACGTGATTAGCCTAATCTCGACCTCGCAATATTAGCGCCAGAATTTTGCGTTTGTGTTATCATTAGCTGGTCAGTTCGTTGAAAATAATAGTTAGCTTGTATCGTTGTGTGGGAGGCGTTGGCTTGGAACAAACGTGAAAAGGTTTTTTTCACCCGTATTCTCTAGTAAAATGAAAATCTATATGGTGCTCATCAGAGACAAGGAATAATTAACACCATATAGTCATCATTCATCAATGTCACACAAAGAATCATTTCTCGTCCTAGATTTTTCGGGGATTCGGCCGGCGGTCGCCCGTACCCCTTTGCGTAAGAAAGCTCATGATTTTGCTATTAGAAATATATTTTTTCAGAGAACGCGTTTGACGTGTATTTCATTAAGAGAAAAAGAAAAAACAGATACAAGGACTCAAAAGAAACACAACAAGAACACGACGCTAGAAACAACTACTACTACAACAAGAAAACAAGCTAGAAGAACGACAACTCCACAAGCTGCAGGACACCCTTGATAGGAGAAGACCTTCGTTCAAAATAGAACGTGGCGTGTTCATTGATGTTGTAGAGCGTGGCTCGTTCTCTACGCCAAAACGGAAAAATGCTGAACCACGCTGCTAAATTATTATTTTTCCATATCAAAATATTTGTCGTTGTTGACTTTTTTTCAAAACGTCTAACCTTTTGTCTTATTCAAAAAATTTATGCAAATATGAAAAAGATAAGTCACACTTCAAATATATATAATAATAAAGCAAATCACAAACACAATAAATAATGATACACACAGATATTTTGAATAAGTCGAATTGTCAAAATTGTGATAAAAATCAATGTCGATAAATATTTTGATATGGAGATAGTACAAAATACTGGCTAAGGTTTATTAAAATGATCATCTTACCCTCGATAAATTTTCTCCAGTATTTTGATTGGGTGTTGGGTCCATCATGCTCTGACGAATAATATCCCTATTTTCTTCTTTTTGTCCATATATATACAAACATTACATAGTTATTTATTCCTTTTTGTTCAAATACATATATTCGATGGAGTAATAACATGACGACCTACGGCGTTGGTACTTGGGTCTACTGAAGCTGAAGGTTAGCTGACGGGGCACGGAGCAGTCTCATCCCATCAGGACGGATCAGTCTCTCACGGTACACAACCGGACAAAGTTCTTGTCACGTTCACTCCGTGTCCCCAAGCTGTAAATGGTCTGGATTGCCCCCGTCCTAGGGTCGTACCAGCCCAACGACCTCCCAGTGCTCAGCAAGACTCGACGGCCATTTTTTTTTTTTTGAAACAAATCGACGGCCATTCGGATCGACGGCCAAGGGCCAACGGCACGGTCGTATCACACGAGTACTCCGGCGAGGACTCGCCGAGGTCTATACTGTACTCCATGGACCAAGAACCGCCGCCGCCGTCCCTCATCGCCCATATCTCCAGCGTGTTGGAGCCCCGGCGCGCGCACACGCCGCCGAGCACGTCCCGGAGCTCGATGAGGGACACTAGCCGCCCGTCCCGGCTGCACGGCGGTGGTCCTTGCAGCACCTCGAAGTCGCACGTCTGATTGTCCATCGCCAAGATTTCGCAGCCGGCGCCTGGTGGCCGTGGCGGCACGAGCTCGGGATCCACCGTCCAGAACAGCTTGCCGCCGACGTTGACGGGCGGCGCGTTCGCCACCGGTCTCGGCGGCGGAGGGTCTACCGAACACCACGCGCCGTCGTGGATGTTCTGCACGATGCACTCCAGCTTGTACTCCCTCGTTGCGTAGCTTCTGTGGCTGTAGGAAAGAGCGACGAGCATGTGCTTGTTCATGACCGTGTCGTACCCTAACCCGACACGGCCAGCGAAGAAGGCCGCGTCGCCATTGCCGGAGGTGTCCATTAGATCGTCGAGAAATACTCTCAGCTTGGTACGGCCGGTGCTAGGGTTGCATACGAAATAGTGTCTGCCTGAGTAGCCCAATATGGCCAGTCCATGGCAAGGCTGGGAGCAAACGAACTTCGATCCATGGGACGCCAATGGCGGCGCGCGTGCTGGGTCGTTGACGCAATCGTCCAGGGCCGTGCACCGGCCGATGTGATTGCAGTCAGCGAACATGATCCTTGGCGCCTCGTTCAGCTCGGCGCGGACGGCTTGCGAGTGGACGAAACGGGCGGTATACATGGCCAAACGGGCCAAGCCCGCTGGGCCAGCACGGGCCCGGCCCTATTGAGCACGGCCCGGACACGGCTCGGCCCGATGGCCTTAGTGCCAGTGCCGTGCCCGTGCCTGGCCCAGTGCCGTGCTTGGGCCGCAAAGTCGGCCCGTGGCACGAGCACGGGCACGGCACGGCTACTGGGCCGGCCCGGCCTCGGCACGATGGCGGCCCGGGGGAGGCACGACGGCCGTTGGATCCCGACCCCCGGCTCCATCCGACCGTTGGATCCGGCCGTTGAAGGGGGGCCTATATAAGCCGCGGCGCCGGCCGACCCCCCCACGACCCTAACCCTAATTCATTCTCCGCCTCCCTCTCGTCTCGTTCTCCGCCTCGCCGCCGCGCGAGCGCGACCGCGTCACTCGCTCCTGTTCGTCTTCTTCGCCTCGCCCCTCCCTCGATCTCCTCTCCTCTCTCGATTTCCTCTCCTCTATCCGGTGGTCTTGCACCGCCGGGGGCCGGCACTGGCACACGGCACCCCCGTCGCGCCCTGTGATTTCGATCTCGGGAAGACGATGTAGTATCGTCCTCTCCTTGTCGTCCTCGTCCGCATCTTCGCCGCCGCCGTCAGGATCCGTACGTCGTCGTCGCCGGTGTACCTGGTGCTCCAGCTACAAAGGTACGAGAAAACCCTAACCCTAACCCTAGATCCGTGATTCTTTCACTGAGACAATGAGACCCTAACCCTAGATCCGTGCTTCTGCAGCTGTTGAGGGACCAGGTCGCCTGCGCGTGACGATGGACGGCTCCGACGACGAGACGGTTGAGATCGGTATGAACGAAGAGCGGCGGTTGTGCGGACTGGCCGGAGATGATGACGAGGATGACTTGCGCGAGGACTGCGAGGCGCTGTTTGGCCCTGGCCGTGGCGTTGATGATCCCATTAACGTTGACGGCGCCGAGCCAGATGGCGATGAGGCTGAGGCCCCTCCTACCTCTGGCTTGGAGCGGAACAGCACCAAGCGCCTACGTCCCTCTACGTCTAAAGTATGGGATGACTTCGAGAAGCTCATCAAGGTGGAAAATGGTAAGAAGATCAGGTATGGTGCTCGCTGCTTGCATTGCGGTAAAGAGTACTCTGCACTCTCCTCTGGTGGTACTGGTCATCTTGCCCGCCACATTAAATCTTGTGTTCAGAGGCGTGAAAAGACTCGCATGTCTCAGTCTCAAATCTCTTTTAATCCTGATGGTTCTGTGCGTAGTTGGGACTACTGTCCTCTTGTTGCTCGTAATCAGCTTGTGCGATTGATTGCTAGACTAGATCTTCCTATCTCTATGGGTGAATCTGATGCTTTTGAAGAGTACATTAAAATTGCTCATAACCCTAGATTTGCTAGAGTTTCTAGGCAAAGCACCAGTAGGGACATAACCAAGTATTTCACTGAGTGCAAGTCTAAGCTGATTGAAACTTTGAACACCTCTGTTAGCTGTGTCTGTTTAACTTCAGACATATGGTCTGGTAATGCCAAAGAGGACTATCTCAGTGTTGTTGCTCACTACATCAACTCTGATTGGCAATTAGAGAAGAGGGTCCTTGCTCTTGTACTGATTGATGTGTTCCACAGTGGACAGAACATTGCTGAGCGTGTTTCATCTGTTCTTGCTGATTATGGTTTAACTGATAAGGTGTTTGCTGTTACTTTAGACAATGCTTCATCTAATACATCAGCTATGAGAAAGCTGAGACCTATCCTGTCTAAATATCTTGGCTTGCCTATTCCTATAGATGATGATGAAGATGAATCATCTAATGCAGTTAATTCCATGTTCTTGCATCAGCGTTGTGCATGTCATATAATTAACCTGATTGTTAAGGAGGCCATCAATTCTCTTAAGCCTTTGATAGAAACATTTAGAACTGCAATATCATTCATAAATTCATCTAATCAAAGAATTGCTGCATATAAAAGCTATTGTATTGCAACTGGATCAACCCCTAGAAAGTTTCAGCTGGACATGGATGTTAGGTGGAATTCTACCTATCTGATGCTTAAACATCTGATGCCTCATAAGGGCCCTTTCACTACTTTCATCCATGCTCAGTACCCTAGGGTTGAGGGTGAGGCTTTGCTATTAACTGATGAGCATTGGACTGTGGCAAAGAAAGTCCTATCATTTCTTGAGTTGTTTTATGATGCAACAGTTGATTTGTCTGGTGTTTACTATCCTACATCTCCTATTATGATTCATTATCTTGTTAAATTTGCTCTGCATCTAAACAAATATGCAAATGATGTGCACATCAGACATGTTGTTCAACCTATGATAGATAAGTATAATAAATACTGGAGAGACATACCTGTGCTTTATTCTTTTGCATTCATCTTGGACCCTAGAGCTAAAATGAAAGGCTTTGGTAGGGTTCTTAGAAGGTTGGGTAATCTCACTAGTACAGATTATAATGCTTATATGCTTGAAACTAGAGCAAGACTAACTGATGTTTACAACAAGTATGATGATAAGTTTGGTGCTGTGAGGCTGAAGAGGTCTGACCCTCCTGAGATTTCTGGTAAGTCAAGGTCTGCTTGGGATGAAATATATGATGATGGTGAAAGTTCTGGTACTGGTTTGGGTGGTGGTACCTTGCCAGCTAGTCTTAACATGGCTAGAGCTACATCTGCAACTTCTCTACTGCATGCTGTAAGGTCTTCATCTTCTAATGCTTCTGAACTTGTGTCCTACTTGGACTGTGACACTGTCAATCATCTATCTGATGACTTTAACATATTGAACTGGTGGCATCAGCACAAACTAACTTATCCAGTACTCTCTATCATGGCTAAAGATATTTTAACTGTTCCTGTGTCTACTATATCTTCAGAATCTACTTTTAGTATGACTGGCAGGATCATCGAGGAGCGATGAAGGAAGCTGAAGCCTGAAATGGTGGAGATGCTCACCTGCATCAAGGACTGGGAGGCAGCAGAATCAAGGTTGCAACAAGCAGTGGAGGACAAGGAGCTTGAAGATGTCTTCCAAGGAGTTGAACTTGATTCATGAACATTTATCATTTATGTAATGGTGGTCTGTAATATTTAGGACTTTAGACTGGACTGGACTTGCTGTTGCTGTATGAGACTTGAACATTGCCCTTTTTATTGGAGCTTGGCTGTACTCTTTTCCTGTGTAGGGTTTCTCATAAGGGTGAGTTTTACCTACACAGGTTTTTAATGAGGCAGCCATTGCACAAGCTCCCAAATGAATTATTATTTTGTTAACTTCCTTGTGTTTGTGATGTCTGTTGGAGAATTCTGAGTTGAGGTTGTGTTTGTGCATTAAATTCTGAGATGTTTGATATGTAATCTGTGTTTAGTGCCGCCACCGGCACTATAGTGCCTTTGGCACGGCACGGCACTGGCCGGAGGCCATAGTGTCGTGCTCGTGCCTGCACTTAGGCACGGTGGCACTAAGTGGCACGGCACGGCTAATTAGTCGTGCTGCCTAGTGCCGTGCCACTTAGTGCCGTGCCTAATAGTGCTAGTGCCGTGCCGGGCCGGCACGGCCCGTTTGGCCATGTATAACGGGCGGTGCTGATCAGCGCGCGCCAGTCCCGGCAGACGAGGTTCAGCCGCGCCACCGACCTCGCCGGGAGCCGTTTGAGGACCTCCGACCACGCCGTGGCCTGCGGCGATGCGAAGACGATCTCCTCGGTGGCGCGGCCGGGCAGGACGAGGCTCTCCTCGTACAGCCCCAGCATGCCGGCCGGCGACGTATCCGCCGCCGCACCCACCCATGGCGTCGATGGTGTCCGGTGAGAGCAGGACGTCGGGGCAGCGCCGTCGCGCTCGAGGTCCACTGCGAAGAGCTTGCACGAGCCTGACTTGAACATGATCTTGCTCCGTCGGCTGCCCCGGTCGTGGATGATGTCAACAGGCGTGACCCCGAGCTCGGCGTCCGGCCACGCCGCCTGGTCAATGGAGCAGAGCTTCTCCCACCGGCCTGCCTCGTATAGTCTCTGAGCAGCCACATGGTGTAGGGCTCTCCGCAGCCGGCGAACCCGTGGCTGACACAGAGGTACCCGCCATGCTCCGTCTGTCAGGCAGGGCGAGCTCGTTATGGGCACCTCGGCAGGGTGCGTCAGCACGGCGAAAGTCTCGTCGGCGACGTCGAAGGCGACGATATCGCCGCCGTAGCAGGCGAAGTGCAGCCGCCCGTTCAGGAAAACGGCCGCCTTCTCCCCGGAGATGTTGCACACCGGGGGCCGGCCCGCGCTCGGCCTCCAGCACGCGGACGCGTCGAGGATGAGCACCTCGCACCTCGTGGCGACGGGGACGCCGTCCTGGACGAAGCAGAGCAGCCGCGCCAGCTTGTGCTCCATGTTCGCCGCGCTGTAGCCGAGCCCGTACGACACGTGGACCGCGCCGACCCCGTCTATCCTGGTGTCCGGCACGGGCAAGACCGCGCCGGTGGAAGGGTTGCAGACGTAGTACGACAATTCCGGCGGGCAGCGGAGGAGGACGAGACTGCGGCAGGGCTTGGTGAGAGGATAAAGGAACCCCGGCTGCAGGATCGTGCCCGTGTCCAGGCACATGAGCTTCTTGATCTGGTTAACGGCAGGCGCCTGCCAGGAGTAGAGGACGTCGGCCTCGGCGGAGGACGCCTCTGGAAGCAGGAACACCTTGGGCTGGCCTGCCGGATGTTGAGTTATGTTCCAAATTCAGTTGCATATGAAAAGGCTGACTTCTGACGGAGCGAAGCAGAGGCCCGTCGCCGGAGGCTTGGGCCGGAGCGAAACGGAAGGACCGTAAGGCTCTGTCCCTAATTCAGCTTCATCTATCTAATGATATTTTGCAAGAGGTGCTGCAGGAAACAAGTGCTGCAGAACTCTGGCTCAAACTGGAATCGATCTGTATGTCCAAGGATCTAACCAGTAAGATGCATATGAAGATGAAGTTGTTCACGCTTAAGATGCAGGAGGGTGGTTCGGTGTTGAGCCATATATCTGTGTTCAAGGAGATCGTTGCCGACCTAGTGTCGATGGAGGTGAAGTATGAAGATGAGGACTTAGGTCTTTTGCTGTTATGTTCACTGCCCAATTCGTATGCTAATTTCCGTGACACCATACTTTTGAGCCGTGATGAACTAACCCTAGCGGAAGTTTATGAGGCACTCCAGTCCAGGGAGATGATGAAAGGCATGGTGCAGTCTGATGGGTCGTCCTCCAAGGGCGATGCACTGCATGTGAGAGGCAGAAGTGAGCACAGATCCTCCAACGAGAGCAACGATCGTGACAAGAGCCACGGCGGTAGAGGTCGCTCAAAGTCCAAACCGCCCACCAAGAAGTTCTGTAAGTATTGTAAGAAGAAAACTCATTTTATTGAGAATTGTTGGAAGCTTCAGAATAAAGAGAAGAGGAAGAATAATTCTGATGATAAGGCATCCGTTGCTTCTGCTGCTGCTGGGAACTCTGATTCAGGAGACTGTCTGGTTGTTCTTGCTGGTTGTGTTTCTGGTCATGATGAATGGATACTTGATTCCGCATGTTCGTTTCATATCTGCACTAACAGAGATTGGTTTAGTTCTTATAAACCTGTGCAGAAGAGAGATGTTATGCGTATGGGAGATGATAACCCGTGTGATATTGAGGGCATCGGCTCTGTTCAGATCAAGGCACATGATGGCATGACACGCACGCTGCAGAATGTGAGATACATACCAGGGATGACCAGAAATCTCATCTCGCTCAGCACGCTTGATTCAGAAGGTTTCAAATACTCCGGTTCAGGTGGAGTTTTAAAGGTATCAAAAGGTTCTCTTACCTGTTTAATTGGTGATCTGAATTCTGCAAAGTTATATGTCCTTAGAGGAAGTACTTTACATGGTTCTGTTTCCGCTGCTGCTGTTTCTAATGTTGAACCTAGTAAGACTAACCTTTGGCATATGCGTCTTGGACATATGAGTGAACTTGGTATGGCAGAATTGATGAAGAGAAACCTCCTGGATGGCTGTATTTTGAGTAGCAACAAGTTCTGTGAGTATTGTATTTTCGGGAAGCATAAAAGGGTAAAATTCAATACCGCTGTTCATACCACCAAAGGTACTCTTGATTATGTACATGCTGACTTATGGGGTCCCTCTCGGAAGCCTTCTTATGGTGGTGCTCGTTACATGCTTACTATTATTGATGACTACTCTAGAAAAGTTTGGCCTTACTTTCTGAAATATAAAGATGATACCTTTACTGCATTTAAAGATTGGAAAGTTATGATAGAAAGACAAACTGAGAAGAAGGTAAAAGTGCTTCGTACTGATAATGGTGGAGAGTTCTGTTCGCATGCTTTTGATGATTATTGCAGGAAGGAAGGCATTGTCAAGCATCACACCATACCGTATACTCCGCAGCAAAACAGTGTGGCTGAGCGCATGAACAGAACCATCATCTCGAAGGCTCGTTGCATGCTGTCCAACGCACGGATGAACAAGCGTTTTTGGGCGGAAGCTGCTAACACCGCATGCTACTTGACAAACAGGTCGCCTTCTATTCCACTTAATAAGAAAACTCCCATTGAGGTATGGTCTGGAACACCTGCTGATTATTCATAGTTGAGAGTTTTTTGCTGCACTGCTTATGCTCATGTTGACAATGGAAAATTAGAGCCTAGAGCTATTAAATGTCTGTTTCTTGGTTATGGTTCGGGAGTTAAAGGATATAAATTGTGGAATCCTGAAACAGGAAAGACTTTCATGAGCAGGAGTGTTGTTTTCAATGAATCTGTGATGTTTAATGATAGCTTATCTTTAGATCATGTTCCAGATTTTTCTGAGAAAGAGTTGCAGCATATCAGCGTGTAGGTGGAGCACGTGGATGATCAGGAAGGCGTGCAGGTAGAGCCGCCTGTGGATGTTCAGGAAACTAAAGTTGCTGATGATGAGGCTCATGATGATGTTCAGCACTCAACTCCTATTTTGCAGCTAGAGGAGGATTTGCCTATTGCTCAACGCATATCAAAGAGGGGTTGTGGACCTCGATCTCGTCTTATTGAAGAATGTAATATGACTTATTATGCTTTGAGTTGTGCTGAACAGGTGGAGAGCAGTTATGAGCCAGCAACATATACTGAAGCTGTTGATTCTGGTGATCGCGAGAAGTGGATCTCAGCTATGCAGGATGAGATGCAGTCTCTAGAGAAAAATTGTACATGGGAGATTGTGCAATTGCCTAAACAGAAGAAGCCTATCCGTTGTAAGTGGATCTTCAAGAGAAAGGAGGGTTTATCTCCTAGTGAGCCTCCACGGTTTAAGGCAGGTTAGTTGCAAAAGGCTTCAGTCAGATTCCTGGTGTTGATTATAATGATGTGTTCTCTCCAGTTGTGAAGCATAGTTCAATTCGTACATTCTTCAGTATAGTTGCTATGCATGATCTTGAGCTTGAGCAGTTAGATGTGAAGACTGCATTTTTGCATGGAGAGCTAGAGGAGGAAATATACATGGACCAACCAGAGGGGTTCATAGTGCCTGGTAAGGAGGATCATGTTTGCAAGTTGAAAAGGTCCTTATATGGTTTGAAGCAGTCTCCTCGTCAGTGGTATAAAAGGTTTGATTCATTTATGTTGTCACATGGCTTCAAGAGGTCTGATTATGATAGCTGTGTTTACATCAAGTTTGTTAATGGGTCACCTATATACTTGTTGTTATATGTTGATGACATGTTGATTGCTGCCAAGAGCAGGGAAGAAATTACTATGTTGAAGAAATCGTTGAGTAGTGAGTTCGACATGAAGGACCTTGGTGCTGCTAAGAAAATCCTAGGTATGGAGATTACTAGGGACAGAAAATCTGGTTTATTATTTCTTAGTCAGCAAAATTATATCAAGAAGGTTCTTCAACGTTTCAACATGCTTGATGCAAAGTCTGTCAGTACTCCTATTGCTCCTCATTTTAAATTATCAGCTACACAGTGTGCTAGTACAGATGAGGATATTGAATACATGTCAAAGGTTCCATATTCTAGTGCTGTTGGTTCTTTGATGTATGCTATGGTTTGCTCTCACCCAGATTTGGCTTATGCTATGAGTTTGGTTAGTAGATACATGGCTAATCCTGGTAAAGAACACTGGAAGGCTGTTCAGTGGATTTTCAGGTATATCAGAGGTACAGCAGATGCTTGTTTGAAGTTTGGAAGAACTGATAAGGGACTTATTGGCTATGTTGATTCAGATTATGCTGCTGATTTGGACAAGCGAAGGTCGCTCACAGGTTATGTGTTTACTGTTGGCAGTTGTGCTGTGAGTTGGAAGGCTACATTGCAGCCTGTTATTGCTTTGTCTACTACTGAAGCAGAATATATGGCTATTGCTGAAGCGTGCAAGGAGTCTGTTTGGCTGAAGGGATTGTTTGCTGAATTTTGTGGTGATGATTCTTGCATTAACCTTTTCTGTGACAGTCAAAGTGCTATATATCTCACTAAAGGTCAGATGTTTCATGAGAGGACCAAGCATATTGATATCAAGTACCATTATGTCCGTGATGTGATAGCACAAGGTAAACTGAAGGTATGCAAGTTAAGCACTCATGATAATCCTGCTGATATGATGACTAAACCAGTTCCTGTGACTAAGTTTGAACTCTACTCAAGCTTAGTTGGTATAGTTGCTTAGCCCAAGCGGCTATTTGGCGCCAGAAGTATTTTTTCTCTGATGTGTTCAGGATGAATGTATTGATTTATGCTACAAGAGGAATTTGTCTCAAGGTGGAGTTTGTTGAGTTATGTTCCAAATTCAGTTGCATATGAAAAGGCCGACTTCTGCCTCCGCTTCGCTCCGGGCCAAGCCGGAGCATATGTACCCGATTAGGGTTTCTCCTTTATGATCATCTTCTTGTAAGCCACCGTTCGGCGTTGTAACCCGACTCTTGATAGTGAAGTGTTGCTGGCTGGCGCCCGTGGTTTTTCCCTTCCACCTTGGGAGGGTTTTCCACGTTAAATCTCGTGTCCCCTGTGGTTTGATTCTTTCTTGTTCATCGTTTATTCGTCCTCGTTTGTAACACCGGATTGGCTCGCCGGAGGTGGAGGTCCACGAAGGAGGCTGACGACAGCGCAGCGGACCAGGAGCGCGACACGCAGCGGAAGCGCCCGATCGATTTGACCGGAAGGCGGAGAAAGATCTCCTCCGGCAGCTCGTTTGGTAGAATGTCCTCTGGATTCTCCATGGCCGGCTTTCTCCTCTTGAATCTCGCGGCTGCGGCCTCCATAATTGCGTTCACTTGATACTGGTTCGACCGACCGACATCTGTTGGATGATGTTGTTCTATCAGGCAGAATCATATGGGCAACGTGGTCAATCCGATTCCTCTTCGGAATCAGATATGGGTTCAATTCTATATACATATCGAAATCTCTTGAGAGCTCTGCAAACACAATGCTGTCAGTGGTACGCAATTCGGGCCTCCTTTCCTTCATTGACCTTTGTGTGACATCACGTGCCCTTGATTTGTTGAGCTTCTTCTTCTTTCATTGCTTTTATTACTAATTTTTTTCTTTTTCATTGAAAAGTATTGTAGAAAGCTTGTTCAAAAGTTTTTCCAAAAGCATTTCCCTAAAATTTTGGTGAAAGTTTTCATGTAACATTTTTCTGAAATTTTTCTTTAAAAGTTTAATGGTATAAGTTTTAAAAAACTTTTTATGGAAAATCTTGTAGCATTAAAAAGTTGTGCAGGAGAACAATTATAAAAAAGATTATGAGCTCGGGAAT
>CM014272.1:31932328-31978965 GCA_004135705.1 Alloteropsis semialata
ACCGCGCCGGTCGCCGTCCTCCTGCCTACCTCATCGGAGCTCGAGCGTCCTCGCCGTCCTCGCGCTCCTGTGCCGTGCCTAACCGGCCCCGCGCCTTAACTCCTCCGCGGCCGAGCTCCACCGGCCCGCCGGCCGCCGCCCCTCCCTCGGCCGCCTATAAAAGGGGCCGTCCCCGAGCTCCTTCGCCACACCACCTCCACCGCCAGCAGCACTCGCGCCTCCCCAACTCCCTCCCCCGCTTGCGCCGCCGCCCAGAAGCCGCGCGCAGCGCCGCCCACCTCGCCGCCGCCGCTCCCCTCGGCCCTCACGCGGAGCCGCCACCTCCCTCCTTCCCCGGCCAAGGTGAGCACGGGGATGGATCCCCCGTGGCCCCCTGGTGCTCGAGCGCCGCTCGCCGGGCGCCCCCGTGGCCCGGAGGGCCGGGAACGCCGGCGAGCGTCGCCGCCCGAGCCGCCCCCAATCCTCCCCTGTTCGGCCGGCGAAGAAGAAAAGAGAAAGGCCGGCGCATTTTCCGAATAACCCCCTGCCAAGTTCCGGATTCTATAAAGAACCCTCCCCCTTTAGCCATTCTTCCAGAAAGCCCCCTGATCTTTATACACTTTCACAAATATGCCCCTGGTTGTTTCCAAAACCCCCCAAATACTTTTCCAAATTCACAACCATACCCTTCCACCCTATAAAATCTTTACAACCAGGTCCCTGGCCCTTTTTATTTATTATAAAGAGGTCCTAAAACCCCCGTTTAAGCCCTAAACCTCCCTTAACTCGTCATTTCATGCACCAAATCACTCCGGTTTTCCACCAAACTCAACCATGCCTATCTTATATCCATTCCGGCCGAGCTTTACACAAATCATCCCAATATAATTCCGTTTCCTATTTTATTTTGTTCCTTTCTGTTTCCAACTCATCGGTTAAGGATTGTGTTTTCTTATTGGTTGTTTGTTTGATCGTGCCCTAGACGACGGAGTGAACAAGGAGGAGCAGTACCGCGAGCAGGACTACGCAGGAGAGTACCGCGAGCCCGACCCCGAGGACCCGTACCGCGAGCAGGATCTCCCGGAGGCTTTTGTTGACGGCAAGTCCAATCCCATCCTTTGACGCATGTTTATCCCATGTTTTATAAACACAACCTATTAAGCCTTTGATTATTGCATTGCTTTAGTTCAAAACCCGGTTGGTTAGCCATTCCTTGATTGATATGACATTCCTTGATCACCCAGTTATCACTAAATATGATTTACTCTGTTTAAGTGATAACACTTTCTAGAATGCTTAGGTTTAGAATGCATAGGATTTGTTACCCTTACTCAATCATGACTATACACTTGTTTTATCAAAAGATTAAATGTGTGAGTTGGCTTTGGTTTTGGGTTTTGGGTTTGAAAAGAGTAAAACTGTGTGGATAAAATGGATGGGCATAACTTTGTGAAATGCCATTAAGGAGGCTTGTACCTTTGTGGTTAAGCATGCTGGGAGATATCCATTTTGTCCGGTTTTAAACCGAGGTGATGTGTCATCTTGCCTAACCCATTTATCTCGTACAACCACTCGACTCTTGTATGGTGCAAGGGCTTAGTCTAAATCCCACTAGCCGTGCTGTTAGTTATCTGGAGGCAGGTGTGCAGCGGGAAAACCAAGTGCCGTCTTAGTGACATGGTTGCCGTCTTAGTGACACAAACCCCTTGGTGTTTTTCTCGTGATGGCTAGGCAGTTTTGGCTATGGTGGGTAATGACTTCGATAGGATCCGCACTGACACTAAGGTGATCGTGTTGCGGTACCCTACTTGTGGTGAAAGTGTACACCTCTGCAGAGTTTCCTAATCTATTCGAATAGCCGTGCCCACGGTTATGGGCGAGTTATGGCTTGGTCACAATACTAAGGTTTTGGGTTGGGTTTGGAGTGTGTGTTTTGGAATGAGTTCGGCTTTGTGCCAAAAGCTACGGCGGATGGGAAATCCGGTAGCGTTTAAAATTTGGATCCTTTGTGGATCAACCCCCCCCCACTTAATTGTCTTGTTTTAAAGAGCTTGCTTTGCTAAAGTTGTTCCTTGTTAAACCATTGCATGAGAAAAATTAGCTTTATTGCAAATTTAAACCTTAGCCTTATTCCTTGATTTATCATATGCATAATTCTGTGTTAACCCCTCCGTGGGTGTGGTTGGACTTGTTGAGTACTTTTGTACTCACCCTTGTTGTTGTTAAATCCAGAAGAAGACCCGGACTTTGTTGAGGACGCTGAGTAGGTGGTCGCTTCCGCACCCAGCTTGCCTGTGGAGTTTGGTCCCGCCCAAGATGGCTTCGCTGTCGCAGAACTCTGATCCCTTAGTTGAACCAGTTTGGTTCATCCTTTGGCTTACCGCCGTAGTTTACCTTTTAGCAGTCTTAGTTTGTATCAGGTGCCCGCTTCCTCGTGGGCTGTGAGTTTCTGTACCAACTGTTGAATAAATGTGTATCAGCCTCCTGGGACTGATAATTTGTATCACATTTAGTCTCTGCTTAGGCAGGGGCGCTTCAGTCGGCGCTCAGCCGTTCGCCGAGTGCTTCTTGGTAGACGGCCCCGCTGTTCCTGAGTCCCAGCGGGAATCGTGTCGGCGAGGCGATGCCCTGGCGAGCAGATTCGGCGAGGTCGATGCATTCGCCGATGGAGGCGATGGCGTGGTCCATGTCCGCCTCGAATTGGCGTTGGCGTGCGGCCCATCGGCGCCTTCGCTCCTCGGGCGTCTGCTGCACCCTGCGCGGCGGAGGCGGAGTGGATGAAGCAGTCGGCGGTGTGGGAGGAAGCGTGTTCCCCTCGGATGGCGGGAGAACGATGTTGGCCGTCGCGATCGTCGAGTTGTTGGCGATGGTTGGCGACGGAGTGGTGATGGTGACGATCCCGTCTGGCGTAGCGTCGAGTCGCGGCGCTGTCTCCTCCGGGGTGGCGTCACGGGTGAAGGAGAGCTCTCCCTCGGGTCCGGCGGTGAAGACCATGGACCCGAAGAAGAACATGGCCCCCTCAGCGATGGAAATCTTCACGGATGCCGGCGTGATGACGGCGGAAGTGGATGCCATCGAGCTTGCAGATTGATCTCGTCGATCAACCCCTACCTGGCGCGCCAACTGTCGGATTTATGGACCCGGCAGTCCACACAGGGTAGCCTACGTGGTTGATTTGTTGAGGGACAGATCGAGGATCACAAGACGATGGTAACACAAGACGCAAGGATTGAACAGGTTCGGGCCGTCAGGATGACGTAATACCCTACGTCCTGTGTTGGGTGTATGGATTGCTGTGTATGAAGTTCCTGAAGGATCTCCGTAGTTGGGTTCTGTCCTAGGTTGAAGTTCGTGAGTTGTAATGTGTTCTGGAGGGGGGTCTCAAGGCACCTTATATAGTCCGGCTGCCTTGAGTTACAAGTCGGCTAAAGATCATAACCTACCCGAAATACAAGGATGCGATCCTATAACGATTACAGATATCCTTCCCTATAATTTCGGCTAGTTTATCTTGATCTCCGAGCTTCTTGCGGGATACGCCGCCTTGTTCCTTGCTGCATGCGCCGTCACGCCCATCCGGTTCGTCCGACTGGTGGGCCTCCCGGCTGGTGGGCCACCCAGTCTAACAAGCCGGCCGATAGCACTCGGATTGGGCCGCCCCTTGCTGGTTGGGCCAATCCGCCTTCTGGGTACCCCTGGGGGTCTACCCCGACACTACCACATTAGCCTTGCCGAGATGGTAGTGAATTTCTAGATCATAATCATTAATCAACTCTAACCAACGCCTTTGGCGCATAGTCAATTCATGCTGGGTAAATATATACTTGAGACTTTTATGATCTGTATATATATGAACTGAATTACCCAAAAGGTAATGGCGCCAGATCTTCAATGCATGCACCACGGCTGCTAACTCCAGATCATGAGTCGCATAATTTTCCTCATGGCGCTTGAGTGAATGAGAAGCATAAGCAATTACACGTCGGTCCTGCATCAAGACGCAGCCAAGCCCAGTACCCGACGCGTCGCAATATACGTCGAAGGGCCAGGTAATGTCTGGCTGGGCCAATACAGGGGCCGTCGTTAAGAGCTTCCTGAGAGTGTGAAAAGCTTATTCGCACTTATCATTCCATTCAAACTTAATATCCTTCTTAAGCGAATCTGTCATGGGCAATTTTTGAGAACTCTGGGACAAAACACCCATAATAACCAGCTAATCCCAGAAAACTTCAATATCTGAAATTAATTCAGGAGTCTCCTAATCTAACACATCCTGAATCTTCTTAGGATCAACAGATATACCCTCGGATGAGATGATATGTCCCAAAAATGGAACTTTATGGATCCAGAGTTCACACTTGCTGAACTTTGCATACAACTGATGATCTCGAAGTCCCTGAAGAACAATTCGGAGATGCTCAACATGTTCTTGCTCATTTTTAGAATATATCAAGATGTCGTCGATGAATATGACAACAAACTTGTCCAATTCCGACATGAATACAGAATTCATGAGATACATGAAATGAGCTGGAGCATTGGTCAACCTGAAGGACATGACCAAGTACTCATACAAACCGTATCGAGTGGAAAAGGCTGTCTTTGGAATATCCTCTGGCCTAATCTTTATTTGATGATAGCCAGAGCGAAGATCAATTTTTGAGAAAACATTGGCACCGGCTAGCTGGTCAAATAGGATATCAATATGGGGAAGAGGATATTTGTTTTTGATAGTGACAGCATTTAAGGGCCCGTAGTCGACACATAACCTGAGGCTTTGATCCTTCTTCTTAACAAATAATGCAGGAAATCCCAAGGTGAAGTGCTTGGACGAATGAAACCCTTATCTAGCATTTCTTGTAACTGGATTTTCAATTCAGCTAGCTCATTAGGAGCCATGCGGTATGGCCTTCTGGAGATAAGTGATGTGTCTGGTTGCAACTCAATGGCAAACTCAACATCACGCTCTAGTGGCATGCCTGGCAAGTCATCTGGAAATACATCAAGATATTCGCATACCACCAGTATATCTTTTATGGATTTGCCCTCAGTGTGATTCATCGTGTGGTTCAAGATCTTATGATTAGCAAGATGTATTTCTAAGGATCCATGTGTTGGAGAATTTATGTGAACTGTCCGTGTAGAAACATCTAAAAGAACCCCATGTAAATCCATCCAATTCATGCCCAGAATAATAGCAATCCCTTGGGATGGAAGTAGGATGAGTTGAGTGGGAAAGATATGGCCATCTAGGTTGAGAGGTATGGGCTTTGTCATTTGGTTTGTGAAAATTTGTCCTCCTGGTGAAAGGATCTTATTTGGACTCTTTAGGTAATTTACTGGTAATTGGTGTTTAGTTGCACAATCTTTACTGATAAAAGTATGTGATGCACCAGAATCAAATAACACCATAGCTGGTTGATCATTAATGGAAAACGTACCCGCCATTACTGGTGCCCCTTCAGGAACCTCCTCAAGTTGGGTGTAGTTCACACTACCAGGCTTGAAATGAACCACTTTCTTCTTCTGATGCAACTGGTTGGGGTTCTGACCTTGCTTGGGTGGCATAGGACACTCTCGAGAAAAATGACTAAGCTGACCACAGTTATAGCAAGGAGAGGAATTGGGGCGACTGCCCATAATCTGCACTGGTGCCCTCTGTACATTCTGCTGAGTAGGAGGCCTAAATGAACCTTGCTGCTGATGCTGATATTGAGGCGGCCGGTTGACATTCTGCTGCATGGGCGGCCTAAACACAGGCCGGTGCTAAGGTGGCCTATACACCTGCTGGTGCTGGTATGGTGCACGCGGTGGTCCTGTCTGAACCAGACGGAACCTCTGCGGAGCGCTGCTAGAAGATCCCACAGCAGGTGCCTTCCTCTTCTTATCAGCCTTATGAGCTAAGTGGGTGTCCTCTTGAGTGATAGCCCCGTTGACTAGCTCACTAAAGCTGTTAAACTTGAACATAGCCAGACGATCCTGAAGTTTGCTATTAAGACCCTGCCTGAAACAAGCCTGCTTCTTCTCATCATTATCAATATGATACCCCGCATACTGTGACAGATTGTTGAAGGCTTGGGCATACTGCATCACATTATAATTACCCTGCTTCAATGCTAAGAACTCAGACAATTTTCTCCGCATAACACCAGCGGGAATATGATGAGCTCGAAAGGCTGTCTTGAACTCATCCCAAGTGACACGGTGATCTGCCGGAAGCATGGATTTATGAGTGTCCCACCAAGTACGTGCGGGGCCTCGGAGCTGCTGTGCTGCGAACGATTCCTTGTCCCAGTCAGTGTACTGGTGCAAGGTGAATTTGGACTCAATGGTCCACAACTAGCTGTCAGCCTCGACGGGCTCATCCACCTTGTGAACACTGGAGGCTGAGCACCCAAGAAATCGTGGTATCCAGCATGATGATCCTGGTTCTGATGGCGCCCATCATGACGCTGCTGGCCATTCTACTGTACTAGCAGATGAAGAAGTTCAGTCTGCTCCTCGTGGCTACGCAGAATTGCGCAATCGCCTCAAGTGGACTAGGCGGTGGTGGCGGCAACTCTCCTGCATCATCATGGTGGTTCGGGTCGTCACGAGGGCCCGCCATCCTGGCATGAAATAACGATTCATTTAACTCCATTACGAGACCGCCCTGATCAATTGAGGTAATATTTGAGTATGGTAATGTCAATGGAACTTGAAAGAGTATATACACTGTTTTGATCATAGCTTGGGCCTCACGATTCTAATGGTAACAGCCAGTATTCGCAAAATATCCATGGAATTTAAATTTTTACTACTTTGGTATTAAAGGGAAAAAAACTAGAATAGATTGGAAACTTGGCATAGAAGAGATAGCATGATTTATTATACATTAGTACATCGAAGGATCCGTACATCATCCATATCTACACACATAACTAACTCATGATGTGTACAACCATACAAATACACTCACTACTACTACTCTATCTGCATCTCTATGACTGCTGCCCTACCATACACTAGCATCATCCTATAATACACTAACATGAAGAAGCTAACACTGTACAATCTACACCCACGGTGGCTGGTACGTGAAGACCTGCTCGACCTCAATCACCCGACGACGTAGCTCCTCCTGAAGCTGAGCTAAGTGCTCCTCAGTGGAAACTATGGCCATTCGTCTAGGCTCCACTGAGGTTGTGGCTGGAGCAGGGACCTCCCCTACTGAACTCTCAGCGTCTGGCAGTTCATTCGGCTCAGGCCCAATACCAGACTCTACTGCCGACACCTCAGGTACTGGCTCTAGTGCAGGTACGGTTGGCTCTACCTGCTGGGGCTGTAGCTGGTGAATCTGCGCCAGGGCATCACTCAGAGTCTGGTCCAATTGCTCAATCAGAGCATCCCTGGTGGCAATCTGTGCAGCAAAGTCCTCTATTAGCAGCATCTGCTGCTCAAACTGCTCACGCTGCAGCTGCTCCCTGGTGAACCCGAGTCTAAGTCGTTGACGGTAAAGGGCGTTCTCCACCATCAAGTGGCCGTACATGCGAAGCATGCCCTCAGAGTAACGTGCAGACGCAGCCAAGGCAGGGCTGTGTCCCTCAACGGTGGTGTCCACCACACCACGAAGGCGACGAGTGGTGTCCTCTGACACGCCTCTGACTAGAAAAGCAACTGCCAGCGAGTAGGTGGCGGGGATCGGGTGCTCCTCACAAAACCTGGTGAGGGCCATGTGTGCTACGTTCTCCCAAGCGTCACTCAGCTCGGCACCAACGGAGCGCACCTCCCAAGGTCCCCAGCGCGGGTAACAAGCACAGGCTAGGATCTCCACTCGTGCCTCGCAACTTAGGATGATGCCCGCAAAGGTCTCGTACCCGAAGTACGTGGGTGGCTCGGTGTAGCCCCACTCTCGGAGTATGTCCCACAGCAGCCTGGGAAAACCCTCCCGAAAAAGACAAGTGGAACAGGCCCACCCGTCGTCCCCAAACTGGATCTGCGGCAAACTCGCCATCTGAGACCCAAAGACACGAAAGAAACTCAGTTTCCTGGAAAAGAAAGATCTATTTCACAAGGAAAACTCTCCCCCTTCAATTTCTTTTCGTGTTATTTTCGTTATTACATTGATTTTTATTATTATGTTTCTTTCTTCTTTTCTTGTCTTTGGTTATTACTATGTTTCTTTCTTCTTTTCTTTTCTTGTTGAAACTCATACCACCCCTGATGCATTTCGGCTCTGATACCAGTTGTGGTAGAACTGTCCAAATTAAACCGGCTTAAGTGCACCGACCGTCATTTTATGATTTAATCAAGTCGCTGTGCACTTAAAACGGTGTAATCTGACAGTCTGTCGAGTAAATCCCGATTCAATCACAAGTTGTACATAAGGACCGAAACATACACCAGACGTCTCATACGATGATGAGCACATATAGTATAAGTACAATAGAGGTTTATATTACATCACATGATAGGTCTTTACAAGCCGAGTTCATAAACCCTAATTATACAACAAGATGGAACACAACTACGGTAACTAAATGTCGAGCTCCACGACTTCCCATCCTTCAGCATCACAGCTATTATACTTAACACAGCAAGGACAATATTCAACAATATCCTGACCTGAAAAAAAAGTTAAGCAACAAACCCTGAGCAACTAATACTCAGCAAGACTTACCCGACTATTGGTATATACTTAGCCTACTCCTAGTATGGAAGGCTTTTGGCTGTAGGTTTATTTTGCCGAAAAGCTACTAAGAGTTGATCCTTACTTTCAATGTTTTAGCATCAAGATTAGTATGATAGCATTAACTTCTATGTTTGCCAGCTATCATATTATTAAATTTAATAGTAATTCACTAGCAAGCAAACATTTACCATATCTTCATTCAATCAACCATTTCTTATCACCATTTACTTTCATTATGTCGCACTGTGACAGAAAGACCAAGGTCCTCTTATCTGAGAGGTACAGCGAATCGATTAGAATTAAACCTTGCAAGGTAGACCTAATCACACGACACGTACGCGCGCCGCCGGGCCGTACATGGCAACCGTTCTCCATATGCACCCCGCATAGGTTGAACTGCCCTGCAGCCCGGGACCGCTAATCCCCACCGATACCAACGACGGTCAGCCATGGGTTACTGACTAGCACCACTGAAGAAGTCAGTATCAGTTCACTCTACCAGTCTGCATATAGGTACGTAGGTTTATCGGGTTCCACTACCTCGTATTACCGGCATGTGATTAGTACAGTTCACCCTCAATCAGTGTGCCACATGAACGACTTCCATTTTTAATAATAAATCATCAATCCCATATTTGTCTCAAAAAAAATGAAACACTATGTCTCGCGAGTGAAGGTAATCACTCGACTTCTACCGGACTTATTTAAGCATAGCGACTAGCGGTGTAACATACTAGTATTTAAACTAGGTACCTAAGGATCATGCATCTAGGGTTTCATACAACTTCTAGAAACGTAAATGCACAAAAATACTTAAGTAAAACATGCTATAGTTTAAAATAAGGGTTATGCTCCGGGGCTTGCCTGGCTGCTCAGAGACTAGCTCTTCTGGCACTTGGGCCGAGTCTTGTTGCTGATCGGCCGACCCTTGCTGCTCCTGGGATTCAGCTACTAGCTCATACACGACCTCAGTGGTGTCTATACGAATGGAATGATGCAATGCATGAGATGATGAGCAAATGGTTCTTATGTTTATTTATCACTTCATTATTTAATTCCCTCAGAAAATTATACGTGCATTTAAGAGTTTAGCAACTTATGCACACACGTGATATGAATATACCTTTTACTAGTAGTGTTGATCATTTTAACTTCAATATATTCAGAGCCTCTGCTATATATAAACTATAATGTTTAGCATTATAAAAACAACATATTTTATTTATGTACTTATGTGATAACTTATTTTACCTAGCTATACAGGGTGCACAATTTAATTATTTTAGGGTTAAAGTGGCAATTATATTTACACTAACACTTTCATGGGTAGGAAATAAACCATAGGTCTAACAAAAATTAATCTTAACATTTTTATAATCTTATTATGATTTCATATGCACTAACAAAGTTAATAGGCATTATTTTGACATGAATTAAAATGTGTATGTAAAACTTAGTTTATACATGATCATATATATTTCTTGGATAGAACTCTGCATGAGGAATTTAACAAAATTTAGTTTGTATTTTTCCTATTTTTCTGTGATTTTATACGATTTTTACCAAGCAATATTCATTGATTTAATTGGAAAAACATTTAAAAGGCTCCTGGGCCGTCACTGGCTCGGCCCAGTCGAGCACAGCGCTCGGCCCAGCCCGCGCAGAGCGCGCGGCCCATTTCCACGCCGCGCGAGGCCCGGCCCGGCCGGCTTGGCCCACGGCCGAGACCAAAAAGGCCGGCGCGGCCAAAGGCACGCGGCTCGGCCTCTTCTTTCCCCTCCCCCCTTCCTCACCTTCTCCCGACGGGCGGCGGCGGCGACGGCGGCCGAGGCAAGGAGGGGTTGCCGGCGAGGGACTGTGCCAGGTACGCCTCCTCTTTCTCCCTCTCTCTCTCTCTTGCTCTCTCTCTCTGTCTCCCTTACTCTCTCTCGGGTTAGGGTTCCGGCGGCGGCGGTGAGAGGTGTGGTGGCCGGCGGTGAGCGGAGAGGAAGATGGGGTGGTGCGGGTGGAGCGGTGGTGGCGTGGGCTTTATATAGGCGGAGAGGATAGCGTCGCCGGCCGAGAGAATGGATCGGGCCGGTGAGGAGGTGGAGGCGATGAGTAATGGCAGCGAGGGGGATGAACGCGAGAAGGTGGCCCGGTGAAGTGGTCCTGGCCGCGGTGGATAAGGGCGAGGAGGGCGGCGGCTTCGGTGGCGGCGCGTGGCGTGGCGGCGTGGGCACCGGCGTGGCCGGTGGTACGGCGGGGATGGGGAAAAGGCGCCGGAGTTAATGGCCGGCGGAGTGAGGCGGCGTGCGTGGCATGGTGGAGGGATGGCCGCGTGGCCGCCCGGCTGACCAGTGCATGGACGTCGAGGCAGCGACCGGGTCACGACATCGCCATGCCGTGGCGGCGCTTCTTTCTCTTTTTTTATTTCATTTTTTTCTTCTTTGAAAATGAAGTGTTACAAAAATTTCCGTCAAATCCTCTCAATCCCCTTCAAACCTATGAGGATTATAGTTAACCGAACATGCCATGGTAAAAATAACCGTTCTGTGAGAAAAGCTGAAAAGAGTGGCAAAAATAATAGTTCTATATTAATCTGCGTGGGGGTAAAAATAACAGCGAAAAATTGGAACAATGAGGAGGTAATTGTGATAGTCAAGGTAATTGTGATAGTCCGTGTAAAATTATGTAGATGTAAAAATAGTTGTTCCGTGTAAAACTATGGGATTGTTTGCTTCAGACTCTACGCAAATCGGCTGGCCAGGCAGCAGATCCAGACCATCAATTTTGGATACCTGGGGCTATGATTGCTGGCCCAGGGTTGAACCAAACAAGCACTATGTGTCTGGATAAATGTGACATGGCAAAGCTGGTGCCAATTGCCATGTAAGAAAAAGTTTAGAGCAAAAAAATGAGAGCAGAACAGACGAGGTGTAAAAAGTAAAACAACAATTTCAGATAGGGAGAGTCTCCATGCTTCACCCTTATTGCTTCTATTTTTCTCGATGTATTTTTATTTCTCAAGAAAATACCCCATGGAGATCCAGGAAAGTCATACTGTAAAAAAATGATTAAAAACTTCATGCACTAACTAGTTTTCCAATTATCTTAAAAATACAAACGAGACCCAAGTGGGAGAAAACAACTACTACCTCGATATAATTTTTTTTACATTGGTTAGTGGTCCAAAATGAACTAACCAATGTCAAATAAAATAGGTTGGAGGGAGTGTTTACCTAAGGTCGCATAGTCAAAAGGGGTCGTGACATTGACTCCTAGAACGCATAGCTAAATAATCGGCTCTCGTTGTGGAGGTTTCAAAAAGTACATTATATGCCAAATATTTGGCCATTAAAAAATAAAACACATTCAAGAAAATAAATGAAAACAAAAATTCATTGAAAGTCAAGCCTACATAATGTACATGAAATAAGTTAAGGCAGAATAAATCAACAGTGGCACTATAGCGGTATATTCTCTAGCTCAATAATTCAACATGCAAAAGGAAGCTGAAAAAGAGTGCAAATGACAATATGTGAATGAAATTTTGGGACTAGTGGTGAACAAGTGCCATTGGATCCAGGAGGCCAGTTTGAACTCAGCCGGGGTGACAAACATCAGAAGACGAAATAGAAATGAAATTGTCAAGCCACTAGTTAATAACACTCCACTAAATAATTTGAATTTGCATGGTTGTTCAATGTTCAAGATTTCCATTTTCCAGGCTATTATTTCCATGAGAAAAAAAGAACTAATCATCATCAATTATGACTTGGAAACAATGCCAAACATGTAATAACTACATCCAAACGAGATCAAGCACAAGAAATATCCCAAATAAAGTTCCCATTACAGGAACACTTCACTGAGGGTCATTTCCTTAATCAGTGTCGTCGTTCACTCAAGTTTGGTCTTAGGCAAAACTGCAAAAGCTCTTCAAGGAAGACGCATGACATGTAAATAATCTCGAATCGAAGTCAAAGTCTGAAATGGGTTTACAAGACAAGGAGATCATGGAACCACACAGTATGGAAAATAAACTCATCAAGTGAGACCACACCATATATGAATCAGCCCATTAAACTAAATCTGGAAACAACATGCATAATTTTAGAATGAGCTTCAACATTTATGATTAACAGGATTGATACCCTGCAACCTGATCTTTCTGTCTTGATGATTGAAAGAGATCCATTTGTATAACCACTGTACCTTTATTGGATTGTTCTTCTCAAGCCAACCCATGCCTAATATTGCATCATAGCATTTCAATGGAAGTATCTTGAAAGATGTTTGAAACTGTTCATCTTGCAACAACCAATTACAGTGCACCACTTCATGGGTACATAGCAGTACACCCCATCAGCCACCTTCACATGAATAGGTTGTTTCCACAACTTCAAATTGGGCAACAAAGATGCAAACTGCTCACTGATAAAATTGTGAGAGCTGCCAAAATCCACTAGCACAATTGCCTTGTGTTGTTGTATACAACACTGAAACTTGGTTGTTTTTCCTTGGCAAGTACTATTGGCGCTCGATATTGTCACACTTTTAGTGCCATTTAAGTGATGATTTTGGACTAATCCTTATACTAACCTGCCACTTGGCACGTGAAATAACCCTATTTTTGCATGTGTCTTGTATTTTGGAACGTATTGCAAAATGGCAGGAAACACAGGCCAAATTGGATGATTTGCACATAGCCCACCTAGAAGCAACCCAGAAGAATCGAGCCCAATTGAGGAAGCCCAGGCGACCACCAAATGGTCCATGTGTGCTTCATAGCCCAAACCATGATCCTAAAGTTTCCAAATTCAATGAATCTTATGATAAGGAGACTTAAGCAATAAGGAATTAGAGTTTTGGAACGTCATCCACGAGCTCTAGTCAACCTCAGCGATATTCGCGTATCCCGGGACAACACAATCTAGTCAACATCTAATGATGAAAGTTTGAATACCAACGTTGTAGGCATCATCAAGAGCTTCAATTTGGTCATATGGAAAGCATAATTTGGAATATGGAGCTAGGAGATATTGCCCCTGAAATACATGTTGCGCATAGAAGTCCAAAACCTGACAGATTATCTAGCAGCACTATTTTGGGTATCTTAACTTCATTTCAAGGGAAACTCATGAATGCCAAAGTTGAAGATTGTTTCGTGCTACACAATTTAGGTACTGTATTTGCCCTATTTAGAGTCCGAACGAGGGAGATATGACATTGGGAAGGAAGTGCTGCATGAAAGGAAATTCTAAGCGAGATATATTTTATGGAAATCAATGTTTTCTTAACTCCCAAGTAAGGATCTCATGCAGGGGAAGGTGGAGGCTGCCTAACGGTATAAATACAACCCCTAGTCGCCCTCAAAAAGGAATCCATCCACGGGGACCGACGAGTCTTAAGTCTTAACCTAGCCGCCACCGCAAGATGAGGAATAGAGATTAGATGAGTTCACCACGACGACCAACGCCGGTAGAGGACGAGGAGATCAAGGAAGCCCTCAAGTCATCGGCTTGAGGAGCCCTACCTAGGGTGTTCTTCTCTCCTTTCGCCGCCATCTTTGGTGAATATATTCCCCGGAGTATCCATCACTCCTTTATGCATCAATCTCTGTAAGATGATGAGGTAATTTCTTCATTCATCCCTAGGGTTAGATGGATTTATGATATGTAATCTCTACATGAACTCTATGCCTATCAATGCTTCATGGTCTATGTCTTTGCCGTGCTTTATTTACATATGTGGGCGCTCCATATGTTCTCAATAGGGTTTGTGGTAATCATTGTAATTAGCTTAACTCTATGGATGCTTTGATATAGATGTGTTAGCGAGGTGGTTGATCACCCTTGTGTAGTGACAGTATGCAGGAAGGAAAATGCCAAGCGAGCACATAACCGTTATGATGCTAATGAAGGCAACACCCATTTGCGTAGTAGATGCATATTCATGACATCCTAGATCCTAGGGAGGGAACAATTAATCTAGTTTACTTTTTCTCTCTACACAACCTATATTACTCGCTTCGTTAGTAAGATTAGTATAAAGTAAGAGCCATCATCCTACTTGTTCCACATATTGATAAAACTTGGGGAGAATACTGTAAGGGAAAAGCTACACATGATCCGTGCGCTTGCGGTTCACGAATTGGTGTGCTAACTGCCGGCAACAAGTACCATTAATGGCTTGAGCTGATACATCCATAAGATTTTGTCCAAAATTAGAATCACCGGTATCATGACTCTGATCTGCAGTAATTTCAGTATCAACCAACAACTGCCAAAGTTCTTCTACCACATGTAGAGGCACATTTTCTGGAGAGTGGTGTTGAGGGCCCCATTTGATTCCACATTTGAAACATAAACCTTTGGCCTTCCTATAGGCCACCAAAGTAGCCAATTTATCATTATGAGGTTTGTTTCTGTGAGACCCCACATGCGTCTTATCTTCTAAACTTGATTCTTGGTGCTTGGTATTGGCAGGAAAGCTTCCATTTCTAGTCACAGGCTTGTTAACATTGGAGTATTCATACTTTTCAACTTTCACTATAGGATGACCAATTAGCACATCTTCCTGCAAAATGGCAATGGAACTAGTAGTATCAAGATCCTTGGGCCTATGAACAAGTACTACTGCTTTATCTCACTTTTCAAGCCATCTACAAACCGACTAGTAATCCCTGAAGGATTAAAAGCCGGATCATGAGCTAATAAATGGTGAACTAACTCATCAAATATTTATATATATTCAACAACAGAACCATATTTTTTAACATGAAAGCTTTGCCTAATGAATTGATTGTGTTGATCTCTTTCAAATCTCTCTAACATAGATCTAACAGGCACAGGCCAAGAGCATCTCTTAAGATCCACCTCAATGGACCGCATCCAAAATGCAGCAAAACTAGTGAATTGTGTTGTAGCCAATTTCACCTAATGCTTTTCAGGGACGACATAAACATCAAAATAGCTTTCACAATGCTTGACCCAAATTTTAGGATTAGACCCATCAAACTTGGAGAAATCAAGATGAGGCATGGCATAATTCAGACTAAATACTAAAAAAATAAAAAGAGGGAGCAACAATATCAAATCCAAGGAAAGGAACTAGAGAGAGATTTTGAAATCGACTTGCACCTGTGACTGAAGGTGGCACCAGGGTTGTGACAACCCCAACACCAACACTCCGGTGGTGATTTTCGACATCGTGGCAAACTTGCCCAGATGCCTCTGCTTCCGAAGTAAACCCCCTATGGGAAGGGGAAGGCACCTCATCAACCTTGTGCTTAGATCTTGGAAGTTCATGAATGAACATATCCACTTTTTGCTTCAGATCCAACACATAGTTCTCCACATGGCTGACCTTGTTTTCCAATTCAGGCTTCTAGTTGGTGACTGATGACTGCTCATCCACCAATTGCTTGATGGAGAGCTGCATCTTTTCTATTTTCTTGTTGGTGTGATCCGCCTCTAGGATGGATTCAACCGCCTTCTTGCTCAACTCTTCCAGCCTCACCAACATGGTCACCATGGATTTCATAGGCATTAAATTCGTTGACTTGGCATTGGCAATCCTATTACGAAGAGAGATGATAAGGGAGTTTCATCCCATGAATGAAACCCATTTGGCCTACGTACTTCTTAGTTACCAAATCCCATGAAACGAGATGACACCAGCATTGAGAACCAGTCGTTTCATCGACAGGTCTATTGTGCCCTACTCGCCCCGTTTTCGCATGCTCCGCTCTAGTCTGCTGCCCTGCGCGGCCCGCGCCTCCTCCCTCGCTCCCGTGCGCATGCCGCATCTCCCCAACTAGCTAATTTGTTCATCATGGAGCAAATTGTTAAGCTGTTATTTCTTCTGTGCCAAATGTCCCTGACTTGAATGACTTGCAGTTGCCGACGGCGACAACTTGGTCCATGATACAGTTGTTGATCCAGAACAGGTGCCTGCCCGCACTACGGGAATCCAGCTGTTTGCCGAGTACCAGAGGCACTTGGCATAGACCCAAATGCACTTGGCAAAGCCTTTGCCGAGTGTAATACTCGGCAAAGCCCACTCGGTTGTAAGAGATGGTATGAAAGAGATAAGCTGCAGTATTTTATTTAAAAAAAGAGACCTTTCGTTTACACCTTTACTAATATATGGTATGATCGTACGAATATTAAAGTTAATTGATAGATGTTTGTGAAAAATGTTTATTTAACTATGTCAATTTTCAAATAAAGGACATGCCACCTTAATTAGGATAAAATTACAAAGGCTACATAGTTCACATAGTATATGATCACAACAACATTCAAGAATTGGATGCTGCAGCTGTCTATGAAATTGTGCAGTGAAACTAAGACCACCCCTAGTGGGGTGTTTCATGAAGTTTCATTCTCATTAATTAGCATGCCACATATGATTTGTAGATGACATGGAATCAAATTTAAGAAGACAGAGGTAACTAGTTTCATCTAGATGAAACAATGTTTACACGTACCAACTAGTAATGAGTCATAAAATTTGAATGCTATATGAAACCTATGAAACCGCACCATGAAACTAAAACACACCATGAAACTATGCATTGGAGAGGTAGTTTCAAACACTATTTCATTTATCTTTTTGGTTACGTGGCTATCTTGAAAACATCATATGAAACCCATTGGGATTGGCCTAAGAAAGACTGTTTTATTTATTGTAAAGCTGATATGACAGTCTTTGTAACAGTGCAGTGAAACTATGCATTAATATTGGATTAGTATATGCATTAGCTCGTCTTCGATAACTTTGGGCTAATGGCTAGCCGTCCCCCTCTGGCTAACCTTTAGCTAGCCATTAGTCACCTTGTTTGGATTGCTAATAATTGTGACTCCCTCCGTTTTAAATTGTAGTTCACTGTTGACTTTTAAAATATAACTTTAACCATTCGTTTTATTCAAAAAAATCAATATAAATAAATAAAAATATGAGTCATACTTAGAGTACTTATGATAATAAAACAAATAATAAAAAATAAATTATACTAATATAATTTTTTGAATAAGATGAATGATTAAATGTGAATTAGAAAAGTCAGTCGTCATGAATACAATTTGGAACAGAGGAATTAGTTAAAGACTAGAGCATCCCTAAGAGACTATTTATATCTTTCTTAACTTGCAATAATAGATATTTTGATGAAAAAACACTTTCTAACAGCCTCTTCAATTGGATATCCAAATAAAGATATCCTCTATTCCGGATTTCTCGCTAGGCAAAGATGGAGAGCGAGGATGACTTTGTAAACTGCGCACAATATATAGAAAAGCTATTGGAGAGTATAAAGATATAAAAAATAATTTTTTACTTAAATGACTCTCCAAATGGTGATTTAAAGAGTTGATTTTAAAAAGGCTCTTAGAGATTAGCCCAACATGGTGCACCTATGTGCATTTCCTATAGTGCACGTACGGTGGATGCAGGAAAAATCGGGAGTAGGCGTGATGATGCCGTGATGGACTAATGGTGGGGCAGGACTCGGAGCGCCGGATACGTTGTCGGTCTCGGATAACGTCGACGTCGGCGTCCACGCACGCTCGTTCGGGTCGACCCCGCCAACCAAAATAGGGATCTCCATAAAATCTCGGAATATCTTGGGATCCAACGAGGTATCCGATTCATCTCTCGTCGCCTAGATGCTATACACGACGTGTGAATTCTGGACTCCATCCGATCGATCAAATAACCAGAACGCGTAGGGCACGGAACAATGGTGGCCGCCGCCAAGAAGAGAAGGACCGCCATGGAGGGCAACCAGCTGCCCGACGAGTTGCTCGAGGAGATCCTCGCTCGGCTGCCGGCCAAGTCGGTTGGCCGCTTCCGCTGCGTGTCCCGTTCCTGGGTCGCCGCGCTGTCGTCGGCCTCCTTCGTGGACCTCCACCTCCAGCGAGCCAACCCGGCGGGCCAGCCAAAGGTGTTCCTGCTCCCGGACGCGTCCTCCCCCGAGTACGACCTCTACGCATGGCAGGCGCCCGGCGGCGATCGGATCAGCAGGCTCATGCGGCTCCACGGCATCCAGCCGGAGATGCTCTTCCCGCTCACCAAGCCCTGCCGCGGCCTCGTCCTCCTCCGCTCCCCGCCGACCTTGTCGTACTACGTCTGCAACCCTTCCACCGGCGCGCTCCTGCCCGTGCCGGACACCAGGCTAGACCATGGCGGCGCGATTAGCGTGTCGTACGGTCTCGGCTACAGCGCAGCGGCGAAGGAGTACAAGCTGGCGCGGCTGTTCTGCTTCGTCCAGAACGGCGTGACTGCAGTCTCCATGAGGTGCGAGGTGCTCGTCCTCGACGCGTCCGCGCACTGGAGGCCGAGCGCGGGGGCGGGGCCGCCCCCCGTCTGCGTCGTGTCGGAGGAGAAGGCGGGCGTGTTCGTTAATGGGCGACTGCACTTCGCCGGACACGGCGGGACCATCGTCACCTTCGACGTCATCGACGAGACTTTCGGCGTGCTGGGCCACCTCGCCGATCTGCTGCCGGCAGCCAGTTTGCCCCGCCTGACGGAGCTGGGCGGGTGCCTCTGTGCCGGCCACGGGCTCGCCGAGCTCGGAGAGCCCTACACCTTGTGGCTGCTCAGGGACTACGAGGCAGAGCGGTGGGAGAAGCTCTGCTGCATCGATCAGACGGCATGGCCGGACGCCCACCTCTGGACGTCCGTGGCACCGATTGAGATTTATTACCACGAGCCTGGCAGCCGCCGGCCGAGCAAGATCATGTTCATGACGAACGAATGCAAGGTCTTCTCGGTGCGCCTCGAGGGCGGCGCCGGCGTCCAGCCGGACGTCCTCTTCTCGCCGGACAACGTCGAGGCCATGGGCGGGTGCAGCAGTAGCGGATACGTCTGCCACAGGCTGGGGCTGTACGAGGAGAGCCTCGTCACCCCCGGCCGCACCAACGAGGAGATCGTCTTCTCGTCGCCGCTGGCCACGGCGTGGTCCGAGGTCCTCAAGCGTCTCCCGGCGAGGTCGGTGGCGCGGCTCAACCTCGTGTGCAGGGACTGGCGCGCCATGATCAGCTCGGATCGCTTCGTCCGCTCGCACGCCGTCCACGCCCAGCTGAACACCCCACCACGAATCATGCTCGCCCGCTACGACCGCATCCGCCGATTCACGGCTGTGGACGATTTCATCAACGCGCCGTCAGCTCTGCCGCCATTGGTGCCCCATGGGGAACTGTTTGCCTGCTCCCCACAATCTTGCCTTGGATTGGCCACATGGGTTTTCAAGGGAAGGTGGTGTTTCATTTGCAACCCTTGCACGGGTCTTGGAGAGATGGCACTAGGACCAGTGATCGGCGACACGGAGGCGGCATTGTTCGCCGGCGGCGTCGGGCTGGGCTTCGTGTACCTCTCCTACACCCACAGGAGCTTCGAGACCCGGGAGTACAAGCTGATGTGCCGTGTTCAGAACATGCACGACTGCATGATGTATCGGGTGGACCCTCCGCCGAGGCCGGTGGCGAACGCGGCGCCCGTCAACGTAAACGGCAAGCTGTTCTGGTTGGTGGACCCTGAGCTCGGGCAGCCGACGCCGCCGGGGACCTGCTGCGAGATCGTGGCCATGGACAATCGTACGTGCGGGTTCGAGGTGCTGGATGGGCCCCCGTGTAGCAGCCGGGACGACGGGCGGCGAGTGTCCATCCTCGAGCTCCGGGGCGCGCTCTGCGTCGCGTGTGCGCACCGGTGCTCGAACGCGCTGGAGATATGGGCGATGAGGGGCTACGGCGGCAGTTCATGGTACATGGAGCATAGCATAGAACTCGGCAAATTCTCGCCGGAGTACTCGAGCGACTCGACGGTGCCGTTGGCCATGGATCCCGGTGGTCGGATCTTGCTGAGCACGGGGAGGTCGTTGGGCTGGTACGAGCCTAGGACGAGTGTGATGCATTGTGTCTATAGCTTGGGGGAACGTGGTAGACGTGACGACAAGTTCGTCCCGGCTGTGCTGCACGAGAGCCTGTTCCGTCCGGATGGGTTGAGAGAGCTTCGTCCGCCGGTTTAATTTTCCGGACATCCAATCCAACCATGGACCATGTAAATTACTGGGTTCTCAAAATGTTTAGAAAAAAATAATACCGGAGTATTAGTTATTGTGTATTTGCGTTTCACATTATATGTGTTCTTTTTTGACCAATAAACTGCAAAGGATTTAGTGGCAGGCATCATACCCGTCGATAGTGAGGCATCTATGGTGATTTCATTAATTTCAAGACCGGAACGACCGGACCAGTCTCTCTTGAAGATGTTCATAGGGGTATGATTTGCATGTGTATATTTATAGAGATGAACATATGTGTGTGTGAGCGTCTGCGTGCAAACGAAAAAGCTATATTGCGATAGGTATGTGTTTCTATCTCTCTTGCACTCGAAATGTCTCTTTCTATCCCTCTTATACATTCATAATTTTTCCCAGACAGATCCACGCATTCTACTCCAGGTAGAGGATACGGGGACTTCGGATCTTTGGGGTTTATGATTGGGAATTTGAAGACAGGGAGCTTTAGAGCATCTTCAAAATTGCTCAACAAACAGTTTCAATAATCAATTTTAGGAATAAAAGTAAAAAAATAGTGTTTCAACAGTGGCTCAATCCCGCTTCCAATTTTTTAGGCTGCCCAATAATGAAGCTATCCTGAACCAAATTTGCCCCTCTCCTCCGTGCTCCCAATCCACGGATGATTTTTCTCCACTCTTTTTTTTCTCAACAATTTTTTTTACACGGCAAAATTTCTTTTTTCCATGTAACCTTTTCCCACACGTATTCTTTTTTTCGTGATTTTTTTTTTGCATGAAGATTTTTTCATGTATATTCTTTTTTCATGATCTTTGTTATTTTTCGTGTGTCATATTTTTTTCACTTTTTGTTGGTTATGTTTTCCTGCAAGGTGATAGATATATTGGTGGAAGATAGACCCATAAATTGTGATGATGTGGCATCAATTGAAGTTTTTGAATCTACTTTTGGACACTATTGGACAAGGAGGTCATTTCAGCTCCCATTATCTTTTGGCAAAATCATTAAACTAACATTTTGAGAACTTATTTTTTATACACTCTCAAAGATGCTCTTAGAGGGAAGAACCGTGGCTTTTGTTTAGGGAAGGGAAGAAACGTGGCTGGCCTGTGTCAAACTGTCAACATTTTTCTGCTGTGTTGATGTCAAAAAGCCCGCAAAAATATATCAAAAAGGCCCGCAAAAATCTTATACTCTGCCTTAGCCCACGGCTATCTGATAATCCTCGGCCCAACGCACGGCTATCTGATAAATTCTCGGCCCAACCCACGGCCCGCCGAACGTTCTCCACAGTTCCACCCGCTCCCCGAGAATCACCGCGAAACCCACGGCAGCGGCCGTCCACCCCCACCCGAAATGCTCCTCCGCCACCGCCACCGCCTCCCCTCCCCGCGCCCGCGCCGTCGTTCCCCACTCCGCGCCCTCAGCCGCCTCGCCATGTCCTCCGCCTCCGCCACCCCTCCCTCCACCTCCACCTCCTCCGCGGCCGCCGAGTACCACTGCCGCACCAAGCACAGCCTCACCGCCGGATACGCGCGCGGCCCGGGCCGCCTCGACTGGGCCAACCAACCCAACCCCTTCCTCCGTTTCGCCCCCGCGCCCCAGCTCCCGCTCCCCAACCCGNCTCCCCGCCGCCGCCGCCGCCGCAGCCGCTCACCGTCGACTCTCTCTCCGAGCTCCTCTTCCACTCCCTCGCACTCTCCGCCTGGAAGTCCGCGGGCCTCTCCACCTGGTCGCTCCGCGTCAACCCCAGCAGCGGCAATCTGCACCCCACCGAGGCGCACCTCCTCTTCCCGCACCCGCGGGAGCCAGGCCGGCTCGCCGTCGCCCACTACGCGCCTCGTGACCACCTCTTGGAGGTGCGAGCCACGGCGCCCGCTGGCGAATGCGCTGCGATTCTACCTACGCCGGCGACGGCGGTTGTGGCGCTCTCTTCGGTGCTTTGGCGGGAGGCGTGGAAGTACGGGGAGCGGGCCCTGAGGTACTGCAACCACGACGTTGGCCACGCGCTCGCGGCGGTGGCGATAGCTGCAGCAGCGTTGGGATGTGACGCGAAGGTGCTCGACGGGTTGTCCGATGAGGATCTTGGCAGGCTGGTTGGAGTGGAGAAAGGAAGCCCGGCTGCTGCGCCGCAGGAGCTGCCTAACAAAGTTATCAAGGGTAAGGCGCCTTGGGTGGAGCGGCAACACCCAGATTGTGCCGTGCTGCTATTCCCAGCCGGGTCCAAGCCTGAGGTGGACTACTGCAGGATGAGTGAGGCGCTGAGGAGGTTTGATGGGCTGGATTGGGTGGGCAAGGCAAATGCGCTTAGTAAGGATCATGTGGTGTGGGATGTGATATTCCGCACAGCAGAAGAAGTGAAGAAGCACGGTCCTGCGCCTGGGGAACACTTCATTGTAATGCCATGGCGGAAGAGTCCAGCTGTATCAGAGGGTCTGTATAAGCAATTGACCCTGCAGGAGGTGGTGCGGCGTCGTAGAAGTGCAGTGGACATGGACGGGGTGCATGTGATGGGGAGGGACACATTTTATCAGATGCTGCTGCACTGCCTCCCGTCAGGGGAGGTTGGCTCAGGTGAGCGGCAGGGGCAGCAATGTGCTCTTCCATTCCGTGTATTACCGTGGGATGCAGAGGTGCATGCTGCATTGTTTGTGCATCGTGTCTCGGGGCTGCCTAAGGGGCTGTATTTCCTGGTGAGGAATGAGGAGCATTTTGGTGCGTTGCAGCGGGCCATGAGGCAGGACTTCGAATGGGTTCAGCCAGAAGGGTGCCCTGATGGCCTCCCACTCTACAGGCTGATGAAAGGGGATTGCCAAAGGCTGGCAATGCAGATCTCATGCTTTCAGGTAGATGAAGATGCCAGATCATGTTGTTTATGGTTATTGGCTGGTTAACGTTTCCTAATGAATTTACCAATGTTTATTTGTGCTTAGATCCGCACATTCCCCCTTTAGTTCATGTTGTTTGTCCTGCTATGTTAATTATTTATTTATTTGAAGCTTAGTTTTCACATCCCTTCATTCAATTCGACAGTACTCTAATACAAGAGAAATTTTACTATTATCTGCTTTTGTATTTTTATGCAGGAAATTGCCTCACATGGATGTTTTAGCCTTGGGATGATTGCGAGATTTGAACCTGTGTTGCATGATAAAGGTGAATGGATGTATCCCCGTTTGTTCTGGGAGACTGGCGTTCTTGGTCAAGTGCTTTACCTTGAGGCCCATGCTGTTGGAATATCAGCCACAGGGATTGGCTGTTACTTTGATGATGCTGGTAAGTTGAGCATACATTTCAATAGACCTGTCACAGTTTTGTTCTATGTTGCTTAACCATGGAGTTATTTCCTTTATCAGCAACAATCCTCTACAAACTTACATTAACTGAAACAGGGAGCGCCTGCAAATGATTTAAGAACCTTTAACACCACTACAACCCTTTCCACTTGTAAAAAAAAACTTCTATGTTGTTCACTACACAGGGGAACAGATTCTGGTTGTGCTGTTGAGTTTTGTAGTTTATGTACACTAAAGATCTGATAATTCATGATTAGGATGCTCAGGACTTCATTAAATACTATATACATCATATGCTTAAACAAGGCAAAATTTTTTCATGAAGCACAAGCCAATTACCTACTCAGTCGAGTATCTTCTCTAGTCTTTAAGAACATTGGCAACCCAATCTCTATTGCAAAAAAGTTCTGTTGAACAATATATTATTCGTTTTGTTCTGTTGTGCTATTCATTGAGCTAGCTGGGACAACACTACTTGGAAAAATAGAATGATCATTAGAATACTGCCATCTTTTTTTTCCATAAAAAATGTCTCTTTTTTTCCCAATTCCATGTCTCTTTAATTAGAGGTAGGCCCCCTATGTTTAGAGGTTGTTCTTAAGTAAGCCTAGTTATGCATTTGAAAGTGACACTGCTTGTTTCTAGATAGTTCCAAAAGCACAATGTGCACGTACAAAGTGGATTAAATAGCTGACCACACTAGAGTAAACATGCCTCAACTAAAGCATACTCCAACAATTTACTATTCTTTACAAAATAAAAATATAGGTAGCTTGTGGAAGCATTACAACGATATTTCCTGACTGGACTAGCTTTGTGAAACAATACCTTCTTAGACACTAGGTTTAGATCACACAATTGATGAAAACATATTTGCTGCACATTGCTCAATTTGGATGCCGGAGTTGATTGTTCTACTTGTCATCATGAAGTGCAAGATCACTTTTGACCAATATTTGGTTTCTCTTAATTACCATCCACTCTGACATCTGAATAATATTCTTCATATTTCTGTTCAGTTTGCAATGGTCTGGGTGGTGACAGTTTAACCTTCCATTGATATTGTAGCTTATTATTCCGTGTTGGCTTCTAATTTGCTAAAATTTCTATGCAGTTCATGAGGTACTCGGCCTAAAAGATTTGGAGTTCCAAAGCTTGTATCATTTCACAGTGGGCAGTCCTGTGCTTGACAATAGGATAATGAGTCTTCCAGCATACCCTGGTCCTGGAATCGATGCATGATTTTCGCCTGGGGCGTCCAAAGATCGACAAGAGAACTGACTACTGAGGAACCTGACAGTATGGGTCTATGGGAGTTTGTTTATGGTACAGTGGCATGCCCTGCTATCTCTGCATACACCGGCACCACCCTCTCTCATTTATGCAGTCGGTAGACGGGTTGATCTTATGTTGGTATCGCATGTTTGGATGCTCCAGCGTGTTTTAGAATTGTAGTACATATTCTGGTCCCCAACCACGTATATAGTTTTGTCTGTCCACAGATCACGATAATGTAGGATTAGCTGTCAAGAAATCGAAGATTTTAAAAAAACTATAGATCCTTCTGAGGCTGTACAACCAGAGTTTCAAATTTCCGCATGTGCCGATTGGTTCCTGCACTTATCGAACTGACTGTTGTGTTTGCCCATACAAATCACCTGAGTCTATCTATAAACAGAATGTCTGCTGCTTGCCTGCTTCATTAGATTTGGTCATTCGTAACCTGTGCAATAACCGCACATATGCGTTGGATATGGCATTGCCATGGCACTATATATTATACAGTGGAGGCACAACTAGTAACCCAAGTAACATAATTATGGCAGTTATTTTCCATGCGCCACTTGCACCTTTTAAATCTACTAGAAAACACATCCGCAGACTGCAGCACAAGAATCTGGAAAGTTTTGGTTTTCCCATCACAACTGGAACTCATAATTTAAGATTACCTATACGGCACCAACAAACAGGACATGCAAACCGTGCGAAATGTTTATTGCTTGTTTGCCATTTGCACTGACATCATCTTCAGCAGAAACAATAGACACGTGCGCACACACGGATAGTGATCCACTCTACCCTGTCTTCGAGGAGCCAACGATCGCAAGCTTGGCTTCAATGCAACACTTGCCTTTGATGAGATACCCATTCGACGCGTCCTTGAAATCCTCCAGTGAGATGAACTTCTCCATTCCCCAGCTGCAAGACCTACTCATGTTCGAGGATAACCGGCCTACTGTAGAAACAAAGACAAGTTAGGAACACGTGATGATATAGGTTAGCATCTGCGTGTGAACTCCTGTTGATCGATCGAGCAAAATTCTGACAAAATACAAACCAGTTACACTGCGATGGTTGCCACCCTCCTGGTCTTTGATGGATAAGGTAACTTCGACCAGGCTTCCGGAGTCTTTGGGTAGATCATTTGTCTTACTCATGTTCAGGTACAAAGAAAGGTGCTTCCCATCACAAGACGGATACATACTTATAAACCTGCAAGTTGGGCAGCACATGAACAATTCAGTTGATAATGTATTAAACTATATTAGTCTTTAATTCAGATCGAAATAACATCCAGTCATGTCAACAACTGCCAGCTCAAGATGCTATCATGAATTCATGACCAGATGGATAGATACTGATTAGCCTGCAAAACTGGACAATGGACAACATAAAAGATCTACGACTCAGTCGATAACATAAGGGTGCAGTTCTCAACCCCTCTTGAAAAAAAAAAGGAACTATATTAGTCTCTATTTTTTAGTGATCAAATTCAAATGAACTGCAGTAGAATTAATGATGCCAAGCCTCAAATGGTATGAAAGTTCAGATAAAATCACCAGTTGTAGCCAGCGATTTCGAAATTTGGAGAGTAGCTTGGATTCTTCAGAGCAAAGAAGTCCTGAATGTTCCAAGTGTAAGTCTTGGTCTCGTAGGAGGTGCTCATCTTCTGGACAAAGAGTGTTTCTGATATCATGTTCGCTTTTGCGGTGACAACTCTGATGAACTTAACACCAAAGATACAGGTGTTGCCAATTAAGAATCCAGAGGACTGTTTCTTCAGTATATTGAGGGGAATCATGCATGCTATCCCAGCGCTTCTGCTTGCAGTCTCGAAATTGTGCCTCACTGTACCAAAGAAAAGGAAAAAGAAACAAAGCATGAGCACTTCGTTCCTTCAGAAATAGAGACTTTACTGAAACAAATAGAATACTCATTAATGGGAACACAAATATTCTTCGAGACAAGCACAAATGGAGGTTGCAAATTATAGCCTACAGTGTAACCTGGAAAAATTTGTGTCAATGTATGTAAGCATTCCAGTTCCAGCTATATAAGGTATAATTTGCTATTTTACCTTGATGTTCACGGTGCTTTCCATAGTACTGATCATATATCATGAACTTGAAATATGCCTCTACGACAGTGTCGGGTTTCACTGAACAATTTGACAGCCCAAGCCTCATAGAGACATACTCATTTTCATCGCCACTCTTTTTGTCCTTCAGATTCAGCATTAAGTACCTGCAAACAAGTTAAGACAGAGCACTGAGGATTTGTTCTTTGAATGGCCATGTTCTCTCTTTTGATTCTTACAGAACCTCTGATAGGCCTGCTATGTGCTGGTGGAGATATTAAAAACAGTCATTTCTTTGTTGGACAGACTTCTGAAGCTATTAAGTTTTTTCATGCAGGATAAAAAAAGTTGATGTGGACTTGTAGGAACCAACAGATGCAACAGGAGAGCAGCTGATGTCCATACCAGTTCAGGCCCATGATCTCAAACGATCCAGAGTATGTCCATCCTTCACCCTTGTCGAGAAGCAAGGAGAAGCTGTCAATTGTCCACTTGAAGGTTGTTGTCCGCTCTGCAGCTGCAAAAGGAGATGTCAATTGGACTTCGGGTTTAACCTGTCTTTGGTCGGCATGAAACATTGATAGGTAGGACGGTATAAAGATCAACAACATCAAAAAAATAGTAATGTAATAGAGAGGAAAGTTGAAACAATAAGATGAAGTATTGAAGTGTTGCTTTGACGATGTGTTAGTGCAGTATCAGTCCAACAGCATTATGATTTACAATGTTCTAGCCAAGAAACAATCAGAAATGGTGCAAAAGACGAGGAAATGCTTACGAGAAACAGCCAGGCAAGAGTTGCCCATGGCTCTGCCACTTCCTCTTCCCAGGAATCGTCTGCAAGTGAAACACCGAGATCACTAGATTAGTCGACATGCCATAGGCAAGATACGCAGACTTCAGAGTCATGAATTTAAAGAGTTCTTGCATATTGGAAAACAAGAACTTAAATTGTCTTTAGAGGCAGATCCATATATTAGCCAAATAATTACCGCAGAGTCAGAACTACTCACCGGGAAAAAAATTTCGAAAGGTAAAAAGATGCTCCTCCTAACAAGAAACCTGCGGGTTTTACTATAAGTCGATCCCTCTAATCAAGAAAACAAAAGCCCTAAGAAACAAGGACTATGAAGTACTCTCGCACAAAATAGGAGATTAACATGTGTCGTCGAACCTATGAGGCCAAAACCACAAGAAATACCTCAGTCCCTCCAACCCTCAAGAACCCTGGGAGCACTCATAGTCAGATTACCGATCCCAAAACTCTACAGGAAGATCAAGTTCTTTCCACTTGCACTTCCACTCTAGAAGATCACAAGCGCAGCAGATACTACACCAAAACCACGAAGGCAACAAATTTTCCACGGATCGGGAAAGGGGAAACGAGAAGGACCGAGATTTGGGGAACGATTGAACTTACGTTGCAATGCCCTAGCTTGGAGGCTTGGAGCAAGGCCCTAGGCGCAAGGTGGGGGTTATATTCTGGAGGTGCGACGGTGCGGGGGGGCGGGGGTGTCTTTCTGCCTTCGATTTTTCTTGAAGAGGTTTCAGAAATCCCGGGCAGTTGACACTGGCGGAGGCACGCCGTAACAAACTGGGCCGCCGAGCGATTCGGCAGCCGGATCCTTCGTTTAGATCCAACTGACCGTCTGCACCAGCGTGCGCCTGTTCCATCCATGTGCGAGAGGGACTGGGCGTCCCTCGAGGGAGGGCTCCTCCACGACGTCTTCGCCCGCCTCCGTGCGGACGCCGACGCCGCCAGCTTCCGGCATGTGTGCCGCGGCTGGCGCGCCGCAACGGGCCCCGGCGCGCTTGTCCCCGGCCCCTGGTTCGCGCTGCAGTCCGCCGCCGACGGCCGTCGCGCCTTCGTCCGTCCCGCGGGACGCCGCCGCGTCATGCCAGTCCGCTTGGACGACGACGCCGGCGCCAAGGGGGAGAGGCGGCCTCCAGCCTGCGTGAGGGGCGCGTCGCGCGGCTGGCTCGCCGTGGACGACGGCGAGCGCCTCTTCCTCAGGGATCCCCTCTCCCGCGCCGAGGTTCTGCTGCCCGACTTCGACGACCCTCAGTACCAGATGACTGACGTCTTCCTCTCCGACGACCCCCTCGTCGCGCCCGGCCGGTGGACGGCGTTCGCCTTCTTCAAGAGGAACGTGCCGAACGGCGACGTTTCCTTCGCCTGCGCCGGGCAAGTTCTCGCCTCCTGCCGCCCCGGCGACGCCGACTGGGCTCGGTTCGATCTCAACGGCCGGCAGACCGTGTTCTACTGGGGGCTCGAGTTCTTCCGGGGCCGAGCCTACGTGCTCATCGGCATTACCTGCAGGCTCGCCGTCTGCGATGTCGACACGCGGAAGCTCGTCGCCAGCTCTGTGCATCTAGAACCACTGGCGGGGTGGGAATCGGACATCCACGGGCGCATGGTGGAGTGCGGCGGTGAGCTGCTGGTCGTGGTGGTGGCCCATTACGAGAACGCGATGAGGCCGTCGTGCTGCGTCCGCCGCCGCCGCCGCGTCCCAGTGTTCGTCGTGAGCGTGGTGAGGATCAAGCTCGCGGAGGACGGCAGCGGCATGCCGGTGGCGGCGTCGCTGGTGGCGGATACCGGGGACCACGCGCTGTTCGTTGCGCCGCGCGGCCACGCGTTCGCGCTCCCGGCGAGGGCCTTCCCCGCCGTCCGGCCCAGCTGCGTCTACCACTTCGTCACCAACGCCATGACGAAGAACGTGGGAGGGATGCTCGTCACTGATCTGCTGAATCGCACCCAGCGCCCGAAGCCCCTCCGGAAGCTGCCCCTCGCCGGGAAGTGGCAGCCACTGTCTTGGTTTTGGCCCCGTTCTCCGACGGTGGATACGACGCCGGCGCGCTCGTAATCCTGTTCGTTTTATGTTGCTACACTCGTTCGATCTTTTCTCTTAGAATGCTCTTTATTTGATACAATGCCCCATTTGGTTGGAACTTATGAGTTTTTTAGTATTCAATTCTATTGATTGCTTCATACTATACCTCTTCTGTCAAAAAAAAAAACGCAAATCCTTTCCTCTGAGTCGATCTGTCTCATTTTTTACAAAGATATATAAAATGTAATATTATTTTTATAGCAAATAATTATTTAGAATCACTATGAAATATATTTTCAAAATGTACCGAATCATAAATGTTAATAATATGTTTTATAAACTTAGTCAAAGTTGAAGGAATTGGACTTATCCAAACCTAGAGTTGCATTTCTTTTAGAATGGAAAGAGTATGAATTACTCCGTGCGAATAATTTTGTACTCCTACCTAAATGTCATGTGTAATGTGAGAACTCCAAATTCAAGGTGAAGAGAATATTTCACATCATGAATGAAGGATAGGCTCTTAGATTTTGGGAGCCATGATGCAATTAAAGATATATTCGTGCACGTGTGTGCGGAAGTTCATTTAATTGTCTTTGTATTAGTCACGTGTGTACTACTGTGCTACCCTATTTCTCTTTTCAAATCATCCCTCTTAGACTGCTATTTATTTGAGGTAATGCCTCCACTTGGTCGGAGCTAATGAGTTCTTTTCCAATTCCTATGGGCATGTGAATTTTGTGCGAAAAATCTGTATTGTATATGTGCTCGAACTGATGATAGGGTTGTATCCAGCCTAAAGTACTGTCGTTTTCTTTCTAGATTATATAATCTACTTATGTATCAAGAGAACATGGTAAAAGACCACTATAGACCATTAAAATAATTTAAAATAAACTGCACAGGAGTAGATTATTTTTCAATATTTTGGTGCTCTATTTTAATATTTATCATGTTGTCGTTGATCTATAAATATATTATATAAATAAGTTACATATTAGTTGGGTGAAGGCGTTGACGACAGTGTAGAGGACGGGTGGAGTGTCCTCGGGCGTGGGTTTGGCTCGGAGATCTGCCTAGAGAGAACGTCGGCGTTGAGGCAGTCAAAGACCCTGCCCTCACGCTCACGGGCGAGCTATGTCAGAGGTTCCACTACCCGTGGCCGGATCATCGTGCGAAGGCACAGGTCGTCGAAAGGGTCGGTCAGGAAGACCAGGCTCCCAAAACAGAACACCTGGCTGACGTGAACTTCGGAAGGAGCCATAGCTAGCTCTCCCGACGCCGAGACGACAAACTAACGAACTGTGTCGCCTAGTGGTGTTAGCCGAAGGGTCCGTCCAAAACTTGATGAGAAGATGCTCGAAAAAAAAGCATGACGCCCATATCCAAAGTTTGCAGCATCAACTAGTAAATTTATTGTCACGCGTCCCTGCTCAATAACACATGATGTGTACAGGTTTAGGAAACATGCCCTTTGTTCAGTCCAGTGGTGTTGTGCTCGTATACCCGAGTCTAAGAACTTGAAGTCCATAATAGGATTACAAACTGGTGAGGACCGAGAGATGGAAGAAGCGGCTCGCCCGTCCGAGCTCTTCTTCTGTACGCACGTGGATGATTGTGTGCATGGTGCATCATTGGTCGGCCTTCCAACCTAAATCCACCTCAGTTTACTTCCAACGGTTCCTTTCGCGATGCTTCCTTCGTCTCTGCTAGTCACCGATAGTTATGACGGCTATGAGCCTATGATGTCGTGGCGTAGGGTGTCAAAGCCTAACCCTCAACAGGGTATTGTTGCCTTGCTAACTCTCCTTTGCCGTGTCACATATGCCTGCTCGTCTGGCAGGGTGGAGTCGACAACACATGCACGTTTGCTCGCTTCTGCACCATGGCCTGATGCAGACGAGCCCGCTATTTCGTGCTTGTGTTCACATCGAGGTGCCCATGCCCCCTCCAACCATGGAGGGTGGTTAGAGTCGATTCCTCAAGGTCGAAGCAGGGCTAGAGACAAGAGCAAGTACCTCCAACAGCAAGTACCTCCTCCAGTCGGTGGGGGCAGCACGTGGTCCAGTTATCCTCTAACATTCGAGATTAAAATACTATTGTCACTGCCCTCAACAGGGCTATCATGTGTATCAATGGATTAAGGATAGAATTTTATGGTTAACCACCATATATTATATCATGTGTAATCAATGGATTAAGGGTAGAATTTTATGGTTAACCACCATATATTACTGTTACTTATAGGGAATTTGCAAATTGATGGATGGCCAAGGTCCACCTTGGCCACCACTAACCTCGGCCTCTTGTTCTACCACAACAAATCTAACCAACTAAGGTATCGCCTAGGTTGGCTCAAATAGCGAGCAACAAACAAATAATCATCCATATTCCCGAGCTCATAATCTTTTTTATAATTGTTCTCCTGCACAACTTTTTAATGCTACAAGATTTTCCATAAAAAGTTTTTTAAAACTTATACCATTAAACTTTTAAAGAAAAATTTCAGAAAAATGTTACATGAAAACTTTCACCAAAATTTTAGGGAAATGCTTTTGGAAAAACTTTTGAACAAGCTTTCTACAATACTTTTCAATGAAAAAGAAAAAAATTAGTAATAAAAGCAATGAAAGAAGAAGAAGCTCAACAAATCAAGGGCACGTGATGTCACACAAAGGTCAATGAAGGAAAGGAGGCCCGAATTGCGTACCACTGACAGCATTGTGTTTGCAGAGCTCTCAAGAGATTTCGATATGTATATAGAATTGAACCCATATCTGATTCCGAAGAGGAATCGGATTGACCACGTTGCCCATATGATTCTGCCTGATAGAACAACATCATCCAACAGATGTCGGTCGGTCGAACCAGTATCAAGTGAACGCAATTATGGAGGCCGCAGCCGCGAGATTCAAGAGGAGAAAGCCGGCCATGGAGAATCCAGAGGACATTCTACCAAACGAACTGCCGGAGGAGATCTTTCTCCGCCTTCCGGTCAAATCGATCGGGCGCTTCCGCTGCGTGTCGCGCTCCTGGTCCGCTGCGCTGTCGTCAGCCTCCTTCGTGGACCTCCACCTCCGGCGAGCCAATCCGGTGTTACAAACGAGGACGAATAAACGATGAACAAGAAAGAATCAAACCACAGGGGACACGAGATTTAACGTGGAAAACCCTCCCAAGGTGGAAGGGAAAAACCACGGGCGCCAGCCAGCAATACTTCACTATCAAGAGTCGGGTTACAACGCCGAACGGCGGCTTACAAGAAGATGATCATAAAGGAGAAACCCTAATCGGGTACATATGCTCCGGCTTGGCCCGGAGCGAAGCGGAGGCAGAAGTCGGCCTTTTCATATGCAACTGAATTTGGAACATAACTCAACAAACTCCATCTTGAGACAAATTCCTCTTGTAGCATAAATCAATACATTCATCCTGAACACATCAGAGAAAAAATACTTCTGGCGCCAAATAGCCGCTTGGGCTAAGCAACTATACCAACTAAGCTTGAGCAGAGTTCAAACTTAGTCACAGGAACTGGTTTAGTCATCATATCAGCAGGATTATCATGAGTGCTTATCTTGCATACCTTCAGTTTACCTTGTGCTATCACATCACGGACATAATGGTACTTGATATCAATATGCTTGGTCCTCTCATGAAACATCTGATCTTTAGTGAGATATATAGCACTTTGACTGTCACAGAAAAGGTTAATGCAAGAATCATCACCACAAAATTCAGCAAACAATCCCTTCAGCCAAACAGACTCCTTGCACGCTTCAGCAATAGCCATATATTCTGCTTCAGTAGTAGACAAAGCAATAACAGGCTGCAATGTAGCCTTCCAACTCACAGCACAACTGCCAACAGTAAACACATAACCTGTGAGCGACCTTCGCTTGTCCAAATCAGCAGCATAATCTGAATCAACATAGCCAATAAGTCCCTTATCAGTTCTTCCAAACTTCAAACAAGCATCTGCTGTACCTCTGATATACCTGAAAATCCACTGAACAGCCTTCCAGTGTTCTTTACCAGGATTAGCCATGTATCTACTAACCAAACTCATAGCATAAGCCAAATCTGGGCGAGAGCAAACCATAGCATACATCAAAGAACCAACAGCACTAGAATATGGAACCTTTGACATGTATTCAATATCCTCATCTGTACTAGCACACTGTGTAGCTGATAATTTAAAATGAGGAGCAATAGGAGTACTGAAAGACTTTGCATCAAGCATGTTGAAACGTTGAAGAACCTTCTTGATATAATTTTGCTGACTAAGAAATAATAAACCAGATTTTCTGTCCCTAGTAATCTCCATACCTAGGATTTTCTTAGCAGCACCAAGGTCCTTCATGTCGAACTCACTACTCAACAATTTCTTCAACATAGTGATTTCTTCCCTGCTCTTGGCAGCAATCAACATGTCATCAACATATAACAACAAGTATATAGGTGACCCATTAACAAACTTGATGTAAACACAGCTATCATAATCAGACCTCTTGAAGCCATGTGACAACATAAATGAATCAAACCTTTTATACCACTGACGAGGAGACTGCTTCAAACCATATAAGGACCTTTTCAATTTGCAAACATGATCCTCCTTACCAGGCACTATGAACCCCTCTGGCTGGTCCATGTATATTTCCTCCTCTAGCTCTCCATGCAAAAATGCAGTCTTCACATCTAACTGCTCAAGCTCAAGATCATGCATAGCAACTATACTGAAGAATGTACGAATTGAACTATGCTTCACAACTGGAGAGAACACATCATTATAATCAACACCAGGAATCTGACTGAAGCCTTTTGCAACTAACTGCCTTAAACCGTGGAGGCTCACTAGGAGATAAACCCTCCTTTCTCTTGAAGATCCACTTACAACGGATAGGCTTCTTCTGTTTAGGCAATCGCACAATCTCCCATGTACAATTTTTCTCGAGAGACTACATCTCATCCTGCATAGCTGAGATCCACTTCTCGCGATCACCAGAATCAACAGCTTCAGTATATGTTGCTGGCTCATAACTGCTCTCCACCTGTTCAGCACAACTCAAAGCATAATAAGTCATATTACATTCTTCAATAAGACGAGGTCGAGGTCCACAACCCCTCTTTGATCTGCGTTGAGCAATAGGCAAATCCTCCTCTAGCTGCAAAATAGGAGTTGAGTGCTGAACATCATCATGAGCCTCATCATCAGCAACTTTAGTTTCCTGAACATCCACAGACGGCTCTACCTGCACGCCTTCCTGATCATCCACGTGCTCCACCTGCACGCTGATATGCTGCAACTCTTTCTCAGAAAAATCTGGAACATGATCTAAAGATAAGCTGTCATTAAACATCACAGATTCATTGAAAACAACACTCCTGCTCATGAAAGTCTTTCCTGTTTCAGGATTCCACAATTTATATCCTTTAACTCCCGAACCATAACCAAGAAACAGACATTTAATAGCTCTAGGCTCTAATTTTCTATTGTCAACATGAGCATAAGCAGTGGAGCCAAAAACTCTCAACTATGAATAATCAGCAGGTGTTCCAGACCATACCTCAATGGGAGTTTTCTTATTAAATGGAATAGAAGGCGACCTGTTTATCAAGTAGCATGCGGTGTTAGCAGCTTCCGCCCAAAAATGCTTGTTCATCCGTGCGTTGGACAGCATGCAACGAGCCTTCGAGATGATGGTTCTGTTCATGCGCTCAGCCACACCGTTTTGCTGCGGAGTATACGGTATGGTGTGATGCCTGACAATGCCTTCCTTCCTGCAATAATCATCAAAAGCATGCGAACAGAACTCTCCACCATTATCAGTACGAAGCACTTTTACCTTCTTCTCAGTTTGCCTTTCTATCATAACTTTCCAATCTTTAAATGCAGTAAAGGTATCATCTTTATATTTCAGAAACTAAGGCCAAACTTTTCTAGAGTAGTCATCAATAATAGTAAGCATGTAACGAGCACCACCATAAGAAGGCTTCCGAGAGGGACCCCATAAGTCAGCATGTACATAATCAAGAGTACCTTTGGTGGTATGAACAGCGGTATTGAATTTTACCCTTTTATGCTTTCCGAAAATACAATGCTCACAGAACTTGTTGCTACTCAAAATACAGCCATCCAGGAGGTTTCTCTTCATCAATTCTGCCATACCAAGTTCACTCATATGTCCAAGACGCATATGCCAAAGGTTAGTCTTACTAGGTTCAACATTAGAAACAGCAGCAGCGGAAACAGAACCATGTAAAGTACTTCCTCTAAGGACATATAACTTTGCAGAATTCAGATCACCAATTAAACAGGTAAGAGAACCTTTTGATACCTTTAAAACTCCACCTGAACCGGAGTATTTGAAACCTTCTGAATCAAGCGTGCTGAGCGAGATGAGATTTCTGGTCATCCCTGGTATGTATCTCATATTCTGCAGCGTGCGTGTCATGCCATCATGTGCCTTGATCTGAACAGAGCCGATGCCCTCAATATCACACAGGTTATCATCTCCCATACGCATAACATCTCCCTTCTGCACAGGTTTATAAGAACTAAACCAATCTCTGTTAGTGCAGATATGAAACGAACATGCGGAATCAAGTATCCATTCATCATGACCAGAAACACAACCAGCAAGAACAACCAGACAGTCTCCTGAATCAGAGTTCCCAGCAGCAGCAGAAGCAACGGATGCCTTACCATCAGAATTATTCTTCCTCTTCTCTTTATTCTGAAGCTTCCAACAATTCTCAATAAAATGAGTTTTCTTCTTACAATACTTACAGAACTTCTTGGTGGGCGGTTTGGACTTTGAGCGACCTCTACCGTCGTGGCTCTTGTCACGATCGTTGCTCTCGTTGGAGGATCTGTGCTCACTTCTGCCTCTCACATGCAGTGCATCGCCTTGGAGGACGACCCATCAGACTGCACCATGCCTTTCATCTTCTCCCTGGACTGGAGTGCCTCATAAACTTCCGCTAGGGTTAGTTCATCACGGCTCAAAAGTATGGTGTCACGGAAATTAGCATACGAATTGGGCAGTGAACATAACAGCAAAAGACCTAAGTCCTCATCTTCATACTTCACCTCCATCGACACTAGGTCGGCAACGATCTCCTTGAACACAGATATATGGCTCAACACCGAACCACCCTCCTGCATCTTAAGCGTGAACAACTTCATCTTCATATACATCTTACTGGTTAGATCCTTGGACATACAGATCGATTCCAGTTTGAGCCAGAGTTCTGCAGCACTTATTTCCTGCAGCACCTCTTGTAAAATATCATTAGATAGATGAAACTGAATTAGGGACAGAGCCTTACGGTCCTTCCGTTTCGCTCCGGCCCAAGCCTCCGGCGACGGGCCTCCGCTTCGCTCCGTCAGAAGTCGTCCTTTTCATATGCAACTGAATTTGGAACATAACTCAACATCCGGCAGGCCAGCCCAAGGTGTTCCTGCTTCCAGAGGCGTCCTCCGCCGAGGCCGACGTCCTCTACTCCTGGCAGGCGCCTGCCGTTAACCAGATCAAGAAGCTCATGTGCCTGGACACGGGCACGATCCTGCAGCCGGGGTTCCTTTATCCTCTCACCAAGCCCTGCCGCAGTCTCGTCCTCCTCCGCTGCCCGCCGGAATTGTCGTACTACGTCTGCAACCCTTCCACCGGCGCGGTCTTGCCCGTGCCGGACACCAGGATAGACGGGGTCGGCGCGGTCCACGTGTCGTACGGGCTCGGCTACAGCGCGGCGAACATGGAGCACAAGCTGGCGCGGCTGCTCTGCTTCGTCCAGGACGGCGTCCCCGTCGCCACGAGGTGCGAGGTGCTCATCCTCGACGCGTCCGCGTGCTGGAGGCCGAGCGCGGGCCGGCCCCCGGTGTGCAACATCTCCGGGGAGAAGGCGGCCGTTTTCCTGAACGGGCGGCTGCACTTCGCCTGCTACGGCGGCGATATCGTCGCCTTCGACGTCGCCGACGAGACTTTCGCCGTGCTGACGCACCCTGCCGAGGTGCCCATAACGAGCTCGCCCTGCCTGACAGACGGAGCATGGCGGGTACCTCTGTGTCAGCCACGGGTTCGCCGGCTGCGGAGAGCCCTACACCATGTGGCTGCTCAGAGACTACGAGGCAGGCCGGTGGGAGAAGCTCTGCTCCATTGACCAGGCGGCGTGGCCGGACGCCGAGCTCGGGGTCACGCCTGTTGACATCATCCACGACCGGGGCAGCCGACGGAGCAAGATCATGTTCAAGTCAGGCTCGTGCAAGCTCTTCGCAGTGGACCTCGAGCGCGAGGCGGCGTCTGCCCCGACGTCCTGCTCTCACCGGACACCATCGACGCCATGGGTGGGTGCGGCGGCGGATACGTCGCCGGCCGGCATGCTGGGGCTGTACGAGGAGAGCCTCGTCCCGCCCGGCCGCGCCACCGAGGAGATCGTCTTCGCATCGCCGCAGGCCACGGCGTGGTCGGAGGTCCTCAAACGGCTCCCGGCGAGGTCGGTGGCGCGGCTGAACCTCGTGTGCCGGGACTGGCGCGCGCTGATCAGCACCGCCCGTTTCGTCCACTCGCAAGCCGTCCGCGCCGAGCTGAACGAGGCGCCAAGGATCATGTTCGCTGACTGCAATCACATCGGCCGGTGCACGGCCCTGGACGATTGCGTCAACGACCCAGCACGCGCGCCGCCATTGGCGTCCCATGGATCGAAGTTCGTTTGCTCCCAGCCTTGCCATGGACTGGCCATATTGGGCTACTCAGGCAGACACTATTTCGTATGCAACCCTAGCACCGGCCGTACCAAGCTGAGAGTATTTCTCGACGATCTAATGGACACCTCCGGCAATGGCGACGCGGCCTTCTTCGCTGGCCGTGTCGGGTTAGGGTACGACACGGTCATGAACAAGCACATGCTCGTCGCTCTTTCCTACAGCCACAGAAGCTACGCAACGAGGGAGTACAAGCTGGAGTGCATCGTGCAGAACATCCACGACGGCGCGTGGTGTTCGGTAGACCCTCCGCCGCCGAGACCGGTGGCGAACGCGCCGCCCGTCAACGTCGGCGGCAAGCTGTTCTGGACGGTGGATCCCGAGCTCGTGCCGCCACGGCCACCAGGCGCCGGCTGCGAAATCTTGGCGATGGACAATCAGACGTGCGACTTCGAGGTGCTGCAAGGACCACCGCCGTGCAGCCGGGACGGGCGGCTAGTGTCCCTCATCGAGCTCCGGGACGTGCTCGGCGGCGTGTGCGCGCGCCGGGGCTCCAACACGCTGGAGATATGGGCGATGAGGGACGGCGGCGGCGGTTCTTGGTCCATGGAGTACAGTATAGACCTCGGCGAGTCCTCGCCGGAGTACTCGTGTGATACGACCGTGCCGTTGGCCCTTGGCCGTCGATCCGAATGGCCGTCGATTTGTTTCAAAAAAAAAAAAATGGCCGTCGAGTGACTTGCTGAGCACTGGGAGGTCGAGTCCTAGGGCTGGTACGACCCTAGGACGGGGGCAATCCAGACCATTTACAGCTTGGGGACACGGAGTGAACGTGACAAGAACTTTGTCCGGTTGTGTACCGTGAGAGACTGATCCGTCCTGATGGGATGAGACTGCTCCGTGCCCCGTCAGCTAACCTTCAGCTTCAGTAGACCCAAGTACCAACGCCGTAGGTCGTCATGTTATTACTCCATCGAATATATGTATTTGAACAAAAAGGAATAAATAACTATGTAATGTTTGTATATATATGGACAAAAAGAAGAAAATAGGGATATTATTCGTCAGAGCGTGATGGACCCAACACCCAATCAAAATACTGGAGAAAATTTATCGAGGGTAAGATGATCATTTTAATAAACCTTAGCCAGTATTTTGTACTATCTCCATATCAAAATATTTATCGATATTGATTTTTATCACAATTTTGACAATTCGACTTATTCAAAATATCTGTGTGTATCATTATTTATTGTGTTTGTGATTTGCTTTATTATTATATATATTTGAAGTGTGACTTATCTTTTTCATATTTGCATAAATTTTTTGAATAAGACAAAAGGTTAGACGTTTTGAAAAAAAGTCAACAACGACAAATATTTTGATATGGAAAAATAATAATTTAGCAGCGTGGTTCAGCATTTTTCCGTTTTGGCGTAGAGAACGAGCCACGCTCTACAACATCAATGAACACGCCACGTTCTATTTTGAACGAGGTCTTCTCCTATCAAGGGTGTCCTGCAGCTTGTGGAGTTGTCGTTCTTCTAGCTTGTTTTCTTGTTGTAGTAGTAGTTGTTTCTAGCGTCGTGTTCTTGTTGTGTTTCTTTTGAGTCCTTGTATCTGTTTTTTCTTTTTCTCTTAATGAAATACACGTCAAACGCGTTCTCTGAAAAAATATATTTCTAATAGCAAAATCATGAGCTTTCTTACGCAAAGGGGTACGGGCGACCGCGGGCCGAATCCCCGAAAATCTAGGACGAGAAATGATTCTTTGTGTGACATTGATGAATGATGACTATATGGTGTTAATTATTCCTTGTCTCTGATGAGCACCATATAGATTTTCATTTTACTAGAGAATACGGGTGAAAAAAACCTTTTCACGTTTGTTCCAAGCCAACGCCTCCCACACAACGATACAAGCTAACTATTATTTTCAACGAACTGACCAGCTAATGATAACACAAACGCAAAATTCTGGCGCTAATATTGCGAGGTCGAGATTAGGCTAATCACGTTCAAATAGGATATCAGGTCAAATCTAGCCTCCTCTCCTTCACAGAAGTGTCATTGCCAAACGCATGCTGGCATGCTTGGTCGTAGTCCCGGAAGCGTCAGATATAAGCCATCTACGGATCTACAGATGACGCATGAGGCTTGGCCCTGTTTACTTTCATAAGTTTTTCCTATTCATCACTATTCATCAAATGTTAGGATACTAATTAAAGGTATTAAACATAGATTAATGACGGCTTAATTAGGCTTAATAGATTCGTCTCGCGATTTTCCATCCGTCCGTGTAATTAGTTTTATAATTAGATCATGTTTAGTCCTCCTAATCTTCGAATTAGAATCGCTACAGTAAATTTTCTAAACTTATCTTGCAAATTTAAACATGGCCCCGTGGACGACAGTGACTTCATGTTCTCTCGTCTTCGTTCCTACTCTCACAAGCCACGACTCAATTCAGAAGGCCTGCTAACTAATTTGAGGAGACGAGAATTGCGACCTCAGATCAATTCAACATTAGGATTATACTAGACATCCATTCACATTTAGTGCCTGCATTACAAGAAACATATCTTCTGATATCCGGATAACATCTAAGCAAACACTGATCAGTTACTGTATTCGATCAGCGGTGGTAAATTCTCTGCATCACCAGTCTGTTCGACAGAGTGCTCGCCAACATGACGGAACACCACCCTGCGACGCCGTGGCCACCTACTGGCCCTGCAGTCCTCTATATTCTTGAACCACAGAACCGTGAAGGTCTCCCCACCCTCGCGGATTTCTTCAACATCGGTGAGGAACCAGGGTGGGTACGGCTCCCGTATGAACCCCTCCCTCACTGGCAGCATATCTTGGAAATATGTGAGCACCTCTCCTTGCTCATTCACATCCCCGACTGGTGCACGTCTAGTGCAGAAGTAATCACTGGGTGGATGTCCAAATGGGCCAGGCCCGCTGGGCGGCCCGAGGCCCGGCCCTAAAAAGCCCGGCACTAGCCCGGCACGGCACGTGGGCTGTCGGGCCCGTGCCAGCCCGGCCCGAAATGTCGTGCCGTGCCTGGGCCGGTAGTTCGGCCCGTAGTGCCGGCCCGAGGCACGGCCCGATTTTGGGCGGCCCGATAGCGGCCCGGCCTGCTAGGAAACCCTAGCCGCACCCAACCCCCGCGCCCCCTCTCAGCCGTGCGATCCGCCCCTCCCCCCCCGACCGTTGGATCCGACCGTTGGGGGGGGGCATATATAATGCCGGCGCGGCGCCTTCTCCTCTCCGGCTCTCCCCCGTAACCGTAATCCCATTTCTCCTTCTAGCGCGCAGCCTCGCTCGGCGACGCATCTCGCTCTGCGCCGCCGCCTCTCCCCCTCGCAATCTCCGCCGGCCTCTCGTGTTCTCCATCACCGTCGGCGGCGCAGCAGACGTCGTCGAGCTCGAGCTGCACGGCATGGTGGATGTGGATCTCATCGTGCCCTCCTCCTCTCCCTGACTCACTTTCTTCTCCTCTCCGATCTCCGTGTCTCTCTGTGTTCGTCCTCCTCGCCGGCTCTCTGGTGTGTCCCCTAGTAGATCCGTCGTTGGTCCACCTCGCCGGCTGCTCTGGTGCTCCGGTTTCGCAGGTAACCCTAACCCTAACCTAACAATTTCAGTTTCGGTGTATTTTTTGCCAACTTCTTCCTCACAGTTCGTTCTTCTGCTGTGTGCAGCTGCAGGTTGCGAAGCCGTTGAGGGACCAGGGGGTTGGTGATGGACGGCAACGACGACGATGACCAGGGGCACTCCATCAACGACGACCTCCGGATGTGCGGCCTGCGTGGAGATGATGAGGAGGACATCGAGGCCGATGCGCAAGAGCTCCTGGGTAGCGCAGCAGGTGATCCTCCTCCTGTCGATGTTGTCGATGTAGAGGATGATGGCGAACCAGAGGTGCCTACTCCGACCGCCGGCAACAAGAGGCCCCACTTATGTTGCATCAGCTCCACTTAATATCTAAGCATTTAAAACATTTTGAGACTGATAAACTGCTTAGACCTGTGGTTATTCCTATGCAAGATGTTTATCTCAAATACTGGAAAGAAATTCCTTTACTCTATTCTGTTGCATTCATCTTAGATCCTAGGGCCAAATTAAATGGTTTTCATCGTGTCCTTAGGCTGTTATCTAAACATACTGGTTCTGATTATTCAATGTACTCAACTGAGGTAAGAGCTACCCTTTCTACCATATTTAAGAAATATGATGAGAAGTTTGGTGCAGCTAAGACTCAAAGGCCTTCACAGCCAGCAAATAATGGTAAGACAAATAGTGCTTGGGGTGACATTTTTGCAGAGGAAGATGATGATGAACCAGAAATTTTCAGTACTCCTGGTAACTCTTTCTGTACCCCTCCTCATCTGAGTAGAAGGACATCTGCTATAGAATTGATGCATGCAACAACCTCTAATGCATCTGCCATGGGTATTGGTAATGAGCTCTCATCTTACTTGGAGAGTGACACTGTCAACCATCAAGATGCTAACTTCAACATTTTGAACTGGTGGCATGAACATAAGCTTACTTATCCAGTCCTTGCAATCTTAGCTAGAGATGTTTTGACTGTGCCTGTCTCTACCATATCATTAGAGTCTGCTTTTAGCACATCTGGCAGGATCATCGAGGAGCGACGGCGGCGATTGAGCCCAGAAATGGTTGAGATCCTGAGCTGTGTCAAAGATTGGGAGGCTGCTGACAGAAAGCTTCAGCAACAGGTGGAAGACAAGGAACTTGAGGATGCATTTGAGAATCTGTATCTAGATGTTCCATCTGATTCAAATGTGTAATTTGGCTTGTAACTTTGAACTTGGACTGTAATAACTTTGAACTATTTTAAATTTGAATTGATTGAGCTGGGCTGTACTCTTTTCCTATCTAGGGTTTCTCACGAGGTGTGAGTTTTACCTAGATAGGTTTTTAACGAGGCAGCCATTGCACCAGCTCAAACTTGGAAAAACTTGTCTCTGTCATTTCTGTTCTTGTTTGAATGTTTGTCTCTGATTTCTATGTGTGGTGACTTGGTGAAAACTGAATATGTTGATCTGTTGATGATAAATTGAATAAGTTTGAATTTTGATCACTGTCCAGTGTCCATTCTATTGACAATGTTATTGTCCTTGTTGTGTTGATTGAAATGAGTGTTAAAATGTGTGTCGGGCCTGGCCCGGCCCTAGCCCGGTAGGGCCTGCCGTGCCACCGTGCTGGCCCGGCCCTAAAAAAGGGCTCTAGTGCCGTGCCTGGGCCGCTACTCAGGCACGGCGCACGACACGGCACGGCACTAAGAGTTCACCGTGCCTTATAGGGCCGGGCCAAATCGGGCTAGGGCCGGGCTCGGGCCGGGCGGCCCGTTTGGACATCTATAACTGGGTGGGTCATCGGCCCACTCTCGCCTATGCCACCTCATCATCACCAGAGCTATACAGTGAGAGCAGTAACTAGGGATGGAAATGTGAAAGTGGAATCCGAATTATCCGATATCCGTATTCGCTAAAATGCAAATATGGATATCCGTATTCGTATTCGAATTTAATGTGGTACTAAAATGGATACATCCGAATTCGTTTTTCGTCGATTTTCTCTATCCGGTTCCATATTCGTATTCGGTAATATCCGACACTATTCGTATCCGACCATATGAAGATAACATTTAAAGTGTTTATTTAGATGTTAGTAATGATAGTGTATAATCAAAATTATTTGAAAAATGTTATCTCCATTACTAATGATTATAATATCAATTTTAATATTACTATTATTATACCCATATAACTATTTAAAACTTATATCTAATTGTAATAACTAATGTAATTAATTTAAAATAATAAAGATATATGAATGTTAAATTTAATTTAATACTATAGTTTATTTATTTACTGATGAAAATATTTTTATATACTTTTTATTATTTCATGATAAATGTATATATTTATTTATTAAATATATATTTATCTATAGTTTTATTTAATTTTTATATGATTAATTACTGAAATAATTATGGATAAATGTGACATTATTAGTGAGTGGTCTTTGTCTACACTTGTTATGTACTTATACTTTAGTATTTACTTGTATAATGATTTTGTTATTTAAAAATCATCAATGAATAAAATAAGTAAATGTTGTCTTCTAAATCGAGTAAATATCCGAATGCGTATCCGCATCCGACCATTTGTTTTGTATTCATATTCGAGAGCATCCGAATTCGTATTCGTATTTGAGTAAAAATATGGTAAAAAGTGCTATCCGAATCCGTTTCCATACGTATTCGATCCGTTTCCATCCCTAGCAGTAACCATACCTGCAACACATTGGGACCCAGTGGATTGGGCGCATGAAACATCGATTGCAGTGAGTACGGCTCTTGATCACCTTCTTCTTCCGTTTCAGAATGGCAATAACTGCAATAAGCACGAGACACACCAGTGTAGCTGCTGTCAGCCCACCTGCATAGGAACATATTCATTATTGAATGTTCAGTTAACAGGTCATGCTGTCATCAACATTGACAGAATAAACATAATCCTGTACATAATAATGCTTTCTACTAAATTGAATAGGCATAGCAAAAACAAAATAAAACAAGCCATCATTCCAAATCCTGAACATTGCAGAGAACAGCATTACTCACAGGAAACAGCATACTCACAGTAAACATATCAGATTCATGGATCGCAGAAAAACAAAACAACATATTGATAGGCATTTCTAGACAAAACAAAACAACATATTGATAGACTGATCGGATCCATGAATCATAACAAGACAAAAACCAGCACCACCATTTGGAGCTATAGGCATTTCTCGTTTTTTTTGGTTTAACAATTGACTATAAACATTATAGCAACTAACAATTGACTCTAAACATTATAGCAACTAGTATCGTAATAAATAAATAGGGAATCATGAAGCACAGCAAGAATGGCCAGCATAATCATAGTGCCTAAATACACAAACTGCAGCTATCAGTTTATCACCATCTATGCAGCTTGTAGAACCAGCTAACAAGGTGAAACGTGATTAATGTAGTATAGATGTGCCATAGACAAGCCACGACCAAAGCAGCTAATAATGACTGAAGCTAGAGAGAAAACTACACGTCTACACATGCTCTTGGTTGATTAAATCTTTGATGGGAAGAATCACATCGAGACGTACCACTAGCACTGAAGCTTCTGCGGCGTCCCTGCTTCTCGAGGTGTGATTGCTCCGGCAGCTTCTGCTGTCGCACCAGCGGTGAAGTCCCAGCCGAGATCCGCATGTGGCTCGGCCTCGGCCCGGTTTTGTTCTCCTACCCAGTGGCGTAGCTACCCATGGTCACCAAGCGCCGTTGGATGGAAGCAGGAGATTCGTGCTAGATGAACGATCGAGACAGTTCGGTGGGTTAGGAACACATTTAAGACGAGCAACCTTCATATTAGAGCGAACCTGTTACACACGGTGGATTGAATAGGATACCGGATAGATTATGTTTTGTACATGGACGAATACCCTGTACGTATAGGATTGCAATACAAATAGTAAAATACGGTCGGTGTAGGAAGGCATGCACATGCTGTAGGAAGGGCACACGGAGGTAGTTGGAATAGGTCGATCTTTTTTTCTGTATCAGTTCGTGAGTGGCGGACGGAAACTAGAGGGGAGAGCACAGAACCGGGTTTTGCGTGAGGATTGAGTTGGCCTAGGGTACGAGGCATAACCTTTAGATTAGGTGGATCCGAACTCGCCGGCGTTCATCCTGAT
>CM014272.1:31979141-32007873 GCA_004135705.1 Alloteropsis semialata
GCGGGCGCGGCGGTGTGGTAGCGATGGGTTATGTATGGATTGGAAGGTTTGATAGATTTTTTCCCCAGATCTGTATGGATAGCTAGTGTTACCTTAATGTTGATTTAAATCTTTAAATTCGTACGGTAATATTAGAACTATATGCTCTCCTTTCTTGTTGTGGAATATGGTCGTATTGCATTATTATTCAGGTCGGTATCATATTTTACATTTTTTATTTTCGCTGGTTGCAGTTGTTCCCAGAAAGCAATGGTAAGGATGCAGAGAAGCCATTGCATACGAAGAGGGGCGCAAAATCTGATTTTGTAGTTGTTTCCACAAGATCTTCGATCAAGCAGTTGTATGATGTCATTTCTGCATTTGATGAGAAGAAGAAGGAGCTCGTTAGGTCCACTGGGTTTGGGGGTATTCTGTCCTTTCCTCCGCTGCGGCAAATCAACAGAAGATTTGCTGTTTGGTTGATGAGCAGGGTTGACCCGAGGTCGCAGACACTTGACATTAATGAGTCAATGCGGATCAAATTCAACAAGAGTGATGTCCAGCGTGTATTTGGCATACCTTGTGGGGGCACTAGGATTTCTGATCATGGGGTCCCTCGCAAGGAAGTAGTAAACAAGATAATGTGTGGGTTTCTTGGAAGCACATCGAAAGACAATCGGAGCATTAAGTCAGTGCAAGAAGTTTTACAGAGGGTTTGTTTGAATGGGATGTCAGTATATGAGGAGAATGCCTTTAAGGTGGCCTTTGTTATTTATGTAATGTCAACACTGTTATGCCCAGGAGCGAAATATGACTATGTATCTGCTGAGTACTGGAATGCTCTGATAGACCCTGGACAGATTCATGGGTTTGACTGGTCTGAGTATGTTATAAAGAGGCTGTTTGCTGCTGTAGTAAAAGTCAAATCTGAGTTGAAAGCTAGCAACAAGGTTCCGAACGTCACTGGTTGTTCATTGTTTCTACAGGTAAAAAATGCGCGGTTCGTTGATGTGTGCACTTCTTTCATTTTGTGACAGACAAAAATGATTTAATGCAACCCTTTGGTTCTGTTTTTCATATCTTTGCTGTTGGTTAATATCACATTAATTATAGTACAACAGATGCCAGTTTGGTTAATATCGTATTTTTTTTATATGTGTTTAACTCATATGGGGGGGGGGGTGCGGTGGGGTTGAATTGTTCTGCAGGTGCTCTACCTGGACAGCATAGACACTGGGTTTCTTAATTTGGAGCATAAGAAACTGCCCCGTATCATGGATTTCTCGCCGGACACGATGAAACCAATGATACTTGCTGATACTATATGTGGCCCGGGAGACACAGATGATTGTGAGTTTGGCAAAAGTCAGGTAATTGCTCATTTCTGTTGCAGCTACTACGGTGCACTGCGTTGGATATTCATAACAATATTACAGGGAGTTTTTTGTAGCGAATTAGTATGTTGCGTTTCAATTAGTCTGTCTGTTTTTTCAGATCCGAGCGCCTCAGGGGATCTGCTATTCATGGGCTTCCGAGGGTGTGACCACAGGTACTGTTGATAGCGGCAATGGCCAGCGTGAGCTCTGGAAGGTTGCCACATCGCTTTCCCAAAGACTGGGTGTGCACATGGAGGTTAGTTTGTGTTTATCTGAAAACGTTGCAAGTAGGCAACCGAAGCATGGGTTCGTTTTCTTTTTTTTTTGGGCTGTTCTTGCTGGTGCTATTGCATGCAATATATTGGTTTAAGTTTTCCTTTTTTCTTGCTATGCGTTGATGTGGGTTTTTCTCTTATGAAATATCCAATGTTTTTTTCTTGCTATATTTTGAACAGGTAGCTGGGCCGGTTTTTTTTGCTGTTGCTGAATTTGAAGCTGAAACCACTCGGATTGTGAGGCACACTGTTACAAGGTTTACGTCAGTGTTGGGCGCATTGATTGAACCTTATAGGAATGGCTTTAGGTACAGTATTGGACGGCAGTTCAGTTTCAGCTGTGATGGTAGGTGTTCAGAGTTTTCGTTGTATTTTATGTGGATGATCAATTTTTCAATTTTGATAATTGTATTGGCACTTTTTTATTTTGTCATTTTGTTTCACTTGTTTTCAATCCTGCAGGTGGTTGTGCCACGCATCGATATTGTGATGCAATGGAGAAGTGTTGTAGATGTCATCGGTTCTACACATCAGAGCATGAATACTGCTGTGGACATACGAAGTGTTGCAGTAGCCGACACTATAGTGGACATCTTAGGGATGGCGAGCCGGTCCGTAAGAAAGCCAAGAGTGGAGGTACTGTATGCTGCGAAGCCAGCAATGTACGGTGGTGTAGAAATTGCTCTGTTGATTCAGCCACTGCTGGAGCCAATTTCAACGATGCATTTCAAGTGGATCGTGAGCATGAACTGTACCCTGCATTCTTTGAACGTGAAATGGTTGTGCGGGTGATGGCACGGTTTTACCTTGTTTTCCGGTGCATGAATTGTGTTAAACATATGAACCTGGAGTGTAGTGGCACATGTTTGATTGAACATCAGATGTATATGGAACGGAGTCAAGTGTATGATCATGTAAAGAAACCATGGGATTTGGGAGGCTGCAGGGATATCAAGTGCTTGGATAATGGGTCTACTGAGTTCAAGAATCTTTTGGATTTCCTCGTGACACTGGATGGCAGCAAGTAAGATATGACTAATTAGCTAACAAATCTGCAGTGAGGCTATGTGTTTGCTTGTCTTAGTGTTTTTTTGGAGCTGCGGTGATTTTTGTTTGTACATGTGTGCATTGTGCAGGCTGGCAATTTCTGTTGATTATCCGAGGCATCTACAGGTGTCTGTAGCTGATTTAATATCTCAGATGAGCGGTGGTTCGGAATTTGGAATGGATCTGTTTGATGCAATCACTAGGCGTTTCAAGCAACACGACGATGCGTTGTATACTGGAAAGTTGATAGGGCGGTGGAGGCATTATTTTGAGTCTGCCTTGTTGGTTAGTATATGTGGGTTGTTTATTTGTTTTTTGGTACACACAAGGTTATGGCGTTTTGCCTTTTACAATATGATTTGCAGAATTGGTCGCAACTTGAGGGGGGGCGGTGTAGGGTTGCTTGTTTCAAATACACTGATACGCACATGTCGTTTTTTTTTTGTCAGGAGTTGATACTAGCTGGATATTTTGACATATCGGATCCTGTCCTACTTGAATGGTTCGTTGGCCGGCACATCGGATATAATTTATCAAACTGTCGTATGGTTAGTATTTTTTTTTGTAATAGTGGCAATGTTTACTTTTCAATATCATTTTCTTTTTTTATACTGCCTTTGCAATCAATTTTGTTGTCTTTCTGTGTGCAGTTCTTCTATCCTGGCATACTCGAGCATCGGTGGGTCTGCTATGCTTGGAACCTGGATGCCAACAAAATCTATATATTTGATCCTCTGCCCCCGGGATCATTTGACGAAAGTGTTCATTGTGTTCATGCATATGTTGTTGCAAAGCTGAAGCGTGTTATGCGTTTTGCAGCTGAGAATTTTTTTGACAGTTGGTCACATGATTGGGATGCTGTGGAATTTGAAGTATTGCAGAGCACAACAGTTGACACGAGGTTATTCCTGCTACCCATTATACGTTGTGATTATATGCCCATCATGTGTTTTTTTGTTGCAATGAGTTATTATAAGTGTAGATTTCGGACTAAGACGGAAACCTTATGTGGTTGTTGACATGCTCTATATTTTCCAGGACCAATAAGTCAGGATTGGGTTGCGCGCAGTTTTGCTTTGGTTTTGACTGCTGCCTTGGTGGGCCTGATATTGAATATGTATGTAATTTGGTATCTTAGCTGCAGTTCATTTATATTTTTGGTTTGGTTTTTTTGAACGTTCACAATGATCCAGGACTACTCGGAAGGCCTAGTATATTCGTTGATATCTGATACGTTGGCGATGGATGGGAACAAAAGGATTCCAAATGTGATGTGAATGGCATCGGTGGTATGTATGACACACAGGATTATGCATTTATTCTGATGCACGGTTTGGTAGTACTTATACACAAGATCATGTATTCGTGTGAATCATAGAGGGGAGTAGGTAAAACTAAGGGGCACGCACGGACACAACAATTTATACAACCCTCATCCATTGATAATATAGATGTTCGAAGTCATTTTTTTTCAGTTGCAGCATGATACATGGTCAACATAAGGCACGCCTTTTTTTTGCTGCTCTTTTTTGTTGTGGTCAGTTGGACCTTAGCTTCCTTTCCTGGCACCTGTTAGCTTTGTTGGCACGTGTCAGTTCTCCGCCAGCTTGTAGTGATTGTAATCAACAGTGTTGTAGATGGACCCTTCGTTGATCAGTTCTTCCAAAGCTGTGCTGTTTGTATAGAGGTTTTCAAAATAATTAGCAGGTATGTTTTGTAGTAGGGATGGGGATGCAAAAGTAGTGTGTTAGAACCTGAGTTTGTCAGCTGCCATCTGCATCTCGTGCATAATGTAGGTGTAGCTTGCTCCATTGTTGGAATTCCTGCATTAATCCATGGAAGTCAGTAGGTGGTGTTGGGAGGAGGGGGGGTGTTGATGTCGGTGGTGATGGGTATTTTACCTTATGCTGTCGTTTGCTAGGAGGCATATTATGCCTTCCTTGTCCAGTTCTAGAGAATCGATGCCTGCATCAACAGTAACTATGCTTGGCGCTTGTTTGGTTTTTGAAAGGTTGATATGGTCCCATATGACCGAGAGATTATGGTGTGTTATGTCGTTGAAGTCGGTCACCTTGCTGATAATAGTAGACATGTTCTCATTAGTTCAGTGTAATGTTCAGAAACAAGATATTAGAATATTTTTTGGATATTAGTGAGTTGGTATGATGAAAATTCCGAAGCTGTAAACTTACAATGCACTAAGGGTGTTCAGTTCTGGAGTGCCATTGTTGTCGATGATGGTTGCGTTTATCATGTAGTATGCTGATAATCTATAAGGTTATGTTTGTTAATGCAACCATTCAGTATGATAATGTTAGTTTGTAGGGGGGTGTATGTAGATGGGGGGTAAAGCTTGATGATGTCAACTAGCAGTTCAGCTTACTCCGATGCTGAGAAGAATGTGCGGCCTGTCGCAGAGTTGCGCCTGGGGAAAAAAAAGAGTAACGGTTTTGATAGATGAGTGTAGGTTGGCGTGGTCATTACTGTGTTGTATGTTTATAGAGGCGAAGGGGGTGGGGGTGGGAGGGAAGTTGGAGGTTTTCAAACCATGCTCGTCCTGATATGGTGGAGGTGCCGTCGTAGACGAGGTAGTTTGTGTAGGCATCCTCGTGTTCAATTTGTTGTAGAATGCCACAAATCTGCACCTGTATGCATATAAGATCCAAACATTGTTTAGGGGTAGGAGGTTTGCATGGGATATATACGATGGGAGCTTTTACCTATCTGATTTTTTTTGTTGTGCTGTTTGGAGGTGTGATTTATTTTATGTTACATTTCTAGGATGGCTGGGTGTTAGGGGATGTAGCGTTGAATGCGCTGTTGCTTTGGTGTCAAAGATTACCGTATAAACTTGGCTATTGTTGATCACAAGCCTGCCCTTGTATCTGGTGTTGGTTGATGCTTCATGGATCTGCTTGATCGTGACATGCATCTTGTTTTGAGAAGTGTGGACTCCCAGTGTGGGGCTGATGTATGACATGTGCGGTGTTTTGCCGGAAGCTCTGGGGCTCTTGCTCCCAGATGAGCTGTGATTCTCCATCACTATCTTGCGGGCTCTTATATAAAAACCGGCTGGCTCACTGTTTGTTTTTTTGGTTGAGTGCGGTATGGTGGGATCGCTCTTGTCTGTGTCTTTCTTTTGCAATCTAGAGGATACAGAGATGGTCTGTGATTTGGTGAGCCCCCCTCCTAGGGCATTTTATAGTAGTGATGTTACTTGTGGCCGAAGTAGGCGCACCGACATACTGCAGCTATAAATTAGTACTGCATGGATTAGTGTTTTTAGTAGTGTTTTTTGTTAGTCTTTGATTTTGATGTGCTTTCCATTCTTGCTAACAGATTAATAGTTTTTATGATTTTTTTGATTGGTGTGTGACAGGCTATGCGCGTCAAGCACCCGGAGCACATGGTTTGCTCGTAGAAGGTTGCAAGGTACTCGGATCGTACTGGAAATCGCAGAGATGAAGGATTGGTGTGAACCCGGTACCAGGGGGCTCATGGTGGGTGTCTTGCGCGGAGGGACATTCATTTATGTGTGCTCGTACAAATGCAGTTGAGGCCGTCGGACGGGCTCCTTGCGGTGGAAGCTGGAGCAGGGTTTTTACGGTGTGTCCAGGCAGCTGCCCTTGGAGGGTGGGTTGTTGATGTTGGGCTTGGAAGGGGTAGGATGGTCCTTTGTCTCTGGCGCCGCCTGACGCGCCCGTCCTTCGCACATTGACTGCCCTGGCACGCGCGCGTTGGTCTTCCAAACGTTGGATTGGATTTTGGTTTGGCGTCCTGGACATGTATTTGGCGCGCTGGGATTGTATCTTTTTTTTTGGATTTTTTTTAATCAACTTAAGGTCAATATTTGTGTGACATTAAAAAGTGATTTTGATGCTGTTATCATGGCATATATATCAGATGCAACCAGTTTGATTATTCATATGGACAAATGAGCATTAAAAAAAAACGTTGTACTATCAACGATTAGTTGTGTGTAATCCGGAAGAAGGAAAGCTATAGTTAGGGTTGGCCCCGTATTATTTTTGTATTATCTAAGGGATTTTAGCGGCATGCATGTTATATATAGCTGTAGTTAACAGCCCAAAGGTTTAGTGACAGAGATGGACGATGGGGTGTGGAGATCCAAGTTACTATATGAGAACGGCAATCTTCGAGGAAACGGATCCCGCGCAGTATGTGGCGCCAACTATTTTTGATTTGTTGAAACTATGCTTAGACGGGCCTTTTCGATGCGTACGGATGGCTGACACGTGGATGGCAGAGAGCTCGTAGAAAGGCTTGCCGGGGGCGAGGGCACCGTCCCGACGGTCCATGGGGGAGCGGTGTGGACCGGGCGCACGCTCTATATAAAGGCAGCTGTGGTTGGTCCGGAAGGCACCCGCATCCCCTCTTGAGGCTCCTCAGAGCTCATCCGTTTCACTTGTAGGGGCTCCCTGGGTACCCCAGGACATCACCTGGTCATCACCGCCGAGCTCCTTTCCGTTCTCCCCTCATTTAGCGTAGATCCCGCTGGAGCCATGTCCTCCACTGGTGGCGGTCGCGGCGGCGAGGACCGGGAGGGTGCGCGTAGGGAGGCGGGCGCCGGCAAGCGTCCGGTTCTGCCGGAGAACATCCGCTCGGCCGGGCTATCCATTGGCCGCGGGCTCGTTGTTGGGGTGGAGGAGCTTGACGCCGCTCTCGCGGCCGCTCTTGCTGCTCGGCTGGAGCCCGGATCTCGTCGGGTTTCCGGCGTATCGCAGATCCCGTTCACATCCACCATCGGCGCTCAGATCTATGTAAGCAGCTCGGTGGGGGATGTGTGGTTTGTTGGCTACGAAATATTGAGCTTAGCCTAGAAATGCGTCTCTCATTGTATGGTTGTTTATTTCGTTTTTTTGCAATCTGTTTTTTCCTGTTGGACGATGTCAAGGATGGCGGGCTTGGTGCTGTGTTTGGTAGCTGCACATCTGGCGGCGTCAAGCAGGAGCGAGTTGCTGCACCTGAACCAGCTGGAATCGGACTCGCACAGTTTGCGCCCAACACTCACCACCCTGCGGGGTCTTTTGTTGCAGGGGTTTATGGGGCCTCATCTAGCCAGGTGAGCAGAAGACAATCTTTTTATTTTTGCGTCACATGATGTTTTCTTGATTGTAAATTATCTGCACGGAGACAAAAGAGATGGACATGATATGTTATTGTTTTTTGGTGGGTTTGCTCGTGCGCAGTTTGTAGGCGGTCCATCTGTTGTTGGAAACGGAATAGAGGGGCTTGACCTGATTGGGGCCGGGAGGTCTTTCATGCTGCGATTCGAGCTTTTGTTCATCGATCATCTGGTTAGTGGACACGCCCCGCTCTCGTGTTTTGTATGATAGGTTGCTGTCGACTATTTTGTTCGCGCGATCTTGCATGCTCTTTGTGTGATTGGGATCAAAATTTGTATGTGCTGATCATGAACTGCAGGGTGGAGAAAACCTCGGCCTCGATGGGGTGGTGCTGGGGTGGATTGTGTGCTTTGTCACCTATAAATTTTTATGTTGGAATTCTTCTTTTTTTGTTTTGAATATGTGGGAGGGGGTTTTCTGTTGTTGCAGTCATTTGCATATTGTTTGAAACCTAGCAGGATTGCCCTCCTGAGTTTGGTCGTGGGTTGATTGGCGAGATCTTTCCTGCTGTAAGGATCCGTGGATCAACCCCTCACTACTTCAGCGTGGCCACAGAGGTGGTTGGTTCCCGTGTAAGGTTTAGCAAGGGATGGGAGGCGTTTGTTGAAGCCGAGAAGCTGATCAGTGGTGATTTCGGGCTGTTTGTGCTTGTGCGCCCGAACATGTTTGAGATGCGTGTGTTTGACCACAACGGCAACGAGAAGCCAATGGCCAGGAGGCCTGCTGTTTGGAACCTCTACGTCGCGTATGGTGAGCAGGCCCCCACTGCAGCTGCTGGGCATGCTCCGGCACCGGAGCCGATGGAGTTTGTTGGTCTGTTTCGATTCAATATCTTTTCATCCTTTTAGTTTTCACTTTCAATCTTTATGCTAATTTTGCATAGTCTGTTTACATGCTTTTTATTTTGGTTGAAGGGCGCTTTCACTGATGCTGCTGACTTTGTGCAGTTCCAGCTCATCTCCTAGGGATGCAGTATGAAATGGGGCCTAGGCTGAGTATGTCCGGACCTCTGATGCAGGTCTTGAATGATGTATGGCTGAACAGCACGGTGGGGTTTCCACTCTATGCTTGCAAGCTCAACCACAGCCATTCCAGCTCCAGCTCCTTTGTGAGTGGCTAAGTCTTTTCATTTTGTCTGTCAGGATCATGTCAAAATGATATATCCCCTCCGTTTCATTTGTTTGGACACATGCTCATGCATCTCATCAGCTCATGCGCAAAAAATGGCTGATGTATATACATTCTATTTTTTTTTTGTGTTCCAGTACTTCTGCACAGCATTCTCCAAGATGCTGCCAGCGCTTCCTGTGCCGGTTTCCATGTTTGAAGGACGCAACAACATTGGTGTTGGAGCCATGATGAAGAAACGGGTATATGATGGGCTTGCTCGGCTCTGCAGGGGGTGGCGCCAGTTTGTGCGGTCCAATGATTATCAGGAAGATGACGTGCTTGTGTTTGCTATTCGCAACAACGGGGGCCGAATGCTGATCAGGGTTTTTCGCGTGATGGGTGCATGACGGGTCAGTGGAAGTAGTCAGGACTGAAAAACTAAGGTAGTTTTGCTTTTGTGCAGCTCTAGGAAAGTAATGATTTCTGTGCTGCAGTGGACATAGTCCAGTCGTTCATGTAATGCCGTAGTAGCTCAATGTGAAGAGCTTAGTTTGGTTGCTTTGGAGTAGTACTTTGATCCAGTCCATTAAGAACTAGGATGTGTTATAATGCAGTGGGGTATAAGCTATAGCTCCACATATGCAGTTTCTTATAATGCAAGGACTTGCTAATGAATTGCAAGTGGCCTAAGAAGGCGTATTGCTGTGTACGTCTTTATGTGAAGTCCATGTATTCCCTTTGCAAAAAAAAAAGGGTTCTATCATATATGATATGTGGTTGTTTCAAGTGGCACACGATCTACTTGCAATCAAGTAATCAAGTATGTGTCAGCCATAGCTGATAGCTGATATCAGGAAAAGCATCAAGTAGAGATCCACACTAAAATTATCTGAGTTGTCATACAGATGATTTTAACAACCACATTACAATCAGAACAAGGTTAATCTCCAAGAATATGTGTCTGCTTGCAATTTTCGTTGTCCCCCCTCCATACCCTGCTGCAGGCTTACCTGTTCATATGTCTAGTAAACTAGTAGTGCCTTGCCTTTGTACTTAATTGATGTGGTAGCACTTTGACTAGTAGGAACTTCAGTATTGCCTAGTAGTTCAGGAACAATGCATGTGTGGAATTCGTATCTCTAGTAGACTAGTAGTGCCTTGCCTTTGCGTACTTAATTGATGTGGTAGCACTTTTATTGGAAAGATACGGCAAGAAAACTGGGGTGCAAAATCAGGGTTGTTCTGATGACAGTGCTATTTTTATATGTACCATTTAGAAGTATAGTGGAAACAAAGGATGGTGCCATTTCTTCTCTGGTTGCCGCAGTGTAGGATGGCCGCTCCTGCCCTGCATTTCTGTTTTGTACGGGTGGTGACCCTGCTCAGCATTAGATTAACTGAACATGAAAAGTATGATATAGAGGAAACCCATCATGTTCGAGGAACAACACAATTCAGATATTCACTACCGTAATCCTGGAAGTAGATGATGATTCACAGAAAATACCACAGTAAGGAATAAAAATGATGAACCCTTTGTTGCAAAAAGATAGATCAATGCATCAGACGCGAGGAGCCAAGCATGCAAAAGTTCTGCAAAAGGGCAGATCTTTGACTCTGATATATCATTCATATATAAGACCTGAGAAGTTGGCTGAGCAAGGAAAAGTCCTAATGCAGTGACTGAAATGCTGTTAGCGCATACAGGCAAGCAATGCGGTAGCTGAAACCTTTCAATCTGAAAAATGTAGTAGCCAACTTTCCCCTGGTGATCATTCATCTGGATAAACCCTGAACTTGTTTGATAGCAGTCAGATAATTTTCCTTGAGGAAGGCAATCTGAATTCCATTTGGTACCTTGCAAGAGCCATACCTATCCAATGGACCAAACACTCCAGTAGCCTTAGTGCAGTGCCCCAATGGTAAATGAAACAATATATAACTGATCCAAAATAATGGGAATGGTAAAAAGGAACCATTACAGTCCGCTGATACTCGATACAACAATTAATAAAGTGCCAAACGCATCCTGATTAAGGTACCAATATTACAAATATTCTACATTGACAACACACACAACAAGTTCAGGGTTCATGACAGACATTATACTTTGGTACTGTCTGGAACAAGCAGAGAATTACATAAATATATATGACATTGTCCACTGAATTAGGCCAAATGAAGGATGACAGGCAGGCATCAGCACGCAGTTACTTTGTTCGCATAAGAGTAATATATGAACCAAAGTAACCACCAAAAGGAAATGCAGCAGCACATGAAGATCAGGCGCTCCAAACGCGGAAGATCCTGGTGAAGAAGGTCCCAACCCTGTCCTCAATTGTGAAAATATAGCAACCTGCCTCAACAATGTTGCAGGACCTCACAAACGTACGCCAACCACGACAGATGGAAGCATTGCGCCGACCGTGGAACTTTGAGTACCGGGAGCATGTTGGTGAAGGCAGCATTGAAGAACTCTAAAACAAGGAATTGATAAGTTACTAAACACTATGATAGAATGATTACTAACTGAAAAAACCAGTATGGGAAGCGGTGAAATTAAATCTGCTAGTTCAATGTTCAATGTTATATCAGAATTTTTCTCCCAACTGATAGTTTTTGTTTCTACAAATATTTGATATTTCATTTAGCACACCAGCTTATAATATAAACATATATATACTTATCTCTTGTAATGAAGCAAAATAAAAGTGAAGAGATTGAGTACTGAATATTACACTTGCTTGCGCGCAGGATGCTTACTTGCATAATAATGGCAAAAGAAAGCTAAAAATATATACAGATCCTGAGTTCTTATAACTTTGTCTTTTTGCCCCCAAAGTGAAGTCTGTAGACTTGTACCTAAATCACAGTTGCTAAAAATAAATCTTCAAAGGCTCATGCAAACTGTTTTTACGGTCGTTCTCTGTGACTTTCAGATCACTGAATTCCTCAAAGGCATGTTCATCCAAGGCAGGTCACTCATCTTGAGCAAGTGCAGTACATATGAAACCTGAATGCATGTACTGCAGGAGTGAAAGGCTAATAGGCTAATTATTATCAGAGATTGTGAGTACTAAAAAGTGTATGCAGTGAACAGCAGTACATGGTTTACTTCATTCAGGGAGACATTTAGATGGATGCACATAGATTAATTTAGACAATGCTGCTCAATTATTTCACCTAAATTAGAGATACAAATACGAAATATTCGAATTTTTTGTAGCAACAGCACATAACTGATTGTACTGGTACGAGGGCAAAGTAAATGGAACAACGCGTGCTCCTTGACAATATTTATAAGACCACATAATATGTACAACAAAATGGATTCAAGTGCTAGCACAGATTATTGGACACATACATAGTTCTTAGCCCTAGCCATGGTTGTTGATGTATATCAACTATGGGCGATTTACACGAAGACCATAAGAGGGATTTCAATCCTAAGCTCCTAGGATGAACACGAACAGCAAAAGCAGGGGTTCCATGTGTTGGCTGTGACAAAGCTCTGCACTTATTTTGAAAACAACCACTGTTAATCTTATTGCATACACTACTTCGAGGCGTTCTTGCTTGCTTCAAGTAGTGCACGCTGCAGTGATTTGTTTTTTGCCTTTTCGATCTTGAGCTGAGCAACAAGCATATTGATCCTCGAATCACTCTCCGCCACTTGATGGTGCAAGGTCCAGGCGTATTCGAGTGGCCCCTGCACGAGTGACAGTAACATTCCAGCGCAAAATTCAGTGCAGGTGTGACTGGTATTAGCATTACAAGCAATACATTTGATATGGTATATTCAGAGATTAATTCAGAGCTACAGAAAAAACAGAGCAGCAAACGCTTCAACCGTTATTCAGATTATCTGTGCCAGTCTGTTGTCACGCTTTTGATATAGAGCAATTTTGAATCAAGGGATCGTTACGAGCAAGGGTGGATTGAATTACAAGTCCATATTTTTCAAGTTGAGTGTCACAGATGGGGTTCACCTGATCAGTCGCTTTCTTTTTGCCCTTCTTTTTAGTGGTTGCTGACGAAGAGCACGCGCGTTGGTATCCCCGGCCTGTTGGAGCAGACCGCCACTGCCTGCTCTCCGTGTGCACGTGGGCGCCACTGCTGACCGAAGAAGGCGATGCGCGGCCGGACTGCATGCGGGGGGGAGTAGATTGGCCCTGGCCGCGGATCTTGCGCTCGTCGGCGCTGCTGGCCTCCGAGGAGGAGGCGCCGGCGCCCTGCTGCCACACGGGGTTGTCGCTGCTATCGGAGGAGGGGGAAATGCAGTACCTGTGACCGCACTTCTTCAGCACGCCTCTGGCGGCGGCGCCCCCGGTGCCGCTGGTGTCGTCGCTGCCGCCGCCGGTGGTGTCGGAGGGTGGGGGAGACGGACGCTTGAACTGGCCGCGGTCATCTCGCTTCTGGTGGCGAGCCTGGATGGAGCGCTTGCGGCTCACCATGCGCGCCGGATTTTTTCCGTACTGGCGGATCTCGTTTCTGGGGCAAAGGAAGAAGTGGAAATGGGGAAAGAGGATGAGGCGGAAGGTGCGAGGCCGTGTAGGTGCGTGTTTATTTATTACGTCTCGTTTACTTATTTGTCTCTTTTTTTTTCACTAACGTGAATTTATTCAATCTTTTGGATGCAATTTACGCATTAATATAGTCTCATTTACTTCAATATAAATCATCGGATATCTGGAAAAATAAGCAAGTGGAAATATAACCAAGTGGTGATATATTTTTTTTAGATTTTTATTAATTAATTCTAAAAAATGTTTGGTCTGTGATGGCGCAGAGTTGTAGTTTGTTTATAGTTTTGAAACTCCTACTTGAAACGCATTGACCAGTTGATCATTATCGTTATTTGGATTCTCAGCAGAAACAACAAGCTATATTACCTATATAAAGAGGCCGTATCCTCTTTTCGTTTTAGCTAAAACAATCAGTGTAGCTCAAAGAGTAAAAAAAAAAGCGTCATGCAATTTTAGAAAAAAAAAGAAGAACCAAGAATCTATACCGTGTTTGCAGTTCGGCCACTGAAACAGTTTGTACACTAGCTCTGTTCATAAGAGGAGATTTGACGGCTACCGAAAGCAAGAACCAAGAATCCAGCTCTCTACCGAAGAGGGGCCGCGATGCATCAGTTATAGACTGATGGATGGATCCGTTGCACGTCCCGATCGAGTTTTAAATACGGAGTATCATGCATTAGTGGATTATATATGGGTGTACTGTGATTTTTTAGGAATCTTGAGTGGGCTTATATAAACTAATCAGCACAATCAGCAAAATAATTAGCAACAGTCATATGCTGTTGCATGAGGATAGGGGGGTCCAGGCCGCTGCGCGTGCCCCACGGGCTCCGCGAGCCTGACTCGAGGCGGGGGGCTAGCGGTCGGGGGAAATTTAAAAAAAAAAACAAAAAAACGGGCGTGGGGGAGTAAGCTAGAGTGCGATTCGAACCCGGGTCGGCAGAGCGTCGGACGATTCTCGCTAACCAACTCGACACTCAAGAACATATGTGATAGTAGCGCAACTAATTTAATTGTTAGGTTTTAGAATCACATGGATGCCGCTGTGGCAGGGAGGAAGGGACCATGTATATCATTCTTAGCGTGGGGGGGTGGGTACCTTATCCTGAAAGCTGTTACTGCTCTCACACATCTCCGGCGGTGGTTCTTGGTTTCTCTAGCCGCGGCGGTGAAGTGACGGCCACTATCTGTTTTTTCGCGTTGCTTGCAAGCGTGGAGGTACTCGATTTCCCTGTCCCAGAGAACTCCCTCCCCGTCCCCCAAGCCCGCGCAGGTCAATCGTGGATTGCTGGAAACTGTGATACGCTACCTGTCCCAGCTCTTTTCTGTGGTAGTCGATTTTTTGGGGGTGTGTGTGCAGGGGGTGAATCAGGGGGTGCGTGCGGCGGGGTGGGTGGGGTTGGGGTTTGTTTGGGTTGGGGTAGGCTAGTGGCTGGCGACGTTGATGCCCTTTTTTGTTCCTGACAATGACAGGTTTGTGCGGGGGGGTCACTCTATGCAAGGCCTATCTTTGTTGACTCGGATTATAGGTAGGCAATAGCATCATGCTGGGGGGGACCGATTAGTATAAATTTCGACTTTGTTTGAGATTTTGTTGTTCATAGATCAACCATTTGTGTTTGTGGGTTCAGAGGAATCGCAGGGAGGAAATGAACCTTTTTCTTCTGGCTGAGATGTTTATTTTTTGACATGCGCTGTATGTCCAAATGTGTTAAACGAGAGCTATAGTCATGACATATATTTTTTTCATTTAGGGGAATATGTCTGGTGTTGTGCCGTTGGAGCCGCTAGAGATGATGCCATATGTTTTCAGTGCACTGGGTGATGGTCATGTTCAGTTCTGCGAACTTCCTAGGACGGACCAAGGCACCAAGTTCGAGATTTACTTTAATAGTAAGCAATCTTATCATGATGATGGGAAGAAATCTATTGGTGTACAGGGGGAGTATGATCTGGATGTTAAAACTTCCTTTAGGGGTGCATTGGTCGCATCATTGGTTGCCATTCGGGAGGGATTTGGCATCTTTGTTGGTGATTACAGCTATACTAAAATGGTAGCCAAGCATTGCTTGTTCGCACAGTTAGAGGAGAAGCTGTCACACCAGCGGCGTTGTTTTATCGCGGTTACTGATGGCGCACGCGCCATGCTAAAGGAGTGCTATGGTCTTATTCAGGATGTCTCGGGGCATGCTGAGCGTATGCCATGGGTAACTTGTATTGTGAAGTCGCTATCAAAGACTGCCAGAGAGCTGAACTTACAATTGAAGGCATCACTTCATGTCGTTGAGGGGCATTTTGATCGCGGTAACATTGCAACCGATCCTATCAGTTTCTTTGAAGGAGTTGCTGCACCGATGGTACAATTTTGATGAATAACTACTCATTTTTTATTTACATGATGTTATATGTCCCTTTCTTTTCTTGTAGTCTGGATTGTGTGTGTATTATTTATGTGGTTAGACCGTTAGAAGGCCAGGAGTAGGATATATCTGGTGGGAGGTACTTGGGTCTGGAAAACAGAGGCATATTTGCAAAAATAATACATTGCGCACTATGAAAAAACTGTCTAGAACATTATACATATGTATAGAAAGTTAGTGATCTAAAATTTAAAATAGTTCAATATAGTAGATGCAACAATGTAGAACTAACTGGCTTTTGGAAACGTACATTTTTTTTATAGATGGCAACATGATTATTTTCGATCTACAGCTTGTTGTAGGTTGTCTCTGTTTTGCTTTAATTTTTTTTTTGGTTGTGTGGTCTGTATATTTTGCAGGAGTTTAGTGCGGACGCTTCTTTCATGTTGGTTCGTTTTATTTTTGAGAGGGTTATGTCTGCATCATATGGGATGGCTCCTGATGTTGAAACCTCAACGGATCTTGAAGGTCAATTCCAGTCAGCATTCCACCTTCAGAATGGATCTCTTGGATTCAATGGTGACTGGTGTAGCACCGAGTACGCGGCTAGGGTCGATGTTATGCTTAAGGGCATTCGTCATGTCGAGGATAATCTTTTGGTTCAGGTGCAGGATATTACCTTTGGTATTTGGGCTCGGATGATGGGGAGAATAGAGGATCATGATGCTTACATGGACTCTATTGCTGTTGAGGCCCAGAGGGTCAAGCAGACAGCTATGGTTTTATATGACATATGTGGAGATCAGATTTCATTTCTTGACTCGGCAGTAGGCTCTGCTGGAGGTGTACCAATATGTATCAACGGGCTTAAGGATGCTGTCAGGATTATGACTAACATTAAGTCTGCGGTTGAGGGTGCTTACATGGACGTGCTCGCTAACAAGGTATTGTAAACAGTATCTTATTTTTTCGTGCAAATGGGGAGGATGCACATGCTAGTATTTGGCCCTTTTTTATTTTTTGAGTTTGTGAATTAGTAATCGTTTGGGTCCACAGTTATATGCTATAATTTTTTGGGATCTTAGCTGAATGAGTTTTCTTTTTTTTTGCTGCTTTTTCCCTTGTGATGATGCGCGCCCGCGGGACAAATGGATAATGTCACTGTAATGTGGAATGGGGGTCATCAGGATACTCCGTCTGAAGGTGGAGGCTCAGCCTGACTATGAGGTGCATTTTATCGAAATTTTAATGGCTGCAGAAGGAATTGTGGATTTCATCGAAATTTTAATGGCTGCAGAAGGAATTCTGAGTTGTTGGATGGATGGGGGTAGGGGGGGGGATGGGGGGTGTGGTTCTACCAACAGCTACTATGATCTCTTTTGGCAACAAAGCGGCGTCGATGCGTGGTGTAATATACACGCTATTATGTGGTTGTACTTCTAGTGGAACACTTCTATGGCTTTACATAATTATATAATTGTGTACTATGTAGGCATATTGTAAGTTGCATTGTCTGACAGAGTATGGTCACGTAATGCTTTTTTGTGAAAACATGGTGTTTGCTCCAACCGTCAGGTGGGGGTTGGAAGCGATGTAATCTGGATGGATATGTCTGTTGTTGGTGAGTGTCGATGTGTTCCGGTTTTTATGTGGGCAGGGGATGGGAAGCCCTGGGTTGACTTTGGTGCGGCGTAGCACAGCCTCGGAGTTGTGCCATAGAGAAATGTGGTCGACACGGCTGCTGGGAGGTTGGAAAATGTTTTTTGGTGCAGCTGCCCAGGTATAAGTGCTCGCCGCCTGAACAGTTCGAAGTAAGGTGGTTTACTACAGGCTTGCACCGGAAGGTTCAGGACGTTTTTTTTTTCGTGGTACTTCACGCTGACTGCGAGCCTGGGTTAATTCTTCGTGCACGCCATCGCATGATATAGTAGGACATCGGAATTTGGCCGGGGGCTGGGGAGGGGTGTCACCACCCTGTCTGGAGAGACTGCTTGTCTTGGGTTTGAGGGATTTTGCTACCTTTGTGGGTTGCTGTATGACATCAACTATGAACTCGGAATTTTAAACAGAACGGTTTGAGCAAGGGATGTCATTCCCGAGTGATTTACAGGGAGAGAGATATGCAAGAATTGAAGATTGACCGGCAGGTGAAGAAGAATAAGCAGCAGCAACAGCTAGAACCCAGAGGCAAATAATAAAGCAGAGGACGAACAGAGGAACCGGTAGTAATAAAGCAGGAGGCACTGCGGGTGCCAGAAAAGAAAGAATCGATTCGCTTCGCCTCGTGTCGACAGCAAGAAGAAACAACGCACGGACGCCACAAAGATTGGAGTGGCGTAGAGATGCAGAGCAACTGAGGAAGCAAGTAGCAGGAGCTGAGAACTGGATCCTAGTATACGCGCTGCGCGGCAGGAGCAGCACAGGACAGGGGCAGATGGATATCATATGATGGACGGATGGAGACTCAACTGGAGGAGTCAAGAATTAGTGTATACTACTACAGTACATAGGAGTATTAATTAATACTACTATACGGAGGTCGGATTGGAGGAGAGATTGGAGAGCGAGAGGCATCACATTCATTCATTCAGATACCAGCAGCTATCTTTGCTGTTGCTGCGAGTTGAGTTGCCAATCATTCTTAATTACACGATGACTGAGCGATGTCTAGTTGAATAAGGCATTTATGTTATATTGCAGTGGGGTGTCTTATGAATATCATGCGTCTACATATGTGTCATCACAGTTCGTTAGCTGAGCCACACGGCCATACAGAAGAGCCACTGATTTGTTATACAAAGTAAACACATGAACATCTCCACAAGGTTTGATCATAGCAAATAAGAGATACGACAATAGTTATGCTCTTATCCAAATAGGTTCATATCAGTACGACGCCTCAAACGTAGGAATATCCATGACGGATGGAGCTTTAGTTCATTGGGACTAAGCGTACTCACTTGGTCTAACTTACTGGGACTGATAATTCCCTGGGTGTAGTTTGGATTCAGTTTAGCTCACAGACGTACTTCCTCTTCTTGTTAGGAGGTGCTTCCTCATCAGGCCAGTCGTGGCAGGCAGTTTCTGCATCTGATGACCTTGTTGTCTTACTCTTGGTTGACTTCATCAGCCAGGATTTCAGCCCAGTGTTTGGTGGGCGCCCGCCCTTTAGTGTGCGTATTGGGCATGCTTCTGGGTGGCCCTCGGTTCTGTCGATTGCAAGTGTTGTGGGGACTGGAGCCCCCTGTGGTTTGCTGCCATCGGCTTCAGTTGGTTTGGGTGCTGTTAGTGCGTGCATTGCTGTAGCGAAACTTTCTTCGGTTATTTTCCTGCAACCATTAACAATCTCAAGGGTGGCTAGTAGGAGTGCTTTCTTCTTAAGTTGGTCTGTCTCTGCAGCTGGGTCTCTAGCATGTTCATCTGGGTGTCGTGATATAGATGCATCTTTAGTCCAGCGCTGGAGTATGTTGCCGTCTGGGATGTGATCCCTATCCAGGTATACCAGCACCTGCATACATGTGCCAAAAATGTGTGAGTGTGTGAAGGTGAAAGCATATACAGTTTTGGAGGGGGGAGAGGTTGCAGGTAATCATTGATGCTATGGAAGAGACCAAAGACAGTTATATGTCGAAATTTGAGTGCCTTTAGTGTGTGGCGGCAGAGCAGCCCCATGTGTTCGTACATGCCGCACTCGCATGTTATCTTGCTGGTGCCGTGGGTTGTAACTGTGTATGTGATTAGCTGACCGTCGGCAGCTGTCTTGTTGGCAGTCACAACATATTTGTTGTTTTCCACCAAGGCATGGATCTTGTAACGCCCAGACCTGTAGAGCTCGTCGTAGAATCTCTCGTAAATAGATCGGGTGTAAAGTTGGTTTGCATGGTCTTCAATTGGCACGCCAACACGCAGTTTCCTGCTTACCTGCACAATGGTTGCAGGCAGATTATTTTGAGTAAGTAATCTAGTACCTGTGCTACTTGCATCTGCATTAAACCAATGTGTAAAGTAATCAGTATGTACAATGGGGGGGGGGGGGTTGGGGTGTCTGATGGATTGTGGGGGATTGACCCTCGGCTCACCATGTGAGTTGCATGCTGCTCACGCCCTTCCTGGTCGATTCTGTCTGCCAGGAATTCATTGAATTTACTGACGAACATATGCATTGGTGCAGCTCTCTGTATGTACTGCTTCAGCATGTGGTTTGCGCTCTCACTTCTTTGTGTGCTTGTCATGCCAGCACAGAAAACACCCATGAAGTAAGGTTTTGCCCATTTGTGGCGGTGTTTGTATAGACGGCCCATGAACTTGTTTTTGAGCAGCTTGTATTTCTGCAACAGCACCATCCATTTGGACTCAAATTTGTTGATGCTAGTCTCGTAGGTTATCAGATCATTGAATTCCCTTTTAAATTTTTTGTGTTTTGAATAAACCTTGCCTAGTCTCTCCTTTGCTTTCTTCAGGACGTGCCACCTGCACCAGCGGTGTCTAATGCTTGGCAGCCTGGAACGCAGTGCTTTTGCCATTGCTGCGCATTGGTCTGCATTCACGGTCAGGAAAGGTGAAATGTTGTTAGATATATAGCCATTTGAAAGGTGTTATTGGATTGTACATGCTCATAACCAAGCCTTTTTTGTTTGTTCTGGTTGATACTTATGTTTACAAGTTATACTATATGTTAGTATAGGGAATCAGGGGAGTGGATGTGAGTGGTTATTTGCATGGATGCAGTAAGATTGTACCTGTCAGCATTGTCATAGGAGCTTTGCCGTCCATTAGTTCGATGAATGTTGTGAATGCCCATTCGAAGTCTAAAGATGTCTCGCTTGTTAGCAGGACACCACCAAATATAACTGATTGAAAATGGTTGTTAACGCCGACGAACAGACCGAATGGCAAGCTGTACAGGTTTGTCCTGTATGTGGTGTCAAATGTTATTGCGTCGCCGAAACGGATGTAGTCCAATCTGTTTCTCCCAGTTCTCCACAGCATTGTCGCTATTCTACCCTCCGAGTCCAGCTGGTACCTGACTGCCATTGCTGGGTCGTTTTCTTTCATTCCCTCGAGCAGTTTTAGTGTTTTGCCTATGTCATCCTTCATATTGTGCTGAGACAACTTAGCACAGAGTGACCTCACTGCTTCTCTCCTCATAGGTACTGATGATGTATTTGTGGACACCCCAAGTATGCTGCAGACTCTCCCAATGGTCACGTTGTTCTCTCGCAGCTTCTTGATGAAATGGCGTGTAGTTGCGTCAATCGAACTATGTGAATTCCATTGTTTCTTCTCAGCACAACCAACTGAAAACTTGTGGTTGTGTGTGTCATATACCCTGCTAATGTACCATGAGTGGTCCTTGCCTCGGAGGAGGCGTATCATTGCCTTGCATCCGGTTCTAACAGATGCAGAGTTTGGGTCCCTATCAGAGCCCTGGGAGCATACAGATAAAATACGTATTAATGGCGAGGCCTGCGAGCATACAATGCTATGAAAAGTACACAATGAATGCATTTTTTTTTGGCAAACATGCAACAATATTAGCTTAGTTGGCTAATTACCTCGCACGAGCACACGATATCTTGTCTTGTTCGGTAGTCATGCTTGTTTGTGCTGTTACGGCCGTACCTAATCCCGAATCCAACTTCCCATGAGTATAAGTTGTAGAAGTCTTTTGCTTCGTCGCAGCTGTTGAATACTGTCCCAATATGGGGGTAGAATATAGGCCCAGAGGTGCGCCCCTTTGATTGATGCAAGGCTCTTGACAGTGCGCTCTCCCCTAACGGAGCTATCCGTGCATCAGGGCCTTGTCTTGCCCTACATTTCGAATGCATTTGTAGGCAGTCATAAGAGCAGGGACAATGTATTCCCCCAAAAAATGCTGAGTACCAATGTTGGAGCTCGCCAGCTACATTAATTTTCTGGGTAGGCTATTTTTTTGTTTTTTACGAGTGAGGAATATACGGGCTCAAAAATCGATTACATATGTTGATGCTTTTGGTTCTGTTTCAATGCAAATTTAGGGGATTAGAGATTCAGCGGAGGTAAAGGGGGAGTGGTGCGGAATACCTTTGCTTTCGATTCGTAGGAACAGGAAGGTTGCCGACTCCAGGTCCAATGTGACTGGAGGGCTGTTGGATAGCGCAGATCTCGGATGGAGGCTCCAATGGCGACATCGGATAGCTCATACTCCGCAGGGATGCGGCTGGTGCGATCTGTGACGCAGCCCGCGGGTGTGAGGCATGGGTTGGCGACGGCACGACGGGCTCACCGGCCAGATCCGATCCGTGGCTGAAGGACGTAGGGACCAGCGCCGACATGGCCCGCCGCGGACTATGGATTGTCCGGTATGCATCGAGATCTTCGGCTTCTCCTCCTTCCGAGATCCCAGCGGCCGCGGACGGCGAAGATTCTGGAGATGGATTTGGTTCAGGACCATTATCGCCCGGATTGCCACCAGAATCCTCGGTCGACATCGGGCTTTAGCGAAATCTCTCTCCCGGCGTGTCGATGGCGCTCGTGGGTGGGGGTGTGGTGGGGGGTTCGGTGCCGCCGGCGGAGCTGAAGTGGATGTGGATGCGGAAGGTTCGGGGCGCAGTGGGTTTGGGGTGCTCCGCCGTCCATGCTTGGGGGTACAATCTTCCTCTGCAAGAGATACTGTGCATGTCGTCGCGCTATACGGGCCTGTTGTGGGGGGGTGTGTTGCCGTGAGAACATGGTTTGTTCTAATGTGTTTTTTTCCGCTGTCCGCCGTTGACTCAGGTTATTAGTATGTTTATTTGCGTGCATCTCAAAGAGACGTCGCGGTACCTGCATCGCCGTCCGCACGGGAGGGTAGGTACGCCATGGGTTAGAAAATCCGCGTTGCGCGCCTCCCTCCGCCGTCGTTGGCCGCCCGCGCCCCCAGCCCCATAAGTCGCCCTCCCGGAGATCCCGCTGCCCCGAGTAGCGTCGCCCCATGCTGCTCCGTCACCAGCAGCTACGCCCAGAGGGGCACGGGCACGGCGGAGGAGCGAGCCCAGGCGTAGCAGAGGAGAGCAGAGGACCGTGGCACGGCGGATGTTGGCGCTCCTTAGCGACACTTTTTTAGTGCTGATTTGGCTATGTTTAATTTTGGATTTAATCATATACTAACCCGTCACTTGGCACTTGAAATAATCCCATTTTCGCATATGCATATATTTTTGAAGTATTTCTATTTACGCAGGATTTTGGGCCATTTTGAAGCATATTTGGACGAAGCTCAAGAACAACATTGATTCAAGGTCCAGAAGCCCTAAAAGAAGCCCAAAAGAATTGAAGCCCATTCACGCTCTACTCCGACGGGCCATCCTCCAATAAGGCTTAATTGAAGATAAAGCCGGGATACTTCGGGATCAAGAATATATCAAGACTCATCCATATCACAGAGCAAACGACGTCCAAAGACCACATGACGCGGAAGCAGGATTTCTTAAGGGGCAAGAAACCTTGGAGACGAAGCTGCGTGCGAGGGGCCACAGAAAAGGCCCAGGCCGGCCGGCCCAAGGGGGGCCAGGCTGGCCAACCTAGCCTCTTTTTGCGCCGCCTCGGCCTCCCCTTCGACGTGAAGCTTCCTCGAACTATTTATAGCTCCCATACCAGAAGGCACGGGGACAAATCCGCCAGAACTCGGCGAAACCTAGGGCATACACCAAAGGGAGATGACGGCCGCCGCAAGTCCTTGAAGTTGTCTAGGGGATGGCTTAGGCCAACCCTAGCCCGCCATGGTCTCCCTGCGTGGTTGTGCCATGATGGAGTTCATGAGCTAGTTGGAGTCATCAATGGTATGTACTCGGTGGTGATGATCCAAACACATCTATTATATGAGTAATGTTCTTCATGTCATCCGATCTTTTAGCGACTCAATAACTCATTCTATGCTTTCTACCTATCATGAATATGATTGTTCCTTAGTCTAATACATGGTTAGACTATAGAGCATGCTTTATGTAATCATGTCGATTAGATCTAGTGTGTTGACCCTTCATGATATCTAGACACGTTCACTTGTGGATGTGCCCTTATAACTAACCACGCCGATAGGAAGTACCGTGACAGGGTGTGATCCCGTGTAAGGTGGTGTTCTCGGGAGGTTGACCGGAGGTAAGAGTTTAAAGATTGCTTTGGATGAGATGCATGATGCGCTTGCTCTTATTGGCTAGAACTACAACTAGAAGGCGATAGGCTTGTTTACCCCTTTGGTTGCGCTTTATCTTTGCCTATGTTCATGGGTGTGATCAACCTACACTCAACTCACATCTTATAGGTTTACCCTTTATATGCAATCAACGCTTCATGTTAGGATAGATCCGTTAGATTCCATAGGAAACCCTATTGAGTTCATTGTCAATCCACGGATTGATAACCTTGGATGGAATACTCTAAGGGAAAAGCTACGATGATCTGTGCGCTTACGGTTCACAATTGGCACGTCTAAGGGCCGTCAACAGTGGAGGAACGGGCTCTGGCGTGGCCAAGCAGAGCAGCGGACCATGATGCGGCGGAGGAGCGGTCCTCGGCGCGGTAGACCTGCAGGGGCGACGCGGCGGAGGAGCCTTCATTGGATGAAGACCATGACAAGTGTGCCCCATATGAATGAACCCTAAAAAGGCTAGGTAAAAGCTAGGCTGCCAAAACACCGCTCTTTTTATCTGAAGAGCTTCTTCCACAAGTTGCTTTTGTGGGCAGTTGAGCAAAAAATTGTTTAAAATTAATTTTAAGCCGTGCCAAACAGGGCCAGTAAAGAAACGTATGACCTGATACAAAAGTCCCCATAAATACAAGGAGCTCAAATAATTATCAATATATAAAACCAAGGTTTGGACATGGTAATATTTTAAAATTTGGACATGGTAATATTAAAAAAATACTTTCTTTGAAGGAAAACTGTGGGAGAGTTCCCACAGCGCTTCATTTTCAAACTTTATGAAATATGACTTGTTGCTTGGCATGCATGTATATGCAGTAGACTAGTTGTCCCTTCTCTGTCGATCCTGTAGTGGTATGAACGCTTAGTTTGATCAGGATATATGAATATGACCCCACACCACACCCAAGACCCAACACGTACATGTGGCTTGGTTGGAGATAGCTAGCAGACCAACCCATCAATTTAAGTAGCATATACATGCACGTATGAAATGAAACCCAAGCAGCTCATTTCATTTAATTGTCACAAGCAGTTGATTTGCTGCATATGCATGCCCAGTATTTGGCTTGGCTTGGCCTTTTGCTTGTCGATCGGTTGCTACCGGCCGGCCGGGGCGATATATGTATATGCTCGACCCTCAGCGTAAAGTTTAAGAAGCAAGCCGGACAGGCAAGGCAACTCAACTAACTGGAGCGATCGACGATGAAGATTATGCTGTTTAAATAAAGTTGCACGCGCTTTACGCTTACATATAGGTTGGTCTGAACGGATGGATTGATTGATCGATCCATATATATATACATCTACATATACATATACATATATGTATATATATATGTATATGTATATATGTATATATATAGGTATATATATGTATATACATATATATACCTATATATGTATATATACGTATATATGTATATATATATATATATATGTATGTATGTATGTATGTATGTATGTATATATGTATGTATGTATATATATATATATATGTATGTATGTATATATATATGTATGTATGTATGTATGTATGTATGTATATATGTATGTATGTATATATATATATATGTATGTATATATATGTATGTATGTATATATATATATACACACATATACATATATGTATATATATATATACACACATATATGTATATGTATATATACATATATGTGTATATATACATATATATGTATGTATATATATATGTATATACATATATGTATATATATATGTATATACATATATGTATATATATAAGTATATACATATATGTATATACATATATGTATATATATATATATATATAGCACCCCACTATTGGGAGCCCAAGGCTCCAAATAACTATTGGAAGCCTCTCACATACTTACAACTGGGCCCCCAACCTATGTGTCAGCCATTCCACCCTTCCCACCACCTCTGACGCGCTGGTACGTGGGCCTGCTGACGCTCTGGTCAGGTGCTGTCGGAAGCCGCAAGTGTCAGATACAGACGGAAAACACGACGAAAAAACACGAAGCGGAGAATGTTGGCGAAGGTAGCGTAAAAACTACATGGTCCCTGCGCCTTGCTAGCAGAACTTTATCGCCCAGTATAGAAACATGGTCCTTGCGTCATAGATTTGAGCAAAAAACTCCAGCGACACTGCGGCTGTCATAGAATCTTCATTGCGTAGGCATAAAACACTTCGTCGAGGGGGGGGGGGGGGGGGGGGGGGGGGGGGGGGGGGGGGGGGGGGGGGGGGGGGGGGGGGTGACTACTTTGCGGTTGTAGATAGCTACGTCTCGAAGCATAAAAACCTCCATTGACAGACCAAAAAAATCAATCAGACCTACCACCTGACACATGCATCAGTCACCTGACGCATATAGTACCTACCACCTGACGCGTCTGACGCATGCATGCATGCAAGCAAATCACCCTATTTCGTTTCTTTTTTCGCTATAATTTTTCAATGGAACATCAAACTCAAAAACGGTTTTCACCACTAGATTCCTGACATTTTTGTGCACGATTTGAGATCCATTGTGAATATTTTTTTTGAATTTTTAAAAATTCATAAATGTACAGTTTTTGGACGATTTTTCTATTCTTCACTAGGAAGATTCGCCATGCATAGAAACATAAGAACGCGAGCATAAAAAAGTTGATAAGCTCTCGAACCTCTCTCAAATTTGAAATTTAAACACAGTTTTTGAGTGACAGATTTATTATGCATATACACAGATGAAGGCGAGCATAAAAAGCCAATGCTTTCTTTCCAAATTCAAACCCAACTATGTGTGATCAAGTTTGGTGGTGTGTGCCAATGCAAGTGTTTGAATCGCAATACGCTCATAAAAATGTTAAGTTAATTTCTTGACATTTGAACACAAGTGCCACCCTAATGAACACAAGTGCGATTTTTTTTGCAACTGTCAAGTCATAGAAAAAGCAATGGTGACAATCATTGAACAAGTTTGATCAAGTTTGGTCATGCGATTTTTTTTTTTGCAACTGTCAAGTCATAGAAAAAGCAATAGAAAAATCATCAAACTATGTGTTATCAAGTTTGGTCATGTGATAATGCAAGTGTTTGAATCCCAATATGCTCATCGAGTATAAAATCCTAAAAAAACAAGTATATATATTACGAATGATTCTGTTTTCCTTTAGTTTGGATCTCAACCAGTTTTATGAAGTTTTCATTAGTATAAAAATCAATCTACTCATGCATATATCTGCAAATCATGGTTTCACCATGGATAGCAACCATTACATAAGAGCATATAAACTGACATGAGACAAAGATCATCCAATATAACACATATCGACTCAACCAATACATATCTCATAATCATGTTCTTAAGTTACCAAAGAATAACTTGGGTACATTTTCAACCAACCAGTCATTAAACAATATATCATGTTCAGTCCATGGTATTGTACAGAGTTTTCAAAACAATATATCATGTTCAGTCCATAGCGTTCTTGTACACAATTTTCACCAAAAAAAGGTAACGATTGGTACACAATCTTACAAGCATTTACACATCCATACGTAACAATCCGGGAGAAAATCATAAAAGAGATTCATATTCTAAGCCTCCACATGAGCCAAGGTCCAGTCACCTGTCCGATCCTCCGTGACCACCCCACCTCGCAACAAAAGGAAAACATATATATATGATTAGATCTGTTGTTTATATGCTCAAACACAAACAAATGTCTCAGCAACCAGATTAGACATTCAAGGAAGCAAAAAAAAAAAACATGGCCATTTAGATTGTTGCTTCCATCAAACTGGTAGTATCTATGCTTATACAGAGAAACATATATGATTGCAAATACACGATAGAGCATAAAAAACCGTGAACAGAGGGATGTACCATCATAATTGTACACATGCAAACAACTCATAAGACCACGCTTCACACAACTCTATTATGTATGCATACAACACTATTCTCGCAGCATACTGAGGGTATCTAGGCTCAGGTACTAACATATATATGCAGGACATCTATACTCTGATCGCTCAAATACATGAATATGATTGCGAGCACGAGCAAAAGTACATGCAGTAAGTATCTAACTATCTATGCTCGAGCACACATGTATATACGGGGCTTTTTGGAGCCAACCACCGTTCATTCGTAGAAAGGAGATGTTTCGCTGAGATTTTATGCATGGAAAACAAAACTACGATTTGAACTAAAGTTCTAAACAGATGCTTGGTCTTGAGAAGCATTTCATCACACATATTACCTGCATGGACATGGCAGCCTGCAGAGATGCACAATGCCCAGCCTGCTGCTGTCCAATTCGCTCGCCACTCGCCATGCACCTTCCTGTCATCATGGTGCAGAAGGGAAGAAGGGTTCCAGTGGCCCGGTAGTCGTGTCACCACCAGCAGGAAAGAAGGTCATATAAACTCGATCTGCAAGAAAGAAAACTAAAATCTAGCTGCTCTAGCCCAATGTTGAAAGTGAAATTCAAACATATGTCAAAAGCTTGCAATGTTGGCATAGAAATCCCTCTGGTTGATGACTTTAATAAGACAAAAGGTTGGCAATTGTTGCTTTTATGCTCAGTAAAAACATGGAAGAAATGCATATAATTGGTTGTCATATTGACAAATAGATCCAAAAGCTTTGATTTTTATGCCAAAATGTTTGGTTTCTATACTATGTCAATCACGGCAATATTAATAAACTAGAGTAGCATCACAATTAACAAGGACGTCATTCAAGTATAGAAACTCACT
>CM014272.1:32008873-32049980 GCA_004135705.1 Alloteropsis semialata
AGGCAATAGTCACAAAGACCTCCCGGGGAGCCGAAGCCCGATCAAAGGCCAAGGGAAAGCAAGTGCCCGCGGAGGACAAAAAGACCGATGACGACGCTGCGGAAAATTAGACCGTGGTGGACCAAACCCCGCTCAAGGGGACACCACCACAGGAAGCAGGCGAGTCACCAGCTGACGCCTCACCAATCACGCCGACAACAAAGCATACCGAACCGGGCACAAAACCGGTGGTCCTTGATGAGGCAGACCCGACCAAGACCACCCAGGTGGGCACTGGTCTGGGTGACAAATAGGAACTCGAGCTCATTGCTTTCCTCCAGGCAAATGCAGATGTGTTCGCTTGGGAACCATCTGATATGCCCGGGATCCCCAGGGAGGTAATCAAGCACAAGCTTGGCATACGAACTGGCGTCCGACCAGTCAAGCAAAAGCAAAGGAGATATACCCCGGAGAAGCGAGACGCCATCAACGAAGAAATCAACCGACTACTCAAAGCCGGCTTCGTTCGAGAGGTCCCTTTCCCGGAGTGGCTGGCAAACCCAGTCATGGTGAAGAAGCCCAATGTTATGTGGCGGATGTGCGTGGATTATACCGATCTGAATAAAGCTTGCCCGAAGGACGAGTATCCACTGCCTAGGATAGATCAAATTGTAGATTCAACCTCTGGATGCGAGCTGCTTTGTTTTCTAGATGCCTATTCGGGGTATCACCAAATCAGCATGTGCATTGACGATGAGGAGAAAATTGCATTTGTAACTCCCTTCGGTGTTTATTGCTATATAAAGATGCCTTTTGGTCTGAAAAACGTAGGCTGCACTTACCAAAAATGTGTTCACATTGTTCTTGAAGGCCAAATCGGCCGTAATGTGGAGGCATACATAGATGATATCGTTGTAAAAAGTAGGTTAAAAGGCGACCTGATCGCTGATTTGACCGAAACATTCGATAACTTGCACAAAAACAGGATGATGCTCAACCCCGCCAAATGCACCTTTGGTGTATCATCGGGTAAGCTCCTCAGTTACCTTGTTTCACAGTGAGGTATAGAGGCAAATCCACACAAGATCAAGGCAGTCGATCGACATAAAGTCTCCACGAAGCCACGAGGTCCAAAAGCTGGCAGGAATGATGGCGTCCCTGAGTCGATTCGTGTCCAAGTCAGGCGAACGAGGTATGCCATTTTATAAACTGTTACGTAAAACTGATCGCCTTGAATGGTCGGCAGAGGAAGAAGAGGCGTTCCAGGCGTTCAAGCAATACCTACGGAAAATGCCCATGTTGGTCCCTCCGCAACCAAAAGAAGATGCTCTTACGTAGCAGCAACACCAACAGTTGTCAGCACTGTTCTGGTGGTCGAGAGACCTACAGAAAAGTCAACAACACAACACCCCGTTTACTTCGTGAGCGAGGTGCTGCATGATGCAAAAACAAGGTACCCTTAGATTCAGAAATTGCTATATGCTGTGCTAATGACTTCCAGGAAACTTAAGCACTATTTTCTAAGCCACAAGATCAAGGTTGTATCGACCTACCCCCTAGGCACTATTTTACATAATCGGGATGTTGTGGGTAGGATCGCACAATGGTCTGTGGAACTGGGGGCTTACGACATTGAATTCATACCCAGAACAACCATCAAGTCGCAGGCTCTGGCAGATTTCACTGTAGAATGGACTATCCCGAACCCGAAGAAAGTGCCCAAAATCCCGAACATTGGACAATGTTCTATGACGGAGCATTTTGCAGAGTAGGCGTCGGGGCTGGGGTGGTCTTAATTTCTCCACACAATGACGTCATTAGGTACGCATTACAAATCAATTTTGTTGATCCAACCCCTACTAACAATGTTGCTGAGTATGAAGGGCTTTTAACAGGACTCCGCATAGCTGCATCTCTAGGCGTTAAGAGGCTGCTCGTGAAAGGGGATTCCGAGTTAGCTGTAAAGTAGGTCATGAAAGAGTACAGTGCACGGAGCGATGTCATGGCCAAATACTTGGAAGCATACAGGAGGATGGAAAGCAAATTTGATGGGCTTGAAGTACGACATGTCAAAAGGGAGTACAATAGCGATGCAGACAAGCTGGCAAAGGTAGCTGCCAAGCGCACACGACTTCTAGGTAACATGTTACTTGAAGTTCTTACTAAACCATCTGTGTCGGTATCTCTACCAAACCAAAAAACTGCGCCCACCAAAGGTACAGTTTCAACAACCAACAAATCCGTCAAGGAGTCTATGTTGGTCGATACGGCTCGAGCCGCCGCTCTAGTTGAAAACGAGGAGAACTAGATGGATCCAATCCGGGCATACCTCATAAACCAAGCTATACCCGACGATGATGCGACACTGGAGAAAATCCCAAACCGGTGGGTAAGCTCTTGGATGAACTTGGCTGCTGTGGCCGACTTGGTGTCGGTCACAACCTTATATTCGATCCACTTGGTGAACTTATCAACCGCCACCAAGATGTGCTTGAATCCACCCGGAGCGGTTTTGAAGGGCCCGACGTTGTCGAGTCCCCATATGGCAAATGGCCAAAATGGGGGGATGGTCCTTAGCGTCTGAGCCGGCAGGTGCTTTTGTTTCTGGAAGAACTGGCAGCCGGTGCAGCAGCGCACCAACTCTTTTGCGTCGGATAGGGCCGTTGGCCAGTAGAACCCTGCCCTGTAAGCCTTGCCGACTAGGGTGCCGGCTGCCGCGTGGTTGCTGCAAGTGCCCGAGTGGATATCTTGCAGGAGGGTGATACCTTCATCGCGGAGGACACATTTCATGAGTATGCCTGTGGAGGCAGCCTATCTGTACAGGGCGTCGCCGATAACGACGTAATTTGTCGCTCGCCGAGTTAACTTCTCGATTTCTTCCTTCGTACCCGGCGACCAGTTCTCTGTGAGGAAAGCGATAAAGGGGGCGCGCCAGTCTGCTTCCACCACGAGAACTTCATTAGTCGGCGGGCCATTCGGGGGTGGCTCCGAGTCGGGCACGGGGCTACCGTCCTCAAGCATCTTGATGGATGGGGTGCGCAGGTCTTGGACGAAGACGCCGACTGGCACTTGGGCTCTGGTGGATCCTAGCTTGGATAGAACATCGGCGGCGACATTGTCTTCCCGGAGGATATGGTGGAACTCGAGCCCATAGAAGTGGGCTTCGAGTTTGCGTACCTCTGCGCAGTACGCGCCCATGGTTTCCTTGGTCGTGACCCAATTCTTGTTGACTTGTTCGATGACAAGCTTGGAGTCGCCATAGCACATTAGCCGCTTGATGCCCAGCGACACCGCGATCCGGAGACCATGGATAAGGGCCTCGTACTCGGCCCCGTTGTTGGTGGCCTGGTAGTGTATCTGAAGAACGTATTTCAGGTGCTGCCCCTCCGGGGAGATGAACAGCACTCCTGCGCCGGCTCCCTCAAGGTTGAGGGCGCCATCAAAGTACATCTTCCAGTGCGTCGGTCGTTCCGCGGGGGTCGGCGTCTGGGTTTCCGTCCATTCGGCCACGAAGTCGGCCAATATTTGGGACTTGATGGCCTCCCGTGGCTCGAAGTTTATGGTGTGCTCGCCGAGTTCAACGGACCACTTGACTATGCGGCCGTTGGCATCCCTGTTGTGGAGGATGGCTCCGAGGGGGAAATTCGAGATGACTCGAATGACGTGTGCCTAGAAATAGTGGCGTAGCTTCCTGGCAGTGATCAGGAGCGCGTAGAGCGGCTTCTGAGGATGGGGGTATCGGACCTTGGACTCGCTGAGTACTTCGCTGACGAAATATACAGGGCGCTGGACCTTGTATGGGTGGCCTTCTTCTGGCCGCTCGACGACCAGGGCCGTGCTGACCACATGAGTGGTAGCCGAGATGTATAGCAAGAGCTCTTCCTCGGGGGTCGGACCCGTTAGTACCGGGGGTGTAACTAGGAACTCCTTGAGGTCGGCCAGGGCCTTGCTTGCCTCAGGGGTCCATTCGAACTTGTCCGCCTTCTTGATGATCTTGAAGAACGAAAGTCCCTTCTCGCCAAGCTTGCTGATGAACTGGCTCAGGCCACCATTATCCCAGTGAGCTTCATGATGTCTTTCTTGCACTTTGATTCCTTGAGGTTGCGTATGGCGTCTAGCTTGACTGGGTTTGCCTCAATGCCGCGTTGGCTGACCAGGAAGCCCAGGAGCTTTCCTGACGGCACCCCGAATACGCACTTCGTGGGGTTAAGCTTCCATCCGAAGCGGCGCAAGTTGTTGAAGGTTTCCTGGAGGTCGGCGATTAGGGAGTTCGGCGTCGTACGTCTTGACAACGACGTCATCCACGTAAGCCTCCACGTTGCGGCCGATCTGGCTCTGCAAGCAACCTTGGATGGCCTTCTGGTACGTGGCACCGGCGTTCTTCAACCCAAACGTCATCGTCTTGTAGCAATAGATGCCGTGCGGGGTGATGAACGCTGTCTTGTCCTGGTCGGACGTCTTCAGGGCTATCTGGTGATAACCCGAGTAGCAGTCGAGAAAGCACAGGAGCACGCAGCCGGACGTAGAGTCGACGACTTGATCAATTCGCGGGAGAGGGAAGGGGTCTTTAGGGCAGTAGCGGTTGAGATCCGTGTAATCAATGCACATTCTCCATTCACCGGATTGCTTCTTTACAAGTACAGGATTTGCAAGCCACTCGGGGTGTTTGCATTCTCTAATGAAACCAGCAGCTAGGAGCTTATTCAGTTCTACCCTAATGGCCTCCTTGCGCTCTTGAGCAAATCGGCGCAGCTTCTGTTTGGCAGGCTTTGCGTTTTTGCTCAATTCCAAGGAGTGCGCATACCCTGAGCCTTCATCAACAAAGCATATATGATGCAAGGACACACTCTCAAGCACGATGCGCACCAGAACCTTATTTTCTTCTTCCTCGGCTATACAAATGAAATCCGGTTACCTAACTCGGATCTTCACTTGTATAAGTGTCGGGAGCTAACCATTCCTCTTGCACAATATGAGGAACCTCGCAGGAGCAGCAGCAAGTTGACATGGAACCAATCACGGCAGGAGGCATCATCAGCTCATCCACCAGCAGCCGCGCTACCACAGTACCCGCCACCGCAGTACCAACCGCTGCACTCCCACCACGTCGCGCAGCAGATGGGCCAGTCGGGGTGGATTCCCGCTGGACAGATGCCAGGGTATGCACCCGGGTATCAGTCTAGTTGGGATCAACCCCTGCGCACTTACGAGCCTTGAGGGTCAGGCTGGCACAGCGCGGGTAGCACCGACTGGGAGCATGGCAACTTCACCATCCCCTCCACTTCCAGCTCCAGTGGGCCGCCACCGCTCTCCGATGGGCGTCGCTCCTACTCGCGAGGCACCCCGCTTCATGGCGGACCTCACGCGTCGGATAGACGAGCTCGATGCCCAGACAAGTGAGATCCAAAACACACTTAATGCACATGTCCAGGAGACGGGAGCGTGGCAGCAGCAGATGAACGAGCAGCTCGACAACATCACAGCCATGCTGCAGCGCGCCAAGAACAAGCAGAGAACCTACTGGAGGTCGCAAGGTTACAACCCCGGACATGAGCTTCACACCAGCTTGGGGGAGGACCCGGCATGACGGTAACACTATATCTTGCGCTGTACATACTCAATTCAAAGAAAAACATGATAAAATGAACAAAAATATTTGTTAGCTTTTTATATGTCTAAGTAAGCATGTTTTGTCTTCCTTGTTGAAATGATGAATAGTTGCTCTGCTTTATTTCCTTTGCATACCTGTTTTCAAGAGAGCATTCTCCTAAGTTTTAAGTTTGTTGGCTAAAATTTATCCTTTAAGCTTCAAACTTGTGGGTCGAAAGTGCTAGATCTAAGTCTAAGTTGTTGCGAGTTATGATATGGTACAATAGACTTTGCTATAATCTTGCTCCAAGTGAAACCTGATCTCCGAAGATTTGTTTTCAAAATGCTAAAACTCTAAAAGTTCCTCAATGATGATATGTCCTACCAAAGCCATATGAATTACTGTTCTTGAAAAACTTTACTCATATGCTACTTGCTATCTCATTGAGCTTTGTCAAATTGTTGAGACCCTTGTGAGATACTCGTCATACTCCACTGATCAAGATCACGTAAACCCACACATACGTGTTGACTCTCACACTGGAAGTCACGCAAAACATGCCTTCCATCATAAAATATTTTATACTCCATCCACCTGATCATGAAGTTCCTCTCTCTCCACCTATATGAAAAAGGATATGGGGCTATGGAAAAGAAAGAAAGAAAAATAAATCCATGCTAAATCAAGCATGTTGGAAAAATTAGAAAATAATTCCATGCACAAAATGCATGAGAAAAGAAAAAGAAGAGAAAAAGATAGCCCCTATCCCAAAAGAAACAGATAAAGAGAGAAGGACTCATGCAAAAAGGAGTCAAATAAAGTTCCACCAAAAAATTCCACACACATGCACATCTTATCAAAGTGTATGACTTGTATCTCCTCGGATCCGGTCTTTGACTTAGCAACATGATGAGATGCAAGTATACCTCGCTACCTTACCCAAAGCTCCACATAAACCTTTAGTTGTATGTTGAGGCAACACATGCCTTGGTGAGGAACATACACATTGAGTGATCAAGAGCATCATATGAGAAACTTGTTTTCATTTGAAAAACTTTACAAAAAAAAGACCTCCAGAATGAAAGTGGAATAAGGGGCGAGTGAAAGCAGGTTTGTATAACCATTCTAATTTGCAACCGCCCAAGACAAGGAGAAGCCAAAAGCCCCATAGGGACTAAGGCAAAAGAGGTAACAATGCCAACTTATTTGATTCAAGGGAGAGTACTTTGTTGAACGCATGGCACTCTTAAGAAGTATGGCATTGTAGTAACTCCTGATCAACAACCTAAGTCTTAGCTTTTGCTCGGGACAAGCAAAGGGCAAGCTTGGGGGAGTTGTTGACGGTCCTTACACTCTCAATCCGACCGTCAATATACTCATTTTATAAGGATGCACTAAGAACTTACTAGCATATACCTTTATTAATAATCGAGTTCCACTTGTATCATAGTACTTTGTCTTATAGGGTACAAGAGCTACAATAAAACAGAAAACGTGCCCGAATGATAGAGAACGTGTCACGCAGACTCAGCTCCGCGAGCACATGACCAAGAAGGTCCACTAACCAGTCCTACAGGGCAGCATTGCGGGGGATCCCACTGGGAATATTCCTTGGACCCACATGCCAGACACTCAGAGAAAACCTGGCGGGAAAGGAGCCCGCCAGGGTTCGGTCGACCCCAGGTTTGGCCAAACCTGGACGGTCTCTGTTCCCGCCAAGTCTTGGAGCCAAGCTTTCCCGCGTCTTCCCCTTCGCGCCAAGAAGAGTTTCCATGTGAAGACCCCCAAGAACCGTCCTCCCCTAGTATAAATAGGGGGGTAGGAGGCCTCTCTCAACACACAATCATCATCAAGAGCCTTTCTCTCTCTAGTAGCTTTCTTGTAATCCTTAGGCTAGTGGAGCTCAGGCTAGGCTTAGTGCTATAGTATTCGGAGTCGTCCTTGGGTCGTTGTGGGACGTAACCTTCGGCCTTGGGTATTGTCTTTGTATACTTTATCAGTATTCATATAAGTATGGAGTTTGGTTTAATTGCTATCTCTATAGTAGTTATATCATATTCATGCTTTATCATGAGTTATACATTGTTTATGCATAGGCTAGTCGATCTAAGCTACGCCACCGGTTTGCTGTTCCTTTGGGTTTGCTCTAGTTCCATGTTTCCTGGGAGGGCTAGAGTAGTTCTCTCATGCACGAGCGTGGTGCTCGGGCGTGACGAGAGCCTACAAATATGACTATGCCCCACGGTATGGAGGGGTAGGCGGCAGGTGGTGACAGCCATGTTCGTCCTTTGTATTCCCCCACGTTCGGGTATAGTGTAGGAGGTACATAAAGCCTCGACGCTTGCTAGCAGACCAGTGCGATGTGGTCTCCCGGTTGTGTGCCCGGGTGCTTAGAACTAAGTCCTTTGCATAACTTGTATAACCCGTGCTAGCTTATATAATAGCCTTGGGATTCTTTTGCCTTGCTCCATGTAATCTCAGGACTATTCTTTATTCTTTATTCTTGAGATTGGCTTGTATGATGATGTGTCGCTTTACCTCGATTATCATCATTTACCCCTGTATGACTTTGTTCAGAACTTATATCATAACACCTTGAGCATGAACCGTCTTGTAAACTCTTTGACACCTAAATGCCATCCTTTGCGAAAATATAAATAACGATACCCATGAATACTCATGGGTAAAATGCTACAATAGTATATTCGTGCGCTTGCAAATTCCTTCGCGACTTAAGAAATACCAACACTCTCCCATGGCGGACCGTCCGCCCATGGGGCGTGGACCGTCCGCGTGTGACGTGACGAGGGGTTGACCGGGGTCTTGCGATCGTGCCTTCGTGGCAATGGCGGACCATCCGCCGCTTACTTTGTGGCTGGGTTTAGCCCCTTTAATTAGATGCATGATGATGTTCTTAATGATGCATGATTAACTTAATTAAAGCAAGGTCGTTACACGTAGCATATCTGAAGGCTATTAATTTTGACTGGATATAATAGATACAACTAAAAGAAACTGAGAAAAGAGCAAGCATACCTTTTGATCTTTCCAAAGTAACAATGTCCAAAAAATCATGTATTCACAAAAACAATTTTGAAATCGTATAAGGCAATCATCTTATTTATAAATAGTGTGTGCAACCTAATTTATTGTGATTAGCTGACCTTGACATGGAAAGTAGAAACTCATGAGCTAGGAGGCGGCACAGGAACTCTGGAAGTAGATAGCATGTAAACAAATTATTCAGTAAAATTCACAATTGACATTTTCTTGAACCTACTCACTTAAGAGTCCCCAGTAGCTCACAATTAACATAAACTTTATGTACAACAGAAAAGATCACATTAACTCAGAGTCTTCCTCTTCTTATTAGAGTACTTTTCCCTCTCATCCATACACTTAAAATCACGAATCTCACAGCTGCTTATGTAGCTGTAATATGGTGGCAAGTGTGATCTCCACCATACAGCCTCAAATCTCCCTTTTGGCGTAACGCTTCCATACATGACTTCATCTATAATTATTTTGGGAGTCTCCTCATGGGCAAACCCTACTCTGTGGTGTCTATCAACCAGTATATACAGCGAAATATTTGATATTCTACTTATATAATAGGGTCCATTTTCCACCCTTATATTATTTGCATCAGTGCTACATGGAAGTAGGTTTAGCTGCGAATGTCTTCTGACACATGCAAGAATCCTGCACCAGTGCTGTGTGCTAACATTAGCTCTTAGAAGGGCAGCAATATTTTTTGAATTTGCAAAAGAACCAGTAAAGTCCCCCAAAAAATAATCATGTCCATAGTACTCCTCAAATATCTTCATTGCAATCGATGCCAGCTTTGGTTGGTCTTCAGCCTGTGTGCTTCCAAACACAAGCACCTTGAAGAAGTACCAACATGGTTCTCGAGGTAAAAAGTTTAATCTTAGAGCTTGCACCGTTCCAAAGTTTTTTATTTTCTCTGATCTACTTGTGACTATAATCTTACTGCCCCTCGGAAGGCAACTTCGAGAGGCGGAGAACAACTTTCCCCATGCTCCCTCTTCAACATCCCCATCAAGCTCGATAATAACCAGCATTTTCCCATCATTCCGAGTGTTATTTCTATGCTTGACCATGCCTCCCTCCTTCAGAGTGCCTGGTTTTTCTTCTATGAACTTATTTCCACTGAAAATGACAATCTGAGAAAAGTGATGACGCACCCTTACATCGTAGCAGACATGCTCAACCAATGTGCTCTTTCCAACTTTTCCTTGCCCAATGATTGGCAAGACTCCCACACTGAACTCACCAGGAGGCTCCCTCTGCAGCAAGAAAAAGATGGTTTGTTCCATTTCTGCCTGACGACCAAACATGCATTTTTCAAGTAGCAGATGCATGCTATATGGTTGACGGCACATTGGCGGGTAGTTCTTCAGAAAAACTACAAACTCATACATGTCAGTGACCATGTTCTGAACGCTATCAAGCGTCACTTTTAACTCCTTTGTGCCCTGTCTACTACTAGAAGAGGGAGGAAGACGCTTGCCTGGATTGGATGTAAAAAGTTTAACCTTAGAGCTTCGACGATCCTTCACCTTCTCTTCTTCCTGAATTTGTCAAGCACGTAGTAACATTTGTGCATCTCTTCTCGCATCATCTTAAGTTGCTGAAGCATTGCCCTGTTTGTGATGAGCCTGCCCTCGGCCTCCTCAACGGTGATTGCGACCCGGAGCAGAGCTCGTTCCAGTTTCTGCAGGCTCTCCACCTTGGACAGCTCTGCCGTGTTCGGATATCTGTTGATCAGAAAAGATAGGCATCTGCTAACAAGTTCACCTACAGCAGCAGAAAATAGCGGCTCCATTTTTGGAGACCTCCGATCCTCACAAGATAGGGCTCTGTAGAAGAACTGGAATGGGAGATGAGAGGAGCAGAGTGCTGATTGATTTGTCATCGTTACTGTTGCCTATATAACTATGAGCAGTGTAGCAAGTTGGACGAGGACATGGCCCTACAATTATTGGCATGAAAGGAAGAAGAAAGAGAACCAAATCAATAAATGTGCATGGCGGCTGGAAAATGGAAGAAGTTCACAGCTCTGCGTCTGTGTCAAAAAAAAACAATGCAGTTACAGGTTAACAGCGACCACATTTGAGCGAAGAAATTGGAAGTCAAGAAGGCCTCATGGATGATCAAAGGATAGGAGGACACAGCTTGCACTCAGACGCTAATTAAATGGGCAAAGTCAAACTGGTACCCCAGACCCCAGTACATGGGGGAAAAAAGGGGGGAAGAAATCAAGGTTTCGCACACTGATGAGTAATGACACCATTAACCGAAAGGGTTCGGGACGCTTCCCATTCACTTGGATCCTATAAGTTGTTTGACAATTTGAATCTGGCCTGTACTGAGATGTGCAGATGGCTGCTAGTGTTATCTGTCCTGTGTCCATGTCGTGGACCAGGAATTCTAGACTAGATTAAGATGTTTCTATATGTAATATCAGTATATCTAATAGCCTGTATATTTTGACCAGGTGCAAGGAGACTTGGATTTTGTTCCCGAAATGAAGATGGATGCAATATCAGTTTGTTCCATAAATGTTCCAAGCCGACAAAGCTGGCATTTGTTTGTGTACCAGTACCACTAGCACACTCATCATCCTTATTGAATGATGATTGTCAATTTTTCATAGCATTCTCTCTTTTTCTTGAAAAACATTTTTGTCATGACATTCTCTACTTCTCCAGTTCTCCGTCGTCTATTTCATGACTTCAAACAAAATGAAGAGATCACAATACATGATGGCCACGTCTCGATCTCTATTAGTCCATCTTGTTTCCTCTTTGTTTTTAAGTCAGTGTTTCTCTTTTTTTACGACGTCAGCATCTTAAACTTGATGGGAGACTCTCTCTCTCCCAAATTACATATGGTTTTTCTGTATATGCAGGTGGGCATTCTCCTAAAATCACTTCTTTCATGTTTGACTGGTGCTCTTGTCACAAACTAGTCAAACACCTTCAAATGAAATATCAGACTTGATGGATTTTTTGGATAAACGGAAAGGAGTTTCAGTCTTTTGCATCCATGAATGCGGGCCTCAATTCATTATTATACCGGTCATCATTAAAGTAAAGGAAATATCAGAAGGAGCATACCCCATTTGATGCTGAAAGAGCGCCTTGATGTAAATACACTAACTGAATGAAGTCAGAAATGGCACCTTATTATAAATGTGCTGACGGAAATAGTGGCCATAGTTACTGTAACCCAGTCAGATTTGTATTCCACTCCTATTATCACTTCATTTTATTGTTTTTATTGGGATCTCTTACTATGATTGTAATAGACTAGAACTAGAATATTGTAATCTGAGTAAAACTGCTTTTATCATATGGTTCACACACTTAGTTTGTAATTATCTAGGACTCTTATGAATATGGACTATATAATAAAACATAGGAAACCCTAGATGTTAAAACGTTACAATTATTTTCGACATGATATCACAGCCATAACATCGCTTGATCCTACGGCAAACCAGCCATAGACCAACATCGCTTGATCCTAAGGCAAACCGCACGTTTCACTCGCATCACTTCAGAGAGATCAATATTAACCTCTTTAAGTCTATAACATTCCCCACCCTAAAAAATCGTAGTAGAAGCGAAGCAAACAGTAGTGACTGTTAAGTTAAAGTCCGGTGCTTCCACAGTATTCTCCTTCTCTCCTCTATTATCTCAACACAACAGTTGAGGACATTATGACCCAATTTCGTGACCTGTTCTTAATTTCGTTGGTTTTATGCCATGCTATGCTTTTATGAAGTCACAATACGTGTGTTAAGTTTCCACTCCAATCAAATTCAAAGTTTCTAAGACCAATAATATCAACCTATACCAGTAAAGATCAGGTTTCAAGATTGTCCCAAACATTTCCCACATACAACCAGCAGCCCGCCAGCCCAACAAGAAGTCCAGCTCAACCTGTAATGTCGCTAGTTTGGTTGACTACTTGTGCTTTATAAACCCATGCGTTTTTCCACTTGCAGCTCCCTACTTGTTCTAAATGGAAAAACACAAGGGCGTTGTCAGCCAGAACCCTGGAAGCAATCACTGAATGGCTTAACCACACCCCTAATTCCATAATAAAATGGCAGCATGGTACAAACTAAAACAAGTTGCTCACCAGCAGGCTCTTTTAGAGAATGGAAGTAACCACCTACCTACCAGCATGCAGAATTGAAACAGAATATGAGCAAATAACTATTATTCTCCATTTCTGTACAGCTGATTTATTAAATTAGTACACTCTACAACATTAATAGTCTAATAAGAGTTCTTTCCCATTGGATTCTACTTCCTGCTCGCATGCGCTTCAGTTAAACCTAGTTAGGTGCGACAGATGATGACTAGTACAATTTTACCCTTGTGTCGATAGGCCTTCGACAGATGGGACAATCTGCAACTTGTGGTCCACACTCAGAACATGTCTGTTTGAAAAGAAAGGTAAATTCAGTCAAACCATGCAGAAAACGATGCATGAAGCAGAACATCTATCCAGCGAATTGTTGTAGGTTTCACCTGGTGACCACATCCAAAAGCCATGTCCCGGGGTTTGGAAAGGCAAACTGGGCACATCTACAGATAGTAAGACCAAGAATTTGTAATTAGATATTAGTTAAATTAAAGTAGGTTGACGACGCACACATAACGGAAGAAGAAAGTTTACACGGTCCCTTATTTACCACTCATTATTTTACTAACATGTGAGCCCTTAAGAGCATGGGTTAATTTCCAGTGGTATAGGAGGAATTTATCCAAGAATGAAAACATAGGAACTGCAGAAGCAACACAAGTGTATTCTGTAGATTTCTTGCAGCAGTAAAAACAAAGTACAAAATAAGACCATATGAGTTTATCCAGGAATGAAGACATAGCAGAAGGCTTTTCGAGGAAAAAAAAAAGACATAGCACAAGTGTAAACTAAAACCATCAAGGAACATCACCGGGATAGCTCCTTGTGTAAGTTGAAGTAAGATTGAACCAAGTCTTTAAGACATGCTAGAGGACCTGCTCCAACCAGAGGTCAAATATGTGCAGAAATGGAAGTTTGAGGCGTCAGGACAATTCACTACTAAATCAGCTTACGATGCACTCTTCCAGGAAGCAATTCAATTTGAACCAAGCAAACTAATTTGGAGCACTTGGGCTCCGAGGAAGTGCAATTTTTTTCTCTGGTTGGTGGCCCACAACCACTGTTGGACAGCAGACAGGCTTGCAAAACGTGGTCTCCTCATCCTGAGGGCTGCCCCTTTTGCGACCAAGAGGAGGAGACAGTTCAACATCTCCTGTGTGCTAGTGTTTTCTCCAGGCAATTCTGGCAACAGCTGCTGCGCCTTTTTGATCTCCTTGATCTTGCTCCTCAAACAACCGTGGCTGGGCTCTTTGTTTGGTGGCTGAAAGCTGATAAGTCGCTCAATAAAGAAGCTCGCCGAGGTTTTAACTCGCTGGTAATAGGAGCATGGATACTTTGGAAGATGGGGAACAATACAGCGTTCAATGGTGCCTCGCCCAGGATTGATCAGGCCCTCCTTGCACAGGAAGAAGCCAATCTCTGGATGCTTGCAGGCGCCAAGGGCCTGAGTGATCTGGTTGCTGCTAGACCTGGTGGTTAGCAGCGCCCTATGTTAGGTGTGGTCGCTTCACAATGAGAGCAGGCGCGAATGTAATTCGGTGAAGTAAGGGGTGTGTAGTGTGTGTTTGTATGGCCATTTTGGCCTTTTCTCCTATCTTAATGCAATGATACGCTGCTGCGTATTCGAGAAAAAAGAAGGCATGAGTTCAGAGTACTTTTCAATTATTTAGCATCTCCAAAGGTGAGCAAGGAATCAGAAACATTTTACTTCATCGTCGCAGATTCCCCAGCTCATAAATATAGTCAAAACTATATAATTTGCAATGCTAAACGGAGAAACATATTGATCTAATAATTTGCAGTCAAGAAAATAAATATGTTACTGCATCAAAAATCACAGCTAGATTTCTCCTGTGTAGGCTGTAGCTTCACTGTAACCCTAGGTTCAAATTCTTCATTATCAAACAAAAATTATTCATCTAGTTAATTATTCTAGTTTCAATAAAACTAATCACAAAATTCAAATACTATGGAAATACTTTTCTCATGTTTCACCAGAAAGAACTACCAAAAGTATTCTACAAGGTAGAAGGATAGGATTTGTCGTACTTGTGGTTCTGAAACTCTAGTTCCAGCAGCTGGTGGGGATGTCACTGATGCTGTGATAGTTGAATCTACAGTTGGCTCCTCTCTAGGACGTGAAGGCACGCTTCGGTAGCTATTTGCCCGAGATGGTGCTGCTCTTGAAACTGTGCTATAACTCGCAAAGGGAGGAGGAAGTGGAACCCGCTCAGGCGACTTTGCAAACCGACGTCTAGTTAGAAAAACAAAGACAAAATAGTGAATTAGATCAAGAAGTACCGAGCAACAAATATGTATGTCAATGCCCTTGCTTTTGTTTCTCCATACCCTAAAATTCCAAGCTCTAATGTTGCCTTGTACTGCAGTGGAATTTCCATCAGTGCTGAAAGGGCAAACTCTGTCTCCTTTTTGCTTTGGCTTATCTTTTTTGACATGATCGAAGTGAAGTTGACAAACTATGACAGCAAGTGTGAAAAAACACAATGAGTTATTTTTCTTAACAAGTAGAAACAAGGTTCCTGGAGTTCTAGCACCTACCTGGAAATTGTCAAAAGACCTAGCCGGTATGTTGTCATCAAATTCCTTCATCATATCCCATGGACCATCTCCAACTCCAACCAGAATTATAGACAAGGGAAATTCGCTGTAAAGAAAAAAAAAACAGAGAGCAAAGTAAATATGTTGAGGGAAAAAAGCATGCACCTCTCCTGCGCATTCGAGAAAAAATGCATTATAAATTGATCATGCTATCTGCACTTCTTGTGCAAAGCAAAGGTCTAGCTTTTAGTCTCGCTGCAAACCACCAGCCTTCCCTCAAATTTCCTAATACCTAAACCATGGAATCAGCTGTATAACGTCTTTATTGTGGCACTGTGACTGCACCAATTTGTATAACTTCACAACAATAAAGCCTTTATGAAGCAAGTTTGGTAGGCTAGAGATGAAACCCAATAGTATATGGTTAATTTTCAAGTACTCTCAACATCCTATTAGGCTATTAGTAAATAGTAACTCGAAGAAATGTTGACTAACACAATAAACAAAGCCAATTAAACCCTTAAAACAATCATGATCTATAGTCATAATCAGAGTTGGATGCTCCAGGACTATGAAATTCCAAGAATACATTGATTTAAATAAATGTGTTGTGCAATCATCTCTTTGACATAACAAATGAAGCACTAAGTTATATGTTCCCAACTATTGTTGCCAAGCACTACCAATTTACCAAAACATTAAACCCAGGTACATATTCATTGCTCCATGACACAAATCATTATTTCATTACCTGGCTTGTACAATAGCATCAACTGTCATTTGCTCCTGGGTACTTAACTGACCAAATTCGGTATCTACACTTCGTGTGACCTGTACAATTATAGCTTCAGGCACTGACATAATAATAGACAATTTCATTTCATTTTTTATTTTACTTATTCACAATAAGGCAATAATATGAGCAGAAATACTAGTGAAAAAATAGGAATAGACCAGCGCATACCTGCCCATCAGCAATAATTACTAAAACATGGTACTGGCCGCCACTTTGCTCCACAATGGTTGTGGCCATTTCAATTATTGGGGAGAATGATGTAGGACCTTCAAAAATGCCAAAAGTTGGATGCTGGAGAGTCAGTCCTAATTACAGAAGGGCCCAAACTTGAGGCAAGAAGTAATCCTAGTACTGTAGAAAAAGGCTGCGCGGGTCCCAAGGGACTACACACAACTGTTCTCAGATTTCAAATTATATCCATGAACTGAACATTGAATATTTCGAAAAAATAAAAATTAAATTGATTTTCCATACCAGAAAGGCGAAGGTGAGGAACAATTTCTCTATATCGAGCTAAAGCTTCCTGAAACCCATTGCATGGTCTTTCATCAGGATAGAAGGCAAATACATCTTGGTCATGCGTAGATGCTGCATTATTGAAACCAGAACTATTAGAAATGTATAATTTCTCCGTATCCTAATAAAAGTGTCAGCACATTACCGTCTCCAAAACCATAGCAAGGAATTAAATTATCCTCATCAAATGCTGATAAGGTCTGCCCAATGATGGATATTGCCTGTTCATAAGGATTTGGGGTGTCACCAATATGATGCAGGCTCATGCCATTGAAGGAATTCTTTCCTGCAAATGAAAGTAGTCAGGTATCAAGATTCAAGAACAATTGTTTTGTTTCTTTGCACATAAGTTCACACAAACTACCTGTCCATTCATTACTCTTCGTGAAATCAATTCCTATGATTAGATTGGAAGACTCAAGACCAGCTTGTGCTAATGCTTCGATAACCTGCATTTTAGTACAACATATCAGGATTTTATGGCCCTTGTCTTTAGGGCCAACAGAGCTATAGAGAATGAGAGAGTTACGCAAAAGTGAAAGCGTGTTCAAGATGGTTCCTTATGCACGCGGCACATCAGTTATGTCTACAATTTTGTAAGTGGGTGACTTAATAGCACACATGGCCATGGACTTTTTTCTTTGAAAGCGCAGAAGAGCTGTGTTTCATTGAACTAGAGAGAAAAATAGTCCCCATACAACTGCCATCTCTCATACGGGGACCAAATTTGAGAGCTGGTTCAAATAAACAAAAACAACGACTACTCTAAACAGAAAAGGAGAAGAACATGACCAGGACTGTATCTAGACCACTAGAGAGGTCCAGCCAACCACACATGGCCATGGATTAGGCCAATTACATAATTCTCAAGTCATATAAGTTACATTGCACATCAATATATGGTCTCCAAAAACATAGTGTTGACTAAAGATTTCTGTCGTGATGTATTTATGAAACATAGTAAAGTTATACAGCTATAAAACCAATTTTCCATACCAATCTACTCATATTATTTTTCAAATATTCCACCCAACATATAAAAAATCATTTGTGATAAAGTACAGATTGGGCAGACAAAGCCAACCCACAACTTCAAAATTTGTGACTCAGAGTATAAATATTGCCCTGTTACCACCAACTTTTTTGCGCTTCGCCAAAATACAGCCCATGTAGGACTGCCAAAAAACAACTGAATTGGTAAAAACATTGCTACAGTGCCACATTGGATGATTTTACCAACTCCATTTCAGCACCTCTGGTAAAATTCTACCCTTATGTTCTTGGCAATTTTTCCCATTTTTTTCCCTTCTTCTCCTTCATGTTGTTGCAGTACAGCATTCAGGGCCTAGAAGCTACTGTCGTCAAGATTGGACACCCCCATCGTCTCTAGTGTCAACTGCGATGAAGAACACAGACCTGTGTATAGTTTTCTGGTTCATTTTGTCTCTGATTCTGACCCAATTTTGACTAAGCTATTTAAATTAGAGAATTATAGTTCAACATGCATGCATGTACATATGTATGCTGGATGTAGCAGAATGTGGTATAACGAATGTAGGTGTTCATTGGCAGGGAACAAAGCAGCCTGTGAGGAGGAAGACAATACAAAGTAGGACAGGCATAGTCCGGAAACGAAAACCTGGCCAACACGAATGAGAAAGGAGGGTGCGGACAGAGAAATGAGAAAGTTGACTGAAGAGAAGATGAAGAGATAAAGGTGGAAAGGTGTGACCACCTAAAATGGTATTGAAGCAATATTCTTCGTAGTGGTTTTTGTCAATCCAATATGCTTGAGTCGCTTTTTGGAGAAGTTTACCAGTTATATTATAACGATTTGGGGGCAATTTTGGAACAAAGATTGTCACTTTCAACTGCTGCAGTGTGCGGTACAGCACTAGTGTGGCCGCATTTTTGTCTCTTCAATAGCATGTTCCCAGTTGTCTAGTAGCCTAGGGCATTCATTACATACTGATGGACATATTTTATATAAAATACTGAGTAAATACTTTTATGCCTTATTTTTATTGTAGAAAGTGATCCCACAAAGCACGACTACAGTCCAATTGCTCAAAAATGGTGCGTGCCTTGAGTTAATTCTGGCACATCAATAGCCTCCTCGTGGAAAATTTGTATTTCACTATGGAATTGTATTAAGTTTTTCACAATGTCTAACTGTTCATATGCTAAGGTTATAACATATAAGTCCATTTTCTAAGCTCAAGGTGCTTAGAAATACTTGTGAAAATATCCGTTGGAACTTTCAGGGGTTATTATATGTACTGTTGTAAGTTCATATACAGGTCCTACCAGAAACTTGAAAAAACACTTTCTCTAAACAGCCATATCCTAATATGGCATTTCCTGCTTACAAGTTTCTTCTCTAGATGGCTCTGAACTTTAACATATTCCACTCTTTCTGTGTCAGCCTAAAAAGAAAAGCTACAGATGTGGATTGCGTCATCTACCTCATCAGAGTGATGTATCATTAAAACAATCAGAATCTTCCTCCAGACTTCACCATAAAAGTCATCATCAGTTAAACAGTAAACAGAATACATATGACTAAATTTATGACCCACTTCAAAACAGGAGCTACCGTCCAATACCAACAACATACACCAGCACCTGGTATGCATTATAGCAATCTAAATCCTCCTAGAATAGATGATGGCCAGTGGAACAGATCCAACATCTTGATTGAAAATAAGATCCAAATCCATGTTCATTTGAAGCATCATAGAGTTTCAGTTGAAATTATCCAAACATCCGAATTCTAATCTCCTCTATTTTCAACATTTGAGAGCCATAGGAAACATTATACATATGTGCATACCTCATCCAGGGAGCGGTACTGGTCAACAATCTTGGAGTACTTCCTCTCCAGCTTGGGCCGCTTACCCCCAGCTGCTGCCGCCCTCGCTGGCACCGCCCGCGTCTCGATTGCCCTCAGCGGAGACGCCGAGACGGAATGCGCATGAGCCGTTGCCGGCGGCGGGCGCGAGTAGGCACTCGAGGACACCACTATGTCCTCAGCCGGCGGCGCACTCGCCCGCCTCCGGAAGCTCGAGGACGAGGAGTGCTCATCCGCCCGCCGCTGGAAGCTCGAAGACGAGGAGTACTCATCCTTCGCGGGAGCTGAGGGGGAGTACGGCAGCGGCGGCGGGTCCCAGAGCTGCTGCGGCGGCGCCGACGCCGGCTCGTAGGGGTCGCCGTGCGGTGAGGCTGGCGGCGACCTGCGCCGCGCGACCGGCGCCGACTCTTGTTGCTGGTCCTCCTGCTGCTCGGTTGGCGCGAGGAGGCTGCCGACGATCCGGGTGGCCGTCTGAAGAACCAGGAAGAGCACCCACAGCAGGAAGGTGCCGATCTTGCCGACCACGGCCTAGCGATTTCGCGAAAGGAAGCAAGAACGGCGCACAGTTCAGAGCCAAATCGAAAAAAAATTCTTTCGCCAGCATGGAAATCAAAGCTCAGCTCAGCTCAGCTCCCAAGAGCGAGGACCAGTCGGAGCCCATCTTCCAAGAAACAGGAACTCAGGAAGGAAGCCAAGCGCCCAGCTAATGCTTACCAAGAAGCCGCTCATGCCGAGGAGGAGGAGGAAGAGAAGGACCGCCGTTAGCTCTGATTAGGGGGGACTGGCCGCCGAGTTGGGGGATTTGCGAATGAGGCTGGTGGTGGTGGTGGTGCGGGGCTGGGACGGGTTGTCAGAGCGGTGGACTTGACGAGGAGGCGGCCGAGGAAGACGACGACGACGCTCTCAACCCGTGAAGGGGGAGTGACGTGGCTTTGTCACCGACGTGTGGGCCATGGCACAGTCGGGCCCACACGTCAGCGACAAAGCCACGGGGCCCTGACCGCAGTGGATCTCAGTTTTAGCGGTTGCTTTCTGGTGCAGCTACTTTTCTCTTGCCAGCGTGCTTGCGTGTACTCATGCCTCGCTCAGCTCGGTAATAGCGTGTCAGCGGTTGCTAATGCTGGCCTGGCTTGCTGCAGGGATGCCGGGAAACGGATTCTCTCCTTTTCTAGGTGAGTGGTATCACGAAACTTAGCAGACAACATTGTTACGACAAGCCGTGAAACTTGGACACGGAATGGGTCTTTGAATTCCACTCAAATTCGAGTGCCTCGATTCAGAGAATGAAGTATTTAAGCAAGTATTTTCCCATTCTGAAATTTAAGATGTTATTACTTATTAGTATAGTTTTATCCTAAACCAATTTTTTCGACTTGGACGATTAATTACTCTATCACAACATATTCTATGATAGATTTAATAAAAACTAATTTGATGTTCGGGAAGTTCGTGTATTTTTTAAACAAACAAAAGTAGATATGTTTTAATTATGACAAAACTAAAACGTCAGACATAAGACTTATGTACATATAACCCCATTTTCTCCTAGCATCACAAATTTTAAGCGGTCAAACTCTCCTAACTTAGATCACTGGTGTATAAGGATTTTTATATACCATTAATATATAAGTGTTATTTTTTATTAGTTGAGAGAGATATAACTTGAAAATGTAATAAAACCTATCGCCAAAAACATTATATTTTGTTCAATCAATAAGACATGTTGTTTATTGGATATTGCATCTTGTGTAAAAGAGAATCATTATTGTACAATAGTAAAATACATGAGTGGTTCTCGAACTTGTCTCGAGATGTCATTTAGGCCCTTGGAATCTCACAATGATTTTTTAGGTCCCTAGATTTATCCAAATCTGTTGATCGGGTCCCTAAAGTATTGAGATGCATCTATAGATCCCCAAACTTGTCTGGATGTATCATTTGGGTCCCTAAACTTTCAAAATGAATTTTCCTATCCCTACAATTACCATTAGTTAATTTTATTTGAAATAAAGTTTTTATTTAGCTATTTTTGCACATGATTCATTTAGAAATCTTAACACTAATAGTATTTTGATTCTAAATTATCTGCTTATTAATCATACTAAACATGGATCAATCAAGACCATTAGACCATTAAAAATAACATCGCATATCATATTTTTCTCGATTAATAGGAAAATATTTGTGCCAATCTAGAATATTTCTAATAACAAATTATATTTACATGGCCTCTGTATAACTTTATTAAGATAATTTGTTTCCAATCTCAATAAAAACAAAATAGCATTTTTCATTAATTTAAATAACAATAGCGTTTTAATTAAACTTAAAATAGTAAAACAACATTTTTTATTATTATTCAAATAGCATATCGAGAGTTTAGGGACCTGGACGACACCATGGACAAGTTTATGGATTTAAAAATATATTTTAGAAGTTTAGGGACCTATATGACACCCTAGAACAAGTTTAGTGCTGAAAATGCATTTTGAGAGTTTAGAGACATAGATGGCACCCCGAAACAAGTTTAGAGACCGTCCATGCACTTTATATTAAAGGAGCTAAAGTATTGTTATAAAGTATTATTGTCGTACCTAAAAACTTCTAGTGGGCCAATTGTTTATAAAGAGTCCTTTTGGTAGGGCTCTAGAACTAGCTCCACGAACAGATTCACGTGAAGTTGTACCAAATGGTCATTTTGAGAATAGATTCACCCATGAAGCACTTGGCACAGCCGGTACTGTTCTGTACTGCAGAGACGAAGCCAAAAATAGCTCTGCCAGGTAGGGATGGATTTGAATGTCTGGACGTCCGAACTATCGTTATTCATATCCGCTAAAACATTAATATGGATATCCGTATTCGTATTTGTTTTTAATGTGGATGTTAAATGGATATATCCGAATTCATTTTTCAGTATTTTCCTTTATCCGAATCAAGATTCTGATTCAACTAAAATGTGGAAACAAATGAAATATCCAATATTATTCATATCTGTGAAGAATGGAGACTCAATAAAATTATTTATCCGAATGCGAATCCGTATTCGAACTGATCGTTTGTATTCGTCCGATTAGAATAGATAAGATCCTCATTCGTATTGGTATCCGAAAAGATTTGCATTTGATTCGTATTCGAATTAAAATGTATTAAAATGTGCTATCCTGATTCGATTCCATGCGTATCCGATCCAAATCCATCCTTACCACCAGGCTCCTCTCCTAGGCCCTGTACTAGTTTGTAAACTGCCCCCAAAGTGGTGATGGGACCTCCTCAACAGAAACACTGCCAGTTCGGAGTGCTACTGCTTACCAACAAGGGGCCGAGGTGGCCGCGCTCCTAGACCGCCGGTGCTAGTTCCTGCTATACATGCATCTGTGCATGTCGACCTCATTGATCCAATGTAAGAAATACTCTTCATTAAATTCACTAAATACAATATATACATGGTATGTTATAATGCAATATGCTGCTTGGAGTTCAAATGGAATGTGCGGTATACTTCAATTTGCTCAATGGATTTGGTGCAAATTTGGAACTGATTGTGCAGTATACTTGAAGTTTGAAAAATGTAATGTGTAGGCTACTTGTTGTCTTGTCCTGATGGTATTGATTTTGTTGGCAACAGAGAAGCCGATTGGTGTGATGAGAACACTAGGATAGTGTGTGAGATTTTGCAGACGAAGTTGCTAAAGGAAATCTTTCAAACACTCATTGGAGTAAGACATGATATGTGAATGTGATAAAAAAGGATTTCAAGAGAGGACTGGAATTTTATACATTAGAAGGCAATTCAAGAACAAATGGGATAAACTGAAAAATGATTTTGGTATTTGGAAGCAACTTGTCAATAAGGAGACTAGTATAGAATGGAATGAAACAAAAAAGAATATTGCAATGTCAGAGACTTAGTGGAAGGATACAACAAAAGTAAGTGCAAGTTATGCGTCCATTATTTCTCCATTTTTTGTGTTCAATGCTTTGTTATGTGACTGAATATATTTGTTGTGTTACTGGCTATAAAGGGTTGCACCAGATTCTAGGCACAGAGGGATCCAAAATGAGGGCAATTTGGAGATTATGTTTGAAAATCTTCATAACACTGGTGATGATCATTGGTGTGCGTCTAGTGGTGTAGCACCTTCCCAAACAAGACAACCTTGTAATAATTTGTCCATGAATGTTGATGACAAAAATGAAGCCGACAATCAAGATGATAGTGAGCCAGAGGAGGTGACATCTACAAGTGGGAGAAGGAAGAGAGGTAGAGGGGCTGACAACAACAAAGGAAAGAAACCTAAGACAAGTACGGATCATGGTCTCTAGAACAGATGGAGAAATTTGTGGACACAAATGAGAGAACAACTGCATCTTATGAGTATTTTGCAAGGAGAGAGGATACATCTCATTGTCAATTAAGGATGGCATGACTTTGGTGAAGGAACATGGTGTTTGTTCCATCAACAAATGAGAATTTCATTGCATCTCTAGTTTTTACCAGAAAGTTGAAAGAGAGATGTTTATGACTTTGGACACTCTTGAGGAAAGATCATATTGGTTGACAAAAAAGCATGAGTGGATGACTAGAAATGATACACCAAAATAGAACAATGCATTCCATTAGTGTAGATCACCTAATGTGTATCTTTCCGATTACAACATTTTATGGCTATGTTTTTTTTATTCATGAGTCATGTTTATCTGTTGCTTCCTATGGTACAATTTAAATAGTTTGTACTATTTGTGTGATTTTCCAATAGACTTGTAATAATGGTACTATTTTAATTGAGTTGTATGTGTGATGCACATATCTGATTCTTCTTCTTGATGATGATGAGTGGACTATAAAAACTACGACTTTGATGAGTGCTCAAAACAATATATATGCTACTGCTCTTGTTGTCTCCAAATATTTTATGACACATCATGACAAGAATGATGCTTGCATTCCACCACAAAGTGGATTTGGTTGGACTATGACCAAACTTACCACTCCAGATAAAGCCATAAGATGTACAAAATGGATGCACAACTATTTTACATGCTCCAATCATGTGTTCATATAGTCTATGGAATCACTTGCTATGTTTCTTCTTGTGTGTGGGCATGGTATGTCGAACAGTGTTGTTAATGGAATATTCAACCATTCCGGAGAGACAATTAGTATAAAATTCAAGGAGGTATAGAGTTGTGTGATCCAACATGTGAGGACTACATAAGGCCAATTGATCCTATTTTCTCTACTACACACCAAAGGATTAGTATTTGGTAATGATTGTAGGATGATGCCAAATTTTAAAGATTGCATTGGAACACTTGATGGTACTCACATTTCGGCAACATCACCTCCACATGACTTTATTAGATATATTGGCCCAAGTGGCAAAGCGACACAAGATGTTCTTGTTGTTGTTGAATTTGACTTGCGATTCACATATGCATCTATTAGGCAGCCCGGATCTATGCATGACACAAAAGTGTTGTTTCATGCACTGAGGCATGATCATGACAAATTCCTGCACCCTCCTGTAGGTATGTTCATATAGCCTTCACTTTTGTATAACAAGTCTGTACATACAAATATTATACATACAACTCACATCATTTTCCACACATGTGTTTAGGAAAATATTTCAATGTTGATGCCGGATACACAAATAGGCAAGGATACTTGGCACCATACAAGTGTGCAAGGTATCATGTGCCCGAATGGAGGAGGGGCCTGCCCCAAGTGGTGAACATGAGCTCTTTAGCCACTTGCATTCAAGTATTCACAATGTCGTAGACCGTGATTTTGGTGTATTGAAAATGAAGTGGAGAATCCTTCTCAAGATGCCAATTAAGTTTCCAATGGAAAAGTAAATGATGATTGTTGCCACAACCATGTGTCTCCATAACTTCATTTGTGAGAACCATGCACAAGATAAAGATTTTCACAAATGTGATCGGCATTCGAATTATGTGCCGACTATACCTTTAAGGTATACAAGACGGCTTCCTTCCCAAAATGCAGGAGATGCATCAACTCCGGAATCTAATGATCGGGCTATGGACAGATTTTCGTGATCACCTTGCAAGGGCCATCTTTCTTTCTGGATCCTCATGAGCATGCATGACTTGTTGAGTTGTTGTATGGTTCTATGTTACGTGACGATTGGGACTTCTTTTGTAAAACTCACTCTAATTTATATAACTAGGCACTAATTATTAGTTAAGGAATATTCCTATTCACTTAACTTTTTTATTCCATATGAACTAAAATTATAAATTGAGGGCAAACAAACAATTAAAATCAGCAAACAAGTCATATGGCTAGAGGCACATTGGAAATTTAACACCTTCGATACATTCATGCAAAACTTGCCAAACATTTTTTAAAACGGCTTCAGCTCTACCAGAGAAGCTACTCCACCAGAGGAGCCACAATCAGAGCTGCTTTGGAAGGAGATAGAGCCCTACCAAATGGGCGCAAAGTAGGAGCATAGCTTTACTACCCACCGTGACGAGACTTTCTCTGCATAAATCATTGCATCACTTTGTGTGATCATTTCCAGTTTACTACGAGTACTTGTTAGCTTCTACTAGTGCAAAAGTTCGTAACAAGTGAGATTTGCTTGATGACCATTTCGAACATCTTCTTTCTTGCGATCAATAGCTTTTAGGTAAGATGATATATATTCTTCCCGGAGTAGTTTTCTTTCATTCCACTTCGTTCACTCTATTAGATTGGTGGTCAATGTTGTTAAGCAAAGTTGATAGGACTTAGGAGTAGTGGTTATCTACGTTCTCCAACAAGGATGGGAGTGGTTGGAAGAATGGCAGCATAAAAACACACGACATCGTTGGCTAGTGGTTGTTTGCTTCTAGCGAATGGGGTGATCTATTACCTTTTTGACTCCTCATTTTTTATTTCCTCCGAGGAACGGGATAGTTGAATCATCACAGCCTCATTCCTCACAAACACATAAGTAGCTTAATAATTATGAATGGATTCACCCCACGTCCCCACCAAAACCAAAATTCATAAAACGACTTCACTTTTCACAGTAAATCTTTCATTATTTGAGATAAGATCATTCCGAGTCATCCACTTGAACGTGTATCGTGTATTCTGCTGTCTCTAGGCTATCGGCTTCCGTTTCCATCTGAACAAGTGGTACATTAGCTCTTCGGATGCATCCTGATGCTAGCTCTGGTTATATATGATGCAGCTCAATCTCAGCCGTTAGATCTCCACCGTCGAAATCAACTTCTTCATCAAACATAAATTGAATCGGCTTTGTTTGATGTTTATGATGCCAAGACATTCAAGGAGCTTCTCCGGAAGTGGTTGTGTATCTTCATATGATTTTTTTTTTTTTGTAAGCAAGCACACGCAGACACACATGCAAATGTTTCGGCGGTCTCTTGTCACCCGGCACTCCGTGGTGTGACAGCGCTCTAAAAGGTTCAATGCTTTTGTACAGGAGTTCACACGAACCACGCGGGCAATGACAAGCAATCAGATATGCAATCTCTTCTACTGGTTTTCTTTGTTTTTTTTTGAATTGAGTCTCTTCTGGTTCTAGTTAAACGTCAAATCATCGCAGTGGCACACTCACTAGTCGTGGCAATTTTGTGGGAGGAAGAGTGCTCTCGTTCTACATGCCAAGCGATACTCACTCAAGCCCACGAGTCAGAAACGTGTCAGTAGCAGACTAAGCATGTATGTTTTGAGCGACGACGACTGCAGCGCTTCTCTCGCTCCTCAATCGGACGGGGTCAAGTGAAGGAGGTTTCTTCGTTCTAGAAACACTGTAAAAGTGGCTGCTTCATTGTGGGCTTCCAAGTGACAATGACAACTAGACTGCAACCATGGAGTTGCTGCCAGCCCAGAAAAAATGTGTGTTAGCCTTAACTTGTCGTCTAACTGATACTCAAAAAAGAATGATGGATTAATCAGGGGCTATAGGCTTATGGCTCAAGGACCCCTGCCTCTTTGACACAAGACACCAGTGCGTACGTCACCTACGCTCTGCAACACTCTGATATAAACGGATCCAGATACCGCTATACCAGACGTCTGTATAGACTCCACTGCTCCACCTCCACTGGACGTACTTTGGCTCGCGGACAAGCAAATTCCCCCCGTGGCGGTAGTGTAACGCCTGGGCTACGACAATTTCCAAGTCATTTCTCCCCGGCGGTCACAGCACGCATCCAGCTGAGCTGTGAGCACTTGCCGTCCAGGGGCGGAGGCAGAGGGTATTCCTGGTATTCCCAGGAATACCCAACTTATTTTGCAAAAGAACAAATATATATAAAGTATATACTATGTATAATTAATGTTGAGTCACATTCTACTGCTTTTAAGTCAAAGAGCATATTATCTAGCCCATGACATATATGTCTCAATATCTGTTCATCTCTAAAGTCCGGCAAAACGCATTTTAATTGTCATCCTCATCTATTTTACTTGTCAAATCCAAAACTTCGGCCAAGCTAATACACCCAAGCTAATATGTCAGCAAAAGAGCAAGCTAGGTGCAATGGTTCCCAATATTATAGGATGACCCAAACGTCAAGGCCAACTTATATAAGGAGCATAACATTCTATACTTAATTTTCCTCGCAAATTTCAAGTCCAAATTTGTAGCATAATTAAATAATTTTTCTAAATTAGTGGTCGTGTCTATAGCGTGAAGCATTTAACATTTACACTAAAATTTACATTGTCATATTTGTATTTACATCTTTTATGTTGGGAATACCCAACTTCAAAATCCTGGCTTCGCCACTGTTGCCGTCTCACGCTGATTGCATCGCTGACGGCAAAGTGTACGAGAATTTATATGTTAGAATAGAAAATAATGAACCAGGGGAAAAAGAACATTCTAGGTGACACAAACCAGATTTTGCACAACCCATGGCCCTTTGGTACGGTTTATTGTGGCTCAGCTTCATTGTTTTTACGCAAAACGAGACACTGTAGCGTGAAACTATTTCGGAAAACGATGTAAAAATGAACTGAAAGCTGGGCAAAGCTAGTTTTTTCAGCTTCACCAAAACAGTTTTACCAATGAGGTTGTTTTTAGAGAAGCTGTGCCAAACGGCCCCTTAGTATTCCCTCCACTCCAAAATATAAGATGATTTATCTTTCACATACTTTTAAAAATTTGATCAGCACTATCAAAAAAGGCTACATAAGTTTAACTAAATCTACAGCAAAATGCCTTGATAATGAATTTATGTGGCCTTGTAAATATTAATATTCTTTTTCATAAACTTCTTCAAATTTAGAAATGCTTTTACTTTGGAAAAAAAAACTAAACATTGCGTTTTAAAACAGTGGGAGCAAGGAGTAACTAAACAATTTCTACATTAATCGTCGCATATGAATAGGCGAACAGCAAGCGTTCGACCAATCGCACATTCGCACCATCCCCATCCCATGCAAACGACATTAGTTCCGGTTCCAAATTGAAATGAACAGCAGTACCATAGTAAATCTTCCTCCACCAAACTTTACATACAAAAGATCAAGGTTCAACTTGTTTTTGACCTTTCTCCAAAAGAACGGATCAACCCGCAGTTACATTACATAGGGTACCCGGGTATCACTTCCCATACTTTCGATTGGGTGGTCTACCCCTATGGTTGTTTTTGCCCCTCAACATTGCCATTGTCGGGCCAAGGGCGCTGCTCCTGAGTGCCCTATAAGACCAAGCAGACGTACTAGCATTTCGTCTCCATGCTCCCCAGCCATTTTCCTGGACATCAGTATTGTCATTGGGGGCCTCGCTCTTTTCTTCCCAGACTTTATTCTCCGTCTTTTCTGCATAAACATGTTTCTGAATTACTGTATAGCCAAAAATGCTGGCATGGAAACAAAATACTTAAAACAGCAAAGTTGGTACCTGGTGTAGCTTCTTGATCTTTAGTGTTGTTTGGCACCATGCCTGGTTTCTGGCAGCCAATGTTACCTTCATTTTTGTCTAAGGTAACTGCCTTTCCAGCCTGTGATCCACCTTCGCATGTTTCTGCAGAGGGAGTACTGGCAGCCGCTGGTACCGACTCGACATCCTTCAGTAGCCTTACATCAAGAAGTGAGGAGTACTCGATCTGCAGAAGATATTAAGCATGATGCATACCAGATTCGACTAGCTGGTAATAAGGTTATAAAAGTGGAGAGATGTTGATTACCTCCAAAGAGCCATCTTCCTTGTAAGGTGACAGGTCCAGAAACATATCTGACTCATCCTCGGGTTTGTTTTCCTCAGTGACGACTGGATACTCTGGAACAGGTAAGAGAATGATACGCAATGATATCTGATCATATATCAGAACTTTTCCGACCTGAAACAGCAGGGTGAAACAAATCTTAGTTTTTTTCTCCCCAAAATTCAACACTCCCAATTAGTCTAATATCTGCAATGCATTTCATTTCATGTTTTCAAACATGCAAAAGTTGCTCAGTTGGATTTGGACTACTATCACTTCCATTTCAAACAACCGTGAAAACAAGGTATTTAGATAGTGCTACTGGAATTATGTCATACACGGTAAGAAGACAGCTCCGGACACAATGAGGAAGACAGCTCAACCAATCGATAGGCAATCACATCTCCCTCCTGCAAGGTATGGAAGACAGGTAAACTCATGAATGATTAAAAAAAACATAGCACAAAACTTCTCCAACTTCAGGCACAAGAAAGGCCTTGATATAGCACAAAATTTCTCCAATTTCAAGCACAAGAACGGACAGTCAATTAGGAGGCATAGTCTCCAAATTGTTGAATATCCATTTTTAGCCATTACTAATATTCTTCTAGCACATGACAATGTTGATTCCATGCAAGTTACAAATTATCAACTACCGGTACGACAGATAAGTTAATTCTCAACTGCTCAATATATGGCAGAGAAATTCAATTGTTTTATAGCCAATATTAGAATGGACACAGAATTGCATCTTATAGCAAGGTCCTCCCTTATTCCTCGAATATAGCTATCTGTATTTATGTTTTTCATGACACGGGATTGTCTTTCTGGGTTTTATATATTAATATATTTATCATATTTATTTCTGAACAGGGGATGTAACCAGTAGCCTCATATCCTAATTCTAACGAATGAAATACCTTTGGAAGTCGTGTTAGGGGGTACAAGCTCTCAAAATCCAAAGGTTCACCATTAAACTTTTCTTCATTAGCAATAGCCTTCACACTTGATGTCTCAATATTACTGCATTCATCATCCTTTTGATTACTGACCGCACAAAAACCATTTTCAGTAATCTTGCTGTCCATGAAATGGCGGTCCGATTCCATGATGTGTCCAGCACCGATATCAGCATTTTTCTTGTTTGAGCTATGCATTCCCCACTTCTGACCCTTCTTTTTGCTCATTGTTCCACTCCACTGGAAAGTTCCCTGAAATCATAACATCAATGAGAAAACAAGCCAAAGCAGTTGTTAATCTTGTTCCGTGTTCTTATGTGAGGAAAGGAACTGCCATGGTTATTTCTCTAAGGCTTAACTAAAATTTCCATTTTACATAGGTGTTGAGTACTTATTTCTCTAGGAATGTGTTGAGTACTTATTTAGCTATTTTACATAGGTGTTTTTGTTACTCAATCGTCCTAATTTCAATCTCAGCCAATCCTTAAAACTCACCAAGGTTATTGATCCCATAATTTATCTTCTGAAACAAAATGAGTAACCTATGGTATCAGTAACTGCAACTATATATAAGCTAGAGAAAATATGAGGTTTACAAGATAATATTAGTGAACATATACACAAACTTAATCTTGTACACTAGATCTAACTTGAGTAGCCCAAGTGAGATGTGAGAACTCCTCCATCCCTCTCTTTAACCTTTTGATTTGACTTAAAACTAGCTGGGCATAAGTCAGCAAAAGAGAACATATCAGATTTGAGTTTTTGCATATATTCACCAATATAGTATTGTGCACTTGATATTCCTCTTCTAATAATGCTGATTTCAACAAAATAACAAAAAACTGTGCCAGCAAGTAAGAGGTCAATTGAGCACATGTCATCTGCTTACAGAAATGCATATTTATCAGAAAAAAATCCAGTTCAAGTGCTAGATAAAAGGGAAGATCCAGTAATAACATGCAGGGGCCTTAAAAGTTTTAACTGTTGCAAGGAAATGCATGAGGCTATGATGAATAATGAATGAGACAAGAGAAACTGCGAGGAACCTGTATTTCCTTTGCTGGTGGCTTGTCGGTTTGTCCACCTAAAAAAGAGTATATATTAAGTTGCCTTTAACACAAAACATGAATAGCATGTAGCAACTGAAAATTTTATAGTGGCATGTTATAGCACAAGAGTTGTGTTAGCAAAATCATTACCAAAGTAAACAGATGTGTAAAATATAAAAGTCCTGAAAGGGAAACTGGAATCTCAATTCCAATGGTTACATAAGAGAAAGTTATAGCTCTTCAATATCTACAAAATAAGTTTCTAGTCTGCTGAGTTGGCGTCATCAGGGGCGGACCCAAAGAGGCCCGAGTGAGGGCCCAGGCCCACACTCGATTTTCAGTTTTCAGTTTTAGTATCCATTTTCCACCGTTGGGGCCCCAGCTCAACTCAAATTAGTGCCCTCACTGCCTCAGCCCAGCTTGTGTGAAGACCCAAGATGACACCAGTTGCCATGCCACAGCAACAGTTGAAAGATGCTTTTCAGCCATGAAATTTGTGAAGAATTCCACACATAATAAAATCCGGTGATGAGCATTTGAGCAATTCCCTGATATGTTTTGTGGAGAAAGACATGCTCAACATGATTCCTAATGAAGTGATCGTGGAACATTTCTACAAGATGAAAGATCGAAAGAATGACAAAAAATGAAATTCAAAGAGTAAGCAATGTCAATTCTATCTTAATTACCATTTTGATATTTTTCCCTCTTTGCTAATTACAGTATCATTGTTTTAACCTACCTGTCTACACATTTTTTTTCAGGGTACACTATTTTGTGAACATGATATGGACTATGAAGAAATCCTTCATTTTGCTCTTTGAATCGTACTTAGTAGCAGTATATTATGTATTATAGCTGAAGGTCATTTTGAGAAGGTTAGTTCATACTAAATAGTAAAACTATATAATATCTAAGTGCCCGTTACATATGGTGCTTCTCTTTATGAGTGTGCCCCACCTCATTTTTTGTCCTGGGTCCACCCTTGGGCGTCATCCATCCTAGCACTAAAACCAACTTGGTGAACTAATGCTAGTTTCCCTTCTTTTTGTGCATGCATCCTAACAACACGAAAACCAAGGTAGAACAAGCAGAAAAAGAAAAACGAGAGATCATTTGTAACCTCAAGACGCACTTGTATCAACATCTGATATTCTATGCCAGCTTTTTATTAATCCTGGGTCCATTATACCAGCCCTATGAACAGCCATGACTTCCAACTTTCAACAAAATAATACTTTTAGTTGTTGCACAGGGCACTACTAGAAATTAAACTATTTTTTTTTCATAATTTCTTCTGTAACACATGCATCATAGATGCGGATACAATTATTATGAATGGTGGTCTTAGTGAAAACTTATCAAAGAATCACTAGGTCAGCTATTGGTAGACTAGTACATCAGCAGTTCACAACACCAGAGTATACAGTGGTGTCTATAGGAAAATGCCATTTTTAACGGTCAAACTCATTGAACTGATAAATTTTTCATTGATATCATAAAGTAATAGTGGCGCATATAGAAAGTTAGAAACATAAGCATGTGCCCTGTAAACACAGCCTGTCAAGGATTTATTTTAAACACAGAAATATGAATAGGGAGGTTCTATTCAGATAAAAGGAAAGAAAAATAAGATGTGGCCCTAGGAGTCTAGCTAATTGCCCACCCACCCAACAAGCGCTTCCTGTGTTATTAGGTTCATTATGGGCAGAGCCATACCTGCTGGTTCAAAGCGAATGTGACCAGGCCGAACCACGACTGGAACAATCTCATCTGATGTATCAGATTCTTCATCATCTGCTTCGTGTCTTGAAAAAGGAGCATGTGATCCGTTTTGATTGCTTGATGGGCCAGGCAATCCATCTTGATTGTTTGATGGGCCAGGCAATCCATCTTGATTGCTTGATGATGGACAATCGGCAGCTATTGGTGAATCCTCATGCACATTCTGTAAAGTATACATTGGAGATGAATATATTGATCAGCAAAACATAATTTAGCAGCTCAGCCAACAAAACATTCGTCATCTCTCGGAACTTATCAAATGCTAATTGGCAAACCAGAAAATTCTGCATCCAACAACCGGAATACAATAGAACCCCTGTTCTTCTCTTAAACTGCAGTCATTTTCCCTAATAACCCCATAAACCAAGAATCTAACACTCAATCCCCACACATACAACTTCTACAGCTTCACAATCACCACTGGTTGGACACCCTACCATATTGTTTACTTAGCTAACCGGGTAAGGTAGGTGGACACCTGGGAAGATGCAGTTTACAAAGACAGGGGAAGGAGTGGTACAGAGGTGATCAGGGTCAAAAAGAAGAAATGGGAAATCAAAGTTTGGTTTCATGGAAAGCTTTGAAAACTAACTTGACAAGCATTTTGAAATAGTCCATATGGTGTTGCAAGTTCAGGAACTAGCTTCATCTAAATCATGTCATCGATCCAACAACGCTAGCCAGTTGCCAGAGTACAGGAAATTTCGGTATGTAAGATAACCATAAAAAAGCTAGAAGTAACATACTTATCAACCAATACCTTTTCTGTTTGCAATTTTTCTTTCTGCCTCATCTGCCTTTTGATCTTCTTACGACGAGCACTGCGACTCTCCGGCTGACAAGGCAAAAACAAAGCAAAGAGAGATACATGTGTTAACTAATTGTTGATTGACAAATCAAAATAAAGGGAAATATATGGACATAGTTAAGCCCAGCGTCAAATCTTAGTGAAGATGGAAGAGGAGAAAGAAAAAAGCAGAGAGAAACTGTCACAATCATATGGGCCTCAGCGTAGGAATGAACCAGGTACAATGACTACGATAAGCAAAACTACAAAAGATGACATGAATTAGGTATGATCCAATAGCCAAATACAGGGAAGAAGCATATGTTATCCAGTGATAGAAACCATGGGCTAAGAGCACATTCATGATCTATTGATGGCAACGCATGACTATGATGCATGTGCTTCATTAGAAGCACATTCATGGCTATCTAATTGAAAATATTGGGTAATTAGCAATAGCAGACTACCTTATAGATATATGGAGAAACTTCCACTACAGTTGTTAAAACAATATAAACGTATTTCACAAAATTAATTGCAAAAAATCTAAGGTGAGTTTGACAGTGCTCCAAGTTTTTAGAAGGACCTTTGTTTTACTTTATTTTGCACTTTTGCTAAGTGAAAACCTCTTTTACCAACTAGCCCTAGCAGACCCACAATGAGTTAGATCTAAGTTAAAATGAAGGACCTAATGTACAATGTTAGCTTTCATCCTGATTAATAAAGAAGGGCATGCTGGCATCAAAACTTTTAGGAATAATGGCAGTACAAGAGGATTCAAAGTCTAAAACATATTATTATACTACTATTGTAAGAAATATTAATTTCTACATTATGAGCCTGAAAAGCACACACAAATTGGATTCGTGTTAGAGGGCCCATGGCATGCAGTTCCTTTTCATATAAAATAGCAGAATAAAAGGTGAATTATGGAACTACTGAATTTGAGAAGAAAAAAATAATCAACACATGAAAAAATATAATAAAAAGGTAGACATGAGAGATACTTGATATGGTGCATCTCTTGCAATTAGATAATAAAGATTAGTTATCAGCATCACAATGGTAACGTTATATCATAAAGGATGGTTAACATGGCATCCTATGTGTTGAGGCCATAATACCAGGATGCCCGATCACGTGGACTACCGACTCCGAACGATCAAGACTCCGAACAAGACACGATGGCCGGATCGCAGGAGGAAAAACCCGAAGATAGCTAGAGTGCTCATAGGTTTAGGTCTGTTTTGTCTTGTAAGGCACGTCTTTCTGGATATAAATAGCGGAGGTCTTGTACGTAGAGGGTATCCCAGAATCTAGCCAAACCACCCGAGGGTACTTGTTACGCATTGTAATCTGTACTCGACGAAATAATACAAGCAGCAACTGGACGTAGGGTTATTACTCGATCTCGAGGGCCCGAACCAGTATAAAAATCTTGTGTCTCTTTGTTCATCACCGTGATTAATCTTCGCACGAAGCGGGGTGCTTGCCGGACAAATATCTGCCGAGTACAACCTCGACAGAGGCGCGCCAGGTAGGGGCCCTTGCGTGAAGAAAGATCATGCCGATCGTCAACGGAGTCTGGATCGCCGACGCGTCGAGTTCATCGATGCCCTACATGCCCAGTTCCGTCAAGTCGGAAGCCATCGGGAGTTCTGCCTCCGCTTCCGATCTCTACGCTCACTGCCATCTAGTGCCTGCACGGGAGATCCGCTTCGGGGATCTCGTGTTCGAGCACCAAGGCGATTACGAGCTCAAGATGACAGGGATCCATGATCCCGATCTCACGTGCGCCGGTCGGGAAGTTTTCGCCACCTTCACGGAGCCAACTCCCGAAGACATTGCAGATCGCACTGCACAGTTGGATCTCGAATACAGTGGATCTAGCAATGGGTCGGAACAACCCGAAGACCGCCGCATCCATGTGCTAACTGCAAACGGGACCGAGGCCGCTGCCGAGTCATCTAGCTCGCGCAGGCCCATGCCTCCTCCACGTTTCAGCAACGCACCAACGCTTCAGACGGCTAAAACCCGAACACAGCAGGTCGCGTCCTCGTTGGCTCCCCGAGATCTCAACAACGATTTCCGGGCTGTCGAGCAGGACAATCTGCAGATCCGAACCCTCTTGGAGACCATGGAAGCAATGGCCGAAGGGACCCCGGTGGCCACCATAGCCAAGAAGGCTCGGGAAGCAGCAGACAAGGCCAAGGAGCGCATCGAGGCCGCCGCTGCCGCACCACCAGCTCCGTCAAACAGACCACATGAACCACAGCCGGTTCGGTCCCGATCTGTTAACGAACGACCCCACTATCGCCCACACGAGGGGCGCGACATGAGGCCGCAGCTCGAACGCAACCGTCGCGCTCGCGACGCTCGGGAAACTCTCAACTACAATCGAGATTACCGAGCACGTGAGGGCTACTATCAGTCCCATCCAGATTCGCCGCCACGTGACTCCCGACCAGGCACGGGGGATGCCTTGCGTACTCCCCAGCCCTGCGCAAGGTCAGGTGGCCCGAGAAGTTTCGTCCTACTAACATCGAGAAGTATGACGGAACAACCAACCCCCCGAGTGGATTCAGATCTATTCCACGATCATCGATGCCACCGGGGGTGACGACTACGTCAAGGCCAACTACTTGCCGACTGCCCTGCAGGGATCAGCCCGTACGTGGCTCATGAACCTGCCCGAGGCTAGCATCAAGTCATGAGGCCACCTCCGGGAGACGTTTGAAGCCAACTTCCAAGGCACCTACAAACGTCCCGGACATGAAGGAGATCTGCTCAACTGTGTGCAGAAGCCTGGAGAATCCCTCCGGGACTACATCCGCCGGTTCAGCGACACCCGTAACACCATCCCTGACATGGTGGATGATCGGGTGATTGTGGCCTTCAATCAGGGTTGCAAGGACGAGCGAACGGCGGAGGAACTTGCCAAGAAGAACCCGAAGACGGTGGCAGAGCTCTACGGGATCCTGGAAGAGACCGCCAAGATGGCGAACGACCGAGCGCGGGTTCACGGAAAGCCCGAACAAAGCCAGCCAGCCGGGGAAGGCAAGAAGAAAAATAAGCATAAGAACAAGAAGCGCAAGACCGAGGGCGACGAAGTCATGGCCGTGGACAACAAGCCCCCGTACAGGCGTCAAGGCAAACCTACCGATCTCCCGATGTACTGCCCGATCCACCGATCCACAAAGCATCACTTTGTGGACTGCACGGTGTACAAGAAGCAGAAGCAGGAGGAGGAGAGCCAGCAGCAGGGGGCTCCGCGTGACCAGGCAGCCCACAACCCTCGGACGGCGAACTACATGGATTGTGATGATGAGCCAGATCTTCCCGAAGATCTGGAGATCGCCACAATTTTCAGTGGCTATTCTACTCGAACCTCTAAGTCCCAGCTCAAGCTGGTCGAGAGGCAGATAGCCAGCACCGAGCCCTGCAAGCATCCGCTAAGGTGGTCCGAAATCCCGATCACATTTGATCAGAGGGACCACCCCGAGACGCTCTACGACGGGCCGCTACTACCACTGTGCATCAAACCATGGATCGGGCCCCGCAAGATCGGGCGAACCCTGATCGACAGTGGAAGCGCCCTCAACCTACTATTCGTCAACGCCTTTGACGAGCTCGGGATCCCGAGGAGGTCCTTGTCCCCGGTGGAGAAGCCTTTCTACGGGGTCATACCAGGCATCCAAGCCTTTCCCCTAGGGACGATCGATCTGCAGGTGACCCTCATGGAGGGCAAAAACATCCGAACAGAGTTCCTCACCTTCGAGGTGGCTGACATCACGTCGGCCTATAACTGCATCTTGGGCCGGCCATTTCTGAAGAAATTCATGGCAGTTGCTCACTTTGCGTACTCCATGATCAAGGTCCCAGGGCCGCTGGGCCCAATCACCGTCTGCGGCGATCGCAAGGGCGCAGTCCAGTGCGACATGAAGACCCTGGACATGATCAAGGGAGACGAGCAGGAGCCAGCCAAGGCTGCCGAACCTGCCAAGAAAAAGATCAAGAACCAGCCTAAGACTACCGCTAAAGCAGCATTGGCTGAAACCTCCCGAGCAGCGGAGACCCGATCAAGGGCCAAGGGGAAAGAAGTTCCCGAACAGGAGCCCATCGGGGAACAGAAGACCGACGACGGCGCCGCTGAGAAGCAGACCGTGGTGGACCAGACCCCACTCAAGGGGACGCCATCACAGGCAGCCGGCGAGTCGCCAACCGACGCCTCACCAATCGTGCCAACAGCCAAGCGCTCCGAGCCAGGCACAAAGTCTGTGGCCCTTGACGAGGCGGACCCAACCAAGACCACCCAGGTGGGCCTTGGCCTGGGTGATAAATAGGAACTCGAGCTCATTGCTTTCCTCCGGGCAAACGCAGATGTGTTCGCTTGGGAACCATCTGACATGCCCGGGATCCCCAGGGAGGTAATCGAGCACAAGCTTGGCATACGAACTGGCGTCCGACCAGTCAAGCAAAAGCAAAGGAGATATACCCCGGAGAAGCGAGACGCCATTAACGAAGAAATCAACCGACTACTCAAAGCCGGCTTCGTTCGAGAAGTCCCTTTCCCGGAATGGCTGGCAAACCCAGTCATGGTGAAGAAGCCCAACGGAACGTGGAGGATGTGCGTGGACTACACAGATCTGAATAAAGCTTGCCCGAAGGACGAGTATCCATTACCTAGGACAGATCAAATTGTAGATTCAACCTCTGGATGCGAGCTGCTTTGTTTTCTAGATGCCTATTCGGGGTATCACCAAATCAGCATGTGCATTGACAATGAGGAAAAAACTGCATTTGTAACTCCCTTCGGTGTTTATTGCTATATAAAGATGTCTTTTGGTCTGAAAAACGCAGGTTGCACTTATAAAAAATGTGTTCACATTGTTCTCGAGGGCCAGATCGGTCGTAATGTGGAAGCATATATAGACGACATTGTTGTAAAAAGTAAGTTAAAGGGCGACCTGATCGCTGATTTAACCGAAACATTCAACAACTTGCGTGAAAACAGGATGATGCTCAACCCCGCTAAGTGCACCATTGGTGTATCATCGGGTAAACTCCTCGGTTACCTTGTTTCCCAACGAGGTATAGAGGCAAATCCGCACAAGATCAAGGCAATCGACGACATGAAGTCTCCACGCAGCCGCCACGAAGTCCAGAAGTTGGCAGGAATGATGGCGTCCCTGAGTCGATTCGTGTCCAAGTCAGGCGAACGAGGTATGCCATTCTACAAATTGCTACGTAAAACTGATCGTTTTGAGTGGTCGGCAGAAGCAGAAGAGGTGTTCCAGGCGTTCAAGCAATACCTACGGAAAATACCCGTACTGGTCCCGCCACAGCCACAAGAGGAGATGTTGTTATACGTAGCAGCGACACCAACTGTTGTCAGCACTGTTTTGGTGGTCGAGTGACCAACAGAAAAGTCAACAACACAACATCCTGTTTACTTCGTAAGCGAGGTGCTACATGATGCCAAAACAAGGTACCCTCAGATTCAGAAATTATTATATGCTGTACTAATGACTTCTAGGAAGCTCAAGCATTATTTTCTGAGCCACAAGATCAAGGTTGTGTCTCAACTTACCCTCTAGGCAACATTTTACATAATCGAGATGCCGTGGGTAGGATTGCGCAATGGTCTGTGGAGATGGGGGCTTATGACGTTGAATTCATACCCAGAACTGCCATCAAGTCGCAGGCTCTGGCAGATTTCATCGCAGAGTGGACAAACCCCGAACCCGAAGAGGCTGCCCAAAATCCCGAACACTGGACCATGTTCTATGATGGAGCATTTTGCCGAGCAGGCGCGGGGGCTGGGGTGGTCCTGATTTCACCGCACAATGACATCATCAGGTACGCATTACAAATCAATTTTGTTGATCCAACTCCTACTAACAATGTTGCCGAGTATGAGGGACTCTTGACAGGACTCCGTATAGCTGCATCTCTTGGCGTGAGAAGGCTGCTCGTGAAAGGGGATTCCGAGTTAGCTGCACAGCAAGCCATGAAAGAGTACAGTGCGCGGAGCGAGGTCATGGTTAAATACTTGAAAGCATATAGGCGCATGGAGAGCAAATTTGATGGACTTGAAGTACGGCACGTCAAGAGGGAATTCAATGGCGACGCAGACAAGCTCGCAAAGGCAGCTGCAGAGCGCACACGGCTCCCAGGTAACGTGTTACTTGAAGTTCTTACTAAGCCATCTGTGTCGGTTTCACCACCGAACCTAAAAACTGCGCCTGCCAAGGGCACAGTTTCTACAACCAACGAATCCGCCAAGGAGTCTATGTTGGTCGGTACGGCCCGAGCCGCCGCTCTAGTTGGAAACGCGGAGAACTGGATGGATCCAATCTGGGCGTACCTCACAAACCAAGCTATTCCGGACGATGATGCTACATTGGAGAAAATCCATCGTAAAGCCAAGAACTATCAATTGGTTGACGGGCGATTATACAAGCTAACCCGCAATGGAATGCTCCTCAAATGCATCACACGGACCGAGGGCATTAGTTTGCTCCACGATATTCACGGAGGAATCTGTGGATCACATGCTTCTTCCAGATATCTAACAGGGAAAACGTTTCGACAGAGCTTCTACTGGCCCACAGCTCTTCAAGACGCAAGCGAGTTAGTTAAAAAGTGTGAGGCATGCCAATTCTTCGCACAGAAACAAACTAAACCTGCGCAAGCTTTAAACACTATACCCTTGTCATGGCCCTTTGCCACATGGGTATAGACATCCTCGGGCCCTTCCCCAGGGCGGTCGGGGGTTACAGATTTCTGTTCGTTGGCATCGACACATTTACAAAATGGGTTGAAGCCGAGCCAGTTCAGAAAATCACAAAAGA
>CM014272.1:32079049-32097227 GCA_004135705.1 Alloteropsis semialata
GCGCAAATCTGCAGATATCTCGCTAAAATGAGGGCACCACTGCACGGATTCTGAAAGGGACGTTGTTATCCGAGTGATGGATTTTATGTGAACTCATCATGTAGGTTTGCTAACTCTCCGATCAAATGAGTACACGTAAAGCGCTGAACTGCCGATACGTGGAACTCCGATGAAGCCATTAGCTAGCGAAACTCCGATGAGTACGAGTTAACCTGGAAATTCAGAGACAACTGCTCCGTCGCCCCCGCGCAGGGCGACCGGGCGGCCCCCCGCCAACCCTAGCCGCCGCCCCCCTCTTGCGCAGCTTGCAGTCGGGCGACAAGGGCTGTCGGCTCACCCTCTTCAGGAGCAACGGCGTCCATCAGCTCCTTCGCCGCGTCGTGGATGTCCGCCAAAGCCAAGTGTGACGAAGCCAGCTCTTGCTCCAAGCCTGTTATGATTTGAGCATCATTCTGGATAGTATACATAGCTTGAAGCATCGTCATGTCCGCACCTTTTCAGAACTCCTGTTCCCTCTTCAGCTTGCCTGCCATGACCTCCTCGGACTTCTGCAGATTCGCGTTCGCAAAATGCAAGTCCTTCAGTTCCTCGAGGTGACGGGCCCTCTCCATCTCTTTCTCTGAAAAAGCAGGGAAGCACTCGGTCAGGACGGAAAAGTATACGGCAATTTATACTTGACGGCAAAGAAAAAGCACTCAAAAAATACAAGGACAAGACCGTACCATGAAGACTCGAGCGATGCTGCACTATGGCGTCGTTCAAGCTCTTCTGCGCGGCGTCACGCTGACGCTTCACCCGTTTAAGCTCCGCCTTCAGCTCCGCCTCGCGCTCTCGCACCGACTGCACGTCACGGAGCCGCTCCAGGCACGACTATCGGAGCGCAGTCAACCTCTGACCAATCAGCGAAAAGCAGAGAAGTCAGGCAAGGTACAACTAAGCACGAAAAATAAATAAAGCAGATGAGGAGACTAACCTCCACGCAGCGCTGAGATTGGTCAACTGCGAGCTGCAGCTCGGCAAGCACCGCCTCCTCCTCCGCCACGTTGGCATCAGTCGCGGGGACAGTCATAGTCCCCGGGTCATCCGACTGCTTTTGGAGAACCTCTCCTTGAGCAGTGACATCCCTGTCCGCGTGCAAGGCTGGTACCGAGGGATCCACTACAGGATTCCCAGCGCCACCACTCGGGGAAGCCACCGCCCTTCCGGCCCCGCCCTGCACGTCCTCCGTCCCGGGCGCCACCATGTTCTCCTCCGGCACAGACCCGGCTGGCACCTGCTCCGGTTGCGGTGCCATCGACTCCTGGGCCGAGTCCGTCACACCAGGCACCACGCCTGAAGGTGGCGTGCCAACAGGAGTAGCCAGGGGAGAACTCGGCTTTTGCGGGGTAGCAGTCGGTGATCCCGTCCCGCCGGCCGCCGCACCATCAACATCGGAGGATTTGCTGAAAAAAGTAGTCGGAATTTAAAACAAGAACTCGGAAATGATGATATGTACAAGAAGCATGAGAACTGATGACTTACTGGGTACTTTTCACCACAACAACCCGGGGCCGCATGATCGGGAGCTTGGGTCGTTGCTGCGCCGTGGCTGTCGTCAGGATCGGCCTGGTCCCCAGATTGGAGACCGGCCTGGCATCCGCGGCAGCCTGGACAACGGCTTCCGCCACCATCCGCCGCTTCTCCTCCATGGACACGCCCATGGCCCGGGCGTGCTCCTGCTCCTGAAATAAGGAGTCGGACATTGCTTCGTCCTTCTCCTCTTCCTCCCTCTCCACGACGGCCGGGGAAGGTCGTCCTGGCTCGTCAACATCGGCGTCCGAACCGGCAACCGGCTGCTTGGCCGGCTGCGCAGCCGCCTTCTTCGCGGTCATCTTCCTCGAGCGCTTCCGCTTAGGAGGCGGCGCCGCATGCACCACCGCTTCCTGGACAGAGGGCGCCTCATCGGAGAGTGTGGCCGAGTCGTCCTCAGCCGCATCGCCGGCCCCAGGCGCCACCAGCTTAGAAACACAGGCACTGCGAGCCCCAACTTTTGCCACAGCCACCCGCCACTTCCGTGGGCGGGTCTCCTCCACATCTTCGTCCAAAGGGCTCAGTGAGCCCTCCGTGTCACTGGCCGCCCACTCCAGGGGAGCAGGTGGGTCAACTGGACCTTCCGCCGGGACGTCGCCTTGATCACCCGGAGCTGCTACCCCCAGGTACGCCTTCCTAGGCGAGTCCTCTGGAAGCGGAGAAGGAGAAAAATATTCGAAGACCCGATCCTGCGAGGGCCGCAAAATCAGACGGCCAACGGACGATCAGATCAAACTTGAAATCCAACACCAAGATGAACATGCTAAAGCACTCGGACCTAGAGCTTACCGGCGGAGCAGGCCTCTTCAAGGAGAATGGGTGCGGTTCATGCTTCTCCGACACGTGGCCGAGGAAGAACCCGCCTACGCGCGCCTTCATCTCCTCCTTGCTCACCGTCCGGCGGGCCCCCCGGGTAGGATCCTCCCGGCCCGAGTACTCGAAACCCGGGTGCTTCCTCTCCTGGATCGGCTGCACCAGCCGCCGACTGAAGTTGCAGGCGACACCGACTGCTGTCAAACCCCGATCTTTGAGCTCCTTGATCATCGCAAGGAGCTCCTCCACCTCGCGCATCTGGTGACCGTTGGGAAGTTCATTCCAACAGGTCTTGATCACCGGCCGCGCTCCGCGATGGCAAGGGATCGTTGGCGCGTGGTTCCCAATGTAGAACCACTCCACCTTTCAGCCCTTGTTGGAGGTGTTGAGGGCGATGTCGAAGTACTGGTCCTTCCGGCCTTGGCGCAGCATGAATCTGGCGCCTCCTACCATGACCATCTTCTCTTCACTTTGCTGAGGCTTCAACCAGTAGAGATACCTCCATAGGTCAAAATGGGGAGTGATCCCCAGGTAGGCCTCGCACAGGTGGATGAAGACGGAGATGGCCATGATCGAGTTGGGGTTGAGGTGGACGGCCTCGATCCCGTAGAAGTGGAGGAGGCCCCGGAAGAAGGCCCCCGCCGGCAAACCGAACCCCGCCTCGAAGAATGGTTTGAAGAGCACCAGTTCGCCGGAGTTCTCCGACGGGAAGGCCTCCTTGGCGCTTGGGCGCCATTCCGCCACTGCTTGAGGCAGAAGGAGACTCCGCTCCACCATCTCCTCCAGCATCTCCACGGTTACCTTCCCCCGTGCCATGCGACTGCGGGGGAGGGGATCTTGTCTGACTTGGGGAGGTCAGAGAGCTTCCTCTTCGGTGCCATGGCTTTGGGCACGGAACGCCTTGTACGCATCCGTGGGGCTGCGCTCCTCGTGATGGCTAAATCCGCGGGGCGGATCTAGAAGCGAAGAAAGGCTCTGGTGGCGGATGAATGAGGAATGGAGAGAAGGGGGAATGGATCTTGAAACAGTGGGATTTCCCCGTCAGACCTAACCCTAGCCTTTTATGGCGCTCTACAACACGCCCGAAATTACCGCAAGACGGCGCGATTAACGGAAGAGACCACAACGGAAAAAAGAGCCGTTGAACGCCCACGCGAACCGTTACGTCCGGAGCGTCAACGGTAAAAAAACGACTCCATGCACTCGGACAAGACGAAGAAGTCGGCGTGCCACTAAGGCTCGACCAGTACTCGGACTCGGGGGCTGGCGCCGCATTAAAGACAGTGTGCCTCTCAGGCTTGTTTGGCCCCGGACCACTCGGGAGCCAACACTGCAAAACGAATGGCATGCCACTAAGGCTCGACCAGCAGTCGGACTCGGGGACTGGCGCCGCATTAAAGACAGTGTGCCTCTCGGGCTCGTTTGGCCCCGGACCACTCGGGAGCCAACACTGCAAAACGAATGGCGTGCCGCTAAGGCTCGACCAGCACTCGGACTCGGGGGCTGGCGCCGCATTAAAGACAGTGTGCCTCTCGGGCTCGATTGAGGCTCGACCAGCACTCGGACTCGGGGGCTGGCGCCGCATCAAAGACAGCGTGCCTCTTGGGCTCGATCAGCCCTGAAACGCTCGGGGGCTGACGCTGCAAACATGCCACGGCGGTTCAACGAGCGCGGCCGAGCCTCTACAGCTTGGGGGCTCGCGCTGCCGACAAAGAAAACGCAGAAGCTCCATTCTCAAAACAATCCACGAGAGAAATTCTTTTACAAAAAAGAAAAGCTTACAAGGTACAAAGCGAGCCGGCCACAAGCCGGTTACAAAGATCAAACACATCAACCGTCAAGATGACGGTCTCGGGCACTCGTCCCTGCGCCTAGTGCTGCATCCGAAGCAAGCTTGGCCCACATGAGCTCGTCGCAAGCTCTCTTGTAGCACCACTGCAGCCGTCGACGAGGCAGCCCCTTTTGAGGGTTGAGAGCGAATGCCCTTGGGTACCCCTTGGTTGGCCAGAGCCTTACGCCCTGACGGTCCTAAAACCAAAGGCAAGGCAAGGAGCCAACGGAGCAGCATCCAGACGCTGATCAACACCTCAAGTGCATCGCAAGCACTCTTCTAGCACCGCGCTCTTATAACTCCATGAGCTTTCCCCGATGGATGAATCCAGCCGTGGGCCCCCAGCACACTCTCTACAAGGATCCTATGCATACTCCCGCCTCTGGGTAGCAGCTCCGTTTCCCTGGTGAGTATTTATAGCCATGGGCTGCCCTCCCCTAGCATTGTGAAGTGTGTGGCTCCAAGCCACGCGTCCTCTCTCCTCTCGAGGCGCACAGGTCATCCTTATCACCTTGGGTTTTGCTCGACCACGGGTAAGCCCTGTGCGTTCACGGGGGAGACTCTTCTTGTCGCCGCATGCCAGGAACGACTTTCTTCCTTGTGGCATTCGAGAAAGAGGGAATCTTCAAGAAACTTGGACACGGACCAAAGATAAGTATTACTTTCGATAAAATATCTTATGATTTCGTGCCTTTCGGCTCTTCTATGTCTCCGTGACTTTCGCCGACCACCTCGGTCACACTCCGACTGCTTTTACAACCTGGTCTGTCCAGACTACAACTCCGTAGGCTTTTATATAAGTCGCTAAAGTACTCGGGCAGTATGCGCCTTAATCCGTGAAGCCTCGACTCTTCTGTACGCCTACGCTCCTACGCGTGCATGCGGCCCAGCTCCCTGCGCTACGGACTATGGCTATCGGGGATCAGGTGCATAAACGTAACAGGCTAACTACCCGGAGAAATTAATAGACTTAAAAAGCTGGAAGCAGGAATCATTTTCATGCATTGCCGAATACTTTTCTTCTCGAATTCGCGTTTTATTGCATCATATACTACCGTAGCACCGTGTTTTTGCTGCAGGATATGGACGACCACTCGGCGCGCTTCGGCCCTCACGCTCGGGGGCTGGCGCCAGGACGACCGCTCGCCGCGCTTGCTTGCTGAGTCTTTACGCTCGGGGGCTGACGCGGGGACAACTACTCGACGTACCTCGGATGGTTCGACTCGGCCCTCACGCCCGGGGGCTGGGCGCCACGACGACTGCTCGGCTTGTCTCGCAGGACTCCGCTGGCCCTCACGCTCGGGGGCTGGCCGCCGAAATTAACGCCGGATGATTTAGTCAGATGCTTCTCGATTAAGCCTTGAGCCGATTCCCACGGAATCGCCTTAAGGCTCGGGGGCTACGGCCAACGGACGCACCTCGCGGCGCATCCGTTGATTGTCTGGCGACCACGACGAAGATGATCAAAACAAGGCTACAAACCCTTGGACCGATTCCTTCGGAATCACTTCAAGGCTCGGGGGCTACGGCCAACGGACGCACCTCGCGGCGCATCCGTTCCAGACAGCTCTCTTTTCTCTCCAGTATCACGCGGTTTTGCTTCCAACCGCAGCAAGCTCGAAGCTCTGCCGATAGCACGACCTCGCCGAGTTGTCACTCAACCACGTACTACTCGGGGGCTTGTCGGGGATAGACCCCCGGGGGTACCCAGAAGGCAGATTGGCCCAACCAGCAGGGGGCGGCCCAATCCGAGTGCTATTGGGCCGGTTTGACAGACTGGGTGGCCCACCACTTGGGAGGCCCACCAGTCGGGCGAACCGGATGACTACGACGGCGCGCGCGGCAAGGAAGCAGACGGCGTATCACGCAAGAAGATCGGGGATCAAGATAAACTAGCCGGAATTCTAGGGAGAGATATCTGTAATCGTTATAGGATCGAATCCTTGTATTTCGGGTAGGTTATGATCTCTAGCCGACTTGTAACTCAAGGCAACCGGACTATATAAGGTGCCTTGGGACCCCCCTCCAAAACACGAACAATCATTCAACCTAGGACAGAACCCAACTACGGAGATCCTTCAGGAATTTCATACACAGCAATTCATACACCCAACACAGGACGTAGGGTATTACGTCATCTAGACGGCCCGAACCTGTTCAATCCTTGCGTCTTGTGTTACCATCATCTTGTGATCCTCGATCTGTCCCTCAACAAGTCAACCACGTAGGCTACCCTGTGTGGACTGCCGGGTCCATAAATCCGACAGTACTACAAGAAGTTCATTCAGAACTATGTGGTGATCAGCAGGCCATTAACAGATCTTTTGAAGAAGAATTCTACATTCTAGTGGATGGAGCAGCATCAGCTCTATTTTGACAGCCTCAAGCAAGAATTAATCCAAGCACCTATACTGGCCTTACCATACTTCAGCAAGAGCTTTACAATTGAAACAGATGCTTCAAACACAGGGATTAGGGTTGTTCTGATGTAAGACAAGTGTCAGATATCAATATCCGGGGTGTCATGACCAATGAGGTTAGGCAGATATAAAGATCCTACAGGCCAGTAAGTGCGTTGGGCCACAAGGACGTAAGACGCACCGCTTACGGCCCCAACATGTGGCCTAGCCCAGCCAGTGCCTGAGGCGCCAAGATCTGCCTCGCCCGACCCCTGGGGTCGGGAAGGGGAAGCCACCTTAGAGATTCTTCCTCCTCGCCCGACACCGAGTAGAGGGGTCGGGAGCGGGACCCACAGCGGGCGAGGTTCTCCGCCTCGCCCGACCTCGGACATGCAAGTCGAGAAGGGGGCCCGCCGCGCATAGGCCCTCCGCCTCGCCCGACCCCTCCGCAAAAGTCAAAGATTCGCCCGAGCCCCGAGGCCCGGAGGGCTCAGCCTCGAGAGGCGAGCACTGCCAATGGCGCATGCGGACGCGACGGGTGTTCATTAATCGGAACAGGCGGGGTGTTGGCATTTCTTAGTGTCACCACTAGATTAGTGATGGCACCAGAGATGCCTTATTGTAAATCTAAACGTTACAGAGATTCTACAAGCGCACATAAGTACGTTGTAGCATTTTACCCGGGAGTATTCCAGAGTATCGTTATTTGTTTATCTGCGAGAAAACGTTTAGTTAAAGAGAGGTGTCATCCAATGTATTTACTTACAACAACATTAATATACCATAATCTAGACAGGGGTAAATAATATGGAAGTGTAGGGGTAATGTGACACACAGAAGTTCATTGCTCATCATTAAGGTAGTCTTAGTTAGTCATAAAACATTAGTAAAGATTACAAAGGGTTCATTGGCATCATACAAATGGGACTTGGATATACAACATTATCCTATACAAGCTCATTCAATGGACATATGCAAGAGGACATATCGAGGTGTCCAGTGGTTCCCTCATCAAGGGACGACAGGAGGACGTCTTATCATAAAGGCCTAATATCATCTCCCGAACGTGGAGGATTACAAAGGACGGACAGGGCTCTACTAATCCGTGGGGCAGCGATACCCTCAACAGTATTCCGTATTCCAAACACCATGTTTGCAATATGAAATACAACTCTATCTATCACGTTAATAAATAGAGCAACCATAAGGCACATTGAGCCAATGTCATAGCATACGTCAACTCGAACAAGGTGCAAGACATAAGTAGTATATACTAAGTAAATAGAGTAAAGTTGAGGCATACAACATAAGTATGAAGATACTTCCATTAAACTCAGAGTATTACAAGTAAGTAAAGAGATACAAAAGCTGAACTCTAGAACTTACCAAGACTCCTCCGGAAGCCCTTTAGAAGCTCTACTACTAGAACTATCACTACTAAGACTAAGCTTGTAGCAAAGGAGAGCTCTTCTTCTGGTGTGTGTCGAGTACGACGCTCCTTGTAGGTATTTATAGCATTCATAGGTGGTGGAGAATCAGCCAGAGGCAGTTGGGGCCGGTAGGCTGTGGGCCTAGGTCGGCCGAAGTGGGCACGTCGGCCGACCCTTGGATGCACCGCCTTGGGCATTACACGATTGAGATGGACTCCTGATGGCGGTTTACAGGTACTGGTCAAGGGAGGAGCGAAACAGCCGCAGGGCCAGGTCGGCCGACCTAGCCAGGTCGGCCGACCTGGCACCGCTGGCTTTCGGCCCCACCCTTCTCTGGTAGACCGCCATGTGGGTCCTTATGACGGTTCCAGGTGGGTATACTCGTTTTGCATGCATTTGAGTTGAGGTGTGGGTCCTTCAATCCATGGGAGTGACATGTGGCTCATCCCTCACCCTTGACTTCAACCGATCATAATTCAGCGTCCATGATCATATCTTGGTGTGCTTCTTGACCTGTAGGAAAGTTGGGCTCGAACGGGGTTCAGGCCAGGTCGCCCGACCTGGGCCTGTGCCCGTTTTTCTCCATCTTTTGCACCGTAGTCCCTGTACTCAAATATATTCTATATATACGTGCATAAACATTATTTGAATACAAATGTCTAAGTTATGCTTTATCTTTATTAGTTTTCTGAGCCTATTGACGGTCATATTTTCGTTTATAAGGACCATCAACACGTGGCAGGCGCGGCACCCCTAATACTGCGGCTCCACCGTCATAGCCAATAGCCAGGTGCTAGCTTGCGGCGTAGGAGGCGTCAGGCGGCTCTGCGAAGCGCGCCATAGGGTACCATTCTTGGGCGTCATCTACAATGCCCAGGAGGGGGCCCCGGACCGGAGCAGGGGTAGAGATCCGGGATGCCTTCCTTCCACCCCAAGCCTCTTCTTTCTCTTCTTTCTAACCTGTAACGGGCGTCCCTCCCCTTGAGGTATAAAAGGGGAGGAAACCCTCCATAGTAGGGTTCGGCTCGAAACCCTCACGCATACGCACACACTCACAGAGACTTGGGAGCTCCTTCCCTCTCTTGATCGTTTGTAACCCCTACTACAGACAACGTAAGTAACACGAGAAGCCACAAATTGGATGTAGGGCATTCTTGCCTGAACCAGTATAATCCTTGTGTCCTCTCGCGAACCATCTGAGCCTTAACGCGCAATCCATAAATTCACTAGTCGGTGATTTCATACACCGACAACAAGCATCCAGTGGCTTACTTGAGTAATGCCGTAGGTCCCAAAGCACAGGCCGTGTCAACTTATGAAAAGGAGTGTCTTGCTTTGATCCTAGCAGTAACAAAATGGAAACCATATCTACAACACAAGGAGTTCATGATTTTGACAGATCATAAGTTTGATTCACTTGACTGATCAGAAAATTCAGCAGCCATTACAACAGAAAGCATTTATCAAACTCTTGGGGCTACAATATAGACTGGTGTATAAGAAAGGGCAAGATAATAAAGCTGCTGATGCTTTATCTCGACAAGAGCATACTGAAGAGTTATCTGCCATATCCACCAATACTCCCAGATGGATAGAAATCATAGTGGAGGGTTATCGGCAAGACCCCCAAGCTAAGCAACTATTAGCTGAACTAAGTCTTACAGCAGAAAATGACAAGGGCTACACTCTGGTAGATGGCATCGTCAAATACAAAGGTCGTATATGGTTGGGCAACCATTCATAGGCACATAAAGTTGTGATGCTTGCATTACATTCTAGCGGACTAGGTGGCCATAGGGGCATTACAACAACTTATCACAAGATCAAATCAATATTTCATTGGCCAAATATGAAGAATGACATCAAAAAGTACATTGAGGCTTGTCAGGTATCCAGTCAAGCCAAACCAGAGCACTGTAAGCTACCAGGACTTCTTCAACCACTACCGGTTCCTACATAAGCTTGGCATACAGTTAGTATGGATTTTATTGAAGGATTACCAAAGTCAAAATCTTATGACACCATACTTGTAGTAGTAGACAAGTTCTCTAAATATGGCCATTTCATACCATTGTCCCACCCATACACTGCTTTATCAGTAGCACAGTCATATCTCAGCAATGTCTATAAGTTGCACGGCCTACCTAAGATGATCATATCTGATAGAGACAAGACATTCACTAGTGGAGTATGGCAAGAACTATTCAGATTGACAGAAACAACACTTAACATGAGCTCCTCGTATCACCCACAAACTGAAAGACTATAAATGCCTAGAAACCTACTTAAGATGTTTAGTGCAAGCTAGCCCAGCAAAATGGTCCCAATGGATTTCACTGGCTGAGTACTGGTACAATACAACCTATCACTCTGCTCTTGGAAGAACACCATTTGAAGTGTTGTATGGGTATCCACCAAGACATTTTTGTATTGTTCCTTCTGATGCTTCATCCATCACTGATCTTCAAGAATGGCTTAATGAAAGATCAGCAATGACCAAGGCCATACAACAACACCTACTCAGAGCACAGCAGCGGATGAAAGCCCAGGCTGATAAGCACAGACTAGAAAGGGAGTTTAATGTGGGAGATTGGGTGTTTATGAAATTGCAGCCATATGTACAACAATCTGTCCACAAGAGGTCTAATCACAAGCTTTCATTCAAGTATTTTGGACCTTATCTCATCCTGCAAAGAATTGGTAAGGTTGCTTACAAAATCCCACTGCCAGCAACAGCTCACATCCACCTTGTTGTCCATGTCTCGCAACTGAAAAAAGCTTTGCCACCTGGTACCCAAGTTGATGATGACAACACACTGTAGTATATGGCGATGGAGTTACAGTCTGCATCAGGCAAGGTAATGCAAATCTCTCTCAAAAAAGTTGGCAATTCTGTTATTCCTCATGCTCTTGTGCAGTGGGCTGAATCACCCAGCTCTTGGATCACTTCGAAGAATGTGTTCACTATGAAGACCTGGTGTACTGCACCTTGAGGACAAGCGGCAACTTAAGGAGGGGGAGATGTCACAGCTGCTTCCTTCACCCGCTCGGCTCCAGATGCTATTATCAATTCAAGACTGTGAGCCTTTGCAACCCATGTGCCTGCAAGCTGTCAATTGGGCCGATGTAAGCATTAGGGCCGGAAGGCCATAAGACTCCGAGCACTGTTAATGAATCGACAACGAATAGAACCCTAAAATCTTGTTCCTCCTTCCTCTTCCTCTGCTCCCCGAGGCGGCGCCACCGTTCTCTTCATCGTGCTTCTTGCCGATGATTCCTCTGTCACTTGGCTCGTGACAAATGGCTATGATTTATAAATTTTAAATACGATAGCCAATTCAAAATACATTAAGAAGTACATTTGGCATTCATTCATGTAAAAATAATATTCATGTTCACGCAACGTCTAGACGCGTGGCTCAACGTCCTCACACGTGGTCGTGTGCTCCCAGCCTCCCACGCTAGCCCAACCAGATGAGTGTTCATTTGCCAAAAAGAAAACGATTTGTTAAAGATGAAAATGAATAAATAAACACACAAAAGGAGCAACATTATCAAAACTGCGACGATGGCAAGTGTATTAAGATAGAACGACAGCCCAATCTCATAAAAGTAAGTAGCACGCATGCAATAGGAATTATGCATGCCCGAGTCATCACGATCTAAAAACAGGATTTAACCGCTGCCCTAATCAATTAATATTACTAACACAAAAGCACATCAATTCGGTTCTGAGATATATCCATTATCCATACTTCGTGCTGGCTTACAGCAACATACATGATCTTTTTTTCCCCCTTTATCCCTACATGCGCCGCACAGAATTTTCTTGCGATCTTGTTCAATCAATTTGCCCAACGGATGTCGAACGTGCAGGACCTTACTGAGAACAAAAGGTCAGCCCAAGTTATCCAACTTGGTATTCCTGGGCATTTTTCTCTCCACCGGCAAATACAGGAACACAAAAAAAAACCCGATATGCTACAAAATCGGGTAATTCCAGCTAAATATGGCATTCAGTTGAGGTACAACAGAACTCATTCACCACTACCACCTGGATAAAACTAATAAAAGTATTGCCGAATGAGAATCATGAAGGTTCCTCTCGGTTACCATGGACAACTTGGTGAACAAGCTTGTCAGATAACCTCTTTGTTGCCTGAAAGATATGCACAAAGTCAAAACAGAGAAGGAAACGAAAAATTCGTAGTAGAATTGACACAAACAGAATACGAAAGGCACAAGAGATATTAGAACTTGATTAAAGTTTCAGTATAGCTTACAAATGAGATAGAGAACAAAGTGAGAGTACCATGGAACTCATCAATTTGTGGCTCACTACTATACAGCCTCAAACAGATAACAGGGGTTTTCTCGTACAGCTTTTCTTAGGTTAAGGTAAAGAAACATGCATTGATCTTTGGATAGTTTTGAAACTCAAGCATAAACCATCAGTAAAACATTTTGTTAGCATTAAAGAGAGTGCTTTATTATTGATTATTCAGAAACATGATTACAATCTCTTAAGAAAAAATAATTAAAACAAAATTGTATGTTTTTGAACAATGTAAAAAGGGTAAATAATTTGATTATTTTATTGAAAACAAAGCTGAAAAGAAACATAATTGTAGGCTCAAAACTTTTGGTGGTATATGTGAAAAGGTAAAAAATCCAACGGCACAAGTGTATAGCCAAAGTTCCACAAAAAAAAGTGTATAGCCAAAGGATTGTTGCATATGAAAGATAAGGCTGGCGCACCATGATAAGCACCCTAGTTTAAGTCTTGTTTTCATTTCTGATGTAGCATATTCACTAGAATATGTTTGTATCTTAGAGTAGGTGTTTTCCTGGATTCCTGGAATATGCCCTTTGGGCCTATATGTACTCATGGATGCCCCTTGGGCTAGTTCAGAAATCTAATCCAATTCATTTGGGCCAACAGCATAAATCTTGTGATATACAAAGTCTCCCTCTGATTTAAGCCCCCAAAGCCCATATGATAGAACTCTTACAGTTTGTATTTAAATGTTGACCAAATGGAAACTAGCAGAATTAGCATATTAGAAGGAAATAATGGCGATCAAGCATCAGGACTGAAAATAAAGAGCAATAGAATGGCGGACCTGGAAATGCCTCATATGCAATATAGGCTCACACCCAACCTCTGCAACCGATTTTCCAAGAGGAGTCTTAACATTAAATCTACTTGCTTGATATACTGACAACTTGTTATCTTTATCAGGAAGTTGATGGCAAATCTTAAGTAGTGACCCCAGGGTATTCATCTGCATACAGTTCAGTAGCATTTATCAGTAACAACATCATAATTTACTGGCATAATGTTGACAATAGAACATCTTAAGATAATAACAATAATTACAGATTTCTAAAAAAAATGCTTGAGCCCTTATACCTAAGGGTTTTCAGATGAACCAACAAAATGTGGAAAAATAAAAAGGTGAAACATCAATTATTTATTATATGCCCAAAAGTAGTGAATATAATTCCCTGAGGCAAAAACTTTGTGAAGTCATAGATTTTTCTTGACTTTCTATGTCAGAGAGATTCTATTAAAGATTGTAACTTTCCACTCTAATGCATACTACAAACGATATTCCAATTGCTAATAAAAACTGCATGTGAAATAAAATGTGGTAGATCACAAATTACGGTGGAACTCTGCTATAGAGGCAACATCAGGTAAGGAACTGGTATTATATTGCATCAAAATATAAATTTTTGGTAAACAGAAAGGTGCACCAACCTTCATGTAGGGGCATGAGGCACAGCCCCCATGAATGGAGCAACCTTCACCAGAACTCACTCCAGGGACAACAGTAAGATTATCTAAATCACTGGCTATTGAAGAACCAAGATGGTGGGAACCATTCATAGATGTCTTAGAAACTGCATCTGATGAAACTGGGAACACAATTTCTACTTCAATGTTTGCTCTCTCCTGAGAGGAACTATACAAATCAAATAACTCCCGGACAGCAGCAACAATTGAAGTGATCATCCCTGATTCTGTTCCCAATACAAACTGAAGATGTTCATCTACATTTCTGTCCAGAGCTCCCTTCAGATGATCCTTAATGAAATCCAAGATGTTCTGAGTGGATCCAACAACTCCCATTCCCCTTGGTTTTGCTTGCATTGCCAGAGAAAACATTTCCCCAGGGACCTCAAAGTGTGCTGTCAGAAATGCATCACAATATTGTTCCTTTATTTTCTCCACAACCTCATGGCCAAACATGTCATGAACCATACAGTTACCATCCTGCATATCAGTAAACAGTTATTCCAAAAGGGAAAAACAGAGTGTGTGAAATCAATTAAAACCAAATGAGACGCAGGTCATGAGAAGATCATTATATTAACAGATTGATGAATGGTCCACAAGCACTCTGAATTATATTACAGGGCACAATTAACATACTCAAATTAAAATAACTTGGAATAATAAACTTCCAAGGGCACAGGAATAAAACCTGATAGTAGTGTAGACGTGGCAATAATGAACTTATAGATTTCCTGTTGTGATCTCGATGTATTTTTTCTATTTCTTCATCAGACATGGTAGCCATCCTCTGAAATAGATCTGCTATGTTCGCACCCATATATGAATCAGGACCATACCAGACATTCAGATCTGGTATTTGGGCAAATGCCTAAAATACAGATAGTTAAAAGGTTTGATAAAGGACGAATAAAATAAAAATGAAATATAATCCAGAGAACAATAAATGCTCACTAAGCAATACTGAGAAGCAAAACATTTACCTGTAGTATAGTTGGAACAACATTAGACGAGGTACAGGTAATTGTAGGAACAAGTTCGTGAGCATGAGCTTTTGTTTCCAGAGAAGTATTGATGTAAATAACATGCAAGGAAGGATAAGATATTGATGCTTCCCTCAAAAAATGAGTATATTCAGAACTTGAAGCAGCATCAGCTAACGAACACCCAATCTGTTCACTGGACATTCTATAAACGTCAACCTGCATAAATCCATAAGAATTAGTGCCCGCAGTTTGTGGGGTTAGGAAGTCATTAGGTTGTGGATGACAGATATCCATGTGAAAAAAGAAGAAGAATGGGCATCCTGGATACGCTGATGTGGACTAAAACTTTAGTCACAGTTATAAAAACAAGATAGATAGTGAATACTACCAAGATATTATACCTAAACGGGTGCAATTGCGGCAGTAGGTCATTATGTTCTGCTTTGACAGTCAGGTTATGGTTGAAAATCTTCTTTCTTACAACTTTCTCTGTATTTTGCAAAATCACATCCAATGTTTCCTTAATTTTCAGAGAATGCTAGGTACAGATTATATATATGGTAACAACAGTATTAACTGGATCGGACTAGGATTGTTCTGGTATTCAGTCAAACTGCCAAACTGGTCTAGTGTATAAAAATAACGCCTGAAGTAGAAAGAAAATAATTTCATATCAATGTTCCCAGATGATATTATCATCAATAACATAGTAACATGATATAAGAGTATACATAATCCTACTCTCGCTAGCTTGATTCTAGCACTATGCTCTTAATGACAAATGGACATGAGAATTAGTTGGATTCCTCAAAACATAAGTCATTGAAAAAAAATACCTTATTAAATCCTGCTTGATCAAGTATTGCCCGAACATTTTCTGACATGAAGTCAACACCCAGCACTGTAATATAATCACATCCTGCTTCAGCCATTTTAACAGCACTGTCTGCCATTACCAAGGAATCTGAAATATGGATGTGGGGCCACTGTTTCTTTGCAGCAGTGAGTATGCCTTGCACCTCGGGATCCATATAAAAGTGTGCAACAACACCAACCTTTTTCTCCGTAAGGATATTCACAAGCTCCAAAATCTTAGACTCATCAGGAGATAAAAACATCGCCTGTAATTAAAGATATAGGTGTAGTCAGTAGCTTCACACAGATATCAAGATGAAAACCTACAGTAAAATGATGCAATATTCAAGCCCATTTAAGTAGTAGATTTTCATTAGATTCTCAAATATATTAACTTTTGTAAAAGTCTTTTGTGTAAATATGTAAGTTGTGCATTTGTGGATGTGAGTGGCGATGTGCCACTGCCAGGTCTCATGTAGAAGTTGGCGAGTAGGAAGTTATAGCTATGTAGCTCCACTGAGCATCACTGCAGCTGCACAATTATGGCACCAATCTCTGGGTTTCAATAGCATAAACACACTATCCACAATCATGGGAAAGAGGGAGCCACCTAATAGATTTACAGCTCCATTGAGCATCACCAACATCCATGCACACCCAAGACATGGGTGCCGGTGTTGGACTACAACTTCTTGTGCAAATTCATTGTTGACCAACTGTCATCCAGGCTGCTTGTTCTAACATGTGGCCATTCCTATTTTCATCCTGCTGGGCAGCTCCAAGAATAGGCAACAACAACAAGCATTGCAGCTGCTTTCTCGTGTAACACTATCTCATAATGAATTGGTCATTGTCACACAGGCTACGGTGCCGCTGTGTAAGGGTGGGCAGGGGTTTTCTCGACCTGCGTGAGAAGGTCTTCTTCTTAGCAAAATGCCCGAGGGCTATCTTACCCCCTGTAGGTTGAGTTTTTATAATGAAAGGAGATTTTAGTTTTGCGATTTCACTAAGAAGGAGGTTAAATGGTGTTTCGAACAGCAACATGTCCAAATTTAATGGAGAAAGTTCGGTGGTGTTTAAATGAACTAAACATGGCGGCAATCTCTTATGAGGTTGGCAACGTTCAATGGTATAGTGGACTTTATTTAGTTTCTTTTTATTTAAGAAATATTTACCAAAGCTCTCCTTGATTATTTGAATATATTGGTAGAGCCTTGTAAGAGTAACAACAAATCCTCATTTCCCATGTTTACAGTTACTGTGATATATACCAGAATGGTTTTCTTAAAGTTCTGTGGCAAAGACATACAAAATGGGATAATCCTTGTGGAAAAGACAGTATGATTCTCTAGTGAAAGTAGATATTATTCTCCTTTCAAAGAAAAATATTATGCGCAAGCAAGCAAGATGCTAATATATATGACCACCCAAAGTGGAAAAGGCAAGGGTGATGTTGACACCTTTCCTCATTATCGATCAGATAGGGGGGAAATGCTACAACCAATAGAAAAAGGAAAAGCGATATTTTATTCGGTGGGGCTAACTTTTGTGGAAAAAGGAAATGGAGACCCATCCTGGGCAAATTCTTCACGTCAAATAATCCCAAGCAAAAGCGCATCCTTCTCTAGACATTTTCTAAAGAGACATCAGGTTATACTAGCCATTCCCCTTTTGTTGAGGCAAGCCACGTCGTTCCAGGCAGATCAACAGTACAGTACCACGAAGGCACGAACATAAGTGACCAATCAAAGCAATGGAACAAGCATGAGACAACGAGGTTTGTAGGAAGAGGAGCTCACCTGGGCCTCGGCGTAGCTTCCCTGCGCGCGCACGGCGCCGTCGCGCGCGATGACGAGCGACGGGAACGGGTTGCCGGGGCGCCTGCCCTCGCGCGCGGCGATGGCCGCCCGCGCCCGCTTCTGCATGGCGACGAGCACGTTGTGCCACGTGCTGGCCCGCGACCGCGCCGCCGCCATCCCGGCCCCGAGCGGCGCGAGTTCGGGGTCGGCGGGGTCGACGGCGAGCACCTCCTCGGGCGCGGCCCCGTCCAGCGCGGCGACGAGGTAGGCGCAGTACCCGCGCGAGAGCTCCGAGTCGGAGTCGGCCGCGAACCGCATCCGGCCGGCCGTGCCCGCGTCGCAGCGGGCGGCGAGCCACACCCGCGCGACGCAGCCCATGACGCGGTTGCCCGGGGCGCGGTCGGGCTCCGGGAGCCGCGGGAGCGCGGACGCGAGGGAGAGGAGCCGGCGCGCGCGGTCCGCGTCCGACGGGAGCGCGCGGAACTCGTCGGCGAGGCGGTGCTGGCGGAGCTGCGGGTGCATATCTTCGGCGCCTGTCAGGTGAGGTGGTTCCTGCCCTTTTGCTTCAAGGATGCGGGATGTGTTGTGGGTGATGTGGTTGGTGGTAGGCTGGATCTGGCTCGACTTCCCCTCGGCGGCGCTGGTCGTCGACGGCGACCATGGATCCAGGGCTTAGGTCTAGGAGTTTGTATGTCC
>CM014272.1:32098227-32113699 GCA_004135705.1 Alloteropsis semialata
ACGAAATCATAAGATATTTAATCGAAAGTAATACTTAGCTTTGGTCCGTGTCCAAGTTCTTGAAGATTCCCTCTTTCTCGAATGCCACAAGGAAGAAAGTCGTTCCTGGCATGCGGCGACAAGAAGAGTCTCCCCCGTGAACGCACAGGGCTTACCCGTGGTTGAGCAAAACCCAAGGCGATAAGGATGACCTGTGCGCCTCGAGAGGAGAGAGGACGCGTGGCTTGGAGCCACACACTTCACAATGCTAGGGGAGGGCAGCCCATGGCTATAAATACTCACCAGGGAAACGGAGCTGCTACCCAGAGGCGGGAGTATGCATAGGATCCTTGTAGAGAGTGTGCTGGGGGCCCACGGCTGGATTCATCCATCGGGGAAAGCTCATGGAGTTATAAGAGCGCGGTGCTAGAAGAGTGCTTGCGATGCACTTGAGGTGTTGATCAGCGTCTGGATGCTGCTCCGTTGGCTCCTTGCCTTGCCTTTGGTTTTAGGGCCGTCAGGGCGTAAGGCTCTGGCCAACCAAGGGGTACCCAAGGGCATTCGCTCTCAACCCTCAAAAGGGGCTGCCTCGTCGACGGCTGCAGTGGTGCTACAAGAGAGCTTGCGACGAGCTCATGTGGGCCAAGCTTGCTTCGGATGCAGCACTAGGCGCAGGGACGAGTGCCCGAGACCGTCACCTTGACGGTTGATGTGTTTGATCTTTGTAACCGGCTTGTGGCCGGCTCGCTTTGTACCTTGTAAGCTTTTCTTTTTTGTAAAAGAATTTCTCTCGTGGATTGTTTTGAGAATGGAGCTTCTGCGTTTTCTTTGTCGACAGCGCGAGCCCCCAAGCTGTAGAGGCTCGGCCGCGCTCGTTGAACCGCCGTGGCATGTTTGCAGCGTCAGCCCCCGAGCGTTTCAGGGCTGATCGAGCCCAAGAGGCACGCTGTCTTTGATGCGGCGCCAGCCCCCGAGTCCGAGTGCTGGTCGAGCCTCAATCGAGCCCGAGAGGCACACTGTCTTTAATGCGGCGCCAGCCCCCGAGTCCGAGTGCTGGTCGAGCCTTAGCGGCACGCCATTCGTTTTGCAGTGTTGGCTCCCGAGCGGTCCGGGGCCAAACGAGCCCGAGAGGCACACTGTCTTTAATGCGGCGCCAGTCCCCGAGTCCGACTGCTGGTCGAGCCTTAGTGGCATGCCATTCGTTTTGCAGTGTTGGCTCCCGAGTGGTCCGGGGCCAAACAAGCCTGAGAGGCACACTGTCTTTAATGCGGCGCCAGCCCCCGAGTCCGAGTACTGGTCGAGCCTTAGTGGCACGCCGACTTCTTCGTCTTGTCCGAGTGCATGGAGTCGTTTTTTTACCGTTGACGCTCCGGACGTAACGGTTCGCGTGGGCGTTCAACGGCTCTTTTTTCCATTGTGGTCTCTTCCGTTAATCGCGCCGTCTTGCGGTAATTTCGGGCGTGTTGTAGAGCGCCATAAAAGGCTAGGGTTAGGTCGGACGGGGAAATCCCACTGTTTCAAGATCCATTCCCCCTTCTCTCCATTCCTCATTCATCCGCCACCAGAGCCTTTCTTCGCTTCTAGATCCGCCCCGCGGATTTAGCCATCACGAGGAGCGCAGCCCCACGGATGCGTACAAGGCGTTCCGTGCCCAAAGCCATGGCCGAAGAGGAAGCTCTCTGACCTCCCCAAGTCAGACAAGATCCCCTCCCCCGCAGTCGCATGGCACGGGGGAAGGTAACCGTGGAGATGCTGGAGGAGATGGTGGAGCGGAGTCTCCTTCTGCCTCAAGCAGTGGCGGAATGGCGCCCAAGCGCCAAGGAGGCCTTCCCGTCGGAGAACTCCGGCGAACTGGTGCTCTTCAAACCATTCTTCGAGGCGGGGTTCGGTTTGCCGGCGGGGGCCTTCTTCCGGGGCCTCCTCCACTTCTACGGGATCGAGGCCGTCCACCTCAACCCCAACTCGATCATGGCCATCTCCGTCTTCATCCACCTGTGAGAGGCCTACCTGGGGATCACTCCCCATTTTGACCTATGGAGGTATCTCTACTGGTTGAAGCCTCAGCAAAGTGAAGAGAAGATGGTCATGGTAGGAGGCGCCAGATTCATGTTGCGCCAAGGCCGGAAGGACCAGTACTTCGACATCGCCCTCAACACCTCCAACAAGGGCTGAAAGGTGGAGTGGTTCTACATTGGGAACCACGCGCCAACGATCCCTTGCCATCGCGGAGCGCGGCCGGTGATCAAGGCCTGTTGGAATGAACTTCCCAACGGTCACCAGATGCGCGAGGTGGAGGAGCTCCTTGCGATGATCAAGGAGCTCAAAGATCGGTGTTTGACAGCAGTCGGTGTCGCCTGCAACTTCAGTCGGCGGCTGGTGCAGCCGATCCAGGAGAGGAAGCACCCGGGTTTCGAGTACTCGGGCCGGGAGGATCCTACCCGGGGGGCCCGCCGGACGGTGAGCAAGGAGGAGATGAAGGCGCGCGTAGGCGGGTTCTTCCTCGGCCACGTGTCGGAGAAGCATGAACCGCACCCATTCTCCTTGAAGAGGCCTGCTCCGCCGGTAAGCTCTAGGTCCGAGTGCTTTAGCATGTTCATCTTGGTGTTGGATTTCAAGTTTGATCTGATCGTCCGTTGGCCGTCTGATTTTGCGGCCCTCGCAGGATCGGGTCTTCGAATATTTTTCTCCTTCTCCGCTTCCAGAGGACTCGCCTAGGAAGGCGTACCTGGGGGTAGCAGCTCCGGGTGATCAAGGCGACGTCCCGGCGGAAGGTCCAGTTGACCCACCTGCTCCCCTGGAGTGGGCGGCCAGTGACACGGAGGGCTCACTGAGCCCTTTGGACGAAGATGTGGAGGAGACCCGCCCACGGAAGTGGCGGGTGGCTGTGGCAAAAGTTGGGGCTCGCAGTGCCTGTGTTTCTAAGCTGGTGGCGCCTGGGGCCGGCGATGCGGCTGAGGACGACTCGGCCACACTCTCCGATGAGGCGCCCTCTGTCCAGGAAGCGGTGGTGCATGCGGCGCCGCCTCCTAAGCGGAAGCGCTCGAGGAAGATGACCGCGAAGAAGGCGGCTGCGCAGCCGGCCAAGCAGCCGGTTGCCGGTTCGGACGCCGATGTTGACGAGCCAGGACGACCTTCCCCGGCCGTCGTGGAGAGGGAGGAAGAGGAGAAGGACGAAGCAATGTCCGACTCCTTATTTCAGGAGCAGGAGCACGCCCGGGCCATGGGCGTGTCCATGGAGGAGAAGCGGCGGATGGTGGCGGAAGCCGTTGTCCAGGCTGCCGCGGATGCCAGGCCGGTCTCCAATCTGGGGACCAGGCCGATCCTGACGACAGCCACGGCGCAGCAACGACCCAAGCTCCCGATCATGCGGCCCCGTGTTGTTGTGGTGAAAAGTACCCAGTAAGTCATCAGTTTTCATGCTTCTTGTACATATCATCATTTCCGAGTTCTTGTTTTAAATTCCGACTACTTTTTTCAGCAAATCCTCCGATGTTGATGGTGCGGCGGCCGGCGGGACGGGATCACCGACTGCTACCCCGCAAAAGCCGAGTTCTCCCCTGGCTACTCCTGTTGGCACGCCACCTTCAGGCGTGGTGCCTGGTGTGACGGACTCGGCCCAGGAGTCGATGGCACCGCAACCGGAGCAGGTGCCAGCCGGGTCTGTGCCGGAGGAGAACATGGTGGCGCCCGGGACGGAGGACGTGCAGGGCGGGGCCGGAAGGGCGGCGGCTTCCCCGAGTGGTGGCGCTGGGAATCCTGTAGTGGATCCCTCGGTACCAGCCTTGCACGCGGACAGGGATGTCACTGCTCAAGGAGAGGTTCTCCAAAAGCAGTCGGATGACCCGGGGACTATGACTGTCCCCGCGACTGATGCCAACGTGGCGGAGGAGGAGGCGGTGCTTGCCGAGCTGCAGCTCGCAGTTGACCAATCTCAGCGCTGCGTGGAGGTTAGTCTCCTCATCTGCTTTATTTATTTTTCGTGCTTAGTTGTACCTTGCCTGACTTCTCTGCTTTTCGCTGATTGGTCAGAGGTTGACTGCGCTCCGATAGTCGTGCCTGGAGCGGCTCCGTGACGTGCAGTCGGTGCGAGAGCGCGAGGCGGAGCTGAAGGCGGAGCTTAAACGGGTGAAGCGTCAGCGTGACGCCGCGCAGAAGAGCTTGAACGACGCCATAGTGCAGCATCGCTCGAGTCTTCATGGTACGGTCTTGTCCTTGTATTTTTTGAGTGCTTTTTCTTTGCCGTCAAGTATAAATTGCCGTATACTTTTCCGTCCTGACCGAGTGCTTCCCTGCTTTTTCAGAGAAAGAGATGGAGAGGGCCCGTCACCTCGAGGAACTGAAGGACTTGCATTTTGCGAACGCGAATCTGCAGAAGTCCGAGGAGGTCATGGCAGGCAAGCTGAAGAGGGAACAGGAGTTCTGAAAAGGTGCGGACAAGACGATGCTTCAAGCTATGTATACTATCCAGAATGATGCTCAAATCATAACAGGCTTGGAGCAAGAGCTGGCTTCGTCACACTTGGCTTTGGCGGACATCCACGATGCGGCGAAGGAGCTGATGGACGCCGTTGCTCCTGAAGAGGGTGAGCCGACAGCCCTTGTCGCCCGACTGCAAGCTGCGCCAGCCCGGATCGCCGAGCTAGTCAAGGAGTCGGCGGTTGTGTGCGCGAACGACGCTCTCACGCGTGTTCGAACACTCTATCCACTGATCGACCTTGCACCAGTTGGTGATGGGGTGGCAGCGGATGCTTCAAGCGAGCAAGTGGAGGAGGCCCTGGCTCAGACTCGTCCTATCGCGAAGAAGGTCGGCGAGGCCCTCAAGCTGGAGTAGGATCCTGCGTTGTGGAGTAGAGTAGAGTAGACTTTTGCATGTACAGATATTATGAAACCAGTAAAATGAGAAAATTTTGTTGATTTCATCTTATGTTTTAAGGTTGCCCGAGTAGTTCTTTTGCTTAAATGTGCTTTTCCCTTTGCTTCACTTATCCTAAGTTTATAACGTCGAGAGCGGGTCCCGTGCACGTGTAGAAAGGTTTAGGCGTCGTTCCAGGCCCGGTTACGCAGCATCTAGTTAGGAACTACTCGGGACGGAGTAATGCCGAGTGGTTTTGTTAAGAGGACAAGTAAAGAAAAAAGAGATATCTTTATTGAACTTGGTGATACATAGCTTTGTTATGGGTAGAACCGGCGTAAGTGCTCAATATTCCACGGGTGTGGGACTTCGGTGCCATCCTCGTATTGGAGTCGAAAAGTACCCGGACATATGACCTGGGTCACTATGAACGGTCCTTCCCACGGGGCGGAGAGTTTATGAGCTCCTGCTGTCGATTGCACTCGGCGCAAGACGAGGTCGCCGATGTTGAAGTCCCGTTGCTGGACGTTCTTGTCATGATAGCGTCGGAGTTGTTGCTGGAAACGCGCATGCTGTATGAGCACGTTAACTCTATGTTCCTCAATGGAGTCGAGATCCACCTCGCGAGCTGCTTCTGCTTCGCCTTCCCCAGGTCCCACGCTGTGCCTGGCCGTATGGAGCTGCCCTGGAAATAGCTCTTGAACTCGCGGCAGAGCGTGTCCCAGCTGTCAATGGAGTCGGGCTCGAGGCTGTGGAGCCAGCTCAGCCCCACCTTGGTCATGGCGACTGGGAAGTAGGCGCACATGGAGTCGTGGTCGCCGTTCACCGCGCGGATGGCGATGCTGTACGTCCGGAGCCACATCGTAGGGTCCGCCTTCCCATCGTACCTTTCTATGCCTGTAGGTTTAAAGTTAGCAGGCATTCGAATGGATCTTACTCGGGCGGTAAACGCTGGGAAGCCGTCGCAGTCGTTGAGGTTTTCGGTGTTCTCGCGCCCTGAATCAGCGGAGAAATCTTCAAGGGTGCGAGCCCGTGGCGGCCTCTGCTGTTCGAGCGGAGGACCGTACTTGCGGTCGAACTCGCGGCGACGTGCGGCCTCATTGGCCTCCAGCTCTCGGCGCAGGCGAGTGTCGCGGTCCAACCCCGGGGCGCTGTGTTCGCGGTTGTACTCGGCGCGCCGTTGTAGGATCTAGGATACCGACTAGAGGGGGGGTGAATAGGCGGTTTTAAACTTCAATCACAAAACTCAACAAGTTTTATTAGTAACACAAGGTGAAACCTATTTCTACTAAGTCTAGTCCTATGTCAAGGTTTGCAACCTAGGATGACAAGATACAATTCAATCTCTAGGAAGGTAAATTGCTCAAAGTAAATGCGATTATTAAGTAGAGCAAAGAATTAACCGAACAAGAGAGACGAAATTTATCCCGTGGTATCGATGACTTGCCGGTCACCCCGAATCCACGTTGAGGTGGATCCAAAGCTTCAACCGCTCCTCTATCAAGACCGCGCTTGATGTATGAGCCGGCTTGAATCAATGAACCTCTCCAAACCTCGATTCCACTAGTGTTGCTCTTCCCACTCCGGTGAGGTGAGCACAAACCTCTCACAATCAAGGCGGGAGCAACTTCACAATCTTCTTTGAAGTTCTTCAACCGGCCACAACCACCAAGCTGTCTAGGAGGCGGCAACCTCCAAGAGTAACAAGTCGATGACACTTGCTTCATGAATTCCTAGTGCCCCAAAGCTCAAACACTTGATGCAATGCACTAGAACTCTCTCACACTCACAAGAATGCAACTCTAAGCAATAGGAGTGAGTGAGAGGTGGAAGAAGGCTCAAGTATGTCAAATAAGCTTCCAAAGTGCCAAGAGAGCCTCATTCATCCCGTGGGTGGAGTATTTATACTCCCCCATCTCGTAACTAGCCGTTACCTTCAAATCCCGTGAAAACAGGGGACTAGTGGACCGTCCGCCCCTCACTTGGCGGACCGTCCGCCTCAGCCCCAACGGCTACTTTCCAAAAGTCAAACGTGTCAGAGTTTACCGTTACACGGCTGGCGGATCGTCCGCCCCATAAGGCCGGACCGTCCGCCTCAGAGTTTAGAGCACAGCTTGCCACGCGACTAAGGACCCATCGAATGAAACTGCGGACCGTCCGCAATATAAAAGAGGCCTGGAACCCCCAAAACATCGTCTCTGCGTAAACGGTCCGCTGACTAGGTCCGCTTCACATAACTTTGACAGGCGGACCGTCCGCCTCACAAAAGTGGCTTAGAACCACCGAAACAACGCCCCTGCGTAAACGGTCCGCCACTACAGTCCGCTTCACAGAAAATGACAGGCGGACCGTTCGCCATACCCCAGCGGACCGTCCGCCTTCAAAGTCTCGGCAGACCCTTCAACACTTAGCCAAATTCTCGGAAAACGGGTTAGCCTGCGGACCGTCCGCTTGCTACTGGCCGGACTGTCCGCCACCAGCGGACAGTCCACCTGTAGCCCGCGGACCGTCCGCAGTACCATATTCAGCACACGTTCTTTTCTCTTTTTCTTTCCCACTTTCTCAACGATGTTAGCTCTCATGCATGCAATGCAACCATTTGAGCAAAGTGGCACTAGAAACTCGTCATGCAAATGAAATTGACCCCTCTTGATAGTACGGCTATCTAGCCTATCAATCCAGTCAAAAATCTTCTCTAAGCAGCTCATGACCGGTAAAAGAAAATATCCTATATTTTACCTTTGCCTTGAGCTTCCTTGGTTCCAACATACATATCCATCGTTATTTAACCGTTGAAGCTCAATCATCTCACGGGACTAACCTGTTCTCATATCCTCAAAGAAATAGTTAGTCGAATATGGTTATCATTAATTACCAAAACACAATTAGAGGGCCTAGATGCTTTCAATCTCCCCCTTTTTGGTAATTGATGACAACCATTGAAAGGAGTGATAAGAGAAGGTTTTTGAATTTTGAGAGCGCTTACCCATTTCAATGAAACCGATATATATGAATGGATAAAAGAACTCAAAATTCATTTTGTAGAGAAGAACTCCCCCTACATATGTGCATATAATTGTGCATTTTGAATATCCTCATATGCATTAGATAAGAAATTTTCGGAGTTTCCCCTACAAAAAGGCAATCGAGGCTACACAAGATATATATAATATTCAATGAACATAAGCGATAAAGGGTTAGCCTCGAAAAAGCACAAGAACTAGAACAAGCCATATTAAGCTAAAGAAATGAAATTACATCCAACAAGGTTCAAGCACAAGTTCTAGTTCCACACCACAAATAACTAGAGAGTATAAGATATTACAAGCCACACAAATAGTTCATGCAATGCAAAAATTAAACATGCTCATGCAATGTTCCATGATCCCAAGCCAAAACTCCCCCTAACTCCATGAAATCTTCAAGATCACTCCACTTTCTTCCACTTTCTTCTCCCCCTTTGTCATCAAGGACCAAAAGAGGGTCCTAATCATCCTGAGGTGGCGGTGGAGGAGGATAAAATGGCTGGTGAGGATAGAACTCTGGAGGAGGCACTGGATCCGGATAGATTGAATAGAAGTGATCAGTGAAGCCTGAAAAGGTAGTGAGAAAGGAGTCAAAACGAGTCTCAAGCTGCTGCTGCCTATCCACAAGTTGCTGATGCTGCCTATCCAAGTGAGTCTGCATATTCTCAAGATTTGCATTCATTTGCTGCCCATATGCCTCAAAGTGGGTGTTGAAACCCGTCCGCATTTGTGTGTGATCATGGACTGCTGCAGAGAGGTGAAGTAGGGATCAAAGTAACCAGCTGGAGGAGTCCACTGTGGCTGCTGTGGCTGCTGTGGAGGAGGAGGTGGAGGTGGCATAGCCTGTGCATCGGCATCTTGAGCATCATGTGCTCCCCCTTGCTCATCGGGTACATATTCCTTCCAAGCCTCATTGGCATCTGCATCTAGATAAGCAGTCACCTCCCTCTCAAGAAATGCTATGTCATTCTTGAATGGCCTGAATGGGAGATGCTTCACATTGCAAGGTCCTCTGAACCTTGTCTTGGCAAGAATGAGTGCCATAATATAAGGAGCATGGTAGAGGTTGATCTCATAGTTGGTTTTCTTCTCATTAATTTGATACATGATGAGAGTCACCACATCTATCCTCTCATTTGACATGACATGCTTCACAAAGTTTGGTGCCCATCGAATAAAAGCATCCTTATAGCCACTCTTAGGAAGAACAGTGACCCTAGCAATCTTGTTTAACACAGCTGGATGGTGCCTTAGCCCTGTAGTCTTGCAGTACACTCTAGGAATATGAGTTCTTGCAGGCTCATAGAAAGGAGTGATGCTATGAAGGTCCAAGTGCAACTCATCAGATATGTCAAAACTCTCTTCCGCACTGATGAACTCATAGTTAAGCTCATTTGCCACTGCAAATTCAGCAAAAGTAGCTGAGTACCTGTTTGTGCCTGTCATCCATTCAAGTTTCTTCTCCTCCATGTTCACCTCAGCTGTGGCATAGAACTGACGAATGACAGCCTCATTCCATTCACACCTGTGCTCCATAAACTGCCTCAAGCCAAGATGCTCAAGTTTTGGAACAAGAGCACTCATCACGGGTTGATTAGCCATGTAGAAGAAGTCAATGGTTTGATGTTTGTACACATTTTTGTGAACCATGTGACCATAAAAAGCATCTTCCTATACCGGAGTATGAAAGAACAAGTTTGAGGTATCACGGGGCAAACCATATTGATAAGGAGCCCTAGCATCTCTGTATGAATTTTGGCTCCACTGTCTCCTTGCAAGGTTCACAGTCTCATCAATCAGTTCATCTTCTGCCTCCTCAGCCTCCAACTCAATATCAGTTTGCACATGCTCTGAGTCACTAGGCAAATAGTCATCCCCTGAATCTGAGTCATTTGCTCTAGGCCTTTTGGATGAACTCCCATTTTTCTTCTTTGTCACAACCTTCTTGGTACGACCACCAACACGAGAAGACATGATTCTTGAGGTGCGGAGGGTCTGGGGATGAGCTCCGGTTGGTCCGCAATACCAGAAAATTCAGCCCCGAGAACTGCTGTCTTTTGTCACTTGTTGAATTTCTTTCTTGAATTTCTTCTCAAATCTTTTCACAATGATTCCACTGAGATATATGTGATTACCAATAAGGTCTTGAGAGAACTTTTGACCAAGAATCATGGAATTTATGCAATGAAATGAATACTAGATAAAAATGCATAAATAAATTGCACAAAATTAGAGTTAGATAAGCAATAAACATGTGAGCCAAGTTTCAAGCCACATTGGAGAAGTCAATGACATTGAGCTCATTTCTCAAGTAACAAAATCTTTGCTCATTCAATGGCTTGGTAAAGATATCCGCCAATTGATCATTTGTGCTAATTCCATCAATTATAATGTCCCCTTTGCTCACATGATCCCTAAGAAAATGATGCCGTATATCAATATGTTTGGTTCTAGAATGTTGAACCGGATTGTTAGCTATCTTCACGGCACTTTCATTATCACATAAGAGAGGTATATTTTTGAAATCCACTCCAAAATCAAGAAGAGTTTGCTTCATCCACAATAATTGAGCACAACAACTTCCCGCCGAGATATATTCCGCTTCGGCGGTAGAGAGAGCCACTGAATTTTGTTTCTTTGAAGACCAAGAAACAAGAGATCTTCCAAGAAATTAACAACCACCGGATGTGCTCTTCCTGTCAACCTTGCATCCCGCATAATCCGAGTCCGAATATCCAACTAAGTCAAAATGAGCACCCTTGGGATACCAAAGACCGATATTAGGAGAATACTTCAAATATCTCAATATACGTTTGACGGCGGTCAAATGACATTCTTTAGGTGTGTCTTGAAACCTTGCACACATGCACACACTAAACAAGATATCGGGCCTAGATGCGGTAAGATAAAGCAAACTACCAATCATGGATCTATAAAGTTTAAGATCTACCGGTTTACCTCACTCATCAAGATCAAGATGTCCATTGGTGGCCATAGGAGTCTTGATAGGTTTAGCATCCTCCATACCAAATCTCTTCAAAAGATCCTTCACATATTTAGATTGGCAAACAAATGTGCCTTCCCTCATTTGCTTGATTTGAAGACCAAGGAAGAAGCTCAATTCACCAATCATAGACATTTCAAATTCATTTGACATCATATCACCGAATTCCTTGCAATAATCTTCATTGGTTGAACCAAATATGATGTCATCAACATAAATTTGACATATGAATATGTCATTTCCAATCTTCTTAGTGAACAAGGTATTATCAACCTTTCCAATTTTGAATCCCTTTGAAATGAGAAAGTCCCTAAGCCTTTCATACCAAGCACGAGGTGCTTGCTTCAACCAATAGGGAGCTTTAGAGAGTTTATATACATGATTGGGCTTGTCAAGATCTTCAAAACCGGGAGGTTGTTCAACATATACTAGTTCACTAATCTTGCCATTTAGGAAAGCACTTTTGACATCCATTTGATATAGCTTGATATTGTGAGAGCAAGCATAGGCCAATAAGATTCTTATAGCTTCCAATCTAGCCACGGGAGCAAATGTTTCACCAAAATCCAAGCCTTCAACTTGAGTATACCCTTGAGCAACCAATCTTGCCTTGTTTCTCACAACAATGCCATCTTCATTTTGCTTGTTCCGGAATACCCATTTTGTACCAATCACATTATAATTCTTGGGTCTCTCTACTAGCTCCCAAACTTTGTTCCGGGTGAAATTATTCAATTCTTCATGCATAGCATTCACCCAATCCGGATCATTTAGTGCTTCATCTACACGGTTAGGTTCAACACAAGATACAAAAGAGAAGTGTTCACAAAATGAAGCAACACGAGATTGAGTTTGAACACCCTTAATAATATCACCCACAATTTGATCAATGGGGTGATCTTTGGCGATGGCATGATGAACTCTTGGTTGGTCAATAGATTCTTGTGTAGAGATTGAAGGTTGTATAGTAGTACCAATTTGCTCACTAGATGAAGTTGCATTGACATTACTTGATTCACCATCATCTTGAGATTGAACATTATCACTTGTGGTTGAAGTAGAGGGATTCACTCTAATAGAAATTGATGGACCATTATCATCATCTTCTTCTCTTCTAGGTCTAACATCACCAATAGACATGGTCTTCATAGCTTCCCTCAACTCATCATTTCTTACATCTTCTAGATTTTCTTTCTCTTCTTATGAGCCATTTGTTTCATCAAATTCAACATCATAGGCTTCTTCCACAAATCCCTTGGACTTGTTATACACTCTATAAGCCTTGCTACAAGATGAATATCCAAGAAGAAATCCTTCATCACATTTGCTTTCAAACTTTGATAGTCTAGTGCCTTTTCTTAGGATATAGCATTTGCAACCAAAGACCCTAAAATATGAAATGTTTGGCTTTCTTCCAATGAGAAGTTCATATGGTGTCTTGTTGAAGAATCTATGACAATAAAGCCTATTTGATGCATGACAAGCGGTATTGATTGCTTCAGCCCAAAAAGAATCCGAAACATTGTACTCCGATAGCATTGACCTTGCCATATCAATAAAAGTTCTATTCTTCCTTTCAACAAGACCATTTTGCTCCGGTGTATACTTGGTTGAGAATTCATGTTTGATTCCCTTCTCATCACAAAATTCCTCAACTCTTGTGTTGTTGAACTCACTACCATTGTCACTTCTTACTTTCTTCAATTTGAGCTCAAACTCATTCTCGGCCCTTGTTACAAATTTCTTGAATATATCACAAGTGTCGGCCTTGTCATGAAGAAAGAATACCCATGTGTATCTTGAATAGTCATCAACGATCACAAAACAATAGCAATTACCACCAATGCTTCTATAGGTTGTAGGACCAAACAAATCTATATGCAATAATTCCAAAGGTTTTGTGGTTGACATAGCACTCTTGCTAGGATGAGAGTTTGACACTTGTTTGCCGGCTTGACAAGCACTACACAATTTGTCCATGTCAAACTTTACATTCTTCAAGCCTTCTACTAGATCATGCTTCAATAGTCGGTTGAGTTGCTTCATTCCAACATGAGCTAGCCTTCTATGCCATAACCAACCCATAGATGACTTGGAGAACAAACAAGTGGTCAACTTGGCATGACTAGATGAGAAATCCACCAAATACAAATTCTCATGTCTAAACCCCTTGTATATGCAAATGCTTTCATCTTTACTAGTCACTTCAAATGTCTCACTATTAAAAGAGCACTTATAACCAAGATCACAAAGTTGAGATACTCATTAGAGATAGTGATCTTGCCCAATCCCTTTACTTCACCCTTGCCATTATCACCGAAGGTAATATCATCATAGCCGGATTCTTCATCAAGAGTACTAAAGATCTTTGCTTCGCCGGTCATGTGTTGAGAGCATCCACTATCAACCACCCAATGTTCACCTGCGGCCTTGTAATCCACCTACAAAAGAAATTCACTTGCTTTTAGGTACCCAAATTTGCTTGGGTCCTTGGATGTTAGTCACCAAAACCTTAGGCACCCATATGGCTTTCTTCTTAGTGCCACTAATGGGAAGACCAACAAATTTAGCACAAACTATACCCCTTTTATCTTTCTTAAGAACATAGGATGCATCAAAGGATACGGGCTTCTTGCTCTTGCATTGGTGATTGATATCAACTTTCTTCTTGCAAATATGGCAAGACATATGAGTTTCTTCTTCATTACGAAGTACCTTTGACTTGACAAACTCATTCACTACGGGGGTGAAAGCCTTTTCCCCTTTCTTGGGCAAATATCCAAATCCATTCTTGTTCAATGTGAACTTTTGATTTGTCCAACAATGATTGAATCTTACATGGCTACCAAACCATTTGGTAAGATCCTTGGATAGACAATCAATCTCCTTCTTCAAAGATTCATTCTCCAATATAAGAGAAGCATCACATGAAAGTCCGTCACTTGAGCAAGAGCCATCACTTGTGCTACAAGATGGGTTAGATGAACTAGGAGCACTATATAAACTTTCAAGTTTTTCACATTTAGCACATGAATCATATTTAACTTTTATGGACTCTTGTGCAAGGAGAGTGTGATGAGCTTCCTTAAGCTCCTCATGCTTTTCCTTAAGTATCTCATTCGAGGTTTTAACCTTGTCATGAGAGTCCTTAAGATTTTCATGAGAAGTCTTTAGCTCCTCATGGAGTTCTTGAAGAGAGAAGTATTTTCTCTTCAAGTCCGATATCTTTTCACTCTTCTTGCGCAATAGTTCATTTGAATCATTAAGCATTTGAACTAGATCATTATAAGACATTTCATCATCATCATCAATATCATCATCTAGTTCATCATCGTTTGATACCTTTGCTTCACCTTTTGCCATAAGACAAAAAGGCTTGGAGAAGAGGGATGGAGCTTCCTTGATGGCGATGCCGGCAATTCCCTTGGAGGGCTTCTCATCATCATCATCATCATCCGAGTCGGAGCTATCATCGGAATCCCACTCTACATAGTATGCTTGACCATTCTTCTTCTTCTTGAAGAATTTCCTCTTCTTCTTATCCTTCTTCTTCTTATTTGGGCAATTGATAGCTATGTGCCCAATTTCATCACACTCAAAACACTTCTTGTCTTCAAAAGGATTTTTCTTTGAGGATTGACCTTTCTTGTCATAATTCTTCTTCATGATTCTATTGAATCTCTTCACAAAGAGAGCCATCTCTTCATCGGATTCAACCTCATTTCCTCCTTCATCATCATTGGCTTCTTTGGTTGACTTGGCCTTGAGAGCAATGTTCTTCTTGTTGTCATCATTTGCTAGTCCATGAGCTTCCTTTTGAGACTTCTTGAAGATATCATGAGTAAGCACTTCACCAAGCACCTCGGTGGGTGTCATTTTCTTCAAGTCGGATCTCACAAGTAGTGTCACAATAGTGTCATACTTTTCGGGGAGACACCTAAGGAACTTGTGAGAGAAGTCTTGATCCGGGACATCAAATCCAAGACCTTTGAGCTCATTCACAATCTCATTCAACCGGTTGAACATGGTTGACACATCTTCATCAATATTCATGACAAACTCATTGAATTTTCCTTTGTATACATATAGCTTTGCTTTTTTCACCTTGGATGTTCCCTCATGAATTTCCATGAGGTTCAGCCAAATATCTTGAGCGGTTTCAAGATTCTTCACACGGTTGAACTCACTAATGGATAGAGCCTCATAAAACACATTCATTGCTTGATCATTGAGTGACTCATTTGCTTCATCTTTGGGAGTTTTGTGGACTTGATCAAGAATGACAAAACCATCATCTATAATTTCCCAAATTCTCTTGTTCATTGCCTTGAGATGAACCCTCATTCTTGTCTTCCAATAATCATAGTTGTTCCCCTCAAAGAATGGTGGCTTCCCCACATTGTTGAGGTTGATTGGCTTTTCTTCACCCATTTTATCCTACTCCGGGATGGTTAAATCCTTCAACTATGGAGTCCTCGGCTCTGGTACCACTTGTAGGATCTAGGATACCGACTAGAGGGGGGTGAATAGGTGGTTTTAAACTTCAATCACAAAACTCAACAAGTTTTATTAGTAACACAAGGTGAAACCTATTTCTACTAAGTCTAGTCC